>CM077674.1:325477249-326688499 GCA_039707655.1 Elymus sibiricus
TAGGGATACTATTTCACCACTTGGGATGTTAGAGATGTTGAAGTCTTGTGTGGTAAGATCAAATACCCTACTGATTTTCTTGTTCTTCGATCACCACAAGATGATTTTTGTCCCATTATTTTTGGCAGACCCTTCTTTAATACTGTTAATGCTAAGATTGATTGCACTAAAGAAATTGTTAATGTTAATTTTGGTGAGATGTCTCATGAATTTAATTTCTCCAAGTTTCGTAGACAACCTCATGATAAAGAATTGCCTAGTAAAGATGACATTATTGGTCTTGCTTCTATTGCTGTGCCGCCTACTGATCCTTTAGAACAATATTTGCTTGAGCATGAGAATGACATGCATATGAATGAAAGAAACGAAATAGATGAATTATTCTTTAAACAAGCACCTATCCTAAAACATAATTTTCCTGTTGAAACCTTGGGAGGTCCACCTCCACCCAAGGGTGATCCTGTGTTTGAATTGAAGCAATTACCTGATACTCTTAAATATGCTTATCTTGATGAAAAAAAGATATATCCTGTTATTATTAGTGCTAACCTTTCAGAGCATGAAGAAAAGAGATTACTTAAAACTCTGAAGAAGCACCGTGTTGCTATTGGATATACTCTTGATGATCTTAAGGGCATTAGTCCCACTTTATGTCAGCATAAAATTCATATGGAGCCAGATGCTAAACCCGTTGTTGACCATCAAAGAAGGCTGAATCCTAAAATGAAGGATGTGGTAAGAACAGAAATATTAAAGCTTCTGGAAGCATGTATAATTTATCCCATAGCTGATAGTAGATGGGTAAGTCCTGTTCATTGTGTCCCTAAAAAGGGAGGTATCACCGTTGTTCCTAATGATAAAAATGAGCTTATCCCACAAAGAATTGTAACTGGTTATAGGATGGTAATTGATTTCAGGAAATTAAATAAAGCTACTAGAAAGGATCATTACCCCTTGCCTTTTATTAATCAAATGTTGGAAAGATTGTCTAAGCATACACACTTTTGTTTCCTAGATGGTTATTCTGGTTTCTCTCAAATACATGTATCACCTGAAGATCAAGAGAAAACCACCTTTACTTGTCCTTTTGGAACTTATGCTTATCGTCGTATGCCTTTTGGTTTATGTAATGCACCTGCTACCTTTCAAAGATGTATGACTGCTATATTCTCTGATTTTTGTGAAAAGATTGTTGAGGTTTTCATGGATGATTTCTCCGTTTATGGAACTTCTTTTGATGATTGCTTAAGCAACCTTGATCGAGTATTGTAGAGATGTGAAGAGACTAATCTTGTCTTGAATTGGAAGAAGTGCCACTTTATGGTGAATGAAGGTATAGTCCTTGGGCATAAAATTTCTGAAAGAGGTATTGAAGTTGATAAAGCTAAAGTTGATGCTATTGAGAAAATGCCATGTCCTAATGATATCAAAGGTATAAGAAGTTTCCTTGGTCATGTTGGTTTCTATAGAAGGTTTATAAAAGACTTCTCTAAAATTTCTAGACCTCTTACCAATCTCTTGCAAAAAGATGTTCCATTTGTTTTTGATGATGATTGTGTAGAAGCCTTTGAAATACTTAAGAAAACCTTAATTTCTGCACTTATTGTTCAACCACCTGATTGGAACTTACCCTTTGAAATTATGTGTGATGCTAGTGATTATGCTGTTGGTGCTGTTCTAGGACAAAGAGTTGATAAGAAATTTAATGTTATCCATTATGCTAGTAAAACTCTAGACAGTGCTCAAAGAAATTATGCTACTACTGAGAAAGAATTTTTAGCGGTTGTGTTCGCATGTGATAAATTTAGATCTTATATTGTTGACTCCAAGGTTACTGTTCACACTGATCATGCTGCTATTAAATATCTTATGGAAAAGAAAGATGCTAAGCCTAGACTTATTAGATGTGTTCTTCTGCTACAAGAATTTGACTTGCATATTGTTGATAGAAAGGGAGCTGAAAATCCCGTAGCAGATAATTTGTCTAGAATGGAAAATGTTCTTGATGACCCACTTCCAATTAATGATGATTTCCCTGATGAACAATTAGTTGTGATAAATGCTTCTCGTAATACTCCTTGGTATGCAGACTATGCTAATTATATTGTTGCTAAATATATACCACCTAGTTTCACATATCAACAAAAGAAAAAGTTCTTCTTTGATTTGAGGCATTACTTTTGGGATGACCCGCATCTATATAAAGAAGGAGTAGATGGTATTATTAGACGTTGTGTACCTGAGCATGAACAGGAACAAATCCTGCGTAAGTGTCACTCAGAGGCATATGGAGGACACCATGCGGGAGACCGAACTGCACACAAGGTATTACAATCTGGTTTTTATTGGCCTACTCTTTTCAAGGATGCACGTAAGTTTGTCCTTTCCTGTGATGAATGTCAAAGAATCGGTAATGTTGGTAGACGTCAGGAAATGCCTATGAATTATTCACTTGTTATTGAACCATTTGATGTTTGGGGTTTTGATTATATGGGACCTTTTCCTAAATCCAATGGGTATACTCATATCTTAGTTGCTGTTGATTACGTTACTAAGTGGGTAGAAGCTATTCCAACTAGTAGTGCTGATCATAACACTTCTATTAAAATGCTTAAAGAAGTTATTTTCCCGAGATTTGGAGTCCCTAGATATTTAATGACTGATGGTGGTTTGCATTTTATTCATGGTGCTTTCCGAAAATTGCTTGCTAAATATGATGTTAATCATAGAGTTGCATCTCCTTATCATCCTCAGTCTAGTGGGCAAGTTGAGTTAACTAATAGAGAAATAAAATTGCTTTTGCAAAAGACCGTTAATAGATCCAGAAAGAATTGGTCTAAGAAACTTGATGTTGCATTATGGGCATATAGAACTGCATATAAAAATCCTATGGGTATGTCTCCGTATAAAATGGTGTATGGAAAAGCATGTCACTTACCTCTCGAGTTAGAGCACAAAGCTTATTGGGAAATTAAAGAACTCAATTACGATTTTAAACTTGCCGGTGATAAGAGGTTATTTGATATTAGCTCGTTAGATGAATGGAGAACCCAGGCCTATGATAATGCTAAGTTATTTAAAGAAAAGGTCAAAAGATGGCATGACAAAACAATTCAAAAATGGGAATTCAAAGTAGGTGATCATGTTTTATTATACAATTCTCGTTTAAGCTTTTTTGCAGGAAAACTTCTCGCTAAATGGGAGGGGCCCTATGTCATCGCAGAAGTTTATCGCTCCGGAGCCATTAAAATAAATAACTCCGAAGGCAATAATCCGAGAGTGGTGAATGGGCAAAGAATCAAGCACTATATTTCAGGTACTCCCATTAATGTTGAAACTAATATTATTGAAACAATTACACCAGAAGAGCACATCAAAGAGTCCTTCCGGAATGCTCCAGAACCCTGAAAAGGGGTAGGTATGTGATACGGTAAGTAAACCGACTCCAAAAATTCCATAAAAATTATTTCTGTTATTTTTGGAATATTAGAAAAATACAAAAATAAGAAACAGCCGAGGGGACCCACGTGTCGCCCACAAGGCAGCAGGGCGCGCCGTGGTGCCTTGTGGGCCCCACGTGTGCCTTCCCGACTCCGTTTTCTTCCCGTATGCTTGTTTTGCAAGATAAAAATTCTTTATATATACTCCCATCTGTTCTGACCACCGCATCGCAAGTTTCTCCTCTGTTCTTGTTTTGGGCTATTTTTCTGACAGATCTAGATCGCTATGGCTCCTCTGAAGCTCCGCACCAAGCACCGGATCGTTCAACCTTCGCCGGGCAAACGCCCATACAGCGAGGTTTACTACGAGTGGTCGTCAGGAGAAGAGGACATTGGCGGGGAGGATAAAGCTGAAGAGATCCCTGGGAGCCAGGCACAGGAAGGAGATCAAGCCAAGCCGATGGAGGAAACCACGGAGAAGGAGGATATTCTTCAGCCTCTCTATGATTATCTCTCTCCATCTGAAATTGATAGCTTAAGGGTTTTTGAAACAATTTGTGCACAAAATACATCTCTCACTCGTGAAGTTATTTTGTTGGAAGAACAAAACATCGCCCTTCGGAGTATCAACCGTAAGCTGGAATATCTGCTGAAGCTGAAGGACAAGCCCACCACTTCATCACCACCATCACCGAAGAAGGAGACTTGAGTACATGGGTATGGGCTCCCCCTTGGCTTGTGCCAAGCTTGGGGGAGGCGCCCCGGTATCGTATCACCATCACTTTTTCATCGTCATTACCTATCTTAGTTTGATCCTTAGTTATTTCATGATTTAGAGGAATAAAGCTTTAGTATGATTTAGTTTCGAGTGTTTGCTTTGTGATCTATCTATCTATGTAATCGTGTGTGAAAGTTATATAATAAAGAGCAAGTTTGAGTTGAGTGTTTTGCTTTTGATGATCCCATCTTAGAAATAAAGAAAGAATAAAATCATATGCTAATCCCATGGGGAGTGATGACTTCACATAAAAGAAGTATAATTGATAAAACTTGTTGGAAATTGACAAACATAGCGTTGGTCATTGTAGCAATTCATGAAAAAGTAATAAAGGAAGAGAGGTCTCACATATAAATACACTATCTTGGACATCTTTTATGATTGTGAGCCCCCATCAAATATTCTATGTCAATTAGTTGACGTTGGACAAGGAAGACAACGTAATGAGTTATGTTTGCTTATATTCACATAGAAGTTATATTGTTTTGGATCCTCTAACATGTGGTGTTTGCCCCCTACCTTTGCTAGCCAAAAATCCGCACCAAGTAGAGATACTACTTGTGCATCCAAAAACCCTTAAACCCAGTTTCATGTCATGAGAGTCCACTATATGTACCTATGGATTGAATAAGATCCTTCAAGTAAGTTGTCATCGGTGCAAAAGCAATAAAAATTGCTTCTAAATATGTATGAACTTTTATTGTAAGGGAAAATAAGCTTTGTACGATCTTGTGATGGTGGAGCAATAAAAGCGACAGACTGCATAATAAAGGTCGCTATCACAAGGGGCAATATAATGTGACGTTCATTTACATTAAGAGCTTGCACATCCAAAAACAAAAAGCTCATGACAACCTCTGCTTCCCTCTGCGAAGGGCCTATCTTTTACTTTATGTATTTACTTTCATGCAAAAGTCAACAGTGTTCTCCTCTATTTCGTTTTTATTTTTCTCTTTTGGCAAACATCATGTGGTGGGGATTGATCCATGCATATATATCCAGTTGAATGTAGGTGATCATGAGTTATTATTGTTGACATTACCTTTAAGGTAAATACGTTGGGAGGCAAAATTATAAGCCCCTATCTTTCTATGTGTTTAACTAAAACTTTTGCCCCATAAGTATGACGTGAGTGTCAGCAATCATAGAAGACTAAATGATAGTTGAGTATGAGAACTTGCAAATCAAAGCTCTTACATAGACTCTTTCTGATAATATGATGAATTGCAATTGCTTCAGTGACTGAGATCATAGTTTGTTAGTCTTCAATTAGGTTTATGGTTCATACTTTAACTTGTGGATGAATTGTCACTTTTTCATGAGAAGTTTTATGATGATATATTGCTGTTATAATAAAGATCATGATGCTCCATGTCCGTATTTTATTTTTATCGACGTCTCTCTCTCTAAACAAGTGGTCATGATTATCGATTTTGACTTTTCGCTTGAGGGCAAGCGAGGTCTAAGCTTGGGGAAGTTGATACGTCCTATTTGCATCATGATTTCCTACTGTTATTTATTATGTTTTTGATCATTATTTCACTTTATGGTACAATTCTTATGCCTTTTCTCTCTTAATTTGCAAGATTTACATGAAGAGGGAGAATGCCGGCAGCTGGAATTCTGGATACAAGTATGTGCATGTAAATTTTGAAGATTAAACATGACCATTCACGAATTGCGCAAAAATCAGGAGATGATTGTCTTCACAGCGAGTTACGTAGCTTATATTGTAATTTTTGCATTGGTCACAAATAGTCATGTTCAGTTCCAAAACCTGGCCTATTGTAATTTTTGCGCCGCCATGTCCCACCTCCCCAACGCCGCCAGCCGCCGCGCCTCGCTCGAGTAGTCGTTCCCTGCGGCGTCACCGTCAGAGTTTCCTGAAATAGAAGTGGTTGTAGAGGCCACAAGGGACATTGAGCATCCAAACTGGTGGTTTAGGAGAACCATCACATCCTGGACCAAGCAAGGGCTTATCAGGAGTGGATCATTCGGTTCAGTCTACGAGGCAATCAACGAGTAAGTTTTCTTGCCTGCCTACTTCCAGGGCCGGCCCTAGGGCATGTAAAAAAGAACATAAAATCAATGTGGAACGGGGGCAATTGACCCCCGGAGGACTTTACCACGTTGCATTTATTTAATAGTTATTTATAATTGAGTACATGTATCATATAATCATTATTTGCATCATATAATCACATATAAATGGTGTACTGAGACTTTATTTGCAAACCAAAATCATGTTTTTTTAATGTTTATGCCTTTATATTTTTCATGATATACGATATATATTATTGAAAGTATATATATGTTATTCTGTTAAGGTTTATTGTGTCTCAATCGCACTAGGGCCTCCATAATTGATGTAGGGTGGAACCCTAAGATGGTGATCTTTTCACACTTGGAGGTGGAAAGGAGCAAATCAAGAGGGAAACACAAACAAGAACACTCAATTGACAAGATCCAATCACACATGCACTAGATCCACAAACACATAAGAGAGATACAAGATCCAAAGTCAACACAAGAGGATACAAAGGTAACTAGTTCATCCCAATCCTTGGAGGAGTTGAGGTATTGATGATCCTATGATGGGGATCCTTCCCTAGATGGGGTCTTGATATCTACTAGGGGATCTTCTCCTAGCAGGTCTTGGTCTCCATGGGAGAGGGGGTAGATGAGCAAAGCTCTCTCTAGATCATATCATATACTTTGCTAACCCTAGAAGAGGGGAGGAGGAGGTCTATATATAGTGCTAGTACAAGTTGGGGCGAATTGGAGAGGTACAAGGCTATCACAACCGTCACACATGCGCGGGAGCCGGATGTCCGGGCGTCGGGCCGGATGTCCGGCGGCTCGTGGGGGTGCCGGATGTCCGGGGCTCAGGGCCGGATGTGTGACCTGGTGTCTGATACGTCCAATTTGCATCATGATTTCCTACTGTTATTTATTATGTTTTTTATAATTATTTCACTTTATGGTACAATTCTTATGCCTTTTCTCTCTTAATTTGCAAGATTTACATGAAGAGGGAGAATGCCGGCAGCTGGAATTCTGGACCTGAAATAGCCACATCAGAGATACCTAATCTACAGAGCTCCAATTGATCTGAAATTTCACGGAGATATTTTATTGAATATATAAAAAATACTGGAGAAAAGAGATATCAGAGGGGACCCACCAGCTGCCCACAAGGCAGCAGGGCGCGACCCCCCTGGGCGCGCCCTAGTGCCTTGTGGGGCCACAGCTGGCCTCTGGCCCCCTCCTTCTGCTATATGAAGCCATTTGCCCTAGAAAAAATAAGGAGGAACGCTTTTGGGATGAAGCGCCGCCGTCTCGAGGCGGAACCTGGGCAGGAGCTAGTTTGCTCTCCGGCGGAGCGATCCCGCCGGGGATACTTCCCTCCGGGAGGGGGAAATCAACGCCATCGACATCACCAACGATGCTCTCATCGTGGGAGGACCAATCTTCATCAACATATTCACCAGCACCATCTCATCTCAAACCCTAGTTCATCTCTTGTATTCAATCTTTGTCTCAAAACCTCAGATTGGTACCTGTGGGTTGCTAGTTGTGTTGATTAAATCTTGTAGTTGATGCTAGTTGGTTTATTTGGTGGAAGATTATATGTTCAGATCATTTATGTTATTCAATACCTCTCTGATCTTGGGGACATGGGAGAAGTCTTGTCATAAGTAATCATGTGTATTTGGTATTCGTTCGATATTTTGATGATATGTATGTTGTTGATTCTCTTAGTGGTGTCATGTGAACGTCGACTACATGACACTTCACCATCTTTGGGCCTAAGGGAATGCATTGTGGAGTAGTAATTAGATGATGGGTTGCTAGAGTGACAGAAGCTTAAACCCTAGTTTATGCGCTATTCCGTAAGGGGCTGATTTGGATCCATATGTTTCATGCTATGGTTAGATTTATCTTAATTCTTCTTTCGTAGTTGCGGATTCTTGCGAGAGGGGGTAATCATAAGTGGGAGGCTTGTTCAAGTAAGAACAGCACCCAAGCACCGGTCCACGCACATATCAAATTATCAAAGTAGCGAACGCGAATCAAACAAACATGATGAAAGTGACTAGATGAAATTCCCATGTGTCCTCGAGAACGCTTTGCTTATTATACGATTTCGTTCCGGCTTGTCCTTTGCTACAAAAAGGATTGGGCCACCTTGCTGCACTCTTTGTTACCATTATTACTTGTTACTTGTTACAAATTATCTTGCTATCAAACTACTCATTACCGATAATTTCAGTGCTTACAGAAAACACCTTGCTGAAAACCGCTTGTCATTACCTTCTGCTCCTCGTTGGGTTCGACACTCTTACTTATCGAAAGGACTACGATTGATCCCCTATACTTGTGGGTCATCAGCGTCTGGCCGATTTCGATGAGGTTCTGAACACCTCGGGCCGGATATCCGGCGGGGGCCGGATGTCCGGGTCCTGGGGACTTGGCGGCTGTTGATGTGCTGTCGGTGGGGTCTCAAGGGGCCGGATGTCCGGGCCGTAGGCCGGATGTGCGGCTGCTGATGCAAAGCAGCGGTTTCTCTTATCGATCTCCTTCATCCGTGTACTTGGGGACTCATCCATTGTTCCGGGCATCTCCGAGAGGGTCTTCTTGGTACCTAAGTACACATGGCATTCCGGATTGAGGTAGTAACCATGTCTCACGTGGATCATATGGAATGTCATTTAGGAGAGATGTCACCTCGGTCTTGATAGCTCTTGCACGTGCTCGTGTCATTGGTCCTCTTGGTGCTTGGGGAGACGGAGGTGGGTCCATGGGGATGACCGTAGGATGCTCCGCATCATCTCCCCCCCCCTTTGAAAAAGATCCGTCCTCGGATCGGAATCCACATCACCATGGAAGGGAGATAAGTCCTTGACGTTGAAGATGTCGCTCACGTTGTACTTGTCGCGAGGGATGTCGATCTTGTAGGCGTTGTTGTTGTTGTTGTAGCGTGCTAGCACCTTGAACGGTCCATCGACTCGAGGAATTAGTTTGGACTTGCGCTCGTTGGGGAAGCGTTCTTTGCGTAGATGTAGCCACACAAGATCTCCGGGGTTGAACACCATGGGGTGCTTGTTGACGTTTGATACGTCTCCATCGTATCTATTATTTTTGATTGTTTCATGCCAATATTTTACAACTTTTATATACTTTTGGCAACATTTTATATGATTTTCTTGGACTAACATATTGATCCAGTGCCCAGTGCCAGTTCCTGTTTGTTGCATGTTTTTTGTTTCGCAGAAAATCCATATCAAACAAAGTCCAAAAGCGATAAAATTTGCGGAGATTTATTTTGGAATATATGTGATTTTTGGGAAAAAGAATCAACGCGGGACGATGCCCGAGGACACGGCAAGCCTGCAAGGCGTGGGCCCCCCTAGGTGCGCCTAGGGGGCTTGTGGCTCCCCTGTAGGTCGGCTGGGGGTATCCTTTGGCCGCAAGGAAGCTAATATCCGGATAAAAATCCCCTCAAAATTTCAGCCCAATTGGAGTTACGGATCTCCGGGAATTTAAGAAACGGTTTTCGGCCAGAAAACATGAACGCGAAACAGAAGAGAACAGAGAGAGAGATCCAATCTCGGAGGGGCTCCTTGCTACTTGTGAGCTGCGTTGGTAATTCCCTGAAGAGGAAGGGAGATGCAGTACAGTAGAGATAAGTATTTCCCTCAGTTATGAAACCAAGGTTATCAATCCAGTAGGAGAATCACGCAACACCTCGTTAACAGTACCTGCACACAAAACAACAAATCCTTGCACCCAACGCAAACAAGGGGTTGTCAATCCCTCGGCGGTTAATTGCAAGATTAAATTGTATGGTGATAGATAGATAGAACTAAAATATAAAATAAAATAAATAAAGTAAAAGTGCAGCAAGGTATTTTTAGGATTTTTAATATCTGATAGAAGTAGACCCCGGGGCCATAGTTTTCACTAGAGACTTCTCTCATGAAAATAGCATACGGTGGGTGAACAAATTACTGTTGGGCAATTGATAGAAAAGCAAATAATCATGAAGATATCCAAGGCAATGATCATGTATATAGGCATCACGTCCGAGACAAGTAGACCGACTCCTGCCTGCATCTACTACTATTACTCCACACATCGACCGCTATCCAGCATGCGTCTAGTGTATTAAGTCCATAAAGAACGGAGTAACGCCTTAAGCAAGATGACATGATGTAGACAAAGTAAACTCACGCATGAATAAACCCCATATTTTTACCCTTAATAGCAACGATACATACGTGTCATGTCCCTTTCTGTCACTGGGATTGAGCACTGCAAGATCGAACCCATTACAAAGCACCTCTCCCATTGCAAGATAAATCAATCAAGTTGGCCAAACCAAATCAATAGATCGGAGAGAAATACGAAGCTATAATAATCATGCATAAAAGAGTTCAGAGAAAACTCAAATAATATTCATGGATAATCTGATCATAAACTCACAATTCATCGGATCCCAACAAACACACCGCAAAAAGTGATTACATCGGATAGAACTCCAAGAACATCGAGGAGAACATTGTATTGAAGATCAAAAAGAGAGAAGAACCATCTAGCTACTAACTATGGACCCGAAGGTCTATGGTAAACTACTCACGCATCATCGGAAGGGCAGCAAGGTTGATGTAGAGCCCCTCCGTGATCGATTCCCCCTACGGCGGAGTACCGGAAAAGGCCTCCAGATGGGATCTCTCAAGAACACAAACTTGCGGCGGCGGAAAAAGTATTTTGTGGACTCCTCCGTTGGTTTCCCGATTTTAGAGAATTTATAGTGGAGGAATTAGGTCAAACGGAGCTGTGTGGGCCCCCACAAGCCACCAGGGCGACCCCCTAGGGCGCGCCGTGGTGCCTCGTGGGCCACTGCTTCATCTTCTCGTCCCCTCCCGAAGCTTCCAGTGTTTGTTATGTCCAGAAAAAAATCTCCAAAAAGTTTCATGGCATTTGGACTTCGTTTAGTACTGATATTCTGGAAAACCAAAAACAGGCAAAAAACAGCAACTGGCACTGGGCACTAAGTTAATAGGATAGTCCCAAAAAATGATATATAATTGCTATAAATTTATATAAAAACATCCAAGATTGATACTATAATAGCATGGAACAATCAAAAATTATAGATACGTTGGAGACGTATCACTCCTCCCCTCCGGGAGTCATGGCGGCCATGGACCAGAGGGGGAACTCTCCTCCCTTCTAGAGGGGAGGCCAAGGAAGAAGAAGAAGGAGGGGGCTCTCTCCCCCTCTCTCCCGGTGGCGCCGGAGCGCCGCCGGGGCAATCATCATGACGGCGATCCACACCAACAACTTCGCCGCCGTCAACACCAACTCTCTCTCCCTCTATGCAGCGGTGTAACACCTCTTCTCCCCGATGTAATCTCTATTTAAACATGATGCTTAATGCTACATATTATTATCCAATGATGTGTTGCCATCCTATGATGTTTAAGTAGATTCGTTTTGTCCTATGGGTTGATTGATGATTGTGATTGGTTTGAGTTGTATGTTTTATTTTGGTGTTGTCCTATGGTGCCCTCCATGTCGTGCAAGCGTGAGGGATTCTCGCTGTAGGGTTTGCAATACGTTCATGATTCTCTTATAGTGGGCGGCTAGAGTGACAGAAGCTTACACCCGAGTAAGGGGGTTGTTGCGTATGGGAGTAAAGAGGACTTGTTACTTAATGCTATGGTTGGGTTTTACCTTAATGATCTTTGGTAGTTGCAGATGCTTGCTAGAGTTCCAATCATAAGTGCATATGATCCAAGTACGGAAAGTATGTTAGCTCATGCCTCTCCCTCATATAAAATTGCAATAATGATTACCGGTCTAGTTATCAACTGCCTAGGGACAAATCCTTCTCTTGTGTTACAAAAACTTTCTACTAAACAATTAACTTTTATTATCTTGTAAATTACTAGTAGTTTTATTCTCGCAAAGTACTCCTAGTTTTATTCTTGCAAAGTAGTTCTAGCATTACACCTACAAAGTACTTCTAGTTTCATACTTGTTCTAGGTAAAGCGAACGTTAAGTGTGCGTAGAGTTGTATCGGTGGTCGATAGAACTTGAAGGGAATATTGATTCTACCTTTAGCTCCTCGTTGGGTTCGACACTCTTATTTATCGAGAAAGGCTACAACTGATCCCCTATTCTTGTGGGTTATCAAGACCTTTTTCTGGCGCCGTTGCCGGGGAGCAATAGCATGGGGTTGATATTCTCGTGTGTGCTTGTTTGCTTTATCACTAAGTAGTTTTTATTTTCTGTTCTAAGTTGTTCTCTATCTTTAGTTATGGATATGGGGCACGAAATACCAAAAAAATTAGTTGTACTTGCTACTCATGGAGATGGGGAACCTCCTAAAACCCTCGATGCTGGTTATGTGGAAAACATTAATGACTACTTTGATAATCCTGATAATTCTCCATTCAACTTGATAATGGGATATACTTCAGATCAACGGGAATACTTTAGGGATTATCGCTTGTCTCAAAAAGGGAAACTCTTATGGGATCAAATTGATTATTTGCATTGGTATGCTCGGAATTTATGCTTAAGATATGATTATACTTGTTGCTCTAAGATGAAGGCTCCACACCTTCCCTTTTCATGTAAATTTAATGATAATGAAACCTTGGCTTCTTATGCTAATGGTGTATATGATTACTATGATGTGGAACAAATAGAAGAATTTGTTGCTTTTAAGGGTGCTTAAGAAATTGAATCTTTGTTTGAAAAGTATGAAAACTATGATGATGCTGTTTATAGATCTGAAAATTGCTATACTAAAATATTGCTATGAGAATTATGAATACAATGCCTATATTGATGAATTTATTGAGAAAGTCTCCGCTGCCCAAGAAGAGACTAATATTTTGCAGGAACCTATGGAAGAAGAAATTGCTGAAACTGTGAGCTCATTAGATGAAAAAGATGACGAGGAGAGTGAAGAACAAAGGGAGGAAGAGCGTATTAGCTACCCGTGCCCACCTTCTAATGAGAGTAACTCTTTAACTCATACATTGTTTAATTTCCCTTCGTGCTTACCGAAGGATGAATGCTATGATGATTGCTATGATCCCTTTGATTCGTTTAAAATAGCCCTTTTTGATGAAATTGATGCTTGCTATGCTTGTGGCCTTGATACCAATATGAATGATGCTTATGGAGATGAACTTGCTATAGTTCCTTATGTTAAGAATGAAATTGTTGCTATTGCACCTACACATGATAGTCCTATTATCTTTTTGAATTCTCCCAACTACACTATATCGGAGAAGTTTGTGCTTATTAAGGATTATATTGATGGGTTGCGTTTTACTATTGCACATGATAATTTTGATGGATATAATATGCATGTGCTTGCTGCTCCTACTTGCAATTATTATGAGAGAGGAACTACATCTCAAACTCTCTATGTTTCCAATACGATAAAATTGCAAGAAACTGTTTATGCTATGTATCGGCCTTTATTATGTGTGCATGAATTGTTCTTTTATGACATGCCGATGCATAGGAAGAGAGTTAGACTTCGTCATTGCATGATATATGTTGCTTTGTGCTCATTACTAAATTACAAATCATTGTTAATTAAAATTGGCTTTGATATACCTTGGGATCCGGGTGGACCGATTACTTGAGCACTTTATGCCTAGCTTAATGGCTTTAAAGAAAGCGCTGCCTGGGAGACAACCCGAAAGTTTTAGAGAGTCATTTATTTCTGTTGTGTGCTTCTAAAAAGTTTAAAAACAAAAAATAATAGAGGGGAACCTAAAAACTTTTTCAAAAAGAGAAGCGATTGGAATGTTATGCATTGGAGAAGTGAGGGTCGACCTTGAACACTTGTGTTCATGCTCATGGAAACAATGTAGAAATTTTTTATGGAAGTTTCTCATAAAAATAATTATCCCCTTGTACAAATCCATTGTATTATAAAAATAATGTGCCAAGATTTACCTTTAGGATGTTTAAATTGCTTGTTTGGTGTGTGCTGTGAAAAAACAAAAACTTTTGCTGTAGTGTTTGAATTTCTATAATTTACTGGAGTGTGCAAAAATTCTGAAATTTTTACACAGTACTGCTATGCAAATTTTTATTTTGTCCTAATTTTTCAAAATTATTTGAGTTACATAAGTATATGTTTCATTTGCATCTTTACAGACTGTCCTGTTTTTACAGATTGCTGTTATAGTTTCTTTATTTGCGTATGTTTGAAATCTTATTGAGCCCCATTGACTTGGGAGACATAGAATTGTGATGGCATACAGTGGGTAATGTTTTATTATAATTATACAATAATGTTACAGCAGGACATGATGGGATTTGATGTTATATGTACTAACCCCTCTAATAAAAAGTTCGGTTAAGTTTTGTGTGGATGAAGTGTTCAAAGATCGAGGAGGTATCGATATGAGGAGAATAAGGAGACGCAAGAGCTCAAGCTTGGGGATGCCCAAGGCACCCCAAGTAAATATTCAAGGAGACTCAAGCGTCTAAGCTTGGGGATGCCCCGGAAGGCATCCCGTCTTTCTTCGACAATTATCGGTATGTCTCGTTTTTTGTTTTGTTCACATGATATGCGTAAATTCTTGGAGCGGCGTGTGCTTTTTATTTTTATTTTAATAATGCACCATGCTGGTTTGAGAAAGTCCTTGGTTGATTTATATAATTCTTCATGTGCTTCACTTATATCATTTGAAGTTGGATGCCTGTTTCTCTACATATAGAAAACCGTTATTTGTAGAATGCTCTTTTGGTTCACTTATATTTATTAGAGTGTGGTCTTTTATAGAAAGAATTAAACTCTCATGCTTCACTTATATCTATTTAGAGAGTCAACAGGAATCGGTCATTCACATGGTTAGTCATAAAATCCTACATAAAACTTGTAGATCACTGAATATGATAAGTTTGATTCCTTGCAATAGTTTTGCGATATTAAGATGGTGATATGTGGGAGGTACTAGTGAATGATTGTGGTTTAGTAAGAATATTGGTGTTAAGGTTTGTGATTCTCGAAGCATGCACGTATGTTCTGTCGTTATGCTAAGAAGTTGGAGCATGATTTATTATTGATTGTCTACCTTATGAGTGGCGGTCAGGGACGAGCGATGGACTTGTCCTACCAATCTATCCCCCTAGGGGCATGCGTAGTAGTACTTTGCTTCGAGGGCTAATAGACTTTCGCAATAAGTATGTGAGTTCTTTATGACTAATGTGAGTCCATGGATTATACGCACTCTCACCTTTCCGCAATTTGCTAGCCTCTTCGGTACCGTGCATTGCCCTTTCTCACATCAAGAGTTGGTGCAAACTTCGCCGGTGCATCCAAACCCCGTGATATGATACGCTCTATCACACATAAGCCTCCTTATATCTTCCTCAAAACAGCCACCATACCTACCTATCATGGCATTTCCATAGCCATTCCGAGATATATTGCCATGCAACTTCCACCGTTCGGTTTTTATGACACACATCATCATTGTCATATTGCTTTGCATGATCATATAGCTGACATAGTATTTGTGGCTCAGCCACCATTCATCATTTTTTATACATGTTACGCTAGCATCATTGCACATCCTGGTACACTGCCAGAGGCATTCATATAGAGTCATATTTTTGTTCTAGTATCGAGTTGTAATATCGAGTTGTAAGTAAATAAAAGTGTGATGACCATCATTATTAGAGCATTGTCCCAGTGAGGAAATAATGGTGGAGAGTAATGAGTCCTCAAAAAAGTGAGGATGAGGTCCATGAGACTGTTCTAAAAAAATGCCAAAAAGAGCCCATCAAAAAAAAGGAAAGAAAAAAAACAAAAAAAATGAGAGAAAAAGAGAGAAGGGGCAATGTTACTATCCTTTTCCACACTTGTGCTTCAGAGTAGCACCATGTTTTTTATATAGAGAGTCTCCTGAGTTGTCAGTTTCATATACTAGTGGGAATTTTTCATTATAAGAACTTGGCTTGTATATTCCGATGATGGGCTTCCTCAAATGCCTGAGGTCTTCATGAGCAAGCAAGTTGGATGCACACCCACTTAGTTTTCAGTTTGAGCTTTCATACACTTATAGCTCTTAGTGCATCCGTTGCATGGCAATCCCTACTCCTCGCCTTGATATCGATTGCTGGGCATCTCCATAGCCCGTTGATCCGCCTAGTTGATGCGAGACTTTCTCCCTTTTTGACTTCTCCTTATTGATCCCTACCACCACATTCTATTCCACCCAAAGTGCTATATCCATGGCTTGCGCTCATGTATTGCGTGGGGGTTGAAAAAGCTGAAGCGCGTTAAAAAGTTTGAACCAATTGCTCGGCTTGTCATCGGGGTAGTGCATGATAAATACTTTATGCTAAGAAGATGGAGCATGACAAGATTATATGATTTTGTAGGGATAGCATTCTTTAGCATTTTTATTTTGAAAGGCATGATTGTTTGTTGGTATGCCTGAGTATTGATGTCTTTATATAAAATTATAGACTATTGCTTTGAATCACTCGTGTCTTAATATTCATGCCATGATTAGATTACATGATCAAGATTATGCTAGGTAGCATTCCACATCAAAAATTATCTTTTTATCATTCACCTACTCGAGGACGAGCAGGAATTAAGCTTGGGGATGCTGATACATCTCCGTCGTATCTATAATTTTTGATTGTTTCATGCCAATATTTTAAAACTTTTATATACTTTTGACAACATTTTATATGATTTTCTTGGACTAACATATTGATCCAGTGCCCAGTTCTAGTTCCTGTTTGTTGCATGTTTTTTGTTTCGTAGAAAATTCATATCAAACAAAGTCCAAACGCGATAAAAATTTATGGATATTTATTTTGGAATATATGTGATTTTTGGGAAAAAGAATCAACGCGAGACGATGCCTAAGGACACGGCAAGCCTGCAGGGCGCGGACCTCCCTGGGCGCGCCTAGGGGGCTTGTGGCTCCCCTGTAGGTCGGTTGGGGGTATCCTTTGGCCGCAAGGAAGCTAATATCCGGATAAAAATCCCCTCAAAATTTCAGCCCAATCGGAGTTACGGATCTCCGGGAATTTAAGAAACGGTTTTCGGCCAGAAAACAGGAACGCGAAACAGAAGAGAACAGAGAGAGAGATCCAATCTCGGAGGGGCTCCTCCCCTCCGGGAGTCATGGAGGCCATGGACCAGAGGGGCAACTCTCCTCCCATCTAGGGGGAGGCCAAGTAAGAAGAAGAAGGAGGGGGGCTCTCTCCCCCTCTCTCCCGGTGGCGCCGGAGCGCCGCCGGGGCAATCATCGTGACGGCGATCTACACGAACAACTTCGCCGCCGTCAACACCAACTCTCTCTCCCTCTATGCAGCGGTGTAACACCTCTTCTCCCCACTGTAATATCTATTTAAACATGGTGCTTAATGCTACATATTATTATCCAATGATGTGTTGCCATCCTATGATGTTTGAGTAGATTCGTTTTGTCCTATGGGTTGATTGATGATTGTGATTGGTTTGAGTTGTATGTTTTATTTTGGTGCTATCCTATGGTGCCCTCCCTGTCTTGCAAGCATGAGGGATTCTCTCTGTAGGGTTTGCAATACGTTCATGATTCTATTATAGTGGGCGGCTAGAGTGACAGAAGCTTACACCCGAGTAAGGGGGTTGTTGCGTATGGGAGTAAAGAGGACTTGTTACTTAATGCTATGGTTGGATTTTACCTTAATGATCTTTGGTAGTTGCGGATGCTTGCTAGAGTTCCAATCATAAGTGCATATGATCCAAGTATGGAAAGTATGTTAGCTCATGCCTCTCCCTCATATAAAATTGCAATAATGATTACCGGTCTAGTTATCGATTGCCTAGAGACAAATCCTTCTCTTGTGTTACAAAAGCTTTCTACTAAACAATTAACTTTTATTATCTTGCAAATTAGTAGTAGTTTTATTCTCACAAAGTACTCCTAGTTTTATTCTTGCAAAGTAGTTCTAGCATTACACCTACAAAGTACTTCTAGTTTCATACTTGTTCTAGGTAAAGCGATTGTTAAGTGTGCGTATAGTTGTATCGGTGGTCGATAGAACTTGAAGGGAATATTGATTCTAACTTTAGCTCCTCGTTGGGTTCGACACTCTTATTTATCGAGAAAGGCTACAACTGATCCCCTATACTTGTGGGTAATCAACGTTGACCTTGGTCGCGAGTTGTTGTACTTGGCGCTCAATCGTGTGCCTTGTATCTTGATGCATCTTCTTGAGGTAGCTCGCTCGTGCACTCGCGTCCATGTCGATGCGCTCTTGTAGTGGTAGCGGTAGAATGTCCAATGGGGACAACGGGTTGAAGCCGTAGACGACCTCGAAGGGGAACTTGCCGGTAGTAGAGTGTCGTGATCAATTGTAGGCGTACTCAGCGATGGGAAAGCATTCCTCCCACTCCCTTATGTTCTTCTTTATCAACACGCGAGGAGAGTGGAAAGCGTCCGGTTGGTGACCTCTGTTTGGCCGTCGGTTTGTGGATGATATGCCGAAGAGAATAGTAGCTTGATTCCGAGCTTGGCGCAAAGTTTTTTCCAAAAGTAGCTAAGGAACTTGACGTCGCGGTCCGACACAATCGTCTTGGGCACTCTATGCAAACGCAAGATTTCCCTACAAAAGAGATTTGCAACATGTGAAGCATCGTCGATCTTGTTACATGGAATAAAATGTGCCATCTTAGAGAAGCGGTCCACAATAACAAATACCGAATCCTTGCCATTTTGAGTTCGAGGCAAACCAAGCACAAAATCCATACTAATATCTTCCCATGGTTGATATGGAATAGGAAGTGGCATATATAGACCATGAGATTGAGCTTTGGACTTACCTTTGCGGCATGTAGATCACTGGTTGGTGTAGCGTGAGACGTCGCGAAACATCTTGGGCCAAAAATAGTTCTTGGAGAGCGTCGCGAATGTCTTGTCGCGTCCAAAATGTCCCATGAGTCCTCCACCGTGAGCCTCTTGCAAAAGCAACAAACGAAGAGAAGACTCGGGGATACAAAGTTTGTTAGCTCGCATAAGATAATTATCTTTCAAATAGTATCGCTCCCAAGTTTTATGCGTTAGGCATTTGGCATAAGGAATCGCAAATGAAGCACCATGCGCATACAAGTCTTTAATGTGCTCAAATCCTATAACATTCAATTCAAGTTGAGTAACTAGCATGCACTTGCGGGAAAGAGCGTCCACCACAACATTTTCCTTACCTTTGATGTACTTGATAACATAAGGAAAAGACTCAATGAACTCACTCCATTTAGCATGACGCTTATTCAATTTTGTTTGACCCTTAAGGTATTTAAGCGTTTTATGATCCGTATGGATGACAAATTCATGAGGGCGAAGATAATGCTCCCACACATGCAAGACTTTTACTAAAGCATATAACTCTTTGTCATAAATGGGATAGTTAAGTTGCGCGCCGGAGAGTTTCTCACTAAAGTATGCAATAGGTCACTTCTCTTGCATTAACACGCCACCTATGACATTACCACTAGCGTCACAATGCACTTCAAATGTTTTCTCAAAGATGGGTAATGCAAGCAATGGAGCATGTGTAAGCAAGTTCTTAAGCTCATGAAATGCGGCATCTTGGGATGGACCCCAAACAAAAGGTGCATTCTTTTTACTCAATGCGTGCAATGGTGATGCAATAGTGCTAAAATCATTCACAAAGCGACGATAAAATCCGGCTAAGCCAAGGAAACTACGCACTTGAAGCAAATTGGTTGGTTGTGGCCAAGTTTTAATAGCATCAATTTTAGCTTCATCAACTTGAACACCCTTAGAGGAGACAACAAATCCCAAGAAAACAAGCTTGTCAACACCAAAAGTGCATTTTTCCATGTTAGCATAAAGTTGCTCGTTTCTAAGAACTTGCAAAACGTCCCTAAGATGTATGACATGATCTTCAAGAGATTGGCTAAACACAAGAATGTCATCGAAGTATACCACAACACAAATGCCAATTAGTTTGCGAAGAACATAGTGCATCACACGCATGAAAGTACTAGGTGCTTGAGATAAGCCCATAGGCATGACTAACCATTCATACAGGCCAAATTTGGTTTTGAAAGCCGTTTTCCATTCATCACCCTCTTGCATGCGAATTTGATAATAACCACTTTTAAGATCAATTTTGGAGAAAATGGTGGCTCCACTAAGTTCATCAAGGCGTGGAATGGGGTGTCGATATCTAACGGTGATAGCATTAATTGGACGGCAATCGGAACACATGCGATAGCTACCGTCTTTCTTAGGCACAAGAATAACAGGAACGGCACATGGACTTAAGCTCTCACCTACATACCCATTCTCCATGAGATGTTGCACTTTCCTTTGAATCTATTTGGTCTCGTCGGGGTTGACGCGGTAAGGTGCTTTGTTCGATAGATGTGCGCCGGGGATGAGGTCAATGCGGTGTTCGATTCCGCGAAGTGGCGGAAGTCCGGGAGGTAGCTCATCGGGAAAAACGTCCGCGAATTCCTGCAATAGATGAGACAACACCAAAGGTAGATGTTGTGAAGTATTAGTCCTCACCGCTTTATCTTTGCACACAAGCACAAAGTGAAGAACGCTCGATGGGCTCTCACTCACATCCCTCATGTCTCTTTTGGTGGCTAAAAGTGTTGGGGAACGTTGCATGGGAAACAAAAATTTTCCTACGCTCACCAAGATCGATCTAGGAGATGAACATCTACGAGAGGAGAGATTGCATCTACATACCCTTGTAGATCGCTAAGCGGAAGCGTTAAGAAACGCGGTTGATGTAGTCGAACGTCTTCGCGATCCAATCACGATCCGTCCCGCGAACTCCTGATCAAGCGCCGAACGGACGGCACCTCCGCGTTCAACACACGTACGGCTTGATGACGCCTTCACCTCCTCGATCCAGCGAGCGATGGTGAAGTAGTAGCTCGAGTCCTCCGGCAGCACGACGGCGTGGTGGTGGTGGTGGTGGAGAAATCTCAGCAGAGCTTCGCTAAGCACTACGGAGAGGAAGATGGCTACGAGGGAGAGGAGGGGCAGCGCCGTGGCATGGAAGGGTGCGGCTGCCCTCCCTCTACCCCTCTATATATAGGGGGAAGGGAGGAGGAGGGGGCGCCCTAGGGTTTCCCCTAGGGGGGTCGGCGGCTACCACAGATGGGGGCGCCCCTAGGGAAACCCTAGGGTGACTTGCCCCCCAAGCCAGGTGGAGGCAGCCCTAGGGGGGGCGCCCCACCCCTCTGGTGATCATGAGATGGGGTGAGGGGGCGCACAGCCCCTTAGTGGGCTGGTGTGCTCACTCCCCTTGGCCCATGAGGGCCCCCAACACTTGCCGGGGCCCCCGAAACCCCTTTCGGTTCTCCTGCGAAAACCCCGGTAACCCCGGAACACTTCCGGACTCCGATACCCTTCGTCCTATATATCAATCTTCACCTCCGGACCATTCCGGAGTTCCTCGTCACGTCCGGGATCTCATCCGGGACTCCGAACAACCTTCGGTTACCACCATAACAACTCGACTATACTTATATCGTCACCAAACGTTAAGTGTGTAGACCCTGCAGGTTCGAGAACTATGCAGACATGACCGAGACACCTCCACGGTCAATAACCAATAGCGGGACCTAGATGTCCATATTGGTTCCTACATATTCTACAAGATCTTTATCGGTCGAACCTCGATGTCAGGATTCAGTCAATCCCGTATGCAGTTCCCTTTATCCATCGGTATATTACTTGCCCGAGATTTGATCGTCGGTATCTCCATACTAGTTCAATCTCGTTACCGGCAAGTCTCTTTACTCGTTCCGTAATACAAGATCCCGTGGCTAACTCTTTAGTCACATTGCTTGCAAGCTTATCGTGATGCTGTATTACCGAGTGGGCCCTGAGATACCTCTCCGTCATACGGAGTGACAAATCCCAGTCTTGATCCATGCCAACTCAACAGACACCCTCGGAGATACCTGTAGAGCATCTTTATAGTCACCCAGTTACGTTGCGACGTTTGATACACACAAGGTACTCCTCCGGTGTCAGTGAGTTGCATGATCTCATGGTCATAGGAACAGATACTTGACATGCGGAAAACGATAGCAATAAATTTGACATGATCATATGCTACGTTCATAGTTTGGGTCTTGTCCATCACATCATTCTCCTAATGATGTGATCCCGTTATCAAATGACAAATCATGTCTATGACCCGGAAACCATGGCCATCTTTGATCAACGAGCTAGTCCGGTAGAGGCTCACTAGGGACATGTTGTTGTCTACGTATCCACACATGTATTTGTGTTTCCAACCAATACAATTATAGAATGGATAATAAACGATTATCATGAACAAGGAAATATAATAATAACCATTTTATTATTGCCTCTAGGGCATATTTCCAACAGTCTCCCTCTTGCACTAGAGTCAATAATCTAGCATTACATGGTTATAAATCTAACACCCATAGAGTTCTGGTGTTGATCATGTTTTGCCCGTGGAAGAGATTTAGTCAACGGATCTGCAACATTCAGATCCGTGTGCACTTTGAAAATGTTTATGTCCTCCTCCTTGATCGCATCGCGGATGGAATTGAAGCGTCGCTTTATGTGTCTGGTCCTCTTGTGAAACCTTGGTTCCTTGGCTAGAGCAATGGCACCAGTGTTGTCACAGAACAGAGTCATCGGGTCCAGTGCACTAGGCACAACTCCAAGATCTGTCATGAACTGCTTCATCCAGACACCTTCCTTCGCCGCCTTCGAGGTAGCTATGTACTCCGCTTCGCATGTAGAATCAGCTACCACGCTTTGCTTGGAACTGCACCAGCTTACCGCTCCCCCATTTAGAATATATACGTATCCGGCTTGAGACTTAGAGTCATCCGGATCAGTGTCAAAGCTTGCATCGACGTAACCCTTTACGACGAGCTCTTGATCACCTCCATAAACGAGAAACATTTCCTTAGTCCTTTTCAGGTACTTAAGGATATTCTTGACCGCTGTCCAGTGTTCCACTCCTGGATCACTTTGAAACCTTCCGGCCATACTTATGGCAAGGCTGACATCTGGTCTTGTGCACAGCATCGCATACATGATAGAGCCTATGGCAGAAGCATAGGGGATGACACTCATCTTTTCTCTATCCTCTGTAGTCGCCGGGCATTGAGTCTTACTCAACTTCACACCTTGCAAAACAGGCAAGAACCCCTTCTTGGACTGAACCATTTTGAACTTCTTCAAAACTTTATCAAGGTATGTGCTCTGTGAAAGTCCTATTAAGCGTCTCGATCTATCTCTATAGATCTTGATGCCTAATATGAAAGCAGCTTCTCCTAGGTCCTTCATTGAAAAACTCTTGTTCAAATATTCCTTCACGCTTTCCAAAAGTTCTATATTGTTTCCAATCAGCAATATATCATCCACATATAATATTAGAAACGCTATAGAGCTCCCACTCACTTTCTTGTAAATACAAGCTTCTCCGTAAACTTGTATAAACCCAAACGCTTTGATCACCTCATCAAAGCGAAGATTCCAACTCCGAGACGCTTGCACCAGTCCATAAATGGATCGTTGGAGTTTGCAAACTTTCTCGGCATTCTCTGGATCGACAAAACCTTCTGGTTGCATCATATACAACTCTTCCTTAAGAAAACCGTTAAGGAACGCTGTTTTGACATCCATCTGCCAAATTTCATAATCGAAAAATGCAGCTATTGCTAACATGATTCTAACGGACTTAAGCATCGCTACGGGTGAGAAAGTCTCATCGTAGTCAACTCCTTGAACTTGTGAAAAACCATTTGCGACAAGTCGAGCTTTATAGACGGTGACATTACCGTCTGCGTCCGTCTTCTTCTTGAAGATCCATTTATTCTGAACGGCCTTTCGCCCTTCAGGTAATACTTCCAAAGTCCAAACTTTTTTTCATACATGGATCCCATCTCGGATTTCATGGCCTCTAACCATTTGTCGGAATCCGGGCCCACCATCGCTTCTCCATAGCTCGTAGGTTCATCGTTGTCCAACAACATGACTTTTAAGACAAGGTTACCAAACCACTCAGGAGCAGTACGTATCCTTGTCGACCTACGAGGTTCGATAGTAACTTGATCCGAAGCTTCATGATCACCATCATCAGCTTCCTCTTCAACTAACGTAGGTTCCACAGAAACATCTTTCTGCGCAGTGCTACTCTCTGGTTGAAGTAAAGGTTCAACAACCTCATCAAGTTCTATCTTCCTCCCACTCAATTCTTTCGAGAGAAACTCTTTCTCGAGAAAGGACCCGTTCTTAGCGACAAACACTTTGCCTTCGGATCTGAGAGAGAAGGTATACCCAACCGTCTCCTTTGGGTATCCTATGAAGACGCATTTGTCCGCTTTGGGATCCAGCTTTTCTGGCTGAAGCTTTTTGACATAAGCATCGCATCCCCAAACTTTAAGAAACGACAACTTTGGTTTCTTGCCAAACCACAGTTCATACGGTGTCGTCTCAACGGACTTAGATGGTGCCCTATTTAAAGTGAATGCAGCTGTCTCTAACGCATAACCCCAAAATGATAGTGGCAGATCGGCAAGAGACATCATAGAACGCACCATAGCCAATAAGGTTCGATTACGACATTCGGACACACCATTACGCTGTGGTGTTCCAGGTGGCGTCAACTGTGAAACGATTCCACATTATCTTAAGTGATTGCCAAACTCATAACTCAGATATTCTCCCCCTCGATCAGATCGTAGGAATTTGATCTTCTTATTACGATGATTCTCAACTTCACTCTGAAATTGCTTGAACTTTTCAAACGTTTCAGACTTGTGTTTCATTAAGTAAACATACCCATATCTACTCAAATCGTCGGTGAAGGTGAGAAAGTAACGATATCCACCGCGCGCCTCAATGCTCATTGGACCGCACACATCAGTATGTATGATTTCCAACAAGTCACTTGCCCATTCCATTGTTCCAGAGAACGGGGTCTTAGTCATCTTGCCCATGAGGCATGGTTCGCATGTGTCAAGTGATTCAAAATTAAGTGACTCCAAAAGTCCATCAGCATGGAGTTTCTTCATGCGTTTTACACCAATATGACCTAAGCGGCAGTGCCACAAGAAAGTGGTACTATCATTATCAACTCTACATCTTTTGGCATCAATGTTATGAACATGTGTATCATCACTATCGAGATTCAATAAGAATAAACCCCTCACAATGGGTGCATGACCATAAAAGATATTACCCATATAAATAGAACAACCATTATTCTCTGATTTAAATGAGTAACCATCTCGAATTAAACAAGATCCAGATATAATGTTCATGCTCAACGCAGGCACTAAATAACAATTATTCAGGTTCATCACTAATCCCGATGGTAATCGAAGAGCGAGCGTGCCGACGGCGATCACATCAACCTTGGAACCATTTCCCACGCGCATCGTCACTTCGTCCTTCGCCAGCCTCCGTCTATTCCGCAGTTCTTGCTTTGAGTTGCAAATGTGAGCAACCGCACCGGTATCAAATACCTAGGCACTACAACGAGAGTTGGTAAGGTACACATTAATAACATGTATATCATATATACCTTGTTTGGCGTTGGCCCCCTTCTTGTCGGCCAGATACTTGGGGCAATTCCTTTTCCAGTGGCCAGTTCCCTTGCAATAGAAGCACTCAGTTTCCGGCTTGGGCCCAACCTTGGGTTTCTTCACGGGAGGGGCAACTACTTTGCCACTCTTCTTGGAGTTTCCCTTCTTTCCCTTGCCATTCTTCTTGAAACTAGTGGTTTTATTGACCATCAACACTTGATGCTCCTTTTGGATGTCTGACCCAGCGACTTTCAGCATTGCAAACAGCTCGGCGACTAACTTGTTCATCCCTTGCATGTTATAGTTCAACACAAAGCTCTTGTAGCTAGGTGGTAGCGATTGAAGAACTCTGTCAGTGATCGCCTCTGGCGGGAGCACAACTCCCAACTCAGCCAGACGGTTGTAATACCCAGACATTTTGAGCATGTGTTCACTGACGGACCCGTTCTCCTCCATCTTGCAAGCATAGAACTTATCGGAGGTCTCATACCTCTTGATCCGGGCATTCTTCTCAAAAATAAACTTCAACTCCTAGAACATCTCATATGCTCCATGACGTTCAAAACGCCTTTGAAGTCCCGGTTCTAAGCCATACAACATGGCGCACTGAACTATTGAGTAGTCATCAACACGCGCCTGCCAGGCGTTCATAACGTCCACAGACGCCGGAGGGGGTTGCTCACCAAGCGGTGCATCAAGGACATAAGCCTTTTGGGCAGCCGTGAGGATAATCCTCAGATTACGGGCCCAGTCTACAAAGTTACTTCCATCATCTTTCAGCTTAGCTTTCTCTAAGAACGCATTGAAATTCAGGGGAGCTACTGCGCGAGCCATTGATCTACAACATAATTTGCAAAGATAGTTTAGACTATTGTTCATGATAAAGAGTTCAATTAATCATATTACTTAAGAACTCCCACTCAAATCGACATCCCTCCGGTCGTCCGAGTGTAACATGATCCAAATTCACCAACCCAATTCCGATCATCACGTGAGATGAGGTGGTTTCAATGGTGAACATCTCCATGTTGATCATATCTACTATATGACTCATGTTCGACCTTTCGGTCTCTTGTGTTCCGAGGCCATATCTGTACATGCTAGGCTCGTCAAGTTTAACCCAAGTGTTCCGCATGTGCAAAACTGGCTTGCACCCGTTGTATGTGAACGTAGAGTCTATCACACCCGATCATCACGTGGTGCTTCGAAACGACGAACTTTCGCAACGGTGCACACTTGGGGAGAACACAATTTTATCTTGAAATTTTAGAGAGGGATCACCTTATAATGCTATCGTCGTCCTAAGCAAAATAAGATGCATAAAAGGATTAACATCACATGCAAATCATAAGTGACATGATATGGCCATGAACTTGTGCTTTTGATCTCCATCTCCAAAGCACCGACATGATCTCCATCGTCACTGGCATGACACCATGATCTCCATCATCGCGTCGCCATCGGGGTTGTCACGCCCACCATGCTTCTACTACTATTGCTACCGTTTAGCGTTAAAGTAAAGCATTACATAGCGCTTAATGATTGACACGCAGGTCATACAATAATTAAAGACAACCCTATGGCTCCTGCCGGTTGCCGTATTCATCGACATGCAAGTTGAGATAAACTATTACAAAACATGATCATCTCATACATAAAATATATTTCATCATGTCTTTGGCCATATCATATCACAACATACCCTGCAAAAACAAGTTAGACGTCCTCTAATTTGTTGTTGCATGTTTTACGTGGTTGCTATGGGTATCTAGCAAGAACGATTCTTACCTACGCAAAACCACAACGGTGATATGCAAGTTGCTATTTAACCTTCTACAAGGACCGCCTTCGTCGAATCCGATTCAACTAAGGTGGGAGAGACAGACACCCGCCAGCCATCTTATGCAACAAAGTCGCATGTCAGTCGATGGAACCGGTCTCATGTACGTGGACATGTAAAGTTGGTCCGGGCCGCTTCATCCCACAATACCGCTGAATCAAGAAAAGACTAAGGAAGGAAGCAATCTGAATATCAACGCCCACAAACTCCTTTGTGTTCTACTCGTGATGTCATCTACGCAAAGACCTAGCTCTGATACCACTGTTGGGGAACGTTGCATGGGAAACAAAAAAATTTCTACGCTCACCAAGATCGATCTAGGAGATGAACATCTACGAGATGAGAGATTGCATCTACATACCCTTGTAGATCGCTAAGCGGAAGCGTTAAGAAACGCGGTTGATGTAGTCGAACGTCTTCGCGATCCAATCACGATCCGTCCCGGGAACTCCCGATCAAGCGCCGAACGGACGGCACCTCCGCGTTCAACACACGTACGGCTTGATGACGCCTTCACCTCCTCGATCCAGCGAGCGATGGTGAAGTAGTAGCTCGAGTCCTCCGGCAGCACGACGGCGTGGTGGCGGTGGTGGTGGAGAAATCTCAGCAGAGCTTCGCTAAGCACTACGGAGAGGAAGATGGCTACGAGGGAGAGGAGGGGCAGCGCCGTGGCATGGAAGGGTGCGGCTGCCCTCCCTCTACCCCTCTATATATAGGGGGAAGGGAGGAGGAGGGGGAGCCCTAGGGTTTCCCCTAGGGGGGCCGGCGGCTACCACAGATGGGGGCGCCCCTAGGGAAACCCTAGGGTGACTTGCCCCCCCAAGCCAGCCCTAGGGGGGGCGCCCCACCCCTCTGGTGATCGTGAGATGGGGAGAGGGGGGCGCACAGTCCCTTAGTGGGCTGGTGTGCTCCCTCCCCTTGGCCCATGAGCCCCCCCAACACTTGCCGGGGCCCCCGAAACCCCTTTCGGTTCTCCTGCGAAAACCCCGGTAACCCCGGAACACTTCCGGACTCCGATACCCTTCGTCCTATATATCAATCTTCACCTCCGGACCATTTCGGAGTTCCTCGTCATGTCCGGAATCTCATCCGGGACTCCGAACAACCTTCGGTTACCACCATAACAACTCGACTATACTTATATCGTCACCAAACGTTAAGTGTGTAGACCCTGCGGGTTCGAGAACTATGCAGACATGACCGAGACACCTCCACGGTCAATAACCAATAGCGGGACCTGGATGTCCATATTGGTTCCTACATATTCTACGAAGATCTTTATCGGTCGAACCTCGATGTCAGGATTCAGTCAATCCCGTATGCATCCCTTTATCCATCGGTATATTACTTGCCCGAGATTCGATCGTCGGTATCTCCATACCTAGTTCAATCTCGTTACCGGCAAGTCTCTTTACTCGTTTCGTAATACAAGATCCCGTGGCTAACTCTTTAGTCACATTGCTTGCAAGCTTATCATGATGCTGTATTACCGAGTGGGCCCTGAGATACCTCTCCGTCATAGAGTGACAAATTCCAGTCTTGATCCATGCCAACTCAACAGACACCCTCGGAGATACCTGTAGAGCATCTTTATAGTCACCCAGTTACGTTGCGACGTTTGATACACACAAGGTACTCCTCCGGTGTCAGTGAGTTGCATGATCTCATGGTCATAGGAACAGATACTTGACATGCGGACAACGATAGCAATAAACTTGACACGATCATATGCTACGTTCATAGTTTGGGTCTTGTCCATCACATCATTCTCCTAATGATGTGATCCCATTATCAAATGACAAATCATGTCTATGACCCGGAAACCATGGCCATCTTTGATCAACGAGCTAGTCCGGTAGAGGCTCACTAGGGACATGTTGTTGTCTACGTATCCACACATGTATTTGTGTTTCCAACCAATACAATTATAGCATGGATAATAAACGATTATCATGAACAAGGAAATATAATAATAACCATTTTATTATTGCCTCTAGGGCATATTTCCAACAAAAAGCACTAGACCTTTCTTGTCATTCATCGTGGAGTCGCTCATTTTTGGCTTGTGGCTCTCACTCTCTTTGTGGTGGTTCACTCTCTCACTAGTATCTCCACGATGAGTTGAAGCTTGCTTGTCGGCGATTACTTGACTTGGTGTCATGGGTCGAAGCACGAGTTTTTTGCCCTTCATCTTGAAGCTATAGTGATCGGTCCGTCCGTTGTGGATGATGCCATGGTCGAATTGCCAAGGTCTTCCAAGGAGGAGATGGCATACGGACATGGGAACCACATCACACTCCAAGGTGTCTGATACGTCTCCAACGTATCTATAATTTTTTATTGTTCCATGCTATTATAGTATCAATCTTGGATGTTTTTATATGCAATTATATGCAATTATATATCTTTTTTTGGGACTAACCTATTAACCTAGTGCCCAGTGCCAGTTGTTGTTTTCTGCTTGTTTTTGGTTTTTTAGGAAATCAGTACCAAACGAGTCCAAATACCACGAAACTTTTTGGAGATTTTTTTCTGGACAAAAGAGACCCTGGAGACTTGGAGAGGAGGCCAGAAGCTTCACGAAGCCTCCACAAGGCAACAGGGCTCGGCCCCAGGGGGGCGCGCCCTGATGCCTTGTGGGGCCCTTGTGGCTTATTTTGACCTAATTCCACTTCTATAAATTCTCAAATATTCAGAAACCAACAGAGAGCCACCCCGAATAACTTTTACGTCGCCGCAAGCCTCTGTTCTTCCGTGATCCCATCTGGAGGCCTTTTCCGGTACTCTACCGGAGGGGGAATCGATCACGAAGGGCTTCTACATCAACCTTGCTGCCCTTCTGATGATGTGTGAGTAGTTTACCACAGACCTACGGGTCCATAGCTAGTAGCTAGATGGCTTCTTCTCTCTCTTTGATCTTCAATACCATGTTCTTCTCGATGTTCTTGGAGTTCTATCCGATGTAATCTTCTTTTGCGGTGTGTTTGTTGGGATCCGATGAATTATGTGTTTATGATCAGATTATTCATGAGAAATATTAGAGTCTTCTATGATCTCTTTTATGCATGATTGTTATAGCTTTGTATTTCTCTCCGATCTATCGATTTGGTTTGGCCAACTAGATTGGCTTATCTTGCAATGGAAGAGGTGCTTTGTGATGGGTTCAATCTTGCGGTGCTCAATCCCAGTGACAGAAAGGGACATGACACATATTTGTATTGTTGCCATTAAGGATAAAAAGATGGGGTTTAATCATATTGCTTGAGTTTACTTTGTCTGCATCATGTCATCTTGCTTAAGGCGTTACTCTGTTTCATACTTAATACCCTAGATGCATGTTGGATAGCGGTCGATGGGTGGAGTAATAGTAGTAGATGCAGGCAGGAGTCGGTCTACTTGTCTCGGACGTGATGCCTATATACATGATCATTGCCATGAATCCGTCATGATTATTTTCTTTTCTATCAATTGCCCAACAGTAATTTGTTTACCCACCGTATGTTTTGCGCTCGAGAGAGAAGCCTCTAGTGAAAACTATGGCCCCCGGGTCTATCTTTATCATATATTAAAATCCAAAAATACCTTGTTGCAATTTATTTACTTTTATTTTATTTTGCAATTTATATTTCTATCTATCACTATCAGAATTAATCCTTGCAAATAAGTGCTAAGAGGATTGACAACCCTCTTATTTGCGTTGGGTGCAAGTGTTTGCTTTTGTGTGTGCAGGTGCTGCTAAAGGGATTTTGCGTGGTTTTCCTACTGGATTGATAACCTTGGTTCTTAACTGAGGGAAATACTTATCTCTACTATACTGCATCATCCTCTCCTCTTCGGGGAAATACCGACGCAGTCTACAAGTAGCAGCGTCTTCATATGCGCCAATCTTGAAGGACACTTGAACGGTGTGCTCCACTTGAATGGTGCCGGAGTCGCTTAACCATTGGACCTTGTATGGGCGAGGGTGCTTCTTCTTGAGCAATTGTAGCTTCGAACATAGCTCTTCACTTGCCAAATTGTGGCAACTTCCGCCGTCGATGATGACCTTGAAGGAACGTCCTTGGATACCCGCTTTAGTATGGAAGATATGGCAACGTTGGTCTTTGTCTTGTTGTTGTTGAAGTGTCAAGATCTTGGAGACAACAAGAGCGGGGCTGGGATCATTGTCACAAAAGACTTGATCGTCTTCATCTTCATTCACTTGTCGATGCATAGCCACGTGCTCAAGGGCTTCCATTTCTTCTTCGCTCATGGAATCATATGTGCCGTCATCATTGGCGATCATGGTGCGCCATGTGGGGCACTCAAATGACTTGTGACCTCGGCCTTTGCAAGTAAATCACTTGATGTCACTTGTCTTGGCGGTATCCGTAGGAGTAGTTGATGACGAAGCTCTTGGCTTGGATGTACTTGGAGTAGGACGACTCGAAGATGTCATTGGTTGCTTGGAGCTTGACTTGTCACCGGTACTTGGTGTAGCTCGAGTCGTAGTAGGAGGTGTCGTAGTCGTTGAAGCTTGCGTGTATGAACCATAGGTCTTGGAAGAGTACTTGGAGTACTTGTAGTCCTCTTGCACTTGTCGCTTCGCTTTGGTGGCTTGATGCACTAGCTCAAGGAGGTTGGAGTACGGTTGGAAGTCCACGATTTTCTTGATTGGATGGTTGAGACCATTCAAGAAATGCGCCATAGTTTGTTCATCATCTTCCTTGACGTTGGCTCGTATCATGGCAATTTCCATTTCTTGATAGTATTCTTCAACCGACTTGGTGCCTTTCTTGAGGAGTTGTAGCTTCTTGAATAGATCACAACTATAGTGTGTAGGCACAAAACGAGCTCTCATGACATCCTTCATTTGAGTCCAAGTGGTGATGGGTGGTTCGCCTTTCTCTTGACGTCTTTCGATCACTTGCTCCCACCAAATGAGAACATAGTCTTGGAACTCAAGCGATACCATGGCTACCTTCTCTTCCTCGTCATATTGGTGGAGACGGAATATCTTGTCCACCTTTAAGGCCCATGAGAGGTAGTCTTCGGGATCGGTGCTTCCGGAGAACTTGGGCATGTGGAACTTGAGCTTGCCATAGCGCTCCTCATTGTGTTGGTGATGGCGATTACGCACTTGCCGTGGAGCTGGGTCTTGTAGCTCTTGCTCCTCGTGCTCTTCTTGATTAGCTTGACGTGGCATACGTGCACGGTTTCTCATTTCTTGGCGCTCTTCAAGACGTGCGGCTTCGTCTTGTCGCTCTCGTCGGAGGGCCTCTTCTTGTTTGCGCACGCGGCGGTTGCGCTCGTCGACGGCACGAGTTGCTTCTCGTAGGGCACGTTGAGCTTCAAGTGCTTGCTCCTCACGATGTTGTCGTTCTTGTTGTAGAGCGTCGCCGTCTTGGTTTTCTTGACGTTGGCATTGGGGAACTTGCTCTAGGTCCATGGCGCCTTGTGCTTGACGATGTTGTCATTCGCACTCTCGAAGGCGGCCTTGCAAACCATTGCCATGGAATGGGTTTGGTGAAGCTTGATGGTATTCATGGTCTTGGTGACGATGTGAGCATGCTCGTGGAAGACTTGAGTCCGAAGACGTGTTCGAAGAGTGTCGGCTCGAATGGCATCGTCTTGATCCTGAAGTAGACGAAGTGGAAGAAGCACGGTTGACCATCATGGTACAGAACTCTTCCATTTGAGATGATAGCTTGTCATCAAGGGTTTGTCGAAAGTCGGAGGCGAGTTGTTCGATGTGTTCGCCCAATGCTTCGCTTTCTTGATGTAAGGCTCGTTGGACGCCAAAGAGGTGTGCCTTGACGTAGTCGTTCGGTGCATCGCCTTGCTCATCGAAGAGTGGATTGGTAGAAGTGCTTGGCCTATCCATGATTCTCAAACAAGTGTTAGTGGAAGAAAGAAATGAACTAGACCAATGTACCTTATCCAATGTTGAAGATGGATCAATGATCACCCAATATGGTATGATGGAAATAGTGCAATTGGTACCGGATCGTGTCAATCTCACACCTACATAAGTAAAGCTTTTGGAGTAGCTTGGTTAGGATGGTGGCACAATTAATTTTTTTTTGCAATTGTTAGCAAGATATCAATAATGTTGAGAAAGATTCACAAATTTGCAAGTGAAACAAGTAGACCAATAGCAATGAGTGGCACACGGAAACACACACACAGATAGATAAGTGAGGTCGTGCAACCAAGGATTGAGCACAAAATGTGGAATCCACGGAAAACGCTAGCGTTGCACAACACTAGAGAGACGCTAGCACTATGCTCAATAGGCGGATACGACACTTGTGCACAACCTATTGGAGACAAAACGTATCGTCTTTCTATCTCAAGTATGCTATGTATGTATGATTCCCGGTGAACTTGTCACGATGATCCAAGATGATCAAATATGCTATGCAATTTGGCGATGCTATGGCTCTTGCTTAGAATCTTGTTGTTGCTCTTTTCTCTCTTTGCTTAAAAGCTTTCCTTCATTTGATATTTTCCTTTGGCCACTTATGCGAAATGCTCTTACCAAGATAGCAATGATGTATATGTGGGAACAATTGTTGACACAAGAGATGATACGATGATATATGCACGCTATGATAGCTATGCGGAACGTGTATCACTAAAGTGCACAAGTAGCGTTGCCCGGCAATACTCGAATGGCTAGTCTCGTAGGAAAGTAACGCGAAAGAGGGCCTTGGGGTTAACAATGTAATGGCAAGGGTATGAAACAAGTTGTCGTCGATGTTACCGTCCTTGCTTACGGTGGTGGTGTCACAATGATGAAGTGGCCGTTGTCGATGTTGAGTCCGTGGCGAAGATGAGTTGTGGTGATGTCGATGACGAACCGTCCCTAAGTAGCCGAAACACGTTAGGAAACGGAAACCACAAGGTCAACTTCTCAAATGGCAATCACGACAAAATTGGGGTTGGTTGCGGAAAGCGGTGGTGGTTTGCGGAAGTAAACGATGGGTTGTGGAAGAAATGGTGGGAAACGATGAAAAATCGAAGAAATTGCGAAGTGTTGGAGTGCTGGTTTCCAGGGGCCGGATATCCGGGCTGGCGACGTCGGGCCGGATGTCCGGGGTCTCTGATCCGTGGATGAACTGCGGGAAAAACTTGTGGATTGCAAAATTGAGGGCAAAATTCGGGGAATTTCGTGGATGGAATTGATGGAGATGGTGGGGAAAAACTAGAACCACTCAAAACACAGCAAATCCATGGATCAAAATCAACAAAACATCATCAAACCAACAAATCACAAGAAAATTTTGGTATGGCTATTTTGTGGGGAATTTTTGAAATTGGACAAAACAAACAAAATTGGGCTAGAAAAGTGGAGGGGAAGAACTCCAAAGTGTGAATCAACATAGCTCTGATCCAAGATGATGTAGGGTGGAACCCTAAGATGGTGATCTTTTCACACTTGGAGGTGGAAAGGAGCAAATCAAGAGAGAAACACAAACAAGAACACTCAATTGACAAGATCCAATCACACATGCACTAGATCCACAAACACATAAGAGAGATACAAGATCCAAAGTCAACACAAGAGGATACAAAGGTAACTATTTCATCCCAATCCTTGGAGGAGTTGAGGTCTTGATGATCCTATGATGGGGACCCTTACCTAGATGGGGTCTTGATATCCACTAGGGGATCTTCTCCTAGGAGGTCTTGGTCTCCATGGGAGAGGGGGTAGATGAGGAAAGCTCTCTCTAGATCATATCATATACTTTGCTAACCCTGGAAGAGGGGAGGGGGAGATCTATATATAGTGCTAGTACAAGTTGGGGCGAATTGGAGAGGTACAAGGCTGTCACAACCATCACACATGTGCGGGAGTTGGATGTCCGGGCGTCGGGCCGGATGTCCGGCGGCTCGTGGGGGTGCCGGATGTCCGTCCTGGCGTCTGGCCGATTTTGGTGAGGTTCTGGACACCTCGGGCCGGATGTCCGGGTCCTGGGGACTTGGCGGCTGTTGATGTGCTGTCGGTGGGGTCTCCAGGGGCCGGATGTCCAGACCGTAGGCCGGATGTCCGGTTGCTGATGCAAAGCAGCGGTTTCTCTTGTCGATCTCCTTCATTCGTGTACTTGGGGACTCGTCCATTGTTCCGGGCTTCTCCGAGAGGGTCTTCTTGGTACCTAAGCACACATAGCATTCCGGATTGAGGTAGTAACCATGTCTCATGTGGATCATATGGAATGTCATTTAGGAGAGATGTCACCTCGGTCTCGATAGCTCTTGCACGTGCTCGTGTCATTGGTCCTCTTGGTGCTTGGGGAGACGGAGGTGGGTCCATGGGGATGACCGTAGGATGCTCCGCATCAATAATGCTATGGCCGGCCCTGCCTACTTCATGAAGATTGTATATTTCATTTAGTATTTATGTGTTTGGAGCTGTCGACTATCACTTTGTGAAGCATGTTTGACAATGTTTCATAATTAGTTGTGTGCACTACACTTGTCTCGATGTAGTCAGCCACTAACACCAGCTGGTTAGAATCTTGGATTATTAATTATAGGCCAGGTTGAGTGAACTACATCATATTTGTTAGCAGCCTCGAGTAAAACAGTTACACTACTTTTACCTTCATATTGGGAAAATGAATTAATTGAATGAACCTCTACATAACACTACGATAACACCTAAATGGATGGGTACCATCTGTTGTTGAGAATGTAACTTCAGATGTTGTGTATTTGGTGTAGAACTATAAAGAATGCCCTCATGTTCATCAACAAAATGTTTCGCTGACTGATTTTAACACTGCTCTTATAGTGATGTGTTTTTCTTTGCTGTCAAAGAAGTGTCATTAATTGACCAAGGAATCAATGCAAACCTATTTAGCAGCCTCAAGTATGTAAGCTTGTGGGTTTTGACATGCTTGATCAGTTGTCTTGGTTACACTGCTTCAAACGTTATGCTTGTTGACACTCAATCCTGTTTATATTTACCCAAATGATAAGTGCCACATGTCAGGTGCGTCGTGTGTGGCACTCCGGCCCTGATGTTTTTCGATGGCAATTCCAGTCACGCAAGGATGGCAATTTCTAGTGACACACGGCAAGTTTCTGTCAAAAATATACTGAAGCACGAAACTTGCCATGCTTGACAACTGAAGTTGTCATCCTCGCGTAACTAAACTTGCCGCCGAAAACGTTTGAAGTTGCCATGTGCTTGTACCTGGCGTTCGGTACTTATCAAGGTCCTATATTTAACATTCAACCATGCGGATTGCAGAGCAGAGGACAAATAGGGTTTCAGCAAAGAGGAATCCCTTTGCCTAGCCAGAAGTTTGCATGGAGGTTGGTTCTATCTGCTGTGCACTATACTGGAACGCCACTAGGAACACACCCATCCTCCTCGCTTGGCTAAACCTAACCTAACAAACGGAAAACTTTGATTGGTCGTGCAATAGCTTAGTGCTTATTAGAAGGAGCCGTGCAATAATGCATGTTTAGCCCCTTGCTTTGCCTGATTATGGTATGCAAATTGCAGATGCCCTTTTTTGGAAGTGGTTTCCATATGCCGTAAAGAGATGAGACAACACACCAAAGACAAATCATGCTCTGCCAGTCGTCATAAGATATTGTATTATTGTGTCCTTTAGAATTTTGGCTGGTGGAACTTGTAACAGCAGTGCCGCACAGAAAATCTTTGTCTTGCCATAGGTTTTGGCACAATAATGTCTCGTTTTGAAATGCATGAGCTTTGTAGGAAAAAAATAGTGCAATTTTCTCAACTCAAGTGAATTAATTGGTTCTGATCACACTAAGGTTTTATATCTCTCTTCAAGAACTACCCCCCGCAAACATGTGTGGGTCGTACCCAAACTAGTCGAAGACGAAATGCTTAAAGCAAAATGAATTTCTCAATGTGCATATATCTACTCGTGTTTTATCTGGAAAAAAATTAACCCAGGAAACGACGGTTCAGTGAGCACGCAAAAATACCCTAATTTTCTTGAATATCTGTGGTTGTTTTAGCGCATTTTGATTCAAATAATTTTAATAAGAATTTTGAAGGATCAAAATCCATAGGAATTTTTGCTATGTTGATTGCTTAATTAGTTGGATTGAATAGAATTTTTTTCTTCTGATGATTCCTTTGTACCGCATTTCATAGAAATTTTAGCATTCACTCAAACCTCTTGGAAAGAATCACGTATTTTCTCATGCAGTCAAACAAACCAAAATTCTGTAGGATTCAAATGGTCATGACATCACAATCCTAGGTTTGTCCTATTCCTACTTTTTAAAAATCATGAAAATCAAAGAGGCCCATAGAGGTTTTAGTTTGTCCAAGTTGAAGGGATCGCAACAGGAATATCAGAGCTTTGACACCTCTTACTCAAGGTCCAAATGAATTTAGGCTCTGAAAGCAATGCATTTGCTAATTCCTGTGACTCAACTGTGGTAGGCATACTGAGGATCTATCAAGGTTGCATGCAGGAAAAAAAAAGGGGGAATTACATCAATTTTTATTAGCAGATTCAACAAAACGACCGCTATGATATAGCCAACGATGGTGGCTCAGGGGTTCCCCCTCAAACCTAGGCACCGCCGCCCCAGCCCTCTCCGCCCCGTGCCACCGTCGGAGGAAGCTTCCAGGCGAAGCTTGTGCGGCTGAGGGCGGCGGGGGAGGGGGGCCTTTCTCGCGACACCTAGGGACCTGCGGGCGACAGATCTCGGTGGCGGCCAGCGGTGCTCGGATGCGTGAAGAGGCTGGGCTCGGCGAGCGACGGTCTGGCGCGTGCGGCGGGGATTGTGGCTCGGCCGCCGCATGAGGCGGTGGCATGGTTTCGTCTCGGTCGCAAAACGGATTGTTCAGATGTGGTGGGATGGATGACGAAGGCCATGCTCGGATTTTTTTTGGGCCGATGATGGTGACGCCTTTGGGTGCTGTTACTTTGTTAAAGGAGTCATCGATGTCGTTCTCGCCTACCTGCCTGTTGTTCCGGGGGAAACCCTAGGTCCGAGTGATATTTGATCGGGAGATATCATAAATGGTGTCATTTCTCTCTTCTGGGAGCATTGTTTTGGAGTTGCATTTGATAGGGGATAAGTGGACGATGACAGCTTCTCGTTGCGGTTGACGCTTCCATGGCTTGCCAGTGCCATGTATTGGGTGGCTGAGGCATCGAGGCGGAGCATGGCAGGGGGTGCCGGCAATCCTCTGTTGCAACGTCACGTTATGAAGATGGCGTGCGGCAATTTGCCGGTGATAATCTTAGCCTTTGAGGACATTGACAACACGTGGCGTTATGTCTGGGGTGCCCACATTTACCAGACACTTGCGCGGAAGTGTGGGATTGTCGGATCGTCTCCATGGTGGGATTTCGATGGTGTCGTCTTTCTCTTGCCCTGCGGTCAACCGCCTTTAGGGAACGGGCCGACCGCCTCGGTCCTTGCGACCGTTAGCGGCCGTTAGCGTGGCGCCGTCACCGCTGTCGGCCAGCGCGCGATTGGCCACGTCAAAATGAGCTCAGAAAGCGCATCAGTGTTTTTTGCCACTGTCAAAATTTCGTTGCGGTGCAAAGTGTCACGTTTTGTAAAGTGCTGGTTTTACGAGAGCTATGACGCTAAAGTGGTGGTTTTATGCATTTAACTATGTTACTTTGTTAAAGGAGTCGTTGATGTTGTTCTCGCCTACCTGCATGTTGCTCCGGGGGAAACCCTAGGTCCGAGTGATATCAGATCGGGCGATATCATCAATGGTGTCATTTCTCTCTCTTGGGAGCATTGTTTCGGAGTTGCATTTGTTAGGGGATAAGTGGATGATGGCAGGTTCTCGCTGCCGCTGACGCTTCCATGTCTCGCCGGTGCCATGTATTGGGTGGCCGAGGCATCGAGGCAGAGCATCGCGGGGGGTGCCGGCGATCCTCCATTGCGACATCGCGTTACGAAGATGTTGTGCGGCAATTTGTCGGTGATAATCGCAGCCTTCAGGGACATTGACAACATGTGGTGTTTTGTTTGGGGTACACGGATTTACCACTGATAGACACTTGTGACGGAAGTGTGGGATTGCCGGATCGTCTCCACGATGGGATTTCGATGGTGTCGTCTTTCTCTCGTCGTGCGGTCGATAGCGCCGGTCAGCTTTGGATGACTCGCTATTTGCTTGGTGTGGGCATGATTTTCAGCTCATGTGGCTAAACTTCTACTCTTTCTATAAATGCTTGGAATTTCTTACCATCAAGTTATTAGTAAAAAAATAAACCTGGATCTATTGGCAATAAACTTTGCGTTTTTCTCAAAAATAATGGTTTAATATTGCTTCCCGTCATCCTCTTGGCTGCTCTTGCCGGCCGCGATCGTTGAACGGGACCTTATCCAGGAACGAAACCGGAAGTTCTTGGCTTGCACACCGAGAACATTGACCTGCTCGACGGGATCATTTCACATACGTGCTCCCCGTTACACCCGCAGGGCACGTATGTCGCTTTCCTGTCGGTACCAAACCACGACCAGCCGGGAGGGAGATGGCCCGGAACCCCGATCGACCACGCTACAACAGGATCCAGAGCCCCCCCAGATCGACCACGCCACGACGGCATGCATGATGGGGAAAAGACTCGAGTGTCACACCATGCCATAGATCCTACATTTTCTGAGATTTTGGAGTCTGAACTGAGCTTTGCTAGCACAGCCCCACTGACAGTCAAACAAACGGTTACGTCCAGCTTCGTCTCATCCGGTGAAAATTTGGCTCCGGCCACCAATTATCATCGAGTTATCATCGCACATCGGACGGGTCCCCTGCCGTGTGCAAGCGCTAGATCGATGGATCCATGTCGCTTTCACCTAAAACTAGAAGGATTGGGCGCGCTTTGCTGCGTCGTTGGTGTTTTTGGGTTTCTTAAAAAAAAATACTCTGTTTCGAAATATAAGGTGTATTACTTTATTTTGAAAAGTAAAACCTTTTAAATTTGATCAAACTGTAGAGAAATATATCAAAATCCATAATATCAAATCGGTATTTTTAGATTCATGATGAAATGAATTTTCATACTTATTTTGTTTAATATTGTGGATGTCGATATTTTTGCTGTGAACTTGATCAAAGTTAAAGAAATTTGACTTTCCAAAAAACTAATACCCCTTATATTTTGAAACTGATGGAATATTTAGGTTGGAGGGTGGGGGAGATGATAGAGTGTGTTTTATTTTTATTTATAATGCGGTGATTTGATGGGCCTTTCGTGGTGTGATTCTGTGTTATCCGCTAACCAACCTATATTTATGTGAGGAAAGGTGGTTGCATGTACTATATTGGTGCTACAATATCACATGGTGTCCTTTCTTTTTTCTAGGTGGTGAGAGGATGCGCAAGATTGATGTTTTTATATGCCGGTTGTTGCTGATTGATTTGAAAAATCATTGGCCCGGTCAAAATCGTAAACCAAATTCAAAATTGAATACCTCGATTGAATGAAAAAGCTTCAAAATTAGGGAACATAGTGAATTAAAAAAATTCAATGGAGCTTGAGAAATTGTTGACCCGGTCAAAATTAGATGACCCAATTCTAAATTGAATACCTCAATTAATTGTGAGGCCTTAAAATTTGGAAGCATAGTGTATAATAGAAAATAATTGATGAGAGAACTTTGAGAAATTGTTGAGCCGGTCAAAATCGGGTGACCCAATTCTAATTGAAGACCTCAATTGAATGTGGGTTTTTTAAAACTAGGGAGCTTAGTGTTAGTGTTATAGAGGATTTCTCCTCAAATCACCATCGATCACATTTTTTTTTTGAGACAACACCATCGATCACATGGCAACCCTGCTACTCGCCCTCTATAAATAACTTGCCGTATCGCGGTCTGCTTCCACACGCGTACACAGCACACTCGCCCTCGACGAGAGTGACACTTCCCGCGGGCCGCGAGACACCACGAACCATGAAGCTGGAGGTTTCGCCGAGACAGAGGACCCAAGAAGCAGAGCAGAACGAGCCATGGAAGCACCCGAAGCAGCTCTGCGCTAGCCTGGGCTACGGGGAGGTGGCGGAGGCGGAGTCCCAGCTGGTGCCGCCGCTCAACTTCGGCATGGTCGACGACGGCGTCTTCCGGTCAGGGTTCCCCGACGCGGCCAACTTCCGGTTCCTCGGCTCCCTGAACCTGTGCTCCGTCGTGTGAGTTCCCTTCCCTACCATGCTGAAATCCTTGGCCACCATGCACCCAGACTTCACCTCTCTGTTCTCAACGCCCCGTGCCGCTTGCTTCAGGTACCTGTGCCCGGAGCCGTACCCGGAGCAGAACGCGCGGTTCCTCGGGCGCAGCGGCATCAAGCTCCACCACTTCGGAATCCAGGGCCGCAAGGTACGAACGCACGTCGATGAACAATTCAGCCTTTGATTCGTGCATTCCCGAGGACGGCGAAGCCATCTTTCCATCCAACTGCATTTTTGCCTCTGCATATGAATGTGGCAGCAGTAAATAATCTTTGGTTCAGAGTAGCTGTGGGCTGTGGCGTGGATGAATAACTTACTTTCGGCAGCACTTGCCTTTTCTACTACCACCCCTTTGCTTGGGCAACTGGCTTATTGGCTCTTTGCAGAGTCTATTTACCCGTCTCTTTCATGAGAAACAGTATATATATATGATCAACCAGCTCGCCATTTTACCTGCCATGCTACGCTCTGCATTAGTACCACATGTCTGCATACATGGAAAAAAGGATGTCTGCTTCTGCTCGCCTATCATCACGTGTCAACAGCTCTAGTTTTTATCTGGTATCCACTGCAACGGTGACTTCGACGAGAACATATTCCACTGTCGGCTCTTTGCTCATCAAGCCACGACCTGCTAGTTAGTGGAACGCTAAAGGCCGTCGACGCTGGCAAGTTGACGTTCGGTCACAACTTATTCTGTCGGCGATTAACAATGCATCCTATGGTCGAGCTGACCAACTTTAGTTTAGAATCATCCATGTGTGCACTGTAAAAAGTCATTTTGAAAACCTATAGTATGTGTATGTGTGCCAAGTGCCAACAAATAACTGAAACCTGCGTACCTTATTGCATGATGCAGGAACCGTTTGTCGACATCCCCGAAGAAACGATCCGCGAGGCGCTCAAAGTCATCCTTGGTACTATTTCATACATTTACTTACAAACATCTTCACCGATCGAAGGCTGCAAAATCACACATCACCACTTAAAATCTCTCATTCTCTAACTAACATTTCTCCCTGTTTCCATGGATTCAGACGTAAGAAACCACCCGGTGCTCATCCACTGCAAGAGAGGCAAGGTACGTAGGCATCCCTTGATCATCCATTCTGCACCCTACACCTCATACAACACTTTGTAATGAAATCATAACCATGGCCTTCTTTCAGCACCGTACCGGCTGCGTGGTGGGCTGCCTGAGGAAGCTGCAGAAGTGGCGCCTGTCCTCCGTCTTCGACGAGTACCTGCACTTCGCGGCGGCCAAGGCGAGGAAAACCGACCAGAGGTTCATGGAGCTCTTTGACACGTCAAGCTTGGTGCATCACTTGGCCTCGCAGTGTTGATGCGAGCGAGCGTTTTTCCTCTCTCTTTTAGCCTGTCCCGATCCTGCCACCATGCGGCTGCGACTACCTATGTTTTCCCGTGGTTACTGCAATGATTTAGCGGAGAATAATGTTAGCACAACCATGGTCCATACCTGCGAGAGATAGAAGGGGAACAACGAGAGATGTACTCGTTGAATGATCAAAAATATATTTTCCCAAGTGTATATGATACAGTATCGTTATTCTTGCAAAAAAGGATAATTTTTCCAGGTGTATGATTCAATATCGTTGAATGATCGATCTGACAGGATTTCAGAAATGTTCTCCGCATGTTATTCTCAAAAGTGCTGGGCTGGGCCGAGCTGAATTTTTACTGATGCCATTTCACAACTACTCCCTCCGTGAAGAAATATAGTAACTTTTAGATCATTAAAGTAGTGATCTAAAAGATCTTATATTTCTTTACATAGGGTAGTTTTTTTTAAAAGCTGTGGTTGAGCCTAGTTTTCTTTTTCCTTTTTCCTTTTTGAGAATTGAGATTGAGTGTCTAGCTTTTTTTTTCTTTTTTTTGAGGGAAGATTGAGTGTCTAGTTTTTTTTTTTTGAGGGAGATTGAGTGTCTAGCTAGAAAAGATGAATGATGGCCCGTATGAAGCCATCAGGCCCAAACGGCCACATGGGCCTTATAAGCCCGATTGCCTGGCAGGAGAGAAAGGGTTATCGTAGGGAGGACGCTGATACTTTTCTTCCCCTAATAAAGCCCCCCAAATTGCGAGAGAAAACCCAGAGTCCGCCGCCGCCGCCGCCCACCTTCTTCTCCCATACATTCAACCCTAGTCTCCGGCGATGGCTCCGAAGCGCGCCGCGAAGAAGCCGGCGCCCCCGCCACCGCCTCCACCTCCGGCTGCTTCCTCTGAGGAGAGCGACTCCCGCTCGCGCTCCGAGGAGTCGGAGGACGAAGACGCCGAGTCCCCTCCCCCCGCCCCCACCCCGGCCCCCAAGAACACGCCTGCGCCCCCGCAGGAGGGCGAGGAGGAGGAGGAGGAGGAGGAGTCTGAAGAGGAAGAGGAGGAGGAGGAGTCTGATGAGGAGCCCGCCCACGCGGCCCCAGCCGCCGCCCCCACCCCCAAGAACAAGCCTCCTCCGCCGCAACAGAGAGATGGCTCCGACTCTTCCGACGAGGAGGAGGAAGAGGAGGAGGAGGAGCCCATCAAGGCGGCCCCTCGCTCCGCTCCGAAGAAACAGCCTCCACCGCCGCCGCCGCGGCAGAGCGAGGAATCGGATGCCTCCGACGAGGAAGAAGAGGAGGGTGAGTCCGAGGAGGAGGCGCCGCCGCCGAAGCCGAAGCTTGCTCTAAAGCAGGCACCAGAGGGCCTGAAACCCCCGGCAGCGGCCGAGACCAAGAAGCCGGCCGCTTTCAGCCGCATCTGGTCAACCGACGACGAGGTGCGTATCCTCGAGGCCCTCGCGGCTCACCAAAAGCAGCACGGCACGCTGCCGCAGCCCGACGCTCTCGTCGACGCCCTTGCAGGAAAGCTCGACAACCGTGCCTACGGCAGCAAGGAGCTCCAGGGGAAGGTGGTAGCCCTGAGGCGTCGGTACCTTGCTCTCAGCAAGAAGGGCGAGCTCCCGAGCAAGGAACATGACCGCCGGGTATTGGAACTTTCCAAGATCGTCTGGGAAGGCGGTGACATGGCCACCGCCGCAGCTGCCTCTGCAAAGTCTGCGAAGGCGGCAAATGGCCAGGAGCCAAAGGGGTTCGAGGAGATGTGCGAGCTGTACCCGTACCTAGCGGAGCAGGTGAAGGAGCTGGATGCGGCGACCCCGGGCATTTTCAAGAGGCAGTTCGGGATGATGGAGGAGGACAAGGCGCGCGCGATGGACGAGAAGATCAAGAGGCAGAGGGTGGCGCAGATGAAGGTGGAGCTGCGCCGCCACGACCTGGCCAGGGAGGTGACCAAGGCGATCATCGATCTGGTCGACTGATGGGAGTGGGATGAGCTTACCTGAAACTGTATCTGTGATCACCCGAAATTGGTGAGATGAAATGTGGCGATGTGCGTGGTGCTGGTGCTCAGGCGGCGTTGCTGCCCTGGCGGAGCCCATGGTGGAGGGGCTTCAGCGGCTTGTATGGCGCTTGAGCGGCGGCTTCGGCCGCGAGGGGCGCGGCCGGTGTGTGTCTGCGCGGTCTGGCATCGCGTGGACGCCTCTGGGGGTGCGCGGATCGGAGGCCCATGGCGGCGAGGAAGTGCGCTCCGGCGGCGTGCGTTGCGGATTTGGTCTCCGGTCGTCGGTGGTCTCCGCGAGGTGCGGTTGGCTGCGGCGGGTCTTGGTGCTTCTTCGTCGATGGGCAGCTTCGATGGTGGTGATGTTTGGTGGGCTTGCCGACGCCAATGCGGGATGATGTGTGGCCGAGGTGGTGTGGAGCTTGGTGAAAACCATGTCTTGGCCTCGTGCCGTGACCAGCGATGGCGGCGGCTGTGGCCGTCGTTGACCTTCTTGGAGGCATCACTGCTTTGTTCTCCCACCCCTCCTGCGCGGATCTGGCCATTTGGGCCTCTCCGGGGGAAACCTTGATCTGTGATCGGACAATGGCGGTGCCTCGGTGTCGTATTCCCTCTTGGGGGCTTCGTCTTGGGAGCTTGGTGTCGGCGAGCGGGACCGGTGGATGGCGGTTGGCGGTGGGTGTGGCGTCCAGGCTTCTGTGGCAACGACGATGGTAGGAGCGATGTCGGCGACGCGGCAATGGTTGCGGTAGTCGGCTCTTCTTCGGCGTGTCCACGGTTTTGCCTCGGTTTGTTTGTTGCTATGGAGTCGAAGCTGCATCGGCGGGGCCCTGTGGTATACGATGACTGGCTGCAGGTAGCCCGTTCGGCGATCTCCCGTGGCGCCAGCCATGCCTGGTTTTGTCCTACAGAGTTCTTCGTCAGAGTCGGTGTTGCGTCGTCTGGCCGCAGGTGGTTGAGATTTTGGTATTGATCTTCATGCAGCTTCACGTGTCCGCTACAGTGTGGGTTGAGTCGACGATCGCCTACGGCGGAGTCGGAGTCGTTTGCTCAGAGTGTAGGGATGGCGATGACGCCTCTAGGGGAGGAGTGATGACGATGACGCCTGCGTGCTGTCTCGCCGAGACCCTCTTGGAGTGGTGTGCGTGGGCTTTATTATGTGTGCTGCTCAATGGTTGTAACGGTTTTCGTCCAGGTTTCCATAATTAACTGGGCAATCTGGTTTTCGCTCGGTTTTCCCTAATTAACCGAGCAACTCTTTTCTTCTTAATGAATGCAGGATAACTGTCATTTTGAAAGAAAAAAAAAGTGGCGATGTGGTGGAGCAAGAATGTTTCTGAAACTATGATCTAGAATCTGCAGATTGGGCTATCTCGATGGTGTAAGCATGAGACATATGGTGGAACTGCAAACTGTGCCTGGTGTTGTAAGAATGCTTTTTTCGTGTGACCAGAGCATGCTAGAATTAGCAAATTATTAGGGTTGTGTTTATGGTGTAAGCATGATGAGACATGTGCTGGAACTGCAAATTGTGCTGGTGGATTAAGAATGTTTTCTTGTGTGGCTATAGAAGTACGCAGGTTATGTATGAAATGGTCGCTGAATGTGTAGTTGGCTCAGTAAAGCTGTTTTGTTCTTCGTTTTGACAGCTCGTTTGTGCAGGGGCTGTCTTCAGAGTTTGGGTGCAGGCTGGAGCCGTAGGTCTGAAAATTAAGTTTTGCTAAAGCACATCTAGATGTGCAACATCATTGATCTAAGTCCTATATCATTGATCTTATTGCACATCTAAGTCCTATATCATTGATCTTAAGTAAAGATTGGGTATTTTCTTTTTCTTTTATGCTTGATTGTGTCACTTAGATGTGCAATAATCAGGACACTAAACAGACCCACATTAGCTCCTTAAGAGTTTACCATGGGTCCGGCGCTAGCCGCTGGGTCATAACTTTTGTGTTGTTTATCCAATCTTTTATGCTCCTTAAGCGCCACAATTTTGTACTGGGCGCACCCCCTGTACACTAGGTCTAGTAGCAGGCCGGCACATATTCTTCCTGTTTGAATTTTTTTTCTATGTTTATAAATTATTTTTCCTTTTTTTAAATGTGTGAGTTTTTTTTAAAATTTATGAACTTTTTCAAAATTAGATGATATTTTTTGAAAATCAATGAACTTTACCAAATCCTTGAACTTTTTCCTCAAAATCGTGTTTTTCCTTCTTTTTAAATTTAAGAATTTTTTTTTTACGTTTTTTGGATTTTATTTTCTACTATTTCCCCCAAAAGACGACTGGTCAATTGTCGAATGAGACGAACTAGGTTTTCTTTTAGTCCAAACACACTTTATTTAATTATCATAGTCCAAATACATTGGGATACAATTAAGGTCCGGAGGTTCGAGGAGCCACAAATGGCGTCGTAAAGAAAGTCCTAAAGTGTGCTTAGCGAGGCTATGTGCGCCCTAGGTGAGCGTTCGGTCGCGTGTCTGACGGGCCGGCCCATTTATGCTTGCGAGTGGACTCTTTTATGCTCACGTGACTCCGTTGGCGACCGTACACCGGACTACAGTTCTTTTAGTTTTACTAGCACATATGCCCGTGCGTTGCAACGGGAGAAAAAATATTGCATGCCCTTAACTCAATAACCATATCTCAAGACTTCCACAGGTGACGTCATATATTTCAACACGGCGCCACACCCCTGCCGCCTCTTATACTTCTTCCGCCCTCGTCGATAGTTGCCGCATTGTCCACCTGATCATAACATGTCCGAAAGTTGTCAATCCTGAGGCGATCAGCTCGGCCACTGCACGACACACCTGTCATTGAAGTGCATCAATGCAAGGGGATGTTTAAAACTTTAAAAACTATAATCTCATCAAGTTGGCATAAGGGCCGCCCTCCGCAATCTACTCCTCGGACCTGGTCCATGGATCGTCCCTCATAAGGATTGACTACAATCAGTAGCGGGAAAACACTACCAAACACTTCCATATTTTTTTGGGATATATAACACATGCACCTTCTATGAAGACAATTTATTTTGTATATACCTAAAGACAATTGTCTTGTTTTCTGCTTCCATGTATAAATCTTCACCGTATACTTCACAGGCCATCTAGGTATATATGCTTCCCGCGGGTGTGCTAACATGTGTATATAATGTTAGTCCAGCAATGTGCAATCCTATTTGGACTATGGATGGTGTTCATTTCTTTTCTGGCTTTATGTCGTACTAGTAGTTATTACCATGCTTCCCGTGAGTGTGCTAACATGTGTAAATATGTTAGTTCAAAAATGTCTTAGCCAATTTGGACTATGGATGGTGTTTGTTTCCTTTCCGGCTTTTATGTCGGGTAGTAGTTAGTACCAGTCTGTGAAGGACACAAACAAACACCAAATCCAACTTTAGTTAAAAACGATCAGCACCAAAACCTCTTCATGTTTTTTTCGTGAGACTTTCAAGCATGGAGTTGAGTTATTCTGGTTCCAACTTCAATTAAAAAGGATCAACGCGATTCACGTTTTTCTTTCTTGAGCCTTTCAACCTGGCACGTGTGCATGGTGAGTTTGAATTATTCACATCCTCTTCTCTTAGTCCCCCTCCTGCTATTTTTTCATTCATTGATCAGGGCATCACATGCAACGTGAATCAATATGCATATCCGTTGTCCTTAAATTATTCACGTCCTCATGAATCGTTTAATAGCCCACATAATAGCAGCCCATATATATATATATATATATATATATATATATATATATATATATATAGAAAGTTAATTATCCTCTCTTTCCAGCAGCCCATATATATATAGAAAGTTAATTATCGTCTCTTTCCTTAGCCACTCTTTCCTTCCTTAGCCTCTCTTTCTTCCATATTTATAGCAGCCCATATATATAGGAGTTTAATAGCGGGAAATTCGTTTTGGCTCTCGGGTCCAGATGCTCCTGCTATCTGGACCGCAGGCCTGCCTCGAGATTCGCACATAGACCAGTATTCAGTCTCGTATTTCTAATTAAAAGTACACTGGATGGGCCACCTGACAGTTGTACGGCAGAGCAACGGCAGGCGAACGCCGCTTCGGGTACAGATGGGTGGCGACGGATCTGTCCCAACCAATGGAAGGAACTGGACCAACGGCTGCTAACGCCAGCCGTCTCCTCCAGATATTTCTCCCCTGCCGCCCCACCACTCGTTTCCTCCTCCCATACCCCACCATCTCCATCCTCTGCAAGCTTCAGAGCTCGCACATCTCGAATCTTCGCGTCAATGGAGTCCTCTTCCTCTGCCACCAAGCGCCGGCCGACCCCGCCACCCCTTCCACTAATCCCATGCCCATTTTGCAAAGCAAAAATCATCACCGCCGTGTGTGGTCCTCGCGGATCTAAGCCTGGACATCGGTATTACAAGTGCTGCTTAAAAGATGTGAGTTCTTGCCTCCATGCGCACCCACAGCCTGTGACTACTGTAGATTATTACATTGCCATTTGCTTACTGTTTGCTGTCATTCTCCAATCTTTCTTCTAGGCCGGGCGATGCCAGTTCTACGAGTGGCACCTGCTTGCTGACCAGGATGCAGAGGTCACCGACGAGAACCATGCCCCGCGTACAACAGCTGCACATGCTGCCGCCCCCGCGGAGATCTCTTTAGGAGCTCGAGTTGTCCAAGATCTCATCAGGGTCAACATCATGCTCGACGTTGCTGCTGCTAGCCATCGGCATGGCTTCGTTCGCTATGTTTTTCTTCTATGGCTGAATCCATCCATCTTATGTGTACGAGCTAGATTCAGAGCAGGAAATTTGGTTGTAAACGTACCCTAATTGCCTACTAATCCTTATGTATCAGCCTGGAATCAAATGTTGTAACCAATGTGTTTCGATTTCGATCCAGAATTAATCAAGTGCTTAGCCACTAATTTATCAATTCATGTGCCACCACGTGTCATTTTTATTTCTTCAATAGTCAACATGTGGTTCACAGCCTTGCGGAATTCAGCCCTGAACTCACATTTTTTGGTGTACAATCCACCTAATGTCTCTTTAGCCTTTTCCAAAACGTGCCATTTGCACCAGCGGTGAGTTGTTGTTGGCGGAGTATTCTTGATAGCCACCTCCATTGCTCGGCACTGCTCTACAAGAGACAAGAATAAACCATTTTTGCACAATGTGTTCTGTTAGTGTTCCTTCAAAGATTGTGAATACATTTAAACAATTCAAACGCAATTAAGAAAACAGCAAAATATCGTAAAGAAAACATCTACCTTTCAAAATTGTCAATGGAGGAGTGCCTCCCATCATCCTAACAAACTTCAAGAAAACCCATTCAAAGCTTTCAACCTGTTCATCCCTCAGAAGGACGCCAGCTAGTATAATACTCTGGAAGTGGTTGTTGACCCTAACGAACAGTCCGAATGGCATGTCATATAAATTTGTTCTGTAGGTTGTGTCAAAGGTAATAGCGTCTCCAAAAAAATTATACTGGTTCCTACTACTACCCGTAGCCCACATGAGATTCTCAATCTGACGATCGGCATCCGGCTGTACTCGGAAGACAAACTCCTGATCCTTTGCAGCTAAATCTGCAAAGACATCTATTGTCTTTCGAACATCATCCTCAGCCCGTTCCTTACTAATCTTACCACAAAGATTCCTAAGTGTTCTTTTTGTGAATGGAACCTTGTCTACGTCTCCAAAAAAACTAGCTATGATTCTGTATACCTTGGTGACATTAATGTTATTCTGCCTTAATTGTTTAATGAGATCCTTCTTGTACACGTCAATGTGCTTGTGTGACGGCCAATTCACCTTCTCGCCGCACGTAGTTGACAACGAGTGGTTGTGTTCAACCATGTGTTCTGTCATCCATTATCATGTGTTCGCAGCAGCCGGATCATAGCTGGACACTCACATCTGCAAGACCGGCTGTTTTCCTTAATCCGCTTACCCTGCATTACATGTGTTTTCGCATAGTTATTAACACATAACAATATGTTAAATATGCCTTGCCCATGTGCACAAAGACAGCCAGTGCCCAGATGAACAAAAATAAAACTAAATCTAGTTTCTGCAGCAAACTAAAAAGAATCACTTACAGAACACCCACAGACAACTTCTTGCATGCACTTGGTCTTCTCTGAGCCTGCTCTTCCCATACCTTATACCAAACCCAAGCTCCCATGAATAAAGGTTGTAGAAATCATAAGCTTCTCCGAGTGAGTCAAATGTTAACCCAATCTCAGGCTCGATCACATTGGGACCTAGTTTGTCAGCATACCCTCTGATAGTCTGCTCTAGTGCACATACCCTTTCCGGGCATGGTGTCCGGTCAGGGGGCTGTTTCCCAACTCTCACCCTGAACAAACAACAAATTTTTTGGCTAGTCATGACCTGATAAATTTGTTGAAATCATGTTCTGTATTTGTACTAATATCATCTACCATTTTTTTCATAGATCAAATCCCTTTTCTACATTCATCAGCTAAACTACTTTTTTTTGGCTTGTGACAATATAATCAAGAGGTACTATATTTTTTTCGCAGGCAACCAAACCTGCACAACAAAAAAAAATAATCAGAAGATGAAGACTCCAACAAGAAGAAGATTCAGAAAATAATTTTCCATACCTCCTTGTCCAACCGGGGGGTTGTGGATCAATCTTCCCTGTAGAATGAACCGAAGCTGCATCTGCACTCTCTGCTTGGTCTGCAACTACTGAATCAATGGCGTCGTGCCAATTCACTCGTGTACCTCCTTACTCAAACGCATCAGCGTTATCTCCATCACTCTCGTTGAAATGAGAGACCGCCCCACCTCCGGCATCAACACTGATTTGCTCGCCGTACGCAGCAGCACTAAGCCCGACTCCAGCACTTACCCCTGCATCTACCATCCCCCATCTGGATCTGCCGACTGAATGAGCTTCGACCGGACCTCCCCCCCTGCACCATTCCCATTAAAATGGCAGCGCTGCACGCCTCATCCGTGAAAATAGGTAACCTGCAAGGACATTTCGAACACAAATCAATGGTACAGCCGATAGATCGAAATCTCCATAAAACATTTATGCATTTATCAGCGGGGGGGGGGGGGGGTGGGGTGTGGCTAGATTTTTACCTATCCACTGGAGTGACAGGGAAGTCCGCCGCCATCTCCGCCGACGCCGTTCTTAGATCTGCCAAAGGGCAGTGCAGGCCTTCGGTGTGCCTCGCCGCCTGACCTCTCCGCCAGCGCCGCAGAGCTCGCCCATGCTTATTCAAGGAATATCAGCACCCACAGCGCCACCTCAAGCCCAGTCGTCTGGCTCCAACCCCATCGACCCCTTGCTGCTTACAGGTGGGCCATGGCGGACGGCCGTCGCCGTGAACACCAAACACCTGTACCAAACGTCCAGAGTACAGGTGTGAACAGGTCGTTAGCCACCAGACGCCCATGAACTACCCGAGAGCCAAAACTCTTTAATAGCAGCCCATATATATATGTGAATCAATCTTATTTGATTTTAACTGGCTGTGCAGTTAAATTAGCCACTCTTTCCTTCCTTAGCCTCCCTTCCTTCCACGTTTCTCTTCTCTGTCATAATCCCCGAGACCTCTTCCTGATACCGAGGGAATTGAAAGACGTATATAAGTTGGGTATATTGTATGTAAGGGAGCGAGGTGGGATAATTTAATACCAGAATCAACTTTGCTTCCTACACACAACAGGGGCTAGTTCAGTTGGCCACAACACGCTTTACTAAGCTGGAGGTTGCGATTTCAATACCTTCACCCGTGAGTATTTTTGCGGATACGTGGGCTAGAATTGTTGGGCCATGGACGAACAGGGCAGATGTCCAATTTGACCCAAGAGATATGAGCACGTACGATAGGCAAGGCAGGTACGAAGAAAAACTAACGAAAATAGGTAAAGATAAAGATTACCCTAGGCCCGCCGAACGGGTGGCCGTCGGGAGACGTCGGAGGTGGCGACCTGCGTACCCAGCAGCAGTATTCATTTCGTGACAACAACGGCGTAGCATCTGTTCATGCATGCAGACACACAGGCAGCACACGGTCACGTCGACGGGGACGTGCCGTATCCACCCGCCCGGCCGTCCACCTAACATCTTTCACCCTTTCTGGCACCATGATGCAGCTGCATTTGTGCTGCGCGCCGTGGCTAATGTAGCCTCCACACCACATTCGTCGCGCGTGGCAGTCGCGAGCGTGAGCGATTTTGATTTGGTTGGGTTGGGCTGCCGTCCTGTCGCCGTGGGCCTTGCGTGCAGGCGGGGAGGAGGCGGCGGCACCCATTGCGCTTGGCGCACGGCCGGGGCGGGTCGGTCTTCCCCGACGTGGTCCCCTCCCACCCATACGCCCTGCTCCCACTCTCGGGCCTCGCCGCCCACAGAACCAAATTCCCTCCACCTCCTCCTCCCTCCCTCGCGCTCCTCCCCCCATCACACATCCCACCACCACCACCCGCCTCCGTACGCAATTATTCCCCCTCACACCCGGCCGCGGCACCACCACCACCACACCCCCATGGGCGACTCCTCGGTCGCCCCAGGCGCGCTCGTGCCGTCCGTGCCCAAGCCGGAGCACGCGCCGTCCGGGGGGGACGCGCCGGCCCAGCAGGCCCTGGCGGCGGCGGCGGCGGACGACGCGTGCGCGGGCGCGGGCGCCTCGCCGTCGTCGTCGCCGGGGGAGGGGGCGGCGACGGAGGGGGACGCCCAGGGCGACAGGGACCTGCTCTGCCCGATCTGCATGGCGCTCATCAAGGACGCCTTCCTCACCGCCTGCGGCCACAGCTTCTGCTACATGTGCATCGTCACGCACCTCAACCACAAGAGCGACTGCCCCTGCTGCGCCAACTACCTCACCAAGGCGCAGCTCTACCCCAACTTCCTCCTCGACAAGGTGAGTTGCTTGATGCTTCACTCTCTTTCTTCCGGAGGCCTGCGGTACCGTGCTGCTATCAGTTGGCTGTGCTTGCGATGTTGTCGCGACCGATTTGGGCTGCGTCCTTAGGTCCCCAAGTGTGGCAGAACCTTTGTGTGTGTAATTTAGAAATGTTAGGGTTCTAATGTCCTTGCATTTGGATGTGATTTGGGCTGTGAGTCCAGTTGGGTTTAATTTCAGTAGAATGCATATAATGCCCTCTTTCAGTTTTGTGTAAGTCGCAAGGTTTTAGCTGTGTATGGAGCAATCATCAAACAGTATCAAACAGTATCAAGTGCGTGGGACTGAGATCCAGTGACTTGCCCAAGTGTGACACTTCATACTGTTTGGTGATTGCTCCATACAATCCCCTCTGCGTTTTCTGCAAGTCACTGGATATCAAGTGTGATGCATTTTTTTTAACTAAACTTGGCGCTACTTCTGCAGATATTGGTAAAAGCACTGCTCAGATAGCACTGTTTATTTGACTTGTGTGATGCATTGCAGTTTATTGTAGATGTTAGGTTTGATCAGTAGTAAATGTGTGCGTGTGCATTACTTTGTGTTAGTTCTGCTTGTCAACAATGCTTGTTATGTACTCTTGCTATGGCTTTGATGGTTTTCTAGTTCTGCTACAATTGAATAGTATGTCTCTTTTTTCTGTGGGAAATCGAATATGTCTCTGTGTATGGTTCCCTAGGTACATTCAAGCTATCAATCATGTTATGCCTGTTCATGCTTATTGAAACTGCCATTACATAGAAAATCACTAAGTTCTGGGTTTTTTAACTTATGGCTACATAGGTCGTGAAGAAAATGTCGGCCCGGCAAGTTGCAAAAACAGCGTCTCCCATTGATCAATTCCGACATGTTGTGCAACAGGTCAGTCACTCCACATGTGTTGCTTTCCTGTGTAATGTTTGTCCACACTCCTGACATATAGTTGCAAATTTCAGCTTCTTTAATGTTCATTGCAGTATGCAGATAATGACTATATGCATTGTTCTGAGCAAATATAGTTACTAGAATGTTCACCTTGTATGCACCTTTAGCTGTATCTTCGGGTTGCAACTACTTCTGTGGTGAACAGGCTATCTTCCTGCGTCCACTATCAAATGCTCGAATCTAAGTAGCTGCAATGCAATCCCTATCTAAGTATCTGAACAAACTTTCCTCCTTGCATGTTTTGCCACTGCTGAATCTATGTAACCACCAATCCATGTCTTAAGTATATACCAAGGATGAAATGCAGCCGGGGGTTAGGCCCCTTTTGATTAAAAAAAATTATATTCAAGGAAAGTGAGCAAACAAATTATACCTGCCATACAGTCATCTGTTTCCCTTGGGGGGCACCTATCTATCTTTCTCCTCACTGGTACAAGAAAATCTTCAGTTGATAAACCAAGCATCACGAAAGATGAATTTGTACTAACATGATCGAAATGGCATATGTAATACAAAATTAGCAACAAATTTGCAAATTAGTTAGTTATCAATGTGCCTCGCTGGTTCTCTGTTATCACATACTAACAACTCGATCAAGTTAGTTAGTTTTAAACTTTTGGCATTGGAGCATCATATATTCATACTTTTATTTTCTGGCTTTTGCATTGTGCAACACTCCATTTTCCCTTATCAACATAACTTCCATAACTCTTAAACCCCTTATCATGCTCTTATTTATACACACACACTAAAAGAAGTTACCGAGGAATCATGACATATCACTAGTATGTTGAGTTGAGTTTTAATTCATCTTATTTACAGGGAAACGACATGACAGTTAAAGAGCTAGACAGCCTTATGACTTTGATTGCTGAGAAGAAGAGGCAAATGGAACAACAAGAGTCAGAGACAAATATGCAAATATTGCTAGTCTTCTTGCACTGCCTTAGAAAGCAAAAGCTTGAAGAGTTGAATGAGGTTTGTTCTGACTACTGATAATATGGATATAAGCGTTTATTTTCTGGTTCTTCATACATGCTAATTGAATCTTATATCACAGATTTTTGTTTCATCTTGCTATTTATTGAAAAATGGCTACTTACTTTTTGTTGTAGTTTTTTTACATGAAGTATATTCTTGTTCATAATGTTGGTTCCTTTTAAACAGATTCAAACTGACCTGCAGTACATCAAAGATGATATAAGCAGTGTGGAGAGACATAGGTTAGATCTGTATCGAACAAAAGAAAGGTACTCCATGAGGCTTCGCATGCTTTTGGATGAACCTGCTGCATCAAAGATGTGGCCTTCGCCTATGGACAAACCTAGTAGTCCCTTTGTTCCCAACTCTCGGGCACCACCTAGCACATCATCTCCAGGGGGGTTAAATAATAGGAGGTTTGATTTGAGAGCTCCGGCAAGCCATCAAGGACATCAAAGAAGAGACGCCCTTGCCAGCTCAGACCCTCCCAATCCCCCTATACAGTCGGGTAATGTTATTGCTCGGAAGAGGCGAGTTCAAGCGCAGGTTTGTCTCTTTAAGAAAATGTGTACTCTTCTATGTCTAAACATTATTGTTGTTTGTTGCACACACCAAGTAGATTACCATATGCAAAATAGTAGTCGAGAACATAGACTAGTAGTAGGCACACACTCTTTTTGTAACGTGTTAGATGAAATGATGCGTGCTAATTCCATGCTATTTGTTATTATCTAATGCAATGACTTAAATTGCAGTTTAACGAGCTTCAAGAATACTATCTGCAAAGACGGCGTACTGGAGCGCAATCTCACAGACAGGAGGATGTTGTTACGATGAATAGAGAAGGTTATCATGAAGGTCTTGAAGATTTTCAGTCTGTGCTTACAACATTCACTCGATATAGGTCTGCTGATTATTTGTTCTTAGTAACATAATATGCTCAGAGTCATTTTTATGGTGTTCATCAAGCTTATCATGTTTTTGTCCTGTTTCATGTATGTTTCAGTCGCTTACGTGTAATTGCGGAACTTAGACATGGAGATCTGTTCCACTCAGCAAATATTGTATCCAGGTGAGTGCTTAAAAAAAATTCAGCATCGGTAATTTTATCAGAGTATAATTTTCTGTGCATAGTTTTATCTGAGGCAGGTAGTACTGTAGCAGAGCTCCGAAGCCGGCATAGGGGTAGAGTGAGGGATTTATAGGCTCCTATTCATCAACTTTAAGGGTGTTCAGTTAGCAAAAAAAAAAAAATTCATCTACCAAAGTTTATTGCTGATCATTACAGTGTACAACAAGAGACAAATCTACCAAAAAATTGATCGCTGACATCATCTGAGTATTTTTCTGGCTTAAGGATCCACAAGTCACTGCATTTGTTATCATTGTAGTCCTTAATGTCATGCATTCGCCTGCTTTACATGAAAAATGAAGACAATATTGATATTCTTTAAACGCAGTATCGAATTTGATCGTGATGATGAGCTATTCGCTACTGCTGGAGTCTCGAAGCGTATTAAAGTCTTCGAATTTTCTACAGTAAGTAAACTTTTGCAGGGTACTTGTGTTCACCATAAGCATGTAGCCAGAATTTGGAGTTAGTCAAATTTGATTTATCCTGCTTCTTAGGTTGTTAATGAGCCATCAGATGTCCACTGTCCAGTTGTTGAAATGGCTACCAGATCTAAACTCAGCTGCCTTAGCTGGAACAAGTACTCAAAAAATGTTATAGCAAGTAGTGATTATGAAGGCATAGTTACTGTTTGGGATGTTCAAACCCGCCAGGTAACCTTGCTCCGCTCCACAGTTTATTTTGTAAAATGCTGTGTAGTTCTCAGTAATTTATGCTATCTGCGTACTGCTTTTGACAGAGTGTGATGGAGTATGAAGAGCATGAGAAAAGAGCATGGAGTGTTGATTTTTCACGTACAGATCCCAAGATGCTAGTATCTGGTAGTGATGATTGCAAGGTATTTCAGAGCCAAAATGGTTCAGTTATTTTTCTATTCCCATAAGGAAGAAAGCTTGATTGTAACCTTCCTTGGTTGGGTAATAGTGGGATATTTTGTCATCAGATTGAAACCTCTGAATGTTGCATATCTGCACTGCAGTTCTATAGTGATTCTGTAATAACTGACAGGAATCTACTACTTTGTATACCAGGTCAAAGTGTGGTGCACAAATCAGGAAGCGAGTGCCATTAACATTGATATGAAGGCAAATATTTGCTCTGTTAAATATAATCCTGGATCGAGCTACTATGTCGCAGTATGTTGCATCCATCTCCTTGACTTGTATTATAGTAATAAATAAAAAGATTTCTTTACTCATAGGATGCTACAATATTTCAGGTCGGATCTGCTGATCACCATATTCATTATTTTGATTTACGAAATCCAAGTGCACCTCTCCATGTTTTTGGTGGGCACAAGAAAGCTGTTTCTTATGTGAAATTCTTATCTAATAATGAGCTTGCATCTGCATCGACCGATAGCACGTTACGGTTATGGGATGTCAAGGACAATTGCCCAGTAAGTGAGATCATCCGAGCCTTGCTTTTATTATATTATTGCCTTTGGCGGTTGTATAGCATAGGGATAGTTCCATGTTTGGATGTACTCTTTATCTTAGAAGTAATAAAAGTGGAGATATATACTATTTTGAACTTCTCCATAGCTCATGGGTCAAATCCAGAATTATATGTCGTATTATCTTTTGCTCTGGGAAAATGATAAAAGAATATCAGTGACATGCATAGGAAATGTCAACTTTGCAAATTGAATTTTCATGCGACATCGGGGCATTTTTCTTTGGATTTGCAATTAGCTTGCTGTGTTCATTACTCATTTTCCCCATTTTAAAGTGATTTCATTTGTCGAGTGATTGATCATAGTATGTGTTTTCACTTTTGTCTCTTAGCTTTGTCCAATGGCCTTGTTCAGCTATTATTTCGTGCTAGGCTTGAAAGAAAATGTTACCCCCTCTGTAAATAAATATAAGACGTTTTAGGTCACTGAAGTAGTGACCTAAAACTTCTAATATTTGTTTACAGAGGGAGTACTATAAAATAGTATGTTGTAGTTGACCTTGATGTTAAACTGGTAATGTCTTGCAGCTAAGGACTTTCAGAGGGCACAAAAATGAGAAGAACTTCGTAGGACTATCTGTAAATAACGAATATATTGCTTGCGGGAGTGAAACAAATGAGGTTTTTGTTTACCACAAGGTAATTGCGAGCTTCTGACATGTTTTTTTTTCCTGTCACATGCTTCATATGCTGCACTGTTGCTTAACTGAGCAGCTAGATCAATCTTTCTCCCGGTCTAACTTGAAGCCACTCCGCACCAATTGCAGGCTATCTCGAAACCTGCTTCCAGCCATAGGTTTCTATCCACGGACCTGGACGACGCCGAAGATGATCCCGGGTCTTTTTTCATTAGCGCTGTCTGCTGGAAGAGTGATAGCCCCACTATGCTAACTGCTAACAGCCAGGGGACCATTAAAGTTCTCGTGCTCGCCCCTTGACGTGATCAGGGGAGATCTGTAGCTAGTTTGTATATCCTATGTATCCCGCCGTTTCATTGTTGTGCCATTATATGTCCCAAAGTGGGAGTGGAGGCATATTGATCTCCAGCCTAGGGCGTTGAATTTTTGTGGAGGTAATCGTCTGACGTAGGGTTCCAAGGGCTCGGAATGTGCATAGTTGTGGTGACCCTGTTGTATAGGTGCAAAGCAGTCGGCTTGTCTATTATAGTATACATCTGTAACGTGAGAAAATAAATAAACATTAAATAAAGAGTCCGGCTTGGTTTCTGAGTGACTGACTGTTCATACTGGAGTTTAGGAACACATGCGTCGCTGAGCTGAATTGCGCCCATAAAAAGGAAAACGCTGCAGATTCAGCTCAGTTGTACTGAACTGGGAAATTTATGCATTTTCACTACATTGGTGGTTTATCACACTTCCTTTCGACATGGTCAGCAGTATGGATCAAAATGCCAGTGATGCATCTCCCCCATACTTGGGAGTCAGGAGACCATTGGTGGTTTATCAAATTTATGCATTGACACTTCCTTTTGAACTGGGAAATTAATTGTTGCGGGAGTACTTGCATTTCATTGGTTTGTCACACTTCTTTTTGACATGGTCAGCAGTATGGATCAAAATCACTGGTGCAGCTTCGAGGTTCAGACTGCTCTTGCTGCTTTTTTTTTTCTTCCATACGCTTCCCAAACTTGGGAGCCGGGTTCCAGTTTCTTGCAAAAGAAACACAGCGCATTCAAAGCCTCATCAAAAGAGAAAAACAGCGACAGTTGGACGGAGTGCCCCAAAACCAAAATGGTCTTGCTTGTCAGCTCGCCATAGACCGTAAGTCTTTCTCGCAAAACAAAACCAAATAAATAAATAAATCAACCATCACGAGGTTGCACCTCCCTCTCCCAGACCGGCCAAAAGGGTCTTATTTCATTAAAGGTACTACCAGATCGATTCACACATACGTAGTACTTATTATCCCTTAGAACTACTCGCAGTTCTTCATGAGAAGGTCCTCACTTCTCACCTCCAAGGAGAAGTGAGAAGCTGGCGAGGTCGCGCGCTGCGAAGCAGAAGATGCACCCGATGCAGATCTTGCCGAAGAGGTATCCTGGGTCGGCGGCGAGGAGGAGGAGGACGGCGCGGGCGTACATGCAGTGGCGGACGATGGTGACCGCGAGCTCGAGGTAGGCGAGGGCGCGGCGGCGGCATGGGAGCCGCAGCGCCAGCGCCGCCACGGCCGCCTGGAGCACCGCGCAGCAGAAGATGGCGTGCCAGAGGGCCCTCCTCTCCGCGGCCGCCGCGGCCGTCAGCTCGACGCACCGTAGGACGAACGAGAACTGCACTCAGACGGAACGGAACACCAATTTGCGCATGATCGATCGGAATGTCTAGCATCTAGCCTAACAGTAGACACTAGACGGGTTAGTTTTTAGGTACCTGGCTCTGGCAGCAGCAGACGTTGTAGTAGTCGAGTGCGTACTCCACCGCGTGGGCCAAGGCGTAGGCGACGACGGTGGCGCAGGCGACGATGAGCGCCCGTACGCTGGCCTGCGGGGCGGCAGCCGGGATCGTCTTCTTGCCGTCCATGGTGGATCGAGCTAGGACGAGATCAACAACAACGCAGGCAGCAGCACACGGTTAGATGGCTCGCTTGTTTAATTCTCCGTCGGAAAAAGAAACGATCCGAGGAGGAAGGGACGGGGGAGAGTAGCAAGAAGATGATTGACGGCGGGGAAGCTTGGGGGAGACGGAGGGGGAGGGAACTCACCTTCACCCGTCGTGGTTGGATCCGAGGACGAAAGTTAGCTAGCTTGGTCGATCTTGGTGTGCTTGTACAAGCCGGCGGCAGGGTTCGAGGCGAGGTGGCGAGGAATGGCCTGGCAGCTGCTTAAGTACAGCGAGCCCGTGAGCAAAGACGATGATGCGACGTGTCGAGCAGGAAAGTCCACCGCCGGTGATGAGATGATCTCGGCCGCTGGCCATGGGAAGCTGCGTCTACCTTTCAATTGGATGTGCAGACTGTTAGATATAATCTTGAGTAGTTAGTAGGTCTCCATGCCAGTCTAGCTGGCTGGTTGAGTTGGAGTGTAATTAGGTTAGGTTTATTAGCCAAGCATACATGTAGTACATGCATGCCTTGGTCGTGTGAGAGTCCTAGCTCGTGTAGGCGTTATGTTGGGTTTAAGTACCGATCAATGTGGCCGTGTGTTTAGGTTAGGCAAAGTTAGAGGGGCCGTGTCGGGTTTGGATTTAAAGTCATTTCCGTGTTGGACATCATGGGTCTCATGGGTCGGCTAGCTTGGCCGTGTATATACAAGCAGGACAGAAGTTGTAACCGTGGAGAAAAATGAGGGAAAAAAAGAAAAAAAGATGGCACGACAATGGTCCTTGGTAGTTGGTACAACCTTTTTGAGAGCGTGTTCATGGTCTAATTTGATGTGATCAATCCTGTGACAAAAAGCCAACACAGACCACTGATGTGAGTGAAGCTCCACACAGGTACACACGCACAAGCATATACAAGAGATTGGCTGCCGCAAATACACCCCTATACATTGGATGTGGGCCACCATAGCATGAATCACGGAGCAATTGACCGGTGGATGTTTCACCGCTAGTTGCTGGAACCGTTAGAGTGCTTTGCGGTGTGATGCATGCAAGAGTGAGTGTCGTGCGCCCACCATAGGCGCGGCGTTGTAGGCCGTTGACGGTCACCGAGGGCTTGTTTGGTTGCCTGCATTAGGTCCAACCAGGCCGCGCGATGTAAAATTGGCCCATTTGGTAGCCTGCATTCACTGTTTGGTCTGCATAGCACGGGCCCGCTAGGAACGACTGAATCGGCCGTTTTCTCTCAGTCAGGCTCGTGCGATGCAGTGGAGGGGAACGTGGCGCCGAGCTCATGCGAGCAGCGAGATGGCGCGAGCTCGCACGCGTCCCCGAGAAAGCGGTGGGAAGAATTGGGGCAACCTCCCGCCGAATCGGTCGCCCTATATAGCCACACTCGGCTCATGGCCCAAACTTCCGCCACCACCACCCCCCTCAAGCTCTCCGTTGATTGGTCTTCCTCTTCTCCGATCTGCTGTGCGCCTCCATCGGGCTTCATCGATGGTTGTAAGTTCGATCAGTCCGTCCTCCCTACTCGTCCTAGCTTAGATCTGTGAGCATGTGGTAGGAGTAGATCCGTGAGCATGTGGTAGCATTGTATACCGTCGATCTGTGAGAATGTGATGTTGTGGTAGCTAGTGGTAATGGATTGGTAGCTTGCTAGGTATTGCTGTAGGCTTTGATGATGTTCATGTTGTTTTCCATGTTGGCAAGGATGATACTATGGTAGATATGGTACTAGCATGTGAATAAGAGCATGTGTACTATGCTAGTTTGCAAGTACCTAGGTGTGGTAGTGTGTTGAACTCCATGATATGCTATGAGTTTGAAGATCAGTTATAGGGTGGTGTGTTGAACTTCGTGATACGTGTGTACTATGCTTACTGTCCATGTGTAGTGGCCTTTCTTACTGTCCATGTGTACGTAGTGTGTTCCATCAGTTCTGATGCTAACGCTTGTAGGACATGAGAACCCAAGAGTTTAGTCAGGCCATTGTCTTGTCTGAGAGCCAATTGTCGTCGTCCTATGTTGAGAACTCCCAGCCTATGACCGAGGAGCAGATGCCTCCGGATTCAGATGTCTTATATGGGTCTATTAGGCCTCCAACATATGTGGTTGTGCCTAATGATGCTGCTCTTACTGCACATAAGGTAGTCATCAAGGCTGGGAAGGCAAAGATGGTTGGGACGGGAAACTCGATGAAATGGTAGTCGTTCCTATCCGCGTTCGTGCTTAAAAGGATGTGTGAGATCATAGCCAGTGGGATGAGAACTGACAAGGGCTTCAAAGAGGTGCACTTGAACTCTGTTGCCAAGCAGGTGTTCGAGTTCTGTGGGCAAGAGGTCACTTCAACCCAAGTCTACAACCACCTTAGGAAGTTGAGAGTTAGATGGATCCAAGTGTCCAAGCTCAGAGACCTTAGCTGCGCGTCATGGGGTCAGGACACCTACACGATCATGCTGGAGGCAGAGCACTACCAAGGCCACATCATGGTCAGCTCACATACCACTTGTTGCCTCTCTAACATGACAATCACAACTAATCAGGTTGTGTTTCTTTCTTAGGACTGATGAGTGTTATTTTTGCGCGCATCACACCATTATTTAAAACAGATAATCCCGGAATTTCTGCGGAAAGCACTCTGATATTGCCACTAATGAGTAATAAACGCGAGAGATAACAAATCCTTTGTTTAATGTGTTTTCGCAGAAAAATGGCCTAAATATGGGAGGAAATCATCACATAGATGGAAACAAGAAATGTTGAGGAAGAGAGGAAGAAATTGGAAGCGCACCAGAAGAAACAGAGCGTTTGATGGCCTTCGGTACAACCGACCTACTCATACCAAGCGCTGACGGCTCCAACCCGAGAATCTCAATGAGGAGAGCACCATTCGCGAAACAGAACACCAGAACAATCTTCCAACCCGAGCTGCCGCCTTTTTCCATCTCATCTGCATAGCCGCCACCACCATCATTACCGCAACAATCGACCTCCAAGTTAGCCATACTTGTAATCGTGTATCGCATCTGACACTTATTGTAAGACATATTATCCATAAAATATTCTTCTTCATGTCTTCTTCATTGAGTTCATCTTGCAATCGGATCGTCATGTGTGAGTAATTCGGTAAGGCAATGGGTTGGGGCATCGCCTTGCAACTCGATGTATTTGTACAAGGGATCGATGAAATGACTTTGAGTATTTAACGTCAATTATGTGTTCGATTGCAACGGAGTTGTCTCTTGCCTTCTTCTCGATCCGCCCTGTAGGTACCCAGGATCCCTAAGATCGATCGAGGAGGAGGTAAGGAGCGAGGAGGACGCGGAACGCTAACCCGAACAGCAGTGAGAGAAGGGGTCAGTAAGGTAGTGGAAAGCCAATCCTTGGGGATGAATAAGGTCTAGGCATTAAACGCTCAATGTTTTTTTTTTCGAATCTTTATTCTTAACAACCGAGGTAACCCCGCGAGACGTTAAGGGCCCGTGGTTGACAACTGACTCTTAATGCAGATCAAGCACCGGTCAAGACGTACTTGGAACACATCTCCCACATCTTCACGTCACAAGCACATCATAATGTTGTTTTTCAGGGCACAAATTAATATCATGATGATCCCGAGTATAAATATAAGGTTGGGAGAGTTAGCTCAGAAATTCGCAAAGTAGTTGGACCCCGCACAAGTGCACAGTAAGTTTTAAGTTTCGATCATTGAAACTTATGATTTTTTATCTGAAACTTGCGATTTTCTCGCTCGCTCTTACCAAGTTTCATATATATAATTTCAAAGCATTTTTTTGTCGGTCGTAGGCAAAAAAAAATCATGATTTTATCGGTCGCTCGTAATAAGTTTCAAGAGTTAAAACTTAATATTTATTTTCAAAATTTGTCAAAACATATTCAAATGGATCTTATTTAAAGTACCCCGATAATGCCCGAACGTTTGTTTTTTGACCATGGCAAATCGAACATTTTCGATGGCAATTTTGGTGATGCGAAGATGGCAAGTTTAGTTGATCCGCATGGCAAATCCGTGCTCAGTGTATTTTTTTCAGGAAATTGCCGTGCGTGTTAACTAAACTTGCCATCCTCACGTTACTAAAATTGTCATAAAAACATTCGATTTGCAATAGTCAAATTCCGAATGTCCATTATTTATCATTTTTGTATTTAAAAGCCCTTGACGCAACAAACATGAATATGAAAACAAAAGTTAATTTGGACTCTTTATTTAAAAGATATGAAACTTTGAAAACCAAAAGCACAAAAAAAATAAACACGAGCGAGACTAGGTGCCCCACACCGGCGTGCCACAAATGCTCTTCCAGAGTAAGACCTCATACCGATGCTTTTTTAATTCTAGTATTTTCATCCCTATGTTCTTTTCTTCTTCTATACGCCTCCCAAACTTGGGAGCCGGGTCCATAGGGGAATGGAGTTTTTTTTTTTTTTTTTTTTGCGAATACGCACGAGGGCGTATCATTGCAGACAAAGAGAGTACATGGTGTCTGCTCATCTAAACGTACATAGGCTAACGTTTAGGGGAGAGCGGCATGAGCAGGGGAGGGAGGATGCTCGGCCTCGATACACAAGATTCAGGTTACAGGGATGATGTGGACCAACCCTTTGGCACCGGCACGAGCCTAGAGACGCGCCTCGTCCTTGATGCAGCGGGAGAGATCATCTAAGGAGGGCTGCATATTGTCGAAGACGACGGCGTTGCGATGCTTCCAAACGGACCAAGCGATGAGAGTGATGAGGGAGTTGATGCCCTTCCGTAGACCAGTCGGGGCGGACTCAACGACGGCGATCCACCAGCCAAAGAAGCTCGCCGTGTTGCTCGGTGGGTGGATTGGCAAACGGCACCATGAGAGAATCTCGTGCCAGGTGATGCGAGTGAAGACGCACTGGGCAAGAATTGCAATACGAAAACAACACGTTTCAAAGCCTAATAAAGATCAAAAGAGAAAAATAAAAACAGCAACAGTTGGACGTGGCGCCCCAAAACCAGAAGGGTCTTGCTTGTCAGCTCGCCATAGATAGTAAGTTTTTCTTGCAAGATGAAAACAAATAAATCAATCGACCATCGTGATGTTGAACCTCACCTAGACCCCCAAAAGGGTCTTATTTTCATTAATAAAGGTAGAGAAGTAGAAATGCCGGTGATGATGCATCTCCCCCAGACCGACCCCCTCCCCTTTGATTCAATGGCGTTTCTACAAATGCGCTCAACAGCTTCGCCGCGCCAGCCATGGACGCTTTCGCTCATTTGGAAACTCGATGATGATCACGGAGTAGTTGGCTTGCATTGTACTAGCCGTTTCTGTCCTCGTGTGTTGTGCTGCACTTGTGCGCACATGCACGGTCGACGTATGTGTTCGAGCCTAGACGTGGCAAGCAGGACTCCAGTGGTAAGGAAGAGTTTGCTTAATTTGGCCCAAGGTTGGTCCATTTGACATTTTGTTTCTTCACAAATACAACGTGTCGATGTAGCAGTACAATCTGAAACCCCGGCTCGCAGGGGTTCAGCATGCATGTACACAGGCTCGACCCGAACGAGTGGCCTCTCCCAGCTTTGAACGAGCGAGAATGAATGCAAAACAATGGCTCACGTACTGACTCAAGACTGGAAACAGTATGCATGCAGATAACTGATGTCTCATACATCCAAGACTGACCAGGATCAAGGCTAATTATACAGCCCAACAATGGAGTAACCAGCTAGTAGATCGATCGATCGGTCCAATTAACATCACACTACTAGATCTATTCACGCATATATACAGTACGTACTTATTATCCCTCAGAAGTTAGAACTACTCGCAGTACCTGATGAGCTGATCCATGCATGGGCATGGGCATGATCCCCTGCATGCAGTGCAGGCGCAGCCAGCTGAACTCCTCACTCCTCTTCTCCAAGGATAAGGTCCACGACGAAGCTGGCGAGGTCGCGCGCTACGAAGCAGGAGACGCTCGCGATGCAGATCCTGCTGAGGTGGTATCCTGGGTCGGCGGCGAGGAAGATGCGGGCGGCGCGGGCGTACATGTAGTGGCGGACGATGGTGAGCGCGCGGTGGAGGTAGGCGAGGGCGCGGCGGCGGTATGGGAGCCGCAGCGCCAGCGCCGCCACGGCCGCCTCGAGCACCGCGCAGCAGAGCATGGCGAGCCAGAGGGCCCTGCACTTGGCGGCCGCCGCCGCCGTCACCCTGACGCACGGCAGGATGAAGGAGGCCTGCACTCAGAGTCAGACGGCCGGGAGTACCAGTTTGGCGTGTGATGAACTGATGATCGGAAAGTCTAGCATCTAGCCTAACAGCAGAGTAGACGGGTTATTAGGTTGGTACCTGGCTCTGGCTGCTGCAGAGGTGGAAGCGGTCGAGTGCGTAGTCGGCCGCTGTGGCCAAGGCGAAGGCGACGACGGTGCCGCGGGCGATGGCGAACGCCCGTACGCTGGCCGGCCGGGCGGCAGTCTTGTTGCCGTCCATGGTGGATGGATCTGCACACGGTCAGGTCAGTTGGTTCGCTTGTTCAATGATCAGTCGGAAAAAGAAACGATCGACGACAAGGAGTAGATCCGACCCGATCCGAGGAGGAGGAGGAAGGGACGGAAAAAGAAACGATTGACTGCCGTGCCGGGAGGCTTGGGGGAGACGGCCGGAGCGGGAGGGGACTCACCTTCACCCGCAGGTCGTGGTCGGATCCGAGGACGGAGGATCGTTAGATAGCTTGGTCTTGGTGTGCTTCTACGTGAAGGCAGGGTTCGAGGCGAGGTGCATGGAGGGCAATGGCTCACGGTAGGTGGGGCTGTTTAAGTAGAGCGAGCCCGTGAGGCCGTGATGCAAAGGCGAAGATGCGCGGGGAAGCGACGTACGTGTCGAGCAGGACAGTCGACTGCCGGTGATGAGATGATCTCAGCCGCTGGCCATGGCCATGGGAAGCTGCGTCTACCTTTCAACTGGGATGTACAGACTAGGTAAAGGCATGGCCATGGCACACACACGCGCGCATGCATACATACATGCACAAGAATAGAAGGTGGGGCTCCAAAGCTCTACTACACGGTTTTTCCTTCCACAAACAAAAATAACGGGCCTGCTAAAAATCAGTCGACTGAGATTTAACCAAGTCTCAGTCGACCATGCAGCATTTTTTGCCATCGTTTGCAACATTTTTTCCTACTGGTTGCAACATTCGTCTTGCTGGTTGAAGCATGTCGTCCCTGATCGGTTGTAGCACGTCATCTCACCGGTTGCAACATCCTTCATTGACGGTTGTAGCATTTTAGTTAGAACGGTTGTAACATTTGTTGTTGGTGCTTGCAATACCATCGCAACATTTTTCGTCGCCGTTTGTAACATCCAGTCGTGCCGCTTGTAGCAAAAAAAACACGCTGACGTCACTCGACTGAGACTTCGTTAAGTCTCAGTCGACTGAGTTCTAGACACACCCCAAAAATAAAGCACCCACTCGAAAGACGTCTGAGAAGAAGAAAAAGGTGACGATGACCGATGGAATTGAAGCACGTACGTCGCCATCGTCTATCTCACCTTAATTACCCCCGGAAGAAATTAACCAAACCAATGCAAACCTATACTGAACTGTTCAGGAGGAGGGTGTCGTGGCTCTAGTACTACAGGTTGGTGTGCGTGGTGTGGTTCCATGACCAGGGTACTGTAGCATAACGTTCCTTTGCTGCAGGTGTGATGCATGAATGCCGTGCGTCCTCCATCGACGACCGGTGACGATCTCAGCCGCGTCCGGGGAGCCCGCATATAGTACGTACAGCCGTACAGGCATGTGATGTGAGTGAAGCTCAACACACACACACACATGCATGGGACATGTATACGTTCGCAGTAAAAAGCTAGCAACTGATGCCAGCTATCCCACAGGCCGGCCAGGCCATTCCGTTGGCGGTAGTAGAGTTGCTTCCCCCAACACCCATACCCACTCTCACGACCGGTGCTGAAGTGGGAGTGGAGGCATATTGATCTCCAGTGTAGGGCGTGAAATTTTTGTGGAGGTAATCGTCTGACGTAGGGTTCCAAGGGCTCGGAATGTGCATAGTGGTGGTGATCCTGTTCGTTGTATAGGTGCAAGTGCAAAGCAGTCGGCTTATCTATTATAGTACATTTGTAACGTGAGAAAATAAACCATAAAATAAAGAGTCCGGCTTGGTTTGTGAGTGACCGACTGTTCATACTGGAGTTTGGGAACACATGCGTTGCTGAGCATACAAATGAAAATCCGCCGGAGCCTTTCCCGCCCGCCTCGTGACGGAGGGTTGCTCCGGTGCTCCCCCCTAACTCAACTTCGGAGTGGTATTCTTGACCCCGTCATTTTTTTTTCTTCGGCCCGCCGTAGCCCATATCCAAGACCCGTATAACCCGTATAACCCATACCGTATAGGTACAATACCCTCCCTCGAAAAAAAAACCCGCACCACCCCACGACCATGTAGGACCTGCCAAAGCCAGCTCCATCATTCACGCAGTATCCTCGCACTATCCTAGTTGAGGTTGTTTACGAATATTGGCGGCGGTGATCTCGTCGCCGGCGATCTCGTCCGACAGCGCGCGCGGCACCGTCGTGAACCTCCAGCGCTCGCAGGTACCGCATCCCGCTTCCCCCCATTTGTCTCGCTCGCGGCAGCATCGAACGAACTGCAGTCGTTTTCGTGGTAGTGGTTAACCTAGCGGGGCGGGTAACCTAGCTACCCGGCGGCGCCGGCGATCGCGGATCTTGTTCCGGTAGTGCTGTTCCTCGTGATACAAAGAGATCACGCCGGCTAATGTGGGTTTCTTCTGTGGTGGCCGTCGGCTGTGTGCACGACGGCTATCGTTATTTGATGCCGCGGCTAACCTAGGTATCCAGCGGCGCAGATTATCACGGATGTAGTTAGTGCTGCTCCTCGCGATCCAAAGTGATCACTGCGGCGGCCGTGGGCATCTTCCTTACTAGGGTTCACGTACCTTATCGCCGACGACCGCTGTGGTGACGGTGGAGGATCCATCGGTGGTCATTATTTGTTGGCGTCGGTTGTGTGCACGATCTGAACGACCTCAGTTGGGGTAGTATATTTCATTATTGATATTGTTTGCACATGTGATGATACTTATTATTTGTTGTAGGAAATGGCGGACAATGAGTTAACTGATACCGTGGTAGATATGGAGTTTGGAGAACTGCTGAAAGACTGGATAGATGATTGGTTAGATGATGAAAATTCAGAACGTGGTGATTGGTCAGAGAATGGGAAGGAAGGGGAAGATGTTAATGTGAGTGGCATTATCAGGTTATAATTTTTTTGTGGCATCCGACAACATTACATTTTTGTATTGAAAATTTATAGATGGGCGTGGTTGATGATAGTGAGGAAAACAACTCCGAGGTCTCGAATGAAGATTACATTAGTCAGGCACGGAAGTGGAATTTTTTGTTGGCATGCAAAGTGAATTTTTTGTGGAATATAATATGATAACTAATTATGTATTTGTGTTGATTTTGTCAGCTAATTTCAGGATCTCATAATGCGTATGACTATTACGGTGAATCCGACGCGGAGACAGGCCTTGATGACGAATCAGTAGATGCACCTGATTCTGGTGAGTCGCACTCGTCGGTCAACATGAGTGAGGTATGTATGTAATCAATGTTGTATGGAAGTAATGTTGAACCATAGAAAATTGTTTTCATGGCTATGTTTTGATCGTGTAGGTGACAGAAGATGACGGGAAAGAGAATGTCCAAGATACTACCAATGCAGAAGATAAGAGGGATATGTTCATGAAGATAGGAGAAATGACTTTTATGTCTGAAGCAGCTGCGTTTGTTTTCTACAACAACTATGCTAGAGATAATGGTTTCAGCATTAGAAAGGATAAGGTCAGGTATAGCAAAACTGAGTCACATCATATGCGTTTGAGGCGGTATGTTTCTTCCAGAGAAGGGAAACGTGACAGCAAGTTGCTAACCGAGGATGGACACAGCCGTAGGCTCAGACCCAAGTCACGCTGCTACTGCGAAGCACACCTGACCGTGAAGCTTGACGAAAAGCATGGGATTTGGTATGTTGGAAGTTTTGAGGACAAGCATAGCCATATGTTAGCAAGACCGGACGAAGTACCTTTCCTTTGGTCCCACAGAAAAATCAGAGAGTACCAGAAAGCTGAGATATTGTCCATGGGAGCGGCAGGGATTAGAATTCACACTATTATGGATTCCTTCATCAGCAAACATGTATGGTACGACGGTGTTGGGTTTACGAGGCGTGATATATACAACCTTTGCTCCAAGGAGAAGAGGAAGCTGCTTTCAAAAGGTGATGCTGCCACAGCCATAGGCATCATGGCTAGTAGGAAAGAGAGGGATCCTAGCTTCTTTTTCGAGTACAAGCTAGATAAAGAAGGACATCTGAATAGAATGTTCTGGTGTGACTCCCAGTCTCGTCAGGACTATGAGGACTTCGGGGACGTGGTTGTATTTGACAGCACGTACAAAATGAATCGCTATGGTATGCCATTCATACCTTTTGTTGGTCTTAACAATCACCGGAAGACTATTGTTTTTGGTTGTGCCATAGTTTCGGACGAGACCGAAGAGACATGTGTGTGGCTGCTGCAAACTTTTTTGAGGTCAATGTGTCAGAAGATGCCAAAGAGTGTAATCACGGACGCCGACGCTGCAATGATCAGGGCAATTCGTGAAGTGTTGCCAGATGTGTGGCACCGTATATGTACATGGCATATAGAAAAAAAATATGAAGATTCACCTCAGTCACAAGTCGTTGAACCAGTTCCGAACTCTTCTGTACTACACCACGTCGACGGCCACATTTGAGGAGAGATGGCACGTGTTTGCAAAAAGATGGCAGTAAAAAAAAACAGTTACTTGGTTGAGGCGGATGTATAAGAAGAGAAGAGTGTGGGCCACAGCTTATCTGGCAGAGGGGTTTTGGCTTGGCATGAAAAGCAACCAGAGGAGTGAAAGTTTAAACTCCTGCCTTCACCTCCACCTAGACGGTGAAATGACCCTGGTGGATATGATTTTGCACTATGAGAACGCCGTTGTACGTATCCGTGAGAACGAGGCGCGAGATGACTGCACGGCCTCACAGACTGTACCGGTGCCAGTTACTAGCTCCAGGGAACTTGAGGTAGCTGCTTCTCACGTCTTCACTCCAGCAAACTTCTATATGTTGCAAGATGATCTTTAAAAAGTTGGCAGCATGGAGATTGTAGAAAGAATGATCGGAGACGAATCACGGTAGTTCATCGTGGCCTGGAAGAATAACCGGAAGAGCCGTTTTTGGGTGGAGTATACACCAGTAAATTCCGCAGAAACTATAAGGTGCAGCTGCAGACGAATGATTCGAAAGGGTCTACCTTGCAAGCACATATTCCATGTACTGAAGTACATGAATATCTCTGAAATACCGAAGTGTTTAGTTCTTGTTTGGTTCACGAAAGAAGCAAGGTTGGGACTGCCCGCGAGGCGCACAAGCGATCTCTTGGGATTTGGTTGGACTGGGGCAGGGGAAAGAATGAAATATAGCTAGGTCAGTGTGTTAGCGTCAGAAGCTATGCATGCGGCATGCAAACACCCATCTTTGTGGGATCAGTTACAGGGGAGTTTGAAGGCAGTGATAGCTAAGAGCCATGAGTATGATCTGCTATAGGAAAATTTGAGTAAGAAAACGTCTGATCTCAGTAAGTGTGCAATTGAATATGTAGAGGATGGTGAAGGCAACATGGTTGCAGTTCAAGATCCTATGAAAGTGTCAAGCAAAGGTGCAACAAAGGTAGATGAGAACGGCCCTGTCTCGAAAAATGGTAGACCACTTTCTTACAATGAGATGAAAACCCGGTGCGGCGCTTGCAAATTGCTAGGACACACTAGACGTAGCAAGAAATGCAAACTAAATAAGAAGTAAGTGTTTTTATGCATTGTCGATTATTAATTTTTTTTACCTTATCATTCATTAACTTATCCTGACTTTTATCATGTGCAGAAATGTGGAGCAGGAAGAAGAGTAGAACACTTGGTTCTTACAGTTTTCTACGGATGAATCGAGTGAACTGGCGAGTGTATCCTTCACATTATGGCATCTTGTCTGTTTGACGTTTCGCATATTTGGTTCCTAGTATTTTAGCAATTTCGTCAGCAGTTGGTTTACTGCGAGTGTGCTTTGGTTCAACTGTTTTGGTTGTATGCATGTAGGATTTTGTGACTGTGATGTGAGGTTCAACTCCATTGTTGCTGTATGAACCATTTACATCTGGAAAGGAGCAACAAAAGAGTTGCTAAAAAAATGGTTTTGCATGGGGTTTGAACCGTTGATTGCAATGCCAGTGGGTTATGACTGGGGCAGGAGGTACAAACTCTCTTGTACGTTTCCCCTCCCCACGTCCCAGCTAACTGCCATCATTATCACTCCCCACCGCCCACTCGCCCACTCACCCACCACCCACTCCCGTCGCTTAGAACTCCCCTCCCCTCCCCTCCCCACCTACAGTAGATCGAGAAACCCCTCGCCGGCCACCGCTGCAACCGCCTCCATGGAGAGAAGCCTGGCCTAGCAGCAAGCTAAGGAGAACCTCGCCGGCAATGACGACGCGTGGCGTGCCTAGTTGAGGGAGGTGTGCAGGTGGTTCCCCAGCACGCAGATGCTGGTCAACCACGCACGTGGCCTCGTCAAAGTGCTCACCGATGACGAGAAGAAGCGCGCCTTCCCCGAAGGTCGCGGCATGCCGCCGGCCCTCCTCCTCGTCTGGGCAATGCGAGAGGCCACGCCGAGCGCCGACCCTGTTCAGGGCGCAAGGTGGTGGATGTACCGCTCCACCACCATGCCGGAGCGGGCAGATCCTGCGCGCGTCACGTCGAGGGCGGAGCGCGTCGATGTCGAGCTCGCTCTCCCAGCGCACGTCAACCCGGACTAACAGGTCCGCCGCGTGCCTGCGCCAGTCCAGCCGGTGAGCTCTGACGATGAGGAGGACAACATCGACGAGGTACTGGTCATCCCTGACGATGAGGAAGAGGGCGAGGAGGACGCCGTGCAGATGCTTGCGCCGCTCGCCGTGCAGGGTGACAAGACACTGCCCATCGACGTCGAGCTCCTTCCACATGTCCCTGACATCGTGAAGATGGAAGTTCAGGAGGTGGTGCAGGTGCAGGAGGCGCAGGTGTTGAAGAAGACAGTGCTGAAGAAGAAGACTTCTCCGGGTGTGGTGCGCCGCTCAGACCGCCTCAAATTGGTGAAGAAGTGAAGATGGGGAAAGTTGCTGAAGAAGAAGGAAGCTGCTGAAGTTATCTGTAGTTAGGTATGCTGTTATATGTTTCAGCATATAAGTTAAAAATAATTTGGGTTCGATGTTGGTTAGGTATGCTGGTATATCTAAGCATATAAGCTATGTAATCAGCACACTTTGGTCTGGTTGCTTGTCAGTGAAGAACTGAAAATATAGTTCTCACCCCTATGCTGTCAAGTTCAGATAAATTTCAGAATGTTGAATATCTAGTGTTGCGTTGTTTCAGTGTTGCTTTCATGGTATAGGTGCTGGTAGATGTTGCTTCTATGTTGCAAAAGGACAATGATCAGTGCTGCTGCACAAATCAGTAGTGCTGCTAGGTGATCTGCCCATGTGCACCAATTACCAAATATGGAATATGCCAAATATGCACGGGCCATTTGCATTTCTATCCCTAACTTGAACCACCTACTCATATTTGCCCCTAATTTCGAAGCCTGCTCAAATTTGCCCCTCTGCCGTTATGTGCACATATATAAATGCCCTTCTGTGCCGTTACCGTCCGGTCAAAGGGCTTTGACCGTCTTGAAAAAAGTAGCAAAAAAATTCTAAAAAATCTAAAATTTTGTGGGATCGAATATACTCATGTGCGCAAGGTGCATGCAAAGTTTCGTGCTGTTTGGACATTTCAGGAGCTCGTGGCGAGGAAAAACAGTAAATCTGTACAGTTGTGAACAGTAAATTTGAAATAAAATAGCAAGAAAATTCAAAAAAATATGAATTTTTTTGGCATCAAAGAGGCTTGGGTGCACAAGGTGCTCGCAAGTTTTTGTGATCAAATGACATGCGAGGAGCTCTAGCAAAAAAAATAGTCATTTTTTCCAAAGTTTTTTCCCGAGCCAAATTTTGTTTTTTTCTCCACGAGCTCCTACAATGTCCAAACACAACAAAAATTTGCACGCACCTTGCGGACCCGAGCCTCTTTGATGCCAAAATTTTTCATATTTTTTTGAATTTTCTTGCTATTTTTTTTTGAATTTACTGTTCACAAGTGTACACATTTACTGTTTTTCCTTCGCCACGAGCTCCTGGAATGTCCAAACACCACGAAAATTTGCACGCACCTTGCGAACCTGAGTATCTTTGATCCCACAAAATTTCAGATTTTTTTAGATTTTTTTGCTATTTTTTTCAGGACGGTCAAAGCCCTTTGACCGGCTTTGACTGGACGGTAACGGCACAGAAGTGCATTTCTATAAGTGCATATAACGGCAGAGGGGCAAATTTGAGCAGACTTCAGAATTAGGGGCAAATATGAGTAGTGGGTTCGAGTTAGGGGCACAAATGTATAAAACCCAATATGTACTGTCTGCCAAATATAGAATATGCCAACATGATGTCCCCATGTTATTTGTGCTGCAATATCACAAACATTCAGTTACAATGTGCCCATATTACCTATACTACTATCTAGCAAATATAAATTTTCTCATGTTAATTTCTTGATGGATTAATTTTGATAGGCATGAACAGAACAACAATGGCTAACAAGACATCAATAATTAAAAGAAGAAAAAATATTCTGTTCCAAGTTATGCTCCATCAACTGAGTAGCAAATATTTCATCATGTGAATAACAAGGATGGCAAGTACATGATTGCCCACTACATCAAACTTTGCGAACAAACTAAAAACAATCTACTTGGTAACTATGACACCAATCATAATGGCAAACAGGCCAATATACATCAGACCTCCAAAAACTAAAATCCTATCCCTATAGAACAATATTTCCTTCTGCATCTTAACCATTGCTCTCTTTTCCTTCTCATTCCTTTTAATTTCTGCTTCAACTTCTTTAATCTTAGTCTCCAGCTTCATGTTCTTCATGGCAAGATACTTAATGACTGACTTTGCTCTCCTATCCCACTCCCCATCAACCCACTCAACATAATCACAGGTGCTACCATCCTAAAAAAAATGAACAATTCAAGTCAATTTAAAACTGAACTTCACAGTGCAAAAAGTTGAAACTGAAATTTTTGCAGCTTGACCACAATAGCACTATTCCTCTGAAGATGATGCACAATAGACTGACCTCAAACCCACATCCTAAGAAATGCTTGCCAAAATTCTCTGCATCTATGCACACACGGCTAGCAGGAGTTGCCTGATGACCACAAAGATGGAGCTTCTCAGGGCCACAGTAGTCAGGATCGTGCTGATATTTTGGAAACCCAAAATCAAATTCCGGCAGCGGACCATCCTACGAAAATTGAATTTTTCAGACCACCCAACAGTGAAGAGAAGCACCAAAAAACAGGTCATGAATTCTAGGCAGAAATGCTGGGATGTGAAGAACTTACCTTATTGCCACCAAAGTGAAGCACAGAAGAGACCCTAGCCGTCGGTTCTCCCGGCCCGCCGCCGCCCAGGAACCCTTGGTCCCCTGTTGCATTGGATCCGCCGCCGCTGCCTCCTCTGCCACTGAACCCGCCGCCCCTGCTTCCACCACCCATGGTTCCACCGAACTTCCGGTCGCCACCGCTCTTCTCGCCGCCGCCGCCGGACGCCCACCTCGCTCTCATGCTTTCACCATCGAGATTTGAACAGGGGAAAAGGAAAAAAGAGCTAGGGATTTGGAAAGGGAAACGAGAAAGGGGAAAGAGAGAGATCAACCTGGCCAAATGGGCCGGTTTAGCCGTGCCAGCACGATAGGCCGCGTGCCGGGCCCATCACATGGTTAGACGGGCCCTGCCTGGCAGGTGACACGGGAGGCAGGAACACATGATCATACTCCTTTGTCTCAAAAAAAACATGTGATCATACTCCTCAAAAAAAAGGAAGCCATGATCATGCTACCTAAAAAAAGCCTGGGATCACGTGATAGAGCCAACGAGTGCTTTGTTTGTAAAATACGCGATAGAGTACGTGTTGACTCGATATATTTTCTTCGGTGACATGAGATTGAGAAGGTCAAAATTTGTTATTAATCATAATTCTTCTTTTCACATCATTATTGTCAAAAATAAATAAATTGAGGTTGAGTCCAATAAACTGAAGGACTTCCTGAACAATTTATATATAAGTCAAAGATTATATCTTAATTTTCATATAAAGAAAATCATTGTACTCTATTTTTTGGGGGGATAGTTGTTATCTGGCGTTGCGAAGCCCAAAAATGATTCGATAATTGGATATCTCCATTTCAAGCTTATATGAAAAATTAACCATAATATGTGTGCTTTACTTTTTTACACTAAATAATTGTGTCCTGTACGGACAACAAATTAACGGAAATATGTTAGAAGAGCAAATGTTAAGTGAACCAAAGAAAGTATTGGTACTAACGTATTGTCTCACAACATCACACATACACATGTATGCGCTTAAATCCACACAATATTTGAGGTAACCTGTTTATTACATAAAAGGTAGAAAAGCAAAATTATTCATGACACGGAAACATGCTTCCGGACTAAAACCAAAATAAACTTCAATCTTGCATCTTGTATGAAGTCTTTACGCCTGCCTTTTCTTTGCGATTTCGCGAATTTTGTTCTTCACCGCTTCTAGCGTGTTGGAAGGTGACAAAATCAACTCGGCGATGAAACGTCTTCTCCTTGCGTTAACCGTCTCCTGCAAATTAGCACATAAAGGTATAATGAATAAAAGTTGTTATAAGACCATACTACCGACTCTACAAACAGACATAACAACCAACCTGGGAAAAATGGCTGGTCATTCGGTCCCCGTCCCAATGCTCCAGAACTTCTATCACAAAAAGGCCACAAGAGTTCCTGATATATATGCAAACATTAGTCACGGTCCATACCAACATGTGTGTGGTTATTACAATATGATGTACATTAACTCACCCGTCCTCTTGTTGTGGCATGTCGTACTCTTTGATAGGCCACTTAGTCACGTCTGGCTATTTCCCAGGTGTAATACGGTTTGCTTCTCGCATATTGTCAGCTATAGCGAGTCGCTATAAAAAGGGTAATGTTAATGGAAAACCATACAACAATTTGTAGGAACAAAGCTAGCAATGTTGGTGAGCGTACCAGTGCTTGGACAGTCTCGATAGACAGCTCGAGAGGATAGAGCGAATCCAAAACTTGGAATTCTTGCTTGGGCATGTGCATTACCATGGTCATCCAGTGGGTATCGCCGATATTCAACAGGACATACGTCTACAGTGTAACAAAACATTATGTACCATATGAAATGCTTCTTAAAATGTCATGTACTGAACAGGTAATAACATAACGTACCTTATCACACACGGTATACTCTTCCCTGACTCTACTAACTGCTCCAGATCTGAACAACTCACTATCCATGTTGCAGCTCGACGGCAATGGATTGTCTCGTGCCAGAGCCCGATCTACGAGGAATTTTGACCTCCACGCTGGACAGAGGTGACGATCATGACCAACGCGCAGCGCCAAATGTTCCTGATAAGCATCAATAACCTACATACAATATAAGTACATTTTATGTTCAAAGTTGCCACATAGATTATACAATTTAATAACAGGACATGCAAATAGTACTTACATCATCCGACAGCCATCTACGGTCTAGTACCGGTCAAAGCCTTTACGAACTAAGAGAGTTGCCACGTCCATTGTAGTAAACTCTTTTTTTCATATTCTTTTCGGTCCGAGAAGCTATCTCCACAAATGAAACTACTGCATCAATTAGTTCTGGCATCAACTCATCTGCCACAACCTCCGGCACTTCGTTGTCACAAAAGAGAGATGCATGGAAAAAATTGAACGTCAACAGTGGTGAGTACATGCATTAGTAGTAAATATCGCTGTAAGAAAGCTAGTAACGGTACCTCTACTTGTGGTAGTAGTTCCCGAAGGTCTAGTACCGCGGGTGGGACGCCTGCTCGGCTTGTCAAGTGCATATGGGGATTGAAATTTCTTTGGAACCGTGCGCTTCCTCTTTCCGGACATAACTTCGTCAACCTTTCTGATTGTTGCCGACTTTTTCCCTTTGGCCTTAGCCATGAACTTGCTAACAAAAGATGGACATATGTCTATGTCCGAAGAAGATACTGCAAGAGAATTACCAATGATCCAAGGGTTTTCCGGTGTTGCACCACACTCATCATTAGCCTGTAGGAGATATGCCCTAGAGGCAATAATATATGTTATTGATTATCTCCCTGTTCATAATTAGGTTTATGTTCCATGCTATAACTGCTATGGTTCTCGAGTCTACAATAACCACGAGGCTCGGAGGAAGACTCATATGCACGTGTGGAATAATAAACGGTAAAATGTATTCCTAGTCTGGCCTCTAAGACTGGCTGAAGTATTGCATGATGATCCTATTTTCCTGATCATGGGCATGACTATGCCGGCAATTTTGAGGGCACAATGTTAGAAGAACATTTGTGTTGAATCGACCCGTATTGATGTTATGCTATGAGATTCATTCGTCATAAGTTAATGGTTAATAACACAGAGATGGTTAACGTTTGCATAATTCCTTAGACCATGAGAGTATCGAGTTACTTCATGCTTGCTTCATGAACTTTGGGGTTTGTTAAACGTCATCCGTAAATGGGTGGCTATTACGGCGGCTTACGGGTTCATGGAAAAGTATGTCAAGTAACTTGATAGCTCAAGATTGGGATTTGCTCCTCCAACGATGGAGACATATCTCTGGGCCCTCTCGGTGTTACGGTATCCATCATCGTCTGGCCAGACACTTTGTGATTTGATCACGGGGATGCCGGAACACGGGAACGAGAAAAGAGAACAATACCGGTAACGAGGTAACTGGCATAGTGGACAAGTTGTTGATCCGCGGGGATGCCAACATGTCTCACCTCGGGTATTTGTAACATATCGCGAAGCAACAGGAATAGCACACGGCAACTGGAGGTTCACTCGAATATTCATTCGTGTGGGTATAGGGATCAATATGGGTGTCCACGGCTCCGATGTTGATCATTGATCGGAAGGGGTTCCGGGTCATGTCTATGCTTCACCGAACCTATAGGGTCACACGCTTAAGGGTCATCTATCTGCTGAATACTAGACAGGGAGTCTGAGAGAAAATCACCGAAAAAGTTTTCGGACACCGGAAAAGTTTCGGACAGCGGAAAAGTTCCACACAGAGAACACCGGAACAGTTTCGGTAAAACTGAAAAGTTGTTTCAGGGGATAACATAAAGTCAAATTGGTTTTGGCACATGCCTGATAATTCTTGGAGGGTGCCAGAATCATTCTGGAAACTTTCTGGAATTTTCCGGGATGAAAACCAGAAATGTTCCGGAGCTGCCGAAACCGCTTCAGATGCTTTTCGCAGATGAAAATCACTAAACCGGAATTGTTCCGGATCGCATTGAAAATTATTTTAGTGGGTACTGGAAATGTTCTAAGCCCACATAAATATTTTCAGTTCGACCGGACGCTGAAAAATGTCGTCATGAATAGTGAAAGTGCTTTTTGGTTGCTTCTTGGAGAAGCTACCTTGAGGGCATTTTGGTAATTTTCATAGTGGATGGAAATATCTGAAAATATCTGGATAACACTATTTATGAATAATGGAAACACTATTCATGAATAGTAGAATCACTATTATGAATAGTGAAAATATCTGAGGGCATTTTGGTACTTTTACCATTGTCTCTCACCCTATAAATAGAGGTGGAGGGTGCTCTCAAATATGACATCCTTGCTCTCATACACATGCCATAGACTTGTCTGGCTTCTCTCTCCCTCCCAGCGAAATAGTTTCGTAGAGCCGAAAGGCTGTCTGGGTTCCGGCAGGAACTAGTTCTGGACGGCGAAGCCCTGCCGGATAGTTGAGACCGTATGTGTGCAACTCTGTAGAGAGATCGTAGTTTCGGTCTTAGTTTGAGAGTGCCTCCCGAAGGGCTGTCCGAGTGACTGTCCGAGTTTCGATGGTCCTCCCGAAGGGCTGTCCGAGTGACTGTCCGAGTTTTGATGGTCCTCCCGGAGGGCTGTCCGTGACACCGTCCGAGGGACTGTCCGACCGCCTCCCGGAGGGCTGTCCGGGGGCGGATGAGGGTATACATTCTCGCGGTTGGGAGGTTGTAAATCCTAGCTGCGGGGATCTGCACCGCCGATCGTCATCGACTCTTCTTCCACTGCGCTACGAGTCGGTAACGAAACAGATCAAACCTTGTATGCAGTCTCCATAGTGATCCTGGGCTGGTACGTAGGTCAGAAATTTTTTGTTTTCTGCTGCGTTACCCTACAGTGGCATCAAGAGCCATGCTATGCGTAGATGCAGGTTGCGATCTAGAATACATAGAGATGTATGGGTGTTGCACAATATAATTAGGTAGTAGATGAGATCTATTACTGAAAATTATTTGTGCGGGTAGCAGATGAAATCTGTTACCCGATGTTCTTGTTGCTTCCCTGGAATTTGCGTAGTCCTGATCTTGACGGCATGGTGGAATCTCACAAAGTTCTGGCAATCCGCGATCCTTTCATGCTGCTCCTGAGTATGCTGATTGACAGATCAACGAAGTGCTAACAGTTCTTTGGGTTCCACCATAGTTGAGAAAGATGGATGTTTCGCAGACGAAAGGGCAATGCAGATATGATCTGCACGGGGGTCACGCGTATGACGAAGTTTAGTATGGGGCTCGAGATTTTATTATCTCGTGGTTCATACACCCCGCAATGTTAATCTAGCGACTTGGATTATCATGCTTGATGATGGACGTTGGTAGCTTCGGTCTGTTTCGAAACCTTAGAAGCCACGTAAAACAAGTTTTTGCATGAACCGATTAGAGGCGTCTAACTTGGTTTTGCAGGATGGTTTGCATGTGCATATGATGTGGTATAGCAGTGCTCATATTAATTTGATTATGTATGAGATGACTATATGATGTAATATTAACATGACCTGTGTGTCATGATTCGGCATGATGGCTGGAGCCATATGATTGTCACTTTAATGACCTGCGTGTCAACCTTAAGTAATGCACTTATTTTATTAGCTATAGAGATAGCAATATTATCTGGTGCATCGACAAGGTGGTGGCAATCTTCGCGAAGGTGAACACCGACGTGAATGCCGAAGACGAAGAAATAAAAGACTTCTCCGTCAGAAAGGGCTATACCATATCATGCTATTATGAATTGCCTGAGATGTTTATCCCTTATGATGCACCCTTCTTGATTGCGCGGTAGTCGCTTTTTATTAGGGTGATCTCTCACAAAATATCAAGTAGTTAGTGTTCTCCCAAGTGTAGCACCGTCACGGCACCTAACTTTTCGGGGTACGACATGTACACATGAGTACGAACGATTAGAGAAGTGTGAGGCGGGTGAGGTCAGACCTCGCAGCGAGATCACTTGGTTGTCTTGTCGCTCAGGCAGGACAGTCCTGAGCTCGGAACACACGCATCGAAAGATGAACAAGAGTCACATAGAGATGTGATTGGCAAGTTGGCCTACCGATTGAAATTCACGTCATTAGTGATGAACCCGTCAATGGCGTCGAATTGAAATGCGGATCTTGTATCACTCACAATCAATTATGAGAGATATTGATTTGAGTGGGAGCGCACTATAGAATTAACTTGTTTAATTCTCAGTGCAATTAATTTTGAACACTGTCTAAGTGTGGTTTGCATAATAGTTGTAGAATAATGGCTCGCGTTTCCACCTTCCCTATTAAAATTGAATAGCTGTTAAATATCTGGTTAAAACTTTATGGTTGGTAACGTAATGTGATGATTGTCCTCAAGAGTGCCGAGAAGGACTTTGTCCTATCGCATGCTTTCGGTATTCTCCCGCTAATGCTATGGATCATGTGACTCTCGTCCTTCGATCCAAAAGCTAGAATTCCCTTTCAGTCAAAGTGCAATATGTTTGCTTCCATGAGACCCGAACTTCGAAAGTTTGGATAGTTATGTGATATTCATGGAATCTGAAAATCATTTTCAGAGACAGACAAAGGCTAAAAGATATGAGATATCCAAAGCAATGTTTGTTTGCGAACTATTAGTAAAGGAGTTTACTATGCATTAGACTGATAAGAGAGGGATCCAGGAGGACGCCTGTCATATGATGAAAGGTGAATAAAACAACAACTTAAAGAGAAAGGAAGTATCCGAAGGGTGTTAGTAAGACTTTCACGCCTAGGAAGTCCGGGGCTAACGCCACTCTTAAGTTGGATGCTTCTTCTGAGAGTAGGAGAAATACTAAAAGTTAAACTGTTAGAAGTATAAAGGCAAAAGGAAAGAAGACTGGAATATCCAGCTCATGTATGAATGTCATACAAGTTTTTGATGTATAGAAGGCTGGTCAAAGATATAGTTCTTGGGAATTATGGTTAAACATGTTAATCACTAATTCTTGGGTATTGTGAGTTGATCACAAAGATACCCGCTCGATTGCATTCTATTGCAACTCGATGTAAGAACTACTATGGCCTGAAAGACTAGCCAGGAATGAGGTTTAGATACACGCAGGGAACATAGTAAATGTTACTATGCCTTCCATCGGTGTATTCCCTATGTATTTACTTTCATAATTCATTTTATAGTTTCACACTCTAGCCCTTTTGCATAAGGTATCTTGCAAGAAGGTTGTTCATAAGAGAACTTTTGATGTTCGGTGTTGTGAATAACATAAGGGCCATACTTTCATTATGAATGAGACGTATGTTATGAATATTGATAATAATACATTACCTCTGGGTTTACTTTCATAATTCATTTTAGAGTTTCATATACTCTAGCCCTTTGCATAAGGTATCTTGCAAGAAGGTTATTCATAAGAGAACTTTTGATGTTCGGTGTTATGAATAACATGAAGGGCCATGCTTCCATCCAGGCTGGGATGTATGTTGTGAATATTGATGGTAATATGATACATCCATAACACTGACGCTAAATGTCGCAAGACTAAAAGAATACCACATATGTGTGGCACTGCATTTGGTCACATTGGAAAACCCCGCATGGAAAATTCCATTATGATGGATTTTGATGTCGTTTGATTTTGAATCATCTGACACTTGCAACTTTCCTCTGAAAAGTGAAGTGAGTGAAATACCGTTCACAGGCCATAAGGAACGAGCAAAGAACATATTGGTGATCATACATTATGATGTGTGTAGTCCAATAAATGTTGTTGCAAGTAGTGGATTTATCTATCTTCAGAAATGACTCAAGTAGATATATGGATATTTACTTGATGAGACGTAAGTCTGGATCTTTTGAATTCATTCATAAGGTTTTCAAAAATGAAGTAGAAGTTATTGTAACAAGAAAATTATGTTTCTACAATTCGATTGCAGAAAGGAATATTTGAGTTACAAGTTTAGCGAATGTGTGATGAGTTATGAAAGTGGTTTCATAACTTGCACCTCCCGGAACACCACTGCAAGTGGAAAGTCCGTGAAGATGTAATCGAACCATTTATGACATGGAAAGATCAAAGATGACATAAATAAATTTGCCATTACCCCTTTTAAAGAGTGATGCTTCAGAGACTGCGGCTTTTACACTGAAAAGAGATCCATCAGGTCTGTTGAAATGACGCCATGGTATGGTATGCCCAACCATGTGATATCTTTTCTTAACATTTGAAATATGGGGCTTGTGTAAAAGATTACAAACCTATTCCAAATCAGACAAGTGCTACTTTGTAGGATATCACAAGTCATTGGGTATTCCCCCACCACTATACCGAGGCAAAGGATTTTGCCACAAAACGGTATGCTTTTAAAGAGAATAGTTCTTACAAAAGGCGAGTGGGAGGACAGTGCAACTCGACGAGATAACCAGTATCTTCGTCATCAGATCAAAGGAAAGAAACCTTGGAAGTGATTCCGGAGTTTCCTACTGCGACTGATACGGAAGTCTCTACAATAAAATGTATGGACTTCGGTCGAACTTGCAGCTGAACCACGTAGGCAAAGCTCGTGCAAACCTATCAGGTGCGCAAACGAGATATTGTTGTTAGACAACAGTATACCTACGATACACAAGGAAGCGTTGATGGGCCCTGACTCCAGAATTGGCTAAATGCCAATACAATCCGAGATAGTTTCCATATAAGTGATTCGAGATTAAAATCTTGATACACCTTTCGGAAGACTTAGAGTCTAACGAATATTTATGGAACTAAAAACTGATACCGATAAAATGTTTATCCATAAAGCTCGACTTGTTGCAATAACAAGTTCAAGGAGTTGACTACGATGAGATTGTCTCACCGTAGCGATGCTTAAAGTCGGTTCGGGTTGAACTAGCAATTAATACATATTTCAATCATGAGATATGAAACATGGATGACAAAAGGATTTCCATCTGATGGAAATGAAACCTAGGACTTGTATGTGATACAGTCCAAAGTAATTTGTCGATCCAGAGGATGCTAGTAACAAGCTTCAGAGTTCCAGCAATGGACAGAAGAGAGCAAAGTGGAGTTGGAATCTTCGTTTTTGATGCAATGGTCAAAAGGGTTTGACTTCATCAAATGGGTATCGATGATGCTTGTGATTCAAGAAAGTAAGTGGGAGCATGATAATATTTCTAAAAACCTTGTGTACTTGACACATTGTTAATTGGAAATAAATTTCTTGACACGAATTAGGACTTCATTTGAAAATAGTTTTTCGATGAAGTGCTTGGGCTAAGTAGCCTTGATATTAGGCATGATGATCTATGGAGATAGATTTACCAAATGGGGCTGAGCAAAGATACATATTGACAAAATGCTAAAACCTTTTAGCATTGAAAAACCGTCAAGGAGTGATTCTTGCCGAAGTCACATGGAAAGAGTTTTTGCAAGACTTGGTGTCCCAAAACACTGATGAGCAAAATACATGATGGTGATTCAACACACTCTTGTGTTTGGATTAATCATGTATTCCATGGTATGTAAAAATCAACCAGATATGTCCAATACTCCAAAGTTGTTGCGAGTATAGATACCATAGTGATCAAAGTACTGATCATAGGACAACAGTGAAAGATGTCATTGAGTACTAGAGTAGTAGTGATGACATGTTTTCTCGCAAGCAGAGATTATGAAGTGCTCGTTGTAAGTAATTACATTGATACAGTCTTCATCAATGCTCCATGCGATTTTCGATTTAAGTTAAGGGTTTTGTGTAATACACAATATGGTGGCACGGTAGTTGGAAATTGTTCCAAACAAGATACTGTGGCGAATTCTATAACAAAGGCTGAGTATGTTGACGCTTAAGAAGCGACAAAGAAGTTGTTGAATCATATAGTTCATTCATGAACTTAGTATGGTTCCAAGATGGCTTTGGTCTATGGGACACTATTGCAGATAGTTGCTCCATAGCTCAGTCTGAGGAATCAGGTTTCGACCAATGATTCACACATATGCAAAGCCAATTCCACACAAAATATGAATTTTGCGAAAGCGTGAAAACGCGAGGATATGCAAAGTTACACACGGAGCTGAAGTTGTCAGATCCGTTGGACATCAGGCTATACCACAAGCGAAGCATATTTTACACCAGTATGCCATAGGTGTAAAGTGCATTAGCATTGACTAGATTATTGACTCTAGTTCAAGTGGAGTCTGTAGGAGATATGCCCTAGAGGCAATAATATATGTTATTGATTATCTCCCTGTTCATAATTAGGTTTATGTTCCATGCTATAACTGCTATGGTTCTCGAGTCTACAATAACCACGAGGCTCGGAGGAAGACTCATATGCACGTGTGGAATAATAAACGGTAAAATGTATTCCTAGTCCGGCCTCTAAGACTGGCTCAAGTATTGCATGATGATCCTGTTTTCCTGATCATGGGCATGGCTATGCCGGCAATTTTGAGGGCACAATGTTAGAAGAACATTTGTGTTGAATCGACCCGTATTGATGTTATGCTATGAGATTCATTCGTCATAAGTTAATGGTTAATAACACAGAGATGGTTAACGTTTGCATTATTCCTTAGACCATGAGAGTATCGAGTTACTTCATGCTTGCTTCATGATCTTTGGGGTTTGTTAAACGTCATCCGTAAATGGGTGGCTATTACGGCGGCTTACGGGTTCATGGAAAAGTATGTCAAGTAACTTGATAGCTCAAGATTGGGATTTGCTCCTCCGACGATGGAGAGATATCTCTGGGCCCTCTCGGTGTTATGGTATCCATCATCGTCTGGCCAGACACTTTGTGATTTGATCACGGGGATGCCGGAACACGGGAACGAGAAAAGAGAACAATACCGGTAACGAGGTAACTGGCATAGTGGACAAGTTGTTGATCCGCAGGGATGCCAACATGTCTCACCTCGGGTATTTGTAACATATCGCGAAGCAACAGGAATAGCACACGGCAACTGGAGGTTCACTCGAATATTCATTCGTGTGGGTATAGGGATCAATATGGGTGTCCACGGCTCCGATGTTGATCATTGATCGGAAGGGGTTCCGGGTCATGTCTATGCTTCACCGAACCTATAGGGTCACACGCTTAAGGGTCATCTATCTGCTGAATACTAGACAGGGAGTCTGAGAGAAAATCACCGAAAAAGTTTTCGGACACCGGAAAAGTTTCGGACACCGGAAAAGTTCCACAGAGAGAACACCGGAACAGTTTCGGTAAAACTGAAAAGTTGTTTCAGGGGATAACATAAAGTCAAATTGGTTTTGGCACATGCCTGATAATTCTTGGAGGGTGCCAGAATCATTCTGGAAACTTTCTGGAATTTTCCGGGATGAAAACCAGAAATGTTCCGGAGCTGCCGAAACCGCTTCAGATGCTTTTCGCAGATGAAAATCACTAAATCGGAATTGTTCCGGATCGCATTGAAAATTATTTTAGTGGGTACTGGAAATGTTCTAAGCCCACATAAATATTTTCAGTTCGACCGGACGCTGAAAAATGTCGTCATGAATAGTGAAAGTGCTTTTTGGTTGCTTCTTGGAGAAGCTACCTTGAGGGCATTTTGGTAATTTTCATAGTGGATGGAAATATTTGAAAATATCTGGATAACACTATTTATGAATAGTGGAAACACTATTCATGAATAGTAGAATCACTATTATGAATAGTGAAAATATCTGAGGGCATTTTGGTACTTTTACCATTGTCTCTCACCCTATAAATAGAGGTGGAGGGTGCTCTCAAATATGACATCCTTGCTCTCATACACATGCCATAGACTTGTCTGGCTTCTCTCTCCCTCCCAGCGAAATAGTTTCGTAGAGCCGAAAGGCTGTCTGGGTTCCGGCAGGAACTAGTTCTGGACGGCGAAGCCCTGCCGGATAGTTGAGACCGTATGTGTGCAACTCTGTAGAGAGATCGTAGTTTCGGTCTTAGTTTGAGAGTGCCTCCCGAAGGGCTGTCCGAGTGACTGTCCGAGTTTCGATGGTCCTCCCGAAGGGCTGTCCGAGTGACTGTCCGAGTTTTGATGGTCCTCCCGGAGGGCTGTCCGTGACACCGTCCGAGGGACTGTCCGACCGCCTCCCGGAGGGCTGTCCGGGGGCGGATGAGGGTATACATCCTCGCGGTTGGGAGGTTGTAAATCCTAGCTGCGGGGATCTGCACCGCCGATCTTCATCGACTCTTCTTCCGCTGCGCTACGAGTCGGTAACGAAACAGATCAAACCTTGTATGCAGTCTCCATAGTGATCCTGGGCTGGTACGTAGGTCGGAATTTTTTTGTTTTCTGCTGCGTTACCCTACATAGCCTTCGTAGGTGAACCACCCTTCTGGACATTGCTCTTAGCTGGGGTTTTCTGGTTGGCACAAAAATCATGTCATAGCTTGAGTTTTCGAAAATTAAAAATATTAAACGAGAAATTTAAATACAAAACATACTTCATCAGCTTTGGTTTTCTCGTTGGGAACCACTTCATCAGGCTGCGTCAGATCAATGACCGGCTCCAGAGAACCTTCAGAGTCATTGTCTTCCTTCTCCATGAATTCCGTTTTTTCATGCGGACCATTCTCAAATGAATCCACTTCTTCATCACCATCATTGTTACCGGATGGCACGGCAGCCGCCGGCTTGTACATGACACCTTCTTTGTTCAACTTCTCCAACAATTTCTGCAATACAAATATAACAGGATGCAGGCCCGTTAGCATATATAACATGACACCTTCTTTGTTCAATTTCTCCAACAATTTCTCCAACAACTTCTCCAACAATTTCTACAAAAGACAGAATATGAATTTTTTTCATTTATTCGAATTTTTTATAATTTATAGTGGCTCGGTGAAACTCAGGTACATACCTCCGACTTTACCTTAAGGGGACAGTGTAAACTTCATTTTTTTTTGAAATTCCTTTGATAGTCATGTGTATTACATGTAAGTGACCATGTACAAAAATTTGGAGGTGATTTGGAGAAGGTCCAAAAATTTACATGTAACATATGCAAAAAAAAAAAAAAAAAAGCCCGCCTACTAGCAGGAGAATTGAGACTCCACGGCCTGCATACGACTAGAAGCCCAACCATATGGGGCAGGATGCAGGCCCGTGGAGCATATATTTCTGCTGCTAGTAGGCCCCACAGGGCAGAGAGGGACACGGTTAGATGATGTGCTGTCTGCTTTAGAGAGGATCTTGCCAAGGATCTCTCAGCCGGGTATATAAACCGGTGCGAGCGCCTCTCGCTTGGCGAGGTGGGACTAAACTCCCACCACCCGTCAGTTGTGCCCGGCGCGGCTCTGCGTTGGGCCCAATTCTGGTGGGCTGTCCCTGGCCAGCCTCACCCGCGTGCTGGACCACGCGTCCGTGTACATGATAGGGCTGGCCCATCTTCTATGCATATTTCTTTTTCCTTTTTTGTTTTTCACATTTTCTCTTTCATTTTTTCTTACAGTTTTAAAATTCAAATATGTATGATAAAATGCTGTATTATATTTCACTTCTTAATTTTAATCTTTCTTTTCTGTTTTATATTTGAAATATTTTAAAATCAAATCTATTTTTCATCTTCCCTTTTTCAGTTTTCCTGTTTTTTCATGTTTGTCCTTCTTAATTCTAATTTTTTACATTTTCTTATAAATTAGCTACAGTTTCAAAATTCAAATAAGTAGGATAATATCTGATCTTATATTTCAGTCCTTTATTACAAATATCCATTACATCTTTATTCAAATGTTGTTTTTTGCACCATCCTTTTCATTTCTGTTTTTTTACATTTTCCCTTTTATTTCTTATAGATTAGCTACAATTTTAAATTTCAAATGCTTGTACATGGTGGATGTGGAGGCATGCATGAAATGACCCCAAATTTTGGCACCATGTGGGCATGGCCAATGTGGTCCCCCAGGCAAGGTTTCGACGAATTCGGACACCAAACCCACGTTGCGTCATGTCCGGGCAGTGTTTTAGGGTTTTTCCACCAGGAAACCCCTAGAAAATGCATCGAGTGTCAGAAATCAACGAAACTTGTCATGCATGCTTGCCATGGTCATCCTAGGGTGTGCAAAAAGTTTGGCCTCATTTGGTGGGACTGGGGAAAAAAATCCTCTTTCAGACTTGCCCTCTGGCAGACCCGAAGGGTCCTGCTTGTACATGGTGGATGTGGAGGCATGCATGAAATGACCCCAAATTTTTGCACCATGTGGGCATGCCCAAGGTGGTCCCCCAGGCAAGGTTTGGAAAAATTCGGACACCAAACCCACGTTGCGTCATGTCCGGGCAGTGTTTTACGGTTTTTTCACGGGGAAACCCTAGAAAATGCATCGAGTGTCAGAAATCAACGAAACTTGTCATGCATGCTTGCCATGGTCATCCTAGGGTATGCAAAAAGTTTGGCCTCATTTGGTGGGACCGGGAAAAAAAATCCTCTTTCAGACTTGCCCTCCAGCAGACCCGAAGGGTCCTGTTTGTACATGGTGAATGTGGAGGCATGCATGAAATGACCCCAAATTTTGGCACCATGTGGGCATGGCCAAGGTGGTCCCCTAGGCAAGGTTTGCACGAATTCGGACACCAAACCCATGTTGCGTCACGTCCGGGCAATGTTTTACGGTTTTTTCACCGGGAAAACCCTAGAAAATGCATCGAGTGTCGGAAATCAACGAGACTTGTCATGCATGCTTGACATGGTCATCCTAGGGTGTGCATAAATTTGGGCTCATTTAGTGGGACCGGGAAAAAAAATCCTCTTTCAGACTTGCCCTCCGACAGACCCCAAGGGTCCTGCTTGTACATGGTGGATGTGGAGGCATGCATGAAATGACCCCAAATAGATTTGATTTTAAAATATTTCAAATATGAAACAGAAAAGGAAAATTATAATTAAGAAGGACAAACATGAAAAAACAGGAAACCTGAAAAAGGAAGAGAAAAATAGATTTGATTTAAAAATATTTCAAATATAAAACATAAAAGAAATATTAGAATTAATAAGTAAAATAAAAGACAACATATAATCATGCATATTTGAATTTTAAATATGTAAACAGAAATAAAAGAGAAAAAATAGATTTGATTTTAAAATATTTCAAATATAAAACAGAAAAGAAATATTAGAAGTAAGAAGTGAAATAAAAGACAACATATTATCATGCATATTTGATTTTTAAAACTGTAATAACTAATAAAAGGGAAAATGTGGGCTGGCCTGGGACAGCCCACCAGAATTGGGCCCAACGCAGAGCCGCGCCGGGCACAGCTGACGGGTGGTGGGAGTTTAGTCCCACCTTGCCAAGCGAGAGGCGCTCGCATCGGCTTATATACCCGGGTGAGGGATCCTTGGCAAGTTCCTATCAAGAAGACAGCACATCGTCTGACCGTCCACCTCTCTGTCCTGTGGGGTCTACTAGCAGGAGATATACATGCCTCACGGGCCTGCATCCTTGCCCATTTGGTTGGGCTTCTAGTCGTATGCAGGCCGTGGTGTCTGAATTCTCCAGCTAAGTAGGTGGGCATTTTTTTTTTTGCATATGTTACATGTTAATTTTTGGACCTTCTACAAATCACCTCCAAATTTTTATACATGGTCACTTACATGTAATACACATGATTATCAAAGGAATTTCAACAAAAATGAAGTTTACACTGTCCCCTTGAGGTAAAGTCGGAGGTATGTACCCGAGTTTCACCGAGCCACTATAAATTATATAAAATTCCAAAAAATGGAAAAACTTTCATATTCTTTGTATGTTTATGGAAGAGATCATGCCTCCAAAATTTGAGGTGATTTGGAGGTGGTGGGAAAAAAATTCCAAACGGTCTGTCCGTAATGAAGTGATTTTTTCGACCTCCTCTAAATCACCTCAAATTTTGCACACATGATCTCTTACACAAACATCGACAGTTTGCGAAGGTTTTTCTTTTTTTTGAATTCTTTTCAATTTATAGTGCCCTGTAGAATGTCAGTTCAAAACATCAGACTTTACCTTAAGGGGACATTGTAAACTTCACTTTTTTTTGAAATTTCTTGCATAACCTTGTTTGTCACATGTATGTGACCATGTAAAACAAATTTGGGGTCATTTGGAGATGGTCGAAAAAATCACTTTCTTACGGACGCACCGTTTGGGACTTAAGCCAGTTTTTCTAACAAGGTGATTTTTTCGACCTCCTCTAAATCACCTCAAATTTTGCACACATCATCTCTTACACAAACATAGATAGGTTGCGAAGGTTTTACATTTTTTTGAATTTTTTTTGAATTTATACTGCCCTGTAGAATGTCAGTTCAAAACATCTGACTTTACCTTAAGGGACATTCTAAACTTCATTTTTTTGAAATTTCTTTCATAACCATGTTTATCACATGTATGTGACCATGTAAAACAAATTTGGTCTGATTTGGAGATGGTCGAAAACTTCACTGCAATATTTCAAATTTTGTCAAATTTCAAAATTTTCAAATATATTTAAAATAGAAAATTCAATGATGCAAATTCATGAAAACCTCAATTCCATGTACTTTAGTTTGTAACCTATGTAAATAAGACATGTGTACTTTATAACAAAAGATTTGTAAATGATTTGGGATGAATAAACATGTGATAGATGAAAAAAAACAAAAAAAGGCCCGCCTACTAACAGTAGATTTCACACACACGACCTGCATATGACTAGAAGCCCAGCTTATGGGCCAGGATGCAGGCCCGTGGAGCATGAATTTCTCCTGCTAGTAGGCCCCACAGGGCAGGGAGGTATCAATCAGATGTTGTATGGTTGAGAGAGTCTCGTGCCCAGCCTCTCACAGCCGGGTATATAAGCCGGTGCGGGCGCCTCTCGCTTGGCGAGGTGGGACTAAACTACCACCACCGTCTGTTCTGCCCGGTGCGCCGATGCGGTGGGCCAAATTCGATGGGCTGTCCCAGGCCAGCCTAACCCGCGTGCTGGACCACGCGTCCGTCTAGATGGTTGGGCTGGCCTTTTCCTTTTTTTTCAATATTCTCTTTAATTTCTTATTAATTACCTACAGTTTTCAAATTCCATGTTAATTCAAATGTTATTTGTTGCAGACACACCTTTTTTTTACATTTTCTCTTTTATTTTCTTGTAAATCTGTTACAGTTTAAAAATTCAAATAAGTAGGATAATACTCCTTTATTACAAAAATTCATTACATCTTAATTCAAATGTTTTTTTTGCACACACCATTTTTAACTACTATTTTATTACTCTTCTATATTTATATTTTATTTCCTTCATACATTTGATGAAATGATGGAATATTTGCTCTGTTATTGGAATATTTGTTGAAATGATGGAATATTGCTCTTTTTTCTTATTCAAATGATGGAATGATGGAATATGTGAGGATGAACAATTATCACTAACTTGACTAAACCCCATTAACTGAACCCCATGTACCATAATTCAGGACACAACAATTTTGGAACATTGCCTGATTCTATATTTGGTAGGATTTGCACATGGGCACAGCATGTTGCACATGGCCACAGCATGGGAAGTCTTTGCAGCATGTCTGATCAGTGAAGCAACACTGAAGTAGCATGTCTGATCATTGCAGCACCTAAACTCTGAAAATATACACTGAAACAAAGCATAGCTCACAACATCCAAACAGAAGGTACCATACACCACATGCAAATTTAAGGACACACAAATATAGATAGCATTCTAGATTACTACCATAGATACCATCCAGTACACAACACATCCAGTTCAGACACATACTACGTTACATTAATATACATACTAGATTAGCAGACCAAGTTTCCAACAGTTCACACCCAGATGCAGTTTACCAAAAGTAAAACATCATCACATCTAGTGATGATGAGTAGGGCTTCCAGCTTCTGATAATCAACATGATGTAGGGCAACTACATGGGAGTCAGGGCCTTCAGGAGGGCAGCATCCTGCGCCCTGATCTTCTGGTCCTCCCCGCTCCTAGATGCATCCCTTGCATGAGACAGCAGGTGCTCAAAGAGCCCATCCTTGGGCTTTGGCCTGGTGCAGTAGGGGCAGTGGTACTTCTTCCTCTTGTAGTACGCACCAGATCCCTGGTCCTTGATCTTCTGCACTTCCTTCGCTATGAAGGACTCGACGTTCCCATCGTCCACATCATCTCCAGAGTCATACTGCACACATGAATGAATTACATTAATACATTATGGATTCATATACAACAACATGTTAAAGGAACTAAATGAACAATCTAAATTTCAACTAGGGCTTACTTCATAGACTTCGTCGTCATCATAGTCTGGATCATACTGGTCCTTGAACCCAGTAAGGTCCAGCTTCCTCTTCTGGCCCACAGAACCATCCTCCTGAATATAAAATTACATCCATTACTAGTAATTATAGAAGCCAACTAAAAATTTAAATATGCACACATGACACATTGATCATATTATCCATACTATGATCCTATTTGCATTTTCCATTGTCATGCACACACATTGAACAACAAAGCTAATATAACTACATATTGTGGACAACTTTGTAATTACAGGAAACCTACACAAAAGAATAATTTAAAGTTACCTAAACATATTTTTTTTGGGATAATGCAGCAAAGCTCCAAACTATATTAACATAATGCAGTAGTTAGATAGGTACATCTTCAACTATAAATGCATAGATCTCCAATTAACATCTTAAATTTCAGTAGTTACCTAAACAACAAATTTATATATTATAGATGAATCAAGTAACTTCTTAATCAATGGATAGGTACATCAAAATTAATGCATTCCATTTGGGCATATGACATACAAAACCCCAATCTGTGTAGCATTCAAAAACAAATCTAATAAGCATACATGTCTGTAGCAATCAACCACAAATCTAATAAGCAGCCATCTGTGTAGCATTGAAGCACAGAGATCCCTATCTCTCATTAAGATCTGTCTAGCATTTTTGCAATGAATGTAATACAAAAAAACCTAATACAGAAAACCCCATCCCTCAAACCTAATACAGAAAACCCCGTCCCTCAAACCAACTACTCTAACCATTTGTACTACCCTATGAATCACAATCTAACCAATGCAAGTAACCCTACAATCTAAATATTGGAACTAACAAGGAAATGGAAGTACCTCCTGCGCCACCTGCTCCTCGTCGGCGTGCGCATCTGGATGGACTGCGCCGCTCGAGCCCGCCACCACCTCCTCCAGATCTGCAGCAGCGACAGAGGTTGCGGCATCTGCCGCACCGCCATGGACGCCAACGTCATCCTGCACTTCATCCGCCGCGGTCACCGCGCCCTGCAGCTCCAACAGATCTCCGACCGCAGCGGCAGCATCGCCACGAGCCTCCTCCGGGAGAGGGAGACGACGCGTTGGGGGAGAAGGGGACGACGCGGTGGGGGAGGAGAGGGAGACGATGCGGCGGGGGAAAATGGTGGGCGATGCAGCCGAAGGTGGTTCCCCTCCTCTTTATAGGATGGGACAGTTTTGGTATTTTCCATGGACACGTGCTGCCCCACGACCACGGTCCCTTGCACGCGAAAACGAAAGGCCCACTGATGACCCACAAGTATAGGGGATCAATCGTAGTCCTTTCGATAAGTAAGAGTATCGAACCCAACGAGGAGCAGAAGGAAATGACAAGCGGTTTTCAGCAAGGTGTTTTCTGCAAGCACTGAAATTATCGGTAACGAGTAGTTTGATAGCAAGATAATTTGTAACAAGTGACAAGTAGCAATGGTAACAAAGAGTGCAGCAAGTTGGCCCAATCCTTTTTGTAGCAAAGGACAAGCCGGAACGATCTCTTATAGTAAGTAAAGCGTTCTCGAGGACACATGGGAATTTCATCTGGTCACTTTCATCATGTTTGTTTGATTCGTGTTCGATACTTTGATAATTTGATATGTGGGTGGACTGGTGCTTGGGTGTTGTTCTTACTTGAACAAGCATCCCACTTATGATTACCCCCTCTCGCAAGCATCCGCAACTACGAAAGAAGAATTAAGATAACTCTAACCATAGCATTAAACATATGGATCCAAATCAGCCCCTTACGAAATAGCGCATAAACTAGGGTTTAAGCTTCTGTCACTCTAGCAACCCATCATCTAATTACTACTTATGACAAGACTTCTCCCATGTCCTCAAGAACAAAAGTAACTACTCACAAATCATGTTCATATCCAAGATCAGAGAGGTATTGAATAGCATAATAGATCTGAATATATAATCTTCCACCAAATAAACCAACTAGCATCAACTACAAGATGTAATCAACACTACTAGCAACACACATGTACCAATCTGAGGTTTCACTACAACAGGACAGAGCTTTGGTAACACCATTTTGTGTTACTACAGGCCCAAAAGTGTGTTACTGAGCCATATAGTAACACAATTTGAAATGTGTTCCATTAGACCGTGTTACTAACTGATGTCAACGGTCACACATAGTAATTGTTACCATATATTAGAAAATGTGTTACAGTTACATTATAGTAACATGCGTATTATGTGTTACCAAACACGCTGGTAACACATTTTTGGAATTCTAGTAACACCCATAGTAACATGTTTTCATAGACGTAGAACATTGATGGTAACATGTTTTTGTAAGTATAGTAACACAACTGGTAACACATTATTTTAGCGTCGAAACAGAACTAGTAACATAATATCCAAATATCGTAACACTATATTCTTTTAGTTGTCAACTATTCTAGTAACAAATTTTGTAACTATGGTAACACCATCGGTAACACAAAAATATTAACCACAAAATTCGATATCCATTTTATGTAATATCATTTTATTTAATAAAATCGATGTAATTGCACAAATAGTTAATCATTTTATTATTATGCTTGGCAGCATCAAAATAATATAGAAATTGAAGCGCAACACATATATAAATTCAAAATGAAGATTTTTATTACAAATATAAAAGAATGTATGATACATATGCATTACAATAAAGATATCATTCATATCATTTGAGCATAGAAAACACAACTATGAAGAATATTACAGCATAGCACTTGCATCAATTCGACCAAAGAAAAAGATCTTGTGGATGATATTACATTTTCAATCTATCAATGTACAACTACGACTATTGGTAGCTAAAATCATCAAATTTTTATTTGCTTCTTGATCCAGAATTCAACTACAACTCAATTATCCTTCGCTCTAATCTGTAAAATAAAATTGCACCTTAGATATATGTGATTTAATGTACACAAATATGTTTTCATAATGTTAAACAGAAGATTTGAACTTGCAAAAGCTGAAGGCCAGGCAATTAAGTATCCTGAAGAGAAAGCCTCACCAGTTGTCTTGCAATCAGAAACTTCCCTTACCAACTCCTCACTATCAAGAATAGGTTGATCTATGCGCACAAGGGAAAATTCAACACCTAACTTAATACCACCAGCCTTAGTTCTTGGATCAGTACTCCGAATAGTACCATACGCAACATTCCGCTTGTTGGGATATGTTGAAGTCTTTAAAACTACTTTGGAAGCAACCTATATTATGGTCAATATTAGCATTCAACGACAATGCTAATAGAATTTGCATGAACAATATGAGCTCCTTTTAATGTCAGCCCAGTATAGGTGCCCCAAAAAACTAAATAAACTGGACCCGACATCGAAGTCTAATGCCCAAGGTTACCTCAACAGGTCCATTGCATTGGATTCTCTGCAAACTGGAATATTAATACAAAGGTTTCAAGTGACAAGCAATGATATAGCCATGTGTTAACATTACCTTTGTTTACCATGTAGTATTGGTAACCGAGAAATACCATTCTCATTTGATTGGAGGTTTTCCTACAAAACTAACAAATCTGAGTAAAATGTTGATAGAAATGCATACAAAAGGTGGCATAAAGAAGTCCTTTACCTCTCTTTTATTCCATTATTCACATAGTCTTTTTTGTTATTCATATCATCAATAATCTGGTCTTGCCTTTCTATATATTCCTTCATCTTTGCTATTTCCTCCCAAACATCATGTTCAACTTCATATGGTAATCCATCAGTTGTAGTCATATTGATGTTCTTTAGATACCGTGGTGTCCGGCCATAGACTTGCTTAGGAGTTGGAAGCAAACCCGTGCCATGCACTTGTCGAATCTTTTCTTCCCCTAATACTTCCTGCAGGGCATCACCTTCCCATGCGACTCAGCAATTTGTGTCCCAGAACAGATGAAACCTACCAAAAGAAACATGTGAATGGAGAGGGAAGAGAAGTAAACAGTAGCACATCAATGCACTATCAACTTAACATAAATCAAAACAAAGAGAGGAGGTACAACACCATGGGTCCAGCCATACCCACACTCCGATATAACGTTGTCGACATATGGATTCAGGACAGGTTTAAGTTGAAAACTGTACAGATTATGCAAACTAAGCATTATTCAAGCGACGGATAATATTATGTTAAGCAGTAGGTGATAAGAGCGCAGCAGCATGTTGCCTCATGTACCATCCAATAAGTCGTTCATGAAGCAGCAGTCAGGATGGCCACATTGTGCCAACAAACAATATTAGTTTGGATGTTCGCCATGATATTCCTACATTAGGCGTATGCGCAACTACAATTCCACCAACTATTTGGGGCGATATAAAATCCATAACTACATCAGGGACACTGAAAATTGATTCAAATGCAAATATATCTAATAATTTAAAGATGGGTGAGATGTCAAAATCTTCGAAGAAGCAAGAGGCTCCTACAAGTAGAGGTCCTGATGATGTTGACTGCTTCCCTAAACAGAACATAAAACCAAAGTACATAGGATCATCAGGTGATGGTGCAACTCTTAAGCATTTTATCTATTCCTAATTTCAGTCATTTGATTCTAGTGGTTATTTACGGATTTTTTTTTGAAACTATCATGTTTTTTGTAGCAAATTTGGAAACTATATGACTTAATTCAAAAAAATCAGTAGTATGACCCCGTCGGCCTCTGTAAGGCCGAAGAGGGCCTTTTCGGCCAGCAGTAAGCCGAAGAGGGCTTTTTGGCCTCCCGTTGGCCGAAAAGAGTGCGAGGTGGGCCGAATAGTACTCTTTGGTCAGTGGTTGGCCGAAGAGTAGTAACTTCGGCCAACCATTGGCCGAAGAGTAGTAACTTCGGCCAACCATTGGCCGAAGTGTTTTTTTATATTTAAAACTGCCTTATAAACCCTGTAGAATCATTGCTGTATTATACATGAAAAAAAATGTACTTTCACGCAATCTTTTTCCCTCCATTTTCTTTCCCGCCGTTCTTTCCCTCCATTTTCTCCCGCGATTTTCTTTCCCACCATTCTTTGCCGCCATTTTCTCCCGCCATTTTCTCCTGCCATTTTCTTTCCCGCCATTTTCTCCTGCCATTCTCTCCCTCCATTTGCTCCCGCCATTTTCTCCCGCCATTCTCTCCCTCCATTTTCTCCCGCCATTCTCTCCCTCCATTTGCTCTCGCCATTTTCTCCTGCCATTCTCTCCCTCCATTTTCTCCCGCCATCTTCTTTCCCGCCATTCTCTCCCGCCATCTTCTTTCCCGCCATTTTCTTTCCCGCCATTCTGTCCCGCCATCTTCTTACCCGCCATCTTCTCTTCTCCACCTATAAAACCCCCTCCACACTAAGGAGGGTAAGCAGGCCAGTGTAGTCTCGTCAAGATGTCCGGTTATCCTTTCGATCGTAGTTTTCACCCTAGTATGTCGAAACGTCTTCTGAGATTAGCCGCCATTTTCGAGATAGACAATAGGATAGTTCCATGGGACGAACTCCTCAGTAGTGAAACCTTACTGAATGAGTTGGCTCACGCATTAAGTAGGTCCGGGTGGCCTGCAAGGACCTTTGAGGAGATACGAAAAGAACTTCTCAGGTTGCATGGAAGGTGGAAGAAGCAACAACATAAGGGTGAAGCATTCCTAAAGGCTGCAGAAAAACATACTTATTTATGGACCCAAGACAGCGAGGACGAAGATGATCTTTTCATGCCGAGCACCAAGGGCAAGAGTACCGCATCGTCGAAGGGCAAGAGTACCGCATCGTCGAAGGGCAAGAGTGCTGCATCGACCGAGGATGACGATGATGCCTTCATGTAGTTTGTAAGCTGTATTTTTTAAGTTCAGTCGTACCGTTTAATTTAGATGTACTTGTATCTTAATTATCTGTTGCAGTCTCTTTGGAAATGTAACTGGAATAACAATGCGAAATAATAGTAATATGTCTCTCGCATACATAGGTAGATATATGTCTCCTGATCAGATAGAAGCAAGTGCGATAGTAACACATACATGAAGCATGTCTCATACATAGATAATGACTCACACATGAGAAAAGTCTGAAACTAACATAGATAATGACTCATACATAGATAACCATATCACTGCTGGGGACGACGACGAATCTGGGTCTTCCTCGGGCGAGGACCGGAAGGCGATAAGCGCCGAGGTGGTGGGTGAGCCTCACGGTGTCCACGACCGTAGATAACATCGTCTGACACGGTCTGTGTCTCCTGCGTCGGTGGTGGTGGTGGAGTGTGAAACACTGTCTGAGAGAAGTCGTAAGTGTTTGCAGCTTCGTCATCATCATCTGAGTAGCCCTCTAATCCACATCCAGCACCACTAAGTATCGGTGACTGCACTGAATGCATGAACTGTTGCGACTGGTTGCCGCCTGCAGTATAGTAAAACATGTAAAATTGATGAGCGAAACTACAATGTTTAAAAGAATGTACAAAGTAGTGTTACCTAGTTCCATTTGATGATGCGAGTACGAGCTCCCTGGTTGTGAAGGAGGTGTCTGATGCCAGGACGAGCTCCCTGGTTGTGAAGGAGCTGGCTGCTGCCAGGACGATCTCCCTGGTTGTGAAGGAGGTGGGTCTGAACGCTGCACGGAGTGGCGTGGCTCTGAATGCTGCACGGAGTTGCGTGGCTCTGAACGCTGCACAGAGTGGCGTGGTTCTGAACGCTGCACAGAGGGACGTGGGGGACGATGTGCTGGACGAGGAACTGCAACATCCGAAGATCGTCTACACGTAACAGCTGCGTAAATCCCTCGTAGCTTCTCATCAAAACGCCTCAGCCATGAGAGGTGCTCTGGCTGTGGGATAGTATCCCCCCTCTCAACCCGCCGCATTAAAGCGGAAACCTCCTCTCGCGCCTCGACTGTCAAGTCACTCTGTACATGAAGAGTTAACCAATTGTATATGTTCAGGTTATGATAAAACTACACATATGAGAACCATGGCACGTACCGCGTGGTGTCTGGTTCCCACAACAGAGGCAGTTGGGAACATATCGCTGGTGAGAGGGGCGTCCATCTGATCAGGAGCAGCTGATGGAACCAAGTAGATCCTCGTGCTATGCCGGTAACGTCGCTGATACAACCCGAACTTTTCCCAGTCAAAGGACCAAACCTCATCCCAGATATTTGTCGGCGCAGTAGCCCATTCCTCAACGTAAGGGCCAATGGTCTCAAGCCAAACAACCATGGACTTGTTTCCTCCTACGCGGCTTTCCCTGACATTGACGTGCGTGTTACATGGTTAGCTATGTTCGGAATGCAATATTGAGAACTAAATTACAATTACTTACTTGTGCACGTGTGCTGGTATGTGTGGAATAACTGGAATATCAGGTTCTTGACATAGACCGAACTGTCTCATCACCCTATGAAGAGCCATCTCCTCAACCGTCACGTCGAACACCACTCTGGCCTTGGTCATCCAGTAGTGCTGATCTCTAGTGCACATTACAGATATCCCAACTGGATACCTGGATGATATAGCCTGATGCGAGTATGGCTCCCAGATAACTTGATCCTCGTGCAAACTATCAAACTACGCCGTGAAGGACGGGTAGCAGCCCCTAACCTGGGTATGCGCAAACTGTCTCTGTACATGACAACAAATAAACATTAGTAATACTTTTGCATGGAAATAATTAATCAAATAAATTGTTACGTAATATATAAGTACCTCTCTCCGTGTCCAAACAGATCCCACAGTAAGCAAATCGCCAATAGCATGCACGTAAGCCCCTGCTATGTCCTCCATCCCAAAAGGTCTATCAACGTATACATAGGGTCGTCCAATAGGGAATCTCTCGTATGACCAGAGCTGCAAGAGTAGTGGACATCCAACCAGAGCTGATTTTCTGGACTTCAACGAGCAAGCTTTGCACAGGCCTCTGTACATAGCTGCTAACACAGCAGAACCAAAACTCCTCTGCACAATGTCCCCAGGGCACCGTGCGTCAGCTATCTCTCGTGCAATACCGATGAGTCGCGCATCGAAAGTAGTCACATGGTTCTCCGTGAACATCGTCTTGCCGAACAACCAAAGAATATATGCCTCTAGGGATCGATCAATCTGTGCCTCTGACAACACAACTCCGGGGTACCCTAACGAGACAATCTGTATAGAAATCATACGATTGTGTAAACTATCTAGTAAGGGCAACTAGGAAAACAAAATCTTACCATCAAGCAACGGATACGAAGACATATCTGCAATTAAAACAACAAATCTAAAACATAGTCCAGACATATTACAAATTAAAACATAGTCCAGACATATTACAACTTAAAACATAGTCCAAACATATTACAAATTAAAACATAGTCCAGACATATTACAACTTAAAACATAGTCCGACATTTTCTCGTAGCCCGACACATAATAATAACTATCACCTAGTCCTCATAAATTATATAGCTTGTGAGTTATTTCTTCCTCGTCCTCCCCTTCGTCCTCGACTGCCTCGACCACGTCCGCCTCTTTGCTAACTCGTGCCTTTCTCTGAAATATCTCAAAGTGCCATGGAATACAGCCTCCACAATAGCTGTGAGTGGCAATGCTCTATTCCCTCTGAGTACAAAGTTATACACCTCTGCAAGGTTGGTTGTCATGTGGCCATACCTGGCTCCATGGGTGTCATGCATCAAAGACCAATTCGCGGGAGGCTCTTTCTCTATCCACTGAGTAAAACTCTTTATTGCCCTCCCCTTCTTTCTCTTAGTACCAGGAGGGTCAATTGCTGGCAAGTCACAAAGACCTACTGGCTCCTCTAGCTCCGCCATGAGTGTTGCTAATTTAGCATGATCTTCTTCCATTTTCTTCCTGGCACCGACCTGCTTCTTAGTAAACTCATCATTTTGACCAAATAAAATGGTATTTACGCTGCTGGTTCTGCTTGCATAATTTTTTGAACAAGTTCATCAACCGCTTGTTCTTGAACTGTGAGAAAAAATTTGCCCCAAGATGGCGCATGCACCACCGGCTCTGCAAGTCCTTCCAAGGTGTTCGTTCGTCTTTTGTTGGATTCCTTAGTGTCTTCACAGCCTTCAATATACCAGCATGTCTGTCATGAATGACACACACATTTGGTCGGTCCTTCACGATCGCAATTTTCACTTGCCGGAAGAACCATACCCAGCTCGGAAAGTTCTCACCCTCCACAAATGCCATGGCAAGTGAGATGATTTGATTGTTCCCGTCCACACCAATAGCAGTCAGGATTTGCCCTTTGTACTGACCAGTAAGGAATGTACCATCCACAAACATCACAGGAGGACAATGCCGGAAAGCTTCGATGCACATAGCGAAAGAGAAGAATACTCGTTTCAAAACCTTGAAATATGGTATACTCTGCAACCTCGTGTGTTGTACGTTGACATAAGTGCCGGGATTCCTCTCCTTCAGTATGTCAAGGAGACGGACAACATTATCATATGAGTCGAAGAACGTCCCAAACCTTTCCTCCATAGCCTTCTGCTTAGCCCTCCAAGCCTTCCCATAAGGAATGTCATAATTCCATCTGACCTTCACTGCTGTCTGGATGTGTTTTGCTTTCATATCTTTCTTCTGCACTATCTCAGTATACATGAGTTGCGCAATGAGAGTTGAAGTCAGGTTTGGATGATTCACCAGAAGGTTTTTCCTCACACAATTATGTGGGACGACATCGGTCACAACCCAGTGGATGTTATACTTCGGGACATGCCCGTGCACCTTCCCAGGACAACCTGTTTCAACACATTTCACGGTATAGTTTGTTGGACTTGATATGTGTGTCCGGAAAACCCTCTGCGTAGACATAGCCCACTTGATCACCGCATACTTCAATTTTTTCTTTGTATCAAACATAGCCCCAATCTGGACTTGGTTCAGATTATACTGCCATGGAGCCTCATGCCCATCGTTGACCGTAAGGCCGGTGGATATGTCTTGATCCCATGCAGAAAGAATCGATACCTCCACTTCATCCTCGGAATTTTCAGAATCCAGATCCTCCGCCAATCCATCCTCGTCCTCTTCCTCCATCACCCTCAGCATTTCCTCCTCTTCCTCATCCCCATCACAATCCAGATCCTCCGCCAATATTATCGACTGACTACTCTGCCCAGTATCATGACCACACACATTGTGTGGCATATGGGTGGATTCTTCGGTCTTGGCAACGACTTAACAACGTCAACCAATGCTGGCTCCTATCTATCGGCATCAACTCCCACTTGACATTTTTACAGGATTTGGTCCACAATGCATGAATACTGACGGAACATACTTCAGGATCCAGCCCAAAACTAGTAGTCAACCAGTACTTCAACTGTCTAATGTCCAGTCTGTCCGGGTCTGCAAGTGTCATGACGCCATTTTTATACTCGCTCAGATCAACCCCAAACTCATTGTATCGAACATTACCAGGGCCATAGTAAACAGTCAAATTTACTGATTCAGACATTTTCACCTGTCAGACATTTTCATCTTCTCATTAATCACAACGAAAAATATTTTTACCCGCTACACTAACTAACCGCTAAAATGCCTGCACAGACAAATTAACACTCGAAGTACGCAATATATCACTTATCAGTACAGACAAATTAACACTCAAAGTATCAAAAAAATATGACGACATGGTTATACCATCGACGCGTGTGTCCCCTTCTTCTTGCTCCTCTCTTCAACTCAGCGGCACCGGCCACCTCGCGGAGTACTTGCTCCACCGGCTCCTCTCCTCACCACCACCCCCTCCCCAGCCGCACCTCCTCCTCACCACCACCTCCTCCCCAGCCGCACCTCCTCCACCCCACCACCTCCTCCCCAGCTACACCTCCTCCACCCCACCATGGCTACTCACTTGTACGCACAAAAAACTATCCCATACGAAAAAAAATTACCGTAGGACGGCGGAGATTGCTACGATCTATTGTTTATGTGGCTTGGATGTGAAAATGGATGGAGAAGGGAGGAGATCGGCGTGGGGTGGCGTAGCAAACAGAGAGGAACCAGAGAAGAGGAAGAACGGGCGATCGAGAGGAAGAACAGGCTCCGGCGGCCTTATCCCCGACCTCTTCGGTCACGGGTTGGCCGAAGAGCCTTTTCGGCCGCGCGTTGGCCGAAGAGCCTTATCCCCGACCTCTTCGGCCCACCTCGCACTCTTTTCGGCCAACGGGAGGCCGAAAAGCCCTCTTCGGCTTACTGCTGGCCGAAAAGGCCCTCTTCGGCCTTACAGAGGCCGACGGGGTCATACTACTGATTTTTTTGAATAAAGTCATATAGTTTCCAAATTTGCTATAAAAAACATGATAGTTTCAAAAAAAAATCTTATTTACGCAGGCAAAATTGTTGCACTAGACCGGCTGCATCCAGAATCAAAGAGTAGAGTAGGGTTTGATCATGATAGTCTTAGGGCATCAAATAAAATGGACCCTTTGTACTACTCGCAATAAGATGGTGATTGAGCGGGTCTTCCCGCGTCGTGCTTCTGACTCGTTCTTCAAATTCCATGCTTTCCTGCAGCACTGGCATCCGCTCGCTAGATCGAGGGACCGTGACCGGCTTGGACTTCTCCTAGATGCTTTGGTGGCCACCGCGCGCCGGCTCCACGATCGTTCGTCAGTCTCTTAGCTTGCCCCAGGTGGCCTTTTATGTTTCTTTTCTCTTTTTTGGGCGCATTTGTGCTGTGGCCCCAGCAGTCTTCTTTTCTGGTTACGGTTGGTACTCGGATGTATGGACTTATGCTTTATCTATAAAGCGGGGCGAAAGCCTGTTTCGAGAGGGCATCAAAGAAAATGATGAAGGAACCTAATGAGCCAGCCTAGAATCATCCATGTGAGTTTGAGATTAACAAAAGCAATCCTTCAATCAAGGGAACTCCAAAAAGCTTTGCACCTGTATAGGGAAAATAATTGGTACATGAAAAAAAAAGTCAATTCTCCACAAGAATGTTGCAGCTTGAAGTTGAAGCAATTGGTTTGAAAAATAATTTACCACATTAGTTTTTCATGTCTTTCGTTTCATCTTTGACTACTATATATAAAAAGACACATAATTACTAGACTACTTTACTGTTTTATATGAAACATTAATTAACCAGTTTAAGGTCTGCCATATTTCTATATAAGTTTTATTAGATTTAAACAATAGTCAATGGATCGATCTAGCAGAAGTGTAGAACACACACATATATCAATGGATCGATCTGATTGATGGATTAGGCATTGTCACATCGCAAATCATAGTCAGACACAACCGTACATGCTTTATGGGCCTTTCTACATCAGCGATGGTTTAATTATTTGTCTATGGGCTAATTAAGAAATTAGTTGCGGTCATTAGGCATCTACAGTACACACTGTGCTATGAATCGTTGAGGGGGGCGAGTGATTAGCAGGGATCTGACCCATGCTCGCCAGTCCTTGTCTCCGCTCCTGCATCAGTACAACTATGTTTCACCTAGCATGCACCTTAGAGAATTCGTAGCAGTCAGATCAGGGAATGGATGGGCGTTCAGATCCATACCAGCCACGAGATCGTACTCCTTCAAGATGTAGGTGCCGGAGGCGAAGACCAACGAAGCCGTCGCTGCAACGAACCAAACGGCGCCGAGGCGGGTCGAGGAAGCGGCAGATCGATACAGGGGTTGAGGTGGGGGTGGAAGGGGGGTTGCGGGTGGCGGCCGCGCTGGGCGTTGGAGTGCGGCAAGGTAGCTGCCTCGGCTGGATGTGGATATGGGTTTGAGGCCCAATTTATTTAGAGTGTTCTAGTTAATTGGAGGGAAATCCCTAAAAAAAGTTAATTGAAGGGAAAAGTAAGGGGAAAAGCTTCTCATCAGCCGGCGGATACGGCATCTGCATCGACCGCCTCGTGCAACTGACACGTGCCCCACGCAGCTGTCCCACCTTCCATCCTTATCCTTATCTCGGAACGTCTCACAACCACTAATCTTTGTCTCCATGAATCAATTCCTTTTTGTCTCTCCCTCAAATCCAGAAAAAGCTCACCGTAGCACACCTTTTTCCATCCCACGAGCCGTTGCTGCAGCTACAAGCGGGAGGTTATGCCGCAAGCTAGCTCGGATGCGGCGGAGTAACTGCAGCTTGCGGCCGTCAGCTGCTTCCACCATGGCCGTCGGCCGCCACGGGGCACCCGAGCAAGGCACGGTCGTTGCCGACTTCCTCCATGCCATCCTTGCCCATCACCGGCTGTCTCCTTGAAATTCCAACAACGAAGTTGTAAACCGTGACGGCGAATGATGGTTGCTGCTACGACATGGGCCGGCAATGGCGGTAGCGTTTCTGCAACTTCATCTTTGTTGCATTTTTTTCTGCAACTTCATCTTTGTTGCAATTTTTTTCTGTAACTTCATCTTTGTTGTAATTTTTTCTGCAACTTCATCTGTGTTGCAATTTTTTCTGTAACTTCATCTTTGTTGTAATTTTTTCTGCAACTTTATCTGTGTTGCAAAAATTTCTTCCACAATAACATTTATGTTGCAAAAAAATGAAAAAAAAACTGCAACATCACCTCTGTTGCAAAAATATTTTTGCAACAAGACCATTGTTGCAAAAATATTTCGCAATAAGACATCTGCAACGTGACCTCTGATGCAAATGTTTTTGCAACATTACCTCTGTTGCAGAAGTGAACAACGCCGCTCGGCCGCTGGATGACACACGATCTGACGGCTCGCGACCCGGCTGATCTTTTAAAAAGATCGGCCGGCGGACGCGTAGCACGCCCCAAAAGTAAGCGCGGAAGTTAGAGATTTTGCACAAGGAATTAATTTTTCACCATCGAGAACTGGAGGGAAATTTGGATCTACCTTATTTTTATCCAAGGAGAACTGAATGGAAATTGTTTTTGAAGAACCAGGACATTGTTACGTATATTTTTTTGTTTGGCGTGGAAATTTTCCAAAAAGTGTTTTTGGCATGGAAAAATAGAGTATGTTTTATTTATTATCGATTGAAGGGGAAATTAGATATATCTAAATAGTAATGACTTTATAAAACTGATTTACGTAACATGTGCTAAATAAACTATAGCACGGTATCCCTCGGCTAACTAGTTGATATAAAAAAACATCGAACTTGAAGCTCCGACAGACCTTGGAGGATGTTGTGATCGAGACATCCCGGATGCTGGGACAGTGGACGCGATGGTGTTGTCATGAACATCGGCGATCAGCTGACAGATCTCGCTCCTGATCGGCCGTCTCGACCAAGATCGCGTCATTCCCACACGGCTACACATGGAAGCTGCGACCGATGTGGGAGAAAGCTACGACCGACAATGCTAGAAGCCGCGACTCGCTCGGGAGCATGTTGTGACCAGCGTGGCTGGCGACTTTTGATCCGCGATGGGAGCGCATGCGGAGATGCTACAAAGTGGCGACGACAATATGTGTCGGCTGTGACCGACCGCCGACGGTGTTGTAACGATACATCCGAGAGGGTGGCACATCAATCTAGTCTCCTCCTTTGTTCCACCTCCACGGCGACAGAGCATAAGGGGAGGGTATCCTAGCTACATCCACAATTGAAAAAAACGCCCGTACTTGCAGTAGTAACAGAAAAGGGAAATTTGCGACCTTGAAGGTTGGTTAAAGAAAAATATTGTAACTTGACGGACCGATATTGCTCCTCATTTGTCGCCTCAACCAAGATCGTGTCATTTTCACACGGCTACACATGGAAGCTATGACCGGTGTGGGAGAAAGCTACGACCGGCCCGGGAGCATGTTGTGACCAGCAAGGCTGGCGACTTTTGATCCGCGCTGGGAGCGCATGCGGTGATGCTACAGTGTTGTAATGACATATCCGAGAGGGTGGCAAATCAATCTAGTCTCCTCCTTCCTTCGACCTCCATGGCGACAAAGAATAAGGGGAGGGGATACCAGCTCGCTTCTGATCAGTCGCCTCGACCAAGATCGTGTCATCCCACACGACTACCCATGGAAGATATGACCGATGTGGGAGAAAGCTACATGGCGACAAAAAATTATAAGGAGAGGGGATACCAGCTACACCCACGGTTTAAAAAACCGACTGTACTTGCAGTCGGACCAGTAAAAGAAAATATGTGATCTCGATGGTTGGTTAAAGAAAAACATTGTAATCCTGCCCCGGACGTTAACCGGATGACTCGGGCAGTTGGCTTAGCTCTATGGACCGTCCACGCAATCGAAAAAGAAACAGTCGAACCAAGTGTTCTTATAAAAAAAAGTTGAACCGGTTTTTCTAGAAAGTGAAAACCCATCGTTGGACTCATTTTCAAGTGGCCACAAAAAGAAAAAAAAATCATGTGAATAAGGTAGGGATTTGTCCCGAATCGGTGGAAATCCATCCACTATCCCCTTCCGCCGCCGCTTCCAACATCGGGCGCAACCGCCCCTTCCGCCGCCGCCCTCAACCAGTGCGGCGACGCCGCCCCGCTCCACTAGGAGCCCAGGACCAACACGCCGGCACCTACCCGTATGACCGCGCCACCGCTGCTGCGTGCTGGTCCAGCGACCCCAGCCATCCAGGGGACGCCATCGCCGCCGCCTGGTCTGGTAATATGCCTGCGCCGCGTGGGCCCGGGCGTGCTGCGCCGCGCCCCGGACCCCGCCGTGCTCGTGCTCCGCGCCGTCGGCCGCTGCTACATCTGCGCCGAGAGCGAAAATGCCGAGACCGCCTGCGTGCTCCTCCTGGAGCTGTACGTGCGCGCGGGCTGCCCCCGCCGGTCGGAGGGGGAGGCCGAGCTGCGGGCGGAGGCGCGCGTGGGGGCGCTGTCCTGGCGCAGCCGGATCGGGCGGGAGAAGGGCCGGGTCGCCGACGCCAGCCCCAGGGACGCCCGCGGCCTCATCCTCGTCATGGCCGGCTTCGACGTGCCCACCGAGTTCCCTCTGCAGGAGTTCTACGAGCTGCTGCTTTCCAGTGGCTACTTGACATGCGTCGAGGTGCTCAGATGCTCCCAGCTCTTCATGAAGAAGCTGCGTGGTGAGGGCACCCTGCCACACCTTTTGCGTCGGCACATTCTAATTATCCCTGCTTCCTGACTAATCAAGACTGTTCTTCTATTGCAGATGTTGTTGCTGATATGCTGAATATGGGAAGTTATCGCGAAGTGATTGGTGTGATCCTTGCATTTGACCTGCGAGAGGCGTTCCTGCTCGCGGACATACTGACTTACATCGTTGACAAGGTTGTGCGCAATAGGAAGGAGCAAGAGATCGAGGTGGAGTGTGATTTGGCGGGATCGGTATGTTTTGTCGTTTTCTCATGCAATCAGTTTATCACTACTAAAAAGAGAGTTAACTGATGTATGTGGTAAGAAGGATTTAATGACAGACCTGGCAAATTCTTTCCACTATTGCGTAGATTCGATAACCGTTATAGATGTCAGATATAATCCTCAACACCTTCATATGTTGCGATATATTTCGATAACTCTTATATCAGATGTTACCTATAATCTTCAGCACCTTCTATATGTCGTGATATACTCAGTAACCATTGTATGATATGTTTAATATAGTCTTCAGCACCTTCTGTATATCGCGATGACACGATATATTAGATAACCATTATGTATCCTGTGCTATATTTAGTCGTCGCGATATATTCTAGAACCATTATATATCCTGTGCTATATTTAGTAGTGTTGGATGAACGCCTAGGCAGAGCTTCAGGAACTGAACATGCTTGCTGGAGCACTCCTTTAAACTTGCCTTTTACAGTTCTTTTCTCCTTACTAATCCCTGGGTGCTAGCTTTGTTTTATTTCTAGACCATTTATCTATTATATATACACAGAACATCTAGTTATATGTTCTAAAAATATTTGTATTAAATTCTTTCAGGGTTTGACTCTGCTCCTAAGGATCTATCAGTTTAGTTGGCTTTTGTCGAACACGGTGCATCTTGTTCTGTTCTGTGCAGCATGGAGCGCAACCACAGAATATGACTATAGGCCTGCACCAAATATATGAAATCTACCTTTTGGTGTGCACTACTGCACATGTAGGATATTGCCTTTGTGACGTTTCAATGTTAGATATCACAATGTGCACTACTTTTTGACTATAGGCTATTGTTGTAGCAAGACAGAATGGAGCTGCAAAACATGTTAAGTTGGAGCTGAGCATCCTAACTTAACATAGTACCACATCTTTCTCATTTTGAACAGAATTACATGTTAAATAAGAAATGATAATTCATGTACATCAGGTAGAGTCCAGCAAAAATTCGTTTCTCTAGTTAGATTAGATCTCACTTGCATATTTGGCCATGCTCCAATTAGTTCCAGTCGCTTCACTGAACACAAACCATATCTTCTAGATTTATTTTAACTTTAATTCCCTCTGCTCTAGGCCTCTAACTACCAGGGAATCCACATTCATTCTCATGGGATGTGCATTAGTATGAAGGACACACACATATATGCTAAGTTTAGGTAGTCTGTACAACTGCAAAATATTTGTAGCCTTGTGATAAGACACCATATTTCACATGCAGGATTTAGCAGGTAAGTCTGACTTCTCACTTGAATGCACCTGAAAATAAACCTTGACTTCGGACTGTTGCAACAATGCTACATTTAAGTGCGGTACATATCAAGCATAAAATGAAAGAGATCACTTAAGAGGAGAAAAATGTCCAACATTGTAGTAATTTTGTAGTTAGAAAAAATCACAGTAGGATTCCTAGAACGGGAAGACCTCAGATCTTGGATCTGGCTGCTCTTGGACAGGGAAGACCTTGAATCTTAGGTTTCTTTTCTTCTGGTCATGGAAGACGTCAAAGCTTGGGACTGGCTGCTCGGGTTTGAGAGATGCAGATCAACCTTTATGGCCAGGTTGTGAACCGGCTTCTCCAACGTCTTGAGACCGAGCCAGGTCAGGTTTGAGAGTGGTAGCTAGACCATCCGACCAATCTATCTTCTGTTGTTGCAGTAAAGACCAAGTCTGTTTAAGGAATTTTAGGAAGACATGTTAGTTTTGTCCCTTGTCACTCATCTATCTTCTGCATTTTCATGATTATATATACACTGTAGTTTTACCTGAAATCAAAGCTGACTTTACAGGACACTAAGAAGTAAGAACCATTGTATGTTCTTGCAAATTGTTGGCTGAGCTTACACCCTTCAGAAAATTCGAAAGAATGAGGTCTTCCACTCAACATATAAACCCAACTTTTCTTTTTCTTTTTTGCTTTTCAGTTTCTCATGTTCTACCATAAAGCACTAGTTGTCCATATATGTATTGAATTTAACTTGACTCTTTTCATTTGTTATGAACTTTTGCTCATGCCCTTCACTGAATCTTCCTTTTTAGGAAATTTTGCAAGTGGAGATTAGAAGAATTGTTCTAAACTGATGGATGAAGCAATGTGTTCTTTTAGCGGACTTTTATATGTTTGCATAGTTTTTGCTCTTCAAAATAAAGCTTGGAATATTTCAGAAATTTTTAGCGGACTTAAGTTTCATGTATGACAGATTGTCATTGGAAATATATACATTTTTGTTGCAGAAGTTTTATGTCGGACTTACTATCTTGTAAACTAAGTTTACGTATGTTTGAACTTAAACCTGGATGGCTGATTCAATATTTTCTTCTTTGTCGTTGTGAACCAACCTTTGCGTGTGTAATTCAACATGTTTTTTGTGTGTGGTTATTTTATAGTTAATTAAGCAGGCAAATAAACACTAGCATAGAGTAGAGGATTCGGCCATCACACACATCTCATGCATCAGATCAAATTCACTAGTACACACACATCTCATGCATCAGATCAAATTCACTAGTAACTCACAAGTTGTCTCATACAAATTTAACTACTATCTCAATTTCCAGCAAAGGTTAACAGTAACAAGAGAAGAGAGAGATTCAGAGATTAGTTCCTAGTCAATTCAAGTTGTAGATGTAGCAGCTGTAGGTGATGAAGAAGAACAACCGTGGAGAGCTGAGTTGAGTTGCAGAAGATCTGCAGAGGAGGTTGAGGTGTTGCAGAAGAATAGTAGCAGAGGAGCCTTGGGGATGCACTACATCACAGTCACAGATACGCTAGAAAAAAGAGCAGCGGGGCCTCGCGCAGATTACCAGACTGGACGACTGCCTTGTCTGGTGATTTCCTCTGGTTTGATCCCGCTTGACGCCAGGAGAACGAGAGCGAGGCCTCACACGGCCTGCCAGACGTCGTTGCTGAGGTGTCTGGTGGTCGTGCGACCATCTGCGAATTCGAGGAGACGCATGACAACGCCAAACGCGACCACATCGGCGTCAGCGAGGAGCATGGCTTCGTGCCCGGTCGTGTCATGCGGGTGCAGGAATGATCGATCTACCCGGCGGCTATGTAGTTGTGCGTGTGTATCTGGCCGACTCTGTTTGCTAGGTGCACGAGCCAACTTCCAATGAAAATCGATCAGCTGCTTCTACTAGCTCCTGTGTATGTACGTGTACAAGTGTTCTGGCCGGAAGGAATCGCCACCGTTTGCCGTGTCGGACATTGATGTCAGCCTAGACCACCTCCGCCTTATCTGTTGCGCCAGCAGCCTTGTCTCACCGTGCACTATCCACTCCTTCTCACAACTCTCTCCCTCCTCTCCGTTCTCTCTCGAGCTCGTGTTCCCGAGAAGGTCGCCAAGTCATCCTAAAATTCGCGTAAAAATATGGTTAATATGATATTTACTGCAACCATACCGAAAATAATTTGGTTTTTACCAACCAAATTGTATTGCTTTTTCATACCATATTACCAAAGAATGAAAAGATTATTACCAAAACAAGAACATATTTATGAAAAATCTTGTTGACACATGGGCCCTATGTGTCAAGGTATTTGTGATCTATGTATGCAATTGATTTTAGTTTTTCTATTCCCCCGTATAATAGAGCCTGTAACATTATGTATCAACCATGATTGTGTTTACTACATTGAACTACGTAACACATTTCACTAACACATATTTATATGTTACCATGTCAAAATATACGTAACACATTCGACCAACACATATTTATATGTTACTATTACAATATCCCTGTAACACATTTTGAGGCTTATATAGTATGTGTTACTACCTGTCGTTGGACACAAAATAATGTGTTACAATAATTTCACTTGTCACACATTTTTCAATGTGTTACATGATTATGTTACTTAAAGTCTGTTTTGTAGTAGTGTTTTGAGACAAAGATTGAATACAAGAGATGAAATAGGGTTTGATATGAGATGGTGCTGGTGAAGATGTTGATGAAGATTAGTCCTCCCACGATGAGAGGATCGCTGGTGATGTCGATGGCGACGATTTCCCCCTCCCGGAGGAAAGTATCCCTGGCAGAATCTCTCCGTCGGAGAGCAAAAGTGCTCCTGCCCAAGTTCCGCCTCGAGACGGCGGCGCACCAGTCCAAAAGTCTTCTCTATATTTTTTCTAGGGCAAAATGACTTATATACCAGAAAATGGGGGCCAGAGGCTGGCCAGGGGCCCCACGAGGTACCAGGGCGCGCCTGGGGGGTGGCGCACCCTGATGCGTCGTGGGCACCTGGGTGGCCCCCTCTGGTGCTTCTTGATTCCAGTATTTTTTATTTATTCCAAAATAATTCTCCGTGAAATTTCAGCTCATTTGGAGATGTGCAGAATAGGTATCTCTAACATAGCTTTTTCTGGTCCAGAATTCCAATTGCCGGCAATCTCCCTCTTTGTGTGAATCTTGCATATTAAGAGAGAAATGGCATTAGAATTGCTCCACAAAGTGTTATATTGATCAAAAACACAATAAATAACAGTAGCAAAACATGATGCAAAATGGACGTATCAACTCCCCCAAGCTTAGACCTCGCTTGTCCTCAAGCGAAAGTCGATATCGATAATCATGTCCACATATTTAGAGAGAGAGGTATCGATAAAAACAAAATACGGACATAGTAGCATCATGATCATTATTATAACAGCAATATTTATTATCATAAACTTCTCATGAGCAAGTAACAATTCATCACAACAATAGAGTATATGGTATAAACTTTCTTGAAAACTAACAAACTATGTTCTCAGTCAACAACGCAATTACAATTCATCATATTTTCAGGAAGGATCTCATGTAGGAGCTATTTAGCAAGTCCACATACTCAACCATCATTTAGTCTTCTATGATTGCTAACACTCACGACATATATATGGAGCAAAAAGTTTCAGCCAAACACATAGAAAGATAGGGGCTTGTGATTTCGCCTCCCAACTTATTCACCTCAAGGGTGATGTCAACAATAATAACTCATGATCACTCATATCCAACTGGATATATGTGCCTAGATCTTTCCCCACCACACGATGCTTGCAAAAGAGAAAAATAAAAAGAAAGTAGAGGAGGACACTATTGACTCTTGCATAAAAAGTAAATACATAATAGTAAAGGATTGGCCCTTCGCAGAGGGAAGCAGAGGTTGTCATGCGCTTTTTGTTGTTGGATGCACAAGCTCTTAATGCAAAGGAACGTCACTTTATATTGCCCCTTATGATAGCAACCTTTATTATGCAGTCCGTCGCTTTTATTTCTTTGCCATCACAAGTTCGTACAAAGCTTATTTTCCTTTACAATAAAAGTTTCATACATATTTAGAGGCAATTTTTATTGCTTTTTGCACCGATGACAACTTACTTGAAGGATCTTATTCAATCCATAGGTAGATGTAGTGGACTCTCATGACATGAAACTGGGTTTAAGGGTTTTGGATGCACAAGTAGTATGTCTACTTGGTGCGGATTTTTGGCTAGCAAAGATATTGGGCAAGCACCACATGTTGGAGGATCTATAACAATATAACTTCTATGTAAATATGAACAAACATAATTCATTACGTTGTCTTCCTTGTCCAACGTCAACAATTTGACATAAAATACTTAATGGGGGCTCACAATCATAAAAGATGTCCAAGATAGTATATTTGCATGTGAATCTTCTCTTCCCTTATTAACTTTTTCATGAATTGCATCATTGACTAATGCTATGTTTGGTAACTTCCAATAAATTTTACCACTTATACTTTTCTTTATGTAATGTCATTACTTTCCATAAGATTAGCATATGATCTTCTTCATTATTTTCATTGCTAGAATTGAAACATGAAAGTAAAGAAGCAAAAACTCAAACTACTCTTTATTATATAACTCTCAACTCGATTACATAGATAGATAGATCACGAAGCTAACACTCGAAAATAGATCATACTAAACTTTTATTCAACTAGATCACGAAATAACTAAGGATCAGACTAAAAATAGGCAATGATAATGAAAGTGATGGTGATACGATACCGGGGCACTTCCCCCAAGCTTGGCACAAGCCAAGGGGAGTGCCCATACCCATGTGATCAAGTCTCCTTCTTCAGTGATGGTGGTGGTGATGTGGCCAGCTTGTCCAGCTTACGTTTGAGGATGGAATTTTCCTCCCTCAAATCATCGACTTCTTGCTCAAGCTTCAATACCTTTTTACATAATGCCTCCTTGATTTCCTGCAGAAAATGGGACGGGATAAATTGGATCTTAGACTTGTTTACTGTGTTTGGTAGGCTCGACTTCTTGAATTCCACATGCATATCTCCAGGTTGAGGTAGAGGGGCATCGTCTTCATCTGAACTCGCGTCTTCCATCCCCTTTATGTTGGCATCTTGCTCCTCCTCCTCGAACCATCCATAGGGGTCTATATCCCCATAGATCTTTGGATTTGCAACATAGTGTGATACGAAGCTCTCCCATCTGAGTCTTGAGACGACATACTTTCGGATCTGCCAGGAAAATAGCATGAAACAAGAACAGAGGAGATTTCTGCGATACGGTGGTCAAAACGTCTGGGAGTATATATAAATATTTTTTTATCTTGCAAAACAAGTAATCCAGAAGAAAAACGGAGTCGGGAAGGCTCACGTGGGGCCCACGAGGTACCATGGCGTGCCCTAGTGCCTCATGGGCAGTAGGTGGGTCCCCCCCGGCTGTTTATTATTTTTGTATTTTTATAAATATTCCAAAACTGACAGAAAATATTTTTATGGAATTTTTGGAGTCGGTTTACTTACCGTATCACATACCTCTTCCTTTTCAGGGTTCTGGAGTGTTCCGGGAGGTCTCTCTTATGTATTCCTCCGGTGTAATTGTTTCAATAATATTAGTTTCAACATTAATGGGGGTACCTGAAATATAGTGCTTAATTCTTTGCCCATTCACCACTCTCGGATTAGTGCCTTCAGAGTTATTTATTTTGATGGCTCCGGAGCGATAAACTTCTTCGATGATATACGGTCCTTCCCATTTAGAGAGAAGTTTTCCTGCAAAGATTCTCAAACGAGAATTGTACAATAGAACTTGCTCATCTACTTTAAATTCCCGTTTTTGAATTCTTCTATCATGCCATCTTTTAACTTTTTCTTTAAACAATTTGGCATTTTCATAAGCTTGGGTTCTCCATTCATCTAATGAGCTAATATCAAATAACCTCTTTTCACCGGCAAGTTTAAAATCATAATTTAGTTCTTTAATTGCCCAATATGCTTTATGTTCTAACTCAAGAGGTAAATGACATGCTTTTCCATAAACCATTTTATAAGGAGACATACCCATAGGATTTTTATAAGCAGTTCTATAAGCCCATAATGCATCGTCAAGTTTCTTAGACCAATTCTTTCTAGATCTATTAACGGTTTTCTACAGAATTAATTTTATTTCTCTGTTGCTCAATTCAAGTTGACCACTAGTTTGAGGGTGATAGGGAGATGCAATTCTATGGTTGACATCATATTTAGCAAGCAATTTACGGAATGCACCATGAATAAAATGTGAACCACCATCAGTCATCAAATATCTCGGGACTCCGAACCTTGGGGAAATAACTTCTTTAAGCATTTTAATAGAAGTGTTACGATCAGCACTACTAGTTGGAAAAGCTTCTACCCGCTTAGTAATGTAATCAACATCAACTAAAATATGTGTATACCCATTGGATTTAGGAAAAGGTCCCATATAATCAAATCCCCAAACATCAAATGGTTCAATAGCAAGTGAATAATTCATAGGCATTTCCTGACGTCTACCAACATTACCAATTCTTTGACATTCATCACAAGATAGGACAAACTTACGAGCATCCTTGAAAAGAGTAGGCCAATAAAAACCAGATTGTAATACCTTGTGTGCAGTTCTGTCTCCCGCATGGTGTCCTCTATAAGCTTCGGAATGACACTTCCGTAGGATTTGTTCCTATTCATGCTCAGGTATACAACGTCTAATAATACCATCTACTCCTTCTTTATAAAGATGTGGGTCATCCCAGAAGTAATATCTTAAATCAAAGAAGAACTTTTTCTTTTGTTGGTATGTGAAACTAGGTGGTATGTATTTAGCAACAATGTAATTAGCATAGTCTGCATACCAAGGAGTATTACAAGAGGCATTTATGACAGCTAATTGTGTAGGGTAACGCAGCAGAAAACAAAAAAATTCCGACCTACGCACCAGCCCAGGACCACTATGGAGACTGCATACAAGGTTTGATCTTTTTCGTTACCGACTCGTAGCGCAGCAGAAGTAGAGTCGATGACGAACGGCGGTGCAGATCCCCGCAGCTAGGATTTTACAACCTCCCAACCGCGAGGATGTATACCCTCATCCGCCCCGCGGACAGCCCTCCGGGAGGCGGTCGGACAGTCCCCCAGATGGTGTCGCGGACAGCCCTTCGGGAGGACCTCCGAAAATTGGACTGTCACTCGGACAGCCCTTCGGGAGGACCTCCAAAACTCGGACGGTCACACGGACAGCCCTTCGGGAGGCACTCTCGAACTAAGACCGAAACTATGATCACTCTACAGAGTTGCACACATACGGTGTCATCTATTCGGCAGGGCTTCGCCGTCCAGAACTAGTTCCCACCGGAACCCAGACAGCCTTTCGGCTCTACGAAACTATTTCGCTGGGAGGGAGAGAGAATGCCAGATCATGCATGGCTTGTGTATGAGAGCAAGAGTGAATTTTTGGGCTGCCTCCTCACCCCCATTTATAGGGTGAGAGACTATGGTAAAAATACCAAAATGCCCTCAGATATTTTCACTATTCATAATAGTGATTCCACTATTCATAAATAGTGTTTTCCACTATTCACAATAGTGTTTTCCACTATTTCGTAATAGTGTTTTTCACTAGTCATGAGATATTTTCTCCCAATAGTGTTTCCCACTATTCATAATAGTGTTTCCACTGTTCACGAGATATTTTCTCCCAAAAAGAACTTTCACTATTCACGACGACATTTTTCAGCGTCTGATCGAACTGAAAATATTCATGTGGGCTTAGAACATTTCCAGTACCCACCAAATAATTTTCAACGCGAGCCGGAACAATTCCGGTTTAGTGATTTTCATCTGCGAAAAGCATCTGAAGCGGTTTCGGCAGCTCCGGAACATTTCCGGTTTTCATTCCGGAAAATTCCAGAAAGTTTCCAGAATGATTCTGGCACCCTCCAAGAATTATCAGGCATGTGCCAAAACCAATTTGACTTTATGGTATCCTCTGAAACAACTTTTCAGTTTCACCGGAACTCATCCGATGACCTCTCTCTTCGGAACTTTTCCGCTGTCTCCGAAAACTTTTTCTGGAAACTTTCTCCCAGACTCCCTGTCTAGTATTCAGCAGATAGATGACCCTTAAGCGTGTGACCCTATAGGTTCGGTGAAGTATAGACATGACCCGAAACCCCTTCCGATCAATGATCAACATCGGAGCCATGGACACCCATATTGACCCCTATACCCACACGAATGAATATTCGAGTGAACCTCCAGTTGCCGTGTGCTATTCCTGTTGCTTCGCGATATGTTACAATTACCCAAGGTGAGACATGTTGGCATCCCCGTGGATCAACACCTTGTCCACTATGCCAGTTACCTCGTTGCCGGTATTGTTCTCTTTTCTCGTTCCCGTGTTCCAGCATCCCTGTGATCAAATCACCCTGTGTCTGGCCAGACGATGATGGATACCCTAACACCGAGAGGGCCCAGAGATATCTCTCCATCGTCGGAGGAGCAAATCCCAATCTTGAGCTATCAAGTTACTTGACATACTTTTCCATGAACCCGTAAGCCGCCGTTATAGCCACCCATTTACGGATGACGTTTAACAAACCCCAAAGTTCATGAAGCAAGCATGAAGAAACTCGATACTCTCATGGTCTAAGGAATCATGCAAACGTTAACCATCTCTGTGTTATTAACCATTAACTTATGACGAATGAATCTCATAGCATAACATCAATTCAGGTCGATTCAACACAAGTGTTCTACCAACATTGTGCCCTCAAAATTGCCGGCATAGCCATGCCCATGATCAGGAAAACAGGATCATCATGCAATACTTGAGCCAGTCTTAGAGGCCAGACTAGGAATACATTTTACCGTTTATTATTCCACACGTGCATATGAGTCTTCCTCCGAGCCTCGTGGTTATTGCAGACTCGAGAACCATAGCAGTTATAGCATGGAACATAAACCTAATTATGAACAGGGAGATAATCAATAACATTTATTATTGCCTCTAGGGCATATCTCCTACAGACTCCCACTTGCACTAGAGTCAATAATCTAGTCAATGCTAATGCACTTTACACCTATGGCATACTGGTGTAAAATATGCTTCGCATGTGGTATAGCCTGATGTCCAACGGATCTGACGACTTCAGCTCCGTGTGTAACTTTGCATATCCTCGCGTTTTCACGCTTTCACAAAATTCATATTTTGTGTGGACTTGGCTTTGCATATGTGTGAATCATTGGTCGAAACCTTATTCCTCAGACTGAGCTATGGAGCAACTATCTGCAATAGTGTCCCATAGACCAAAGCCATCTTGGAACCATACTAAGTTCATGAATGAACTATATGATTCAACATCTTCTTTGTCGCTTCTAAAGCGTCAACATACTTAGCCTTTGTTATAGAATTCGCCACAGTATCTTGTTTGGAACAATTTCCAACTACCGTGCCACCAGGTTGTGTATTACACAAAAACCCTTAACTTAAATCGAAGATCGCATGGAGCATTGATGAAGACTGTATCGATGTAACCTTTTACAACGAACTCTTCATGATCTCCGCTTGCGATAAAACATGTCATCAGTACTGCTCTAGTACTCAATGACATGTTTCACTGTTGTCCCATGATCAGTACTTTGATCACTATGGTATCTATACTCGCAACAACTTTGGAGTATTGGACATATCTGGTTGTTTTTACATACCATGGAATACATGATTAATCCACACACAACAGTGTGTGGAATCTCCATCATGTATTTCACTCATCAGTGTTTTGGGACACTGAGTCTTGCAAAAACTCTTTCCATGTGACTTCGGCAAGAATCACTCCTTGGCGTTTTAAATGCTAAAAGGTTTTAGCATCTTGTCAATATGTATTCATTGCTTAGCCCCATTAGGTAAATCTATCTCCATAGATCATCATGCCTAATATTGAGGCTATTGAGCCTAAGTACTTCATCGAAAAGCTATTTTCAAATGAAGTAATAATTCGTGTCAAGAATTTTATTTCCAATCAACAATGTGTCAAGTACACACGGTTTTTACAAATATTATTATGCTCCCACTTACTTTCTTGAATCACAAGCATCTTCGATACCCATTTGATAAAGTCAAACCCTTTTGACCATTCCATCAAAAATGAAGATTCCAACTCCACTTTGCTCTCTTCTGTCCATTGCTGGAACTCTGAAGTTTGCATACTTACTAGCATCCTCTGGATCGACAAATTACTTTGGACTGTATCACATACAAGTCCTAGGTTTCATTTCCATCAGATGGAAATCCTTTTGTCATCCATGTTTCATATCTCATGATTGAAATATGTATTAATTGCTAGTTCAACCCGAACCGACTTCAAGCATCGCTACGGTGAGACAATCTCATCGTAGTCAACTCCTTGAACTTGTTATGGCAACAAGTCGAGCTTTATGGATAAAACATTTTATCCGTATCAGTTTTTAGTTCCATAAATATTCGTTAGACTCTAAGTCTTCCGAAAGGTGTATCAAGATTTTAATCTCGAATCACTTATATGGAAACTATCTCGGATTGTATTGGCATTTAGCCAATTCCGGAGTCAGGGCCCATCAACGCTTCCTTGTGTATCATAGGTATACTGTTGTCTAACAACAATATCTCGTTTGCGCACCTGATAGGTTTGCACGAGCTTTGCCTACGTGGTTCAGCTGCAAGTTTGACCGAAGTCCATACATTTTATTGTAGAGACTTCCGTATCAGTCGCAGTAGGAAACTCCGGAATCACTTCCAAGGTTTCTTTCCTTTGATCTGATGACGAAGATACTGGTTATCTCGTCGAGTTGCACTGTCCTCCCACTCGCCTTTTGTAAGAACTATTCTCTTTAAAAGCATACCGTTTTGTGACAAATCCTTTGCCTTGGTATAGTGGTGGGGGAATACCCAATGACTTGGGATAACCTACAAAGTAGCACTTGTCTGATTTGGAATAGGTTTGTAACCTTTTACACAAGCCCCATATTCCAAATGTTAAGAAAAGATATAACATGGTTGGTCGTACCATACCATGGCGTCATTTCAACAGACCCGATGGAGCTCTTTTCAGTGTAAAAGCCGCAGTCTCTAAAGCATTACTCTTTAAAAGGGATAATGGCAAATCTATTTATGTCATCTTTGATCTTACCATGTCATAAATGGTTCGATTACATCTTCACGGACTTTCCACTTGCAGTGGTGTTCCGGGAGGTGCAAGTTATGAAACCCCTTTCACAACTCATCAGACATTCGCTAAACTTGTAACTCAAATATTCCTTTCTGCAATCGAATTGTAGAAACATAATTTTCTAGTTACAACAACTTCTACTTCATTTTTGAAAACCTTATGAATGAATTCAAAAGATCCAGACTTACGCCTCATCAAGTAAATATCAATATATCTACTTGAGTCATTTCAGAAGATAGATAAATCGACTACTTGCAACAACATTTATTGAACTACACACATCAAAATGTATGATCACCAATAAGTTTGTTGCTCGTTCCTTATGGCCTGTGATCGGTATTTCAGTCACTTCACTTTTCGGAGGAAAGTTGCAAGTGTCAGATGATTCAAAATTAAATGACTTTAAAATCCATCATAATGGAATTTTCCATGCGGGTTTCTCCAATGTGACCAAATGCAGTGCCACACATATGTGGTATTCTTTTAGTCTTGCGACATTTAGCATCAGTGTTATGGATGTATCATATTACCATCAATATTCATAACATACATCCCATCCTGGATGGAAGCATGGCCCTTCATGTTATTCATAACACCGAACATCAAAAGTTCTCTTATGAATAACCTCCTTGCAAGATACCTTATGCAAAGGGCTAGAGTGTATGCAACTCTAAATGAATTATGAAAGTAAATACAGAGGTAATGTATTATTATCAATATTCATAACATACTTCTCATTCATAATGAAAGTATGGCCCTTTTGTTATTCATAACTCCGAACATTAAAAGTTCTCTTATGAACAACCTTCTTGCAAGATACTTTATGCAATGGGCTAGAGTGTGTAAAACTCTAAAATGATTTATGAAAGTAAATACATAGGGAATACACCTATGGAAGGCATAGTAACATTTACTATGTTCCCTGCATGTATCTAAACCTCATTCCTGGCTAGTCTTTCAGGCCATAGTAGTTCTTACATCGAGTTGCAACAGAATGCAATCGAGCAGGTATCTTTGTGATTAACTCACAATACCCAAGAATTAGTGATTAACATGTTTAACCATAATTCCCAAGAACTATATCTTTGACCAGCCTTCTATACATCAAAAACCTGTATGACATTCATACATGAGCTGGATATTCCAGTCTTCTTTCCTTTTGCCTTTATACTTATAACAGTTTATCTTTCAGTATTTCTCCTACTCTCAGAAGAAGCACCCAACTTAAGAGTGGCGATAGCCCCGGACTTCCTAGGCGTGAAAGTTTCACTAACACCCTTCGAACACTTCCTTTCTCTTTAAGTTGTCTGTTTTATTCACCATCATCATATGACAGGCGTTCTTCTGGATCCCTCTCTTATCAGTCTAATGCATAGTAAACTCCTTTACTAATAATTTGCAAACAAACATTGCTTTGGATATCTCATATCTTTTAGCCTTTGTCTGTCTCTGAAAATGATTTTCAGATTCCATGAATATCACATAACTATCCAAACTTTCAAAGTTCGGGTCTCATGGAAGCAAACATATTGCACTTGACTGAAACAGAATTCTAGCTTTTGGATCGATGGACGAGAGTCACATGATCCATAGCATTAGCGGGAGAATACCGAAAGCATGCGATAGGACAAGTCCTTCTCGGCACTCTAGAGGACAATCCTCTCATTACGTTACCAACCGTAAAGTTTTAACCAGATATTTAACAGCTATTCAATTTTAATTGGGAAGGTGGAAACGCGAGCCATTATTCTACAACTATTATGCAAATAACACTTAGACAGTGTTCATAATTAATTGCACTGAGAATTAAAAGAATTAATTCTACAATGCGCTCCCACTCAAATCAATATCTCTCATAATTGATTGTGAGTGATACAAGACCCCCATTTCAATTGTTCGCCATTGGTGTAACACCACTGATGACGAAAATCTCAACCGGTAGGCCAACTTGCCAATCACATCTCTATGTGATTCTTGTTCATCTTTCGATGCGCGTGTTCCGAGCTCATGACGGTCATGCCTGAACGTCAAGACAACCAAGTGATCTTGCTGCGAGGTCTCAACTCACCCGCCTCACACTTCCCTAATCGTTTGTACCCGTGTGACACGGCGCACTCCGAGAAGTTAGGTGCCGTGACGGTGCTACACTTGGAAGAACACTAATCACTTGATATTTTTGTGAGAGATCACCCTAATAAAAAGCGACTACCGCGCAATCAAGAAGGGTGCATCATAAGGGATAAACATCTCAGGCAATTCATAATAGCATGATATGGTATAACCCTTTCTAACGGAGAAGTCTTTCATTTCTTCGTCTTCGGCATTCGCGTTGGTGTTCACCTTCGCGAAGATTGCCACCACCTTGTCGATGCACCAGATAATATTGCTATCTCTATAGCTAATAAAATAAGTGCATTACTGAAGGCTGACACGCAGGTCATTAAAGTGACAATCATATGGCTCCAGCCATCATGCCGAATCATGACACGCAGGTCATGTTAATCAATTTACATTATATAGTCATCTCATACATAATCAAATTATAATGAGCACTGCTATACCACATCACATGCACATGCAAACCATCCTGCAAAACCAAGTTAGACGCCTCTACTCGGTTCATGCAAAATTTTATTTTACGTGGCTTCTAAGGTTTCGAAACAAACCGAAGCTACCAACGTCCATCATCAAGCATGATAATCCAAGTCGCTAGATTAACATTGCGGGGTGTATGAAACACGAGATAATAAAATCTCGAGCCCCATACTAAACTTCGTCATACGCGTGACCCCCGTGCAGATCATATCTGCATTGTCCTTTCGTCTGCGAAATTTCATCTTTCTTTTTAACTACGGTGGAATTCAATGAACTGTTAGCACTTCGTTGATCAATCAGGATCGCGGATTGCCAGAACATTGAAACTCCACCATACTGTTACCAAGATCAGAAATACGCAAATTCCAGGGAAGCAACAAGAACATCGGGTAACAGATTTCATCTGCTACCCGCACAAATAATTTTCAGTAATAGATCTCATCTACTACCTAATTATATTGTGCAACACCCATACATCTCCATGTATTCTAGATCGCAACCTGCATCTACGCATAGCACGGCTCTTGATGCCACTGTAGGGTAACGCAGCAGAAAACAAAAATTTTCCGACCTACGCACCAGCCCAGGACCACTATGGAGACTGCATACAAGGTTTGATCTTTTTCGTTACCGACTCGTAGCGCAGCGGAAGTAGAGTCGATGACGAACGGCGGTGCAGATCCCCGCAGCTAGGATTTTACAACCTCCCAACCGCGAGGATGTATACCCTCATCCGCCCCGCGGACAGCCCTCCGGGAGGCGGTCGGACAGTCCCCCGGACGGTGTCGCGGACAGCCCTTCGGGAGGACCTCCGAAAATTGGACTGTCACTCGGACAGCCCTTCGGGAGGACCTCCAAAACTCGGACGGTCACACGGACAGCCCTTCGGGAGGCACTCTCGAACTAAGACCGAAACTACGATCTCTCTACAGAGTTGCACACATACGGTGTCATCTATCCGGCAGGGCTTCGCCGTCCAGAACTAGTTCCCACCGGAACCCAGACAGCCTTTCGGCTCTACGAAACTATTTCGCTGGGAGGGAGAGAGAATGCCAGATCATGCATGGCTGGGAGGGAGAGAGATATTTTCTCCCAATAGTGTTTCCCACTATTCATAATAGTGTTTCCACTATTCACGAGATATTTTCTCCCAAAAAGCACTTTCACTATTCACGACGACATTTTTCAGCGTCTGATCGAACTGAAAATATTCATGTGGGCTTAGAACATTTCCAGTACCCACCAAAATAATTTTCAACGCGAGCCGGAACAATTCCGGTTTAGTGATTTTCATCTGCGAAAAGCATCTGAAGCGGTTTCGGCAGCTCCGGAACATTTCCGGTTTTCATTCCGGAAAAATCCAGAAAGTTTCCAGAATGATTCTGGCACCCTCCAAGAATTATCAGGCATGTGCCAAAACCAATTTGACTTTATGGTATCCTCTGAAACAACTTTTCAGTTTCACCGGAACTCATCCGATGACCTCTCTCTTCGGAACTTTTCCGCTGTCTCCGAAAACTTTTTCTGGAAACTTTCTCTCAGACTCCCTGTCTAGTATTCAGCAGATAGATGACCCTTAAGCGTGTGACCCTATAGGTTCGGTGAAGTATAGACATGACCCGGAACCCCTTCCGATCAATGATCAACATCGGAGCCGTGGACACCCATATTGACCCCTATACCCACACGAATGAATATTCGAGTGAACCTCCAGTTGCCGTGTGCTATTCCTGTTGCTTCGCGATATGTTACAATTACCCGAGGTGAGACATGTTGGCATCCCCGTGGATCAACACCTTGTCCACTATGCCAGTTACCTCGTTGCCGGTATTGTTCTCTTTTCTCGTTCCCGTGTTTCGGCATCCCTGTGATCAAATCACCCTGTGTCTGGCCAGACGATGATGGATACCGTAACACCGAGAGGGCCCAGAGATATCTCTCCATCGTCGGAGGAGCAAATCCCAATCTTGAGCTATCAAGTTACTTGACATACTTTTCCATGAACCCGTAAGCCGCCGTTATAGCCACCCATTTACGGATGACGTTTAACAAACCCCAAAGTTCATGAAGCAAGCATGAAGAAACTCGATACTCTCATGGTCTAAGGAATAATGCAAACGTTAACCATCTCTGTGTTATTAACCATTAACTTATGACGAATGAATCTCATAGCATAACATCAATTCGGGTCGATTCAACACAAGTGTTCTACCAACATTGTGCCCTCAAAATTGCCGGCATAGCCATGCCCATGATCAGGAAAACAGGATCATCATGCAATACTTGAGCCAGTCTTAGAGGCCAGACTAGGAATACATTTTACCGTTTATTATTCCACATGTGCATATGAGTCTTCCTCCGAGCCTCGTGGTTATTGCAGACTCGAGAACCATAGCAGTTATAGCATGGAACATAAACCTAATTATGAACAGGGAGATAATCAATAACATTTATTATTGCCTCTAGGGCATATCTCCTACAAATTGTTCATCAGGAAAATCATCATTGATAGGTAGTGGGTCATCAAGAACATTTTCCATTCTAGACAAATTGTCTGCTACGGGATTCTCAGCTCCCTTTCTATCAGTAATATGCAAGTCAAATTCTTGTAGCAATAAAACCCACCTAATGAGTCTAGGTTTAGCATCTTTCTTTTCCATAAGATATTTGATAGCAGCATGATCGGTGTGAACAGTTACTTTAGAATCAACTATGTAAGATCTGAATTTTTCACATGCAAACACAACTGCTAGAAATTCTTTTTTAGTAGTAGCATAATTTCTTTGGGCACTGTCTAGAGTTTTACTAGCATAATGGATAACATTTAATTTCTTATCAACTCTCTGTCCTAGAACAACACCAACAACATAATCACTAGCATCACACATAATTTCAAAAGGCAAGTTCCAATCAGGTGGTTGAACAATAGGTGCGGTGGTCAAGGCTTTCTTAAGTGTTTCAAAGGCTTCTAGACAATCGTCATCAAAAACAAATGGAACATCTTTTTGCAAAAGATTGGTAAGAGGTCTAGAAATTTTAGAGAAGTCTTTAATAAATCTCCTATAGAAACCAGCATGACCAAGGAAACTTCTTATACCTTTAATATCTTTAGGACATGGCATTTTCTCAATAGCATCAACCTTAGCTTTATCAACTTCAATACCTCTTTCAGAAATTTTATGCCCCAAGACAATGCCTTCATTCACCATAAAGTGGCACTTCTCCCAATTCAAGACAAGATTAGTTTCTTCACATCTCTGCAAAACTCGATCAAGGTTGCTTAAGCAATCATCAAAAGAAGTTCCGTAAACGGAGAAATCATCCATGAACACTTCAACAATCTTTTCACAAAAGTCAGAGAATATAGCAGTCATACATCTTTGAAAGGTAGCAGGTGCATTGCATAAACCAAAAGACATACATCTATAAGCATAAGTTCCAAAAGGACAAGTGAAGGTGGTTTTCTCTTGATCGGGTTGTGATACAGGTATTTGAGAAAAACCAGAATAACCATCCAGAAAACAGAAGTGTGTATGCTTAGACAATCTTTCTAACATTTGATCAATAAAAGGTAAAGGGTAATGATCTTTTCTAGTAGCTTTGTTTAATTTTCTAAAATCAATTACCATCCTATAACCAGTTACAATTCTTTGTGGAATGAGTTCATTTTTATCATTGGGAATGACGGTAATACCTCCTTTCTTAGGGACACAATGAACGGGACTTACCCATCTACTATGAGTTATGGGATAGATTATACCTGCTTCCAGAAGTTTTAATATTTCGGTTCTTAACCACCTCTTTCATCTTAGGATTTAATCGTCGTTGGTGGTCGACAACTGGTTTAGCATCAGGCTCCATATTGATTTTGTGCTGACATAGAGTGGGACTAATGCCCTTAAGATCATCAAGAGTATATCCAATGGCAGCTCGGTGCTTCCTTAGAGTTTTTAGTAATCTCTTTTCTTCATGCGCTGAAAGGTTAGCACTAATAATAACAGGATATATCTTCTTTTCATCAAGATAAGCATATTTCAATGTATCAGGCAATTCCTTCAATTCAAACACAGGGTCACCTTTAGGCGGAGGAGGGCCTCCAAGAGTTTCAACAGGCAAATTGTGTTTAAGGATAGGTGGTTGATCAAAGAACATCTTATCTATTTCGTTTCTTTCATTCATATGCATATCGTTTTCATGGTCTAGCAAATATTGTTCTAACGGATCAGTAGGAGGTACGGCAATAGAAGCAAGACCAATAATTTCATCTTTACTAGGCAATTCTTTATCATGAGGTTGTCTACGAAACTTGGAGAAATTAAACTCATGAGATATATCACCAAACTTAACTCGAACCTTTTCTTTAACACAATCAATTTCAGCATTAACGGTATTCAAGAAAGGTCTACCAAATATAATGGGACAGAAATTATCTTGTTGTGAGCCAAGTACTAAGAAATCAGTAGGGTATTTGATTTTTCCACACAAGACTTCAAGATCTCTAACAATGCCAAGTGGTGTAATAGTATCTCTATTAGCAAGCTTAATAGTAACATCAATATCTTCAATCTCAACAGGTGCAATGTCATGCATTACTTCTTGATATAGAGAAAATGGAATAGCACTCACACTAGCACCCATATCACACAAACCATGATAGCAATGATCTCCAATCTTAACCAAAACAACAGGCATGCCAACTACGGGCTTGTTCTTATCTAACTTATCATGTTCATTTCTAACAGGTTTAGCAATTCTAGCAGCCTCCTCACAAAAGTAAATAACATGCCCATCTATATTATCGACTAAGAGATCTTTAAGCATAGCAACATCAGGTTCAACTTTAATTTGTTCAGAGGGTCTAGGTGCTCTAATATTACTTTTGTTAACCACAGTTGAAGCTTTAGCATGTTCCTTAATCCTAACAGGAAAAGGTGGTAAACATGGTAAACAATTGTTTCTTCTTTAACACTAACGAGTTTCTCAATCTTTTCTTTAACAGGGGGGTGATATTTAAACCACTTCTCCTTAGGGAGATCAACATGAGTAGCAAATGATTCACAAAAGGAAGCTACTATCTCAGAGTCAAGTCCATATTTAGTGCTAAACTTATGAAAAGCATCGGTGGCCATAAAAGATTTAACACAATCGAACTCAAGTATTATACCCGACTCATTACCTTTGTCGAGTTCCCAATCTTCAGAGTTGCATTTAATTCTTTCCAGAAGACCCCATCTGAATTCAATAGTTTTCTTCATAAAGGAGCCAGCCGAAGAAGAATCGAGCATAGTTCGATTATCATGAGAAAGTCGAGCATAAAAATTTTGTAAGATAATTTATTTTGAGAGATCATGATTGGGGCATGTGTACATCATGTTCTTAAGCCTCCCCCAAGCTTGAGCGATGCTTTCTCCTTCACGAGGCCAAAAGTTGTATATATAATTCCGATCACGATGAACCAAATGCATAGGATAAAATTTCTGATGGAATTCTAGTTTCAATCGGTTCCAGTCCCATGTATCAATATCATCACTTAGCCTATACCACATTAATGCCTTTCCCTCCAAAGATAAAGGTAATACTTTCTTCTTAACTCCATCTCCGGATAAACCTGCAAGCTTAAACAATCCACAAATTTCATCCACATAGATCAAGTGCATATCAGGGTGTACCATTCCATCTCCTGCATAAGGATTAGCTAGCAGTTTCTCTATCATACCCGGAGGGATCTCATAATAAATATTTTCAGTAGGTGCAGTAGGTTGAGGAGCAACTATTTGTGTTTCCGGTCGAGGTGAAGATACCCCGAACAAACCCCTCAAAGGATTACTTTCCATAGTGACAAGTGACAGTAAATTTCAGCACATAATATAAATGTTTCCTTACCAAATTCCAGTCACCAAAGGCGCTTCACTCCCCGGCAACGGTGCCAGAAAAGAGTCTTGATGACCCACAAGTATAGGGGATCAATCGTAGTCCTTTCGATAAGTAAGAGTGTCGAACCCAACGAGGAGCAGAAGGAAATGACAAGCGGTTTTCAGCAAGGTGTTTTCTGCAAGCACTGAAATTATCGGTAACGAGTAGTTTGATAGCAAGATAATTTGTAACAAGTGACAAGTAGCAATGGTAACAAATAGTGTAGCAAGTTGGCCCAATCCTTTTTGTAGCAAAGGACAAGCCGGAACGATCTCTTATAGTAATAAAGCGTTCTCGAGAACACATAGGAATTTCATCTAGTCACTTTCATCATGTTTGTTTGATTCGCGTTCGCTACTTTGATAATTTGATATGTGGGTGGACTGGTGCTTGGGTGCTGTTCTTACTTGAACAAGCCTCCCACTTATGATTACCCCCTCTCGCAAACATCCGCAACTACGAAAGAAGAATTAAGATAACTCTAACCATAGCATTAAACATATGGATCCAAATCAGCCCCTTACGGAATAGCGCATAAACTAGGGTTTAAGCTTCTGTCACTCTAGCAACCCATAATCTAATTACTACTCCACAGTGCATTCCCTTAGGCCCAAAGATGGTGAAGTGTCATGTAGTCGACGTTCACACGACACCACTAAGGGAATCAACAACATACACATCATCAAAATATCGAACGAATACCAAATTCACACGATTACTTATGACAAGACTACTCCCATGTCCTCAAGAACAAAAGTAACTACTCACAAATCATGTTCATATAAAAGATCAGAGAGGTATTGAATAGCATAATAGATCTGAACATATAATATTCCACCAAATAAACCAACTAGCATCAACTACAAGATGTAATCAACACTACTAGCAACCCACAGGTACCAATCTGAGGTTTTGAGACAAAGATTGAATACAAGAGATGAACTAGGGTTTGAGATGAGATGGTGCTGGTGAAGATGTTGATGAAGATTAGTCCTCCCACGATGAGAGGATCGCTGGTGATGTCGATGGCGATGATTTCCCCCTCCCGGAGGAAAGTATCCCTGGCAGAATCTCTTCGCCGGAGAGCAAAAGTGCTCCTGCCCAAGTTCCGCCTCGAGATGGCAGCGCACCATCCCAAAAGTCTTCTCTATATTTTTTCTAGGGCAAAATGACTTATATACGAGAAAATGGGGGCCAGAGGCTGGCCAGGGGCCCCACGAGGTACCGGGGCGCGCCTGGGGGGGTGGCGCGCCCTGGTGCCTCGTGGGCACCTGGGTGGCCCCCTCTGGTGCTTCTTGATTCCAGTATTTTTTATTTATTCCAAAATAATTCTCCGTGAAATTTCAGCTCATTTGGAGATGTGCAGAATAGGTATCTGTGACATAGCTTTTTCAGGTCCAGAATTCCAGCTGCCAGCAATCTCCCTCATTGTGTGAATCTTGCATATTAAGAGAGAAAAGGCATTAGAATTTCTCCACAAAGTGTTATATTGATCAAAAACACTATAAATAACAGTAGCAAAACATGATGCAAAATGGACGTATCACCCACCGTATACGAATACGGCTATATAGTAAGCATACAAACTAACCGGGCCGTATGCCCCCCCCAGGGCTCCTCGACGGCTCTACGCACACGCAAAAAAGATGATCCTACCCCTCTTTCCGAACAATTTTTGGATCATCCTGGCCATCCTTGTGTTTGTCCCCTCCGTGTTCAGTCCAGGGGGGAGCACCGGAGCAGAAATGCCTCGTGACGTCCATCGCAACAACGACAGGAGCGACCGCGACGGTCGTCGTGGCAGCCGTGATGGACGGCGTCGCGCCTCCTCGCCTCCGCCAATTGCCGCCACCTCCAAGACGCTGCTGCTAGGCTCTGGCTCCGCGAGCGCACCTGGGGCGCAGGCTCTTAAGCTCTTGCCCGTTCTTCAAGGCCAGGCGCACGCCGACGTGGTTGTAGGAGATATGCCCTAGAGGCAATAATAAATGTTATTATTTATCCCCATGTTCCTAATTATGTTTATGTTCCATGCTATAACTGCTATGGTTCTCGAGTCTACAATAACCACGAGGCTCGGAGGGAAACTCATATGCACGTGTGGAATAATAAATGGTAAAATGTATTTCTAGTCTGGCCTCTAAGACTAGCTCAAGTGTTGCATGATGGTTCTGTTTTCTTGATCATGGGCATGACTATGCCGGCAACTTTGAGGGCACAATGTTAGGAGAACACTTGTGTTGAATCGACCCGATTGATGTTATGCTATGACATACATTCGTCACAAGTTAATGGTTAATAACACAGAGAAAGTTAACGTTTGCATAATTCCTTAGACCATGAGAGTGTCGAGTTTCCTCATGCTTGCTTCATGAACTTTGGGGTTTGTTAAACGTCATCCGTAAATGGGTGGCTATTACGGCGGCTTACGGGTTCATGGAAAAGTATGACAAGGGACTTGATAGCTCAAGATTGGGATTTGCTCCTCCGACGATGGAGAGATATTCTTTGGGCCCTCTCGGTGTTATGGTATCCATCATCGTCTGGCCAGACACATTGTGATTTCATCACAGGGATGCCGGAACACGGGAACGAGAAAAGAGAACAAAACCGGTAACGAGGTAACTCGCATAGTGGACAAGTTGTTGATTCACGGGGATGCCAATAAATCTCACCTCAGGTATTTGTAACATATCGCGAAGCAACAGGAATAGCACAAGGCAACTGGAGGTTCACTCGAATATTTATTCGTGTGGGTATAGGGGTCAATATGGGTGTCCACGGCTCCGATGTTGATCATTGATCGGAAAGTGTTTCGGTCATGTCTATACTTCACCGAACCTATAGGGTCACATGCTTAAGGGTCATCTATCTGCTGAATGCTAGACAGGGAGTCTAAGAGAAAGTCACCGAAAAAGTTTCGGAGACAACGGAAGAGTTCCGGAGAGAGAACACCGGAAGAGTTTCGGTAAAACTGAAAAGTTGTTTTGGGGTATACCATTAAGTCAAATTGGTTTCGGCACACGCCTGGAAATTCTTGGAGGGTGCCAGAATTGTTCTGGGAACTTCTGGGATTTTTCCGGAGAAAAAACCCGGAAATGTTCCGGAGCTGCCGGAACCGCTTTGGTTGCTTTTCGCAGATGAAAATCACTAATCCGGAATTGTTTCGGAACGCGTCCAAAATTATTTTAGTGGGTACTGGAAATGTTCTAAGACCTACAGAAATATTTTCGGATTTAACGTTCGCGGAAAAATGTTTTCGTGAATAGTGAAAATCACTTTATGGTTACTTTATGGAAAGCCACCTTTTTGGGCTTTGTCCCATAATATCTTAGGGATGACATGGATGGATGAGAGCCACCCTACCCCTTGTGTTTTCCTATAAATAGAGGTGGAGAGGCACTCTCCACACTCACTCTTTCTCACATACAAATGCCATGCATGATCTGGCCTTCTCTGTCCCTCCCCCGCGAAATAGTTTCGTAGAGCCGAAAGGCTGTCTGGGTTCCGGTGGGAACTAGTTCTGGACGGCGAAGCCCTGCCGGATAGATGACACCGTATGTGTGCAACCCCGTAGAGATGTCGTAGGTTCGATCTTTTTTGCCCCAGGGGCTGTTCGAGAGTGCCTCCCGAAGGGCTGTCCGAGTGACCGTCCGAGTTTCTGTGAGTGCCTCCCGAAGGGCTGTCTGTGACACCGTCCGGGGGACTGTCCGACCGCCTCCCGGAGGGTTGTCCGAGGGACTGATGAGGGAGTACATCCTCGCAGTTGGGAGGTTGTAAATCCTAGCTGCGGGGATCTGCACTGACGATCTACATTGACTCTACTTCCGCTGCGCTACGAGTCGGTAATGATCAGATCAAACCTTGTATGCATGTCCATAGTGATCTTGGGCGTGCTCATTGTACCGAAATATTTGTTTTCTGTCGTGTTTCCCTACAGTGGTGGTGCTAGCTGACGATGGGGTGGCTGATGTTGGTGAGCCTCGTGGCCGCAGCCCTGTCAGGCAGCCTTGTCCTGCCTCGGCTAGGCGCCAATCTAGGGAAGCGCGCACCCCTCTGGCTTCGCCATCCCTGTCACCTACGACAGTGCTGAGGAGCCCCCCCCCCGAGCTCCAAGCACGACGACGTCTGGGCTGCCATGACGCTCAGCCATGAGAGAAGCCCGGCACTCGCTGCGCTCTGCTCTCCATCGGTCATGCTGCATCCCTTCCTCTCCATCTCGCCGACGCGCCCTCCTGGCTTTGAGGCCTCGCCAACCCCTCCGCTCCTCAACAGTGGTGCTCTGCAGCACACGCCCACTTCTCCTCGTGCTCGTCTAGACGCTACTGACGACACGCTGCCAGCAGGGTTGGCGGCGTTGATCGTTCCGAGTCCCGCTGAGGCCTTCCCTGCTCAGCTCTTTTGCGTGTGCCAGCCGGCGCTGCTGGCGCCTCCGGAGGTCCAACCCCAGCCGTCCCTCTCCCTTGCCTCGCCAGCGTCGTCCCCAACCAAGAGGCCGGCTGCACGCAGGAAGACCCTGGCGGGCGTCAAGATTGCCACTGCTGGTGGCCTCTCTTAGCAGCGGCTGCGCCGTGACCCTGTACGTGCACCTGATGTGCCAGTGGCCAAGAAGGCTGAGAGGCTCGTCTGTCGCAGCCTCGGCATCACCAGAGATGGTGAAGACATCACCGAGGACACGCTGCAAGCGCTCACAGACAAGTTCAAGCAGCATCTGCCCACTGAAGTGATTAGCGCCATGAGAGAGTTCTTCGAGCTGGACAACCCAGCTGTCAATGCGGTCGAGGACGCGCTGATCGGGCATGGTGGTGAAGGAGCTCTGGACCCATCTACTGGGCTGCAGGATGAGGGAGCACAGGGAGCGATTGCCTGAGCAATGGCTATTTTGATGTGTTGATTAGGGAGTTGTAGGTTGGCCATGTTAGTGCAACCTGTTAGTACATGTATGTTAGGGCCTGATGTTTGTGCCTGCTGCCTCAGTTTGGCTGGGTGTGTTCTTTGTATCTGGATGTTGCTTTATGAGCTTAATAGTTGGCTCTGCCTTGCTATCTGGGTTAACTATCTATGCGAGACTGCCCTTCGGGCTGTGGCTAGGGTGCATGCTAGTTTCCCATGACAGAACAATCGATCAACTCACTAAGTTGGAATGTGAAGGGGTTAAATTGCCCGGATCGGAGAGCAACGGTTAAGGCAACGATTGAGGGATCCTCATGCCATCTTATCTGCCTCCAGGAGATGAAGCTGAGCTCCATCGACATGTTTGTCGCTGCTTCTCTTGGTGGAAGCAGATTTCGTGGCTTCACGCAACGACCGGCTACCGGAACTAGGGGAGGCATCCTCTTGCTCTGGGATGATAACCTCCTCGACGTCTCCGACATTGTCACCTCCACTTACTGCTTGTCAGCCAGGGTGCGCATTCGGTCTTCCGACATCTGCTTCAAAGCAACAACTGTCTACGGCCCCACCGACCCGTCATGCAAAGATGCTTTCTTTGCGGAGATTATCAGCCACAAGCCGATGCCAGGGATCGCATGGCTTGCTGTAGTGTAACACCCCCTTGTAATATGCTACAGTGATCATCTTCTAATCATGCCAAGTCATCTTCATTTGCAGTGCTAAATCATCATTTGTTCATATCTCATTTCAAATTCCACTTTAAACAAAACTTCAAAATGCAAGTCAAAATAAAAGTTGATCAACTTTTAAAACAAAATAGTTCATAATATTGTAAATAATCCCAAAGCAATTATAAAAGTAAAACAAACGTTAATTGAATTTCCAAATTGACCCTAACATCCAAAACAGTAGCAAAACAGCCCCAAATTAAATCATTTTCATTTAAATTAAATTGAAATGGATTCAATTAAATCCTAAACTTTTTGTGGCAGTGCTATATAATGCAGTGGTAAATATGTGACAAGTTCCGCATTTTACCAAAGTAAATTTAGTGCCAAAAGAAATGCCAAACAGAAAGTAAAAGATAAAACAGAAAAGAATAACAGAAAAGCCTACTGTGCTCGTGGCCCAAGTGCTACAGTGGCGAAGCCCAGCCCACATACCCCTTCGTTCACCTGCTCCCGCCCCGCTGTCGCTCTCGCCATGGCCAGGAGCTCGTCGTTGCCGCTGCTCCTCGACGCGTGGAGCCACAGGGAAGCCGGGAGGCGATAAGGAGGAACCCCACCTGCTCCCCTGGCTCCCCCTGCCCACTTTCTCCTCCTCCCCTGCTCTCTCTCTCTCGCACCCCATCGGCGCCTGAGTGCTGCCATGGCCACGGCGTCGTCGTTCCCGTAGCCACCGTCGTCGCCTCTCCTCTCTGACCTGTCCACCAGCACCGCCGGCGTCTTCCACTTCCTCCCCGACCGCGCGTTCAAGCCGGAGACCACCACGTTGCCCGGATCGAGCCGGCGTCCACCTCGGATCATCGGAGCTCCACAGCTCCGATTTGTCGCCCCCCTGTGCTACTAAGCTCTCGCCGGCCTCCTTGCGCCGCTCGGTGGGCTCCACTCTTCCTTCCCCTCTCCCTGGCTGGCCCCTGCGCTGCTACTTGCTGTTGTCACTGCCACGCTCCGGCCGCCGCTTCTGTTGCTAGCCACCGTAGCCACCACCCACCTCCGGGCCAACTGAGCTCACCAACGAGCTCAGGGCACCTCTCTGGTGCCGCCCGTGCCTCTGGTTCGCCCTCCCATGCCCCGTAGCTGCGAGTCCGACGAAGCCCGAACTCCGGCGGCCGCCGCGAGCTCGACTCCGGCCAGCACCGTCCACCCCAGCTCCTCCCGCATGTACCAACGGACGCGCGCGAGCGCCAGCAACGCATAGCCGCAAACCGCGTGAAGAATGGTGCCCTATAGCGACCGCACGGGGCTCGAACGCCATCGGTTTCGTCATAGCCGGCGTAACTCCGGCGGCCGCCGACGTGGCACCGTCATTAGCCGCTAATGATGCGGTTAACTCCGACCCAGTGACGTTGACAGTGGGGCCCACGGCTAATTAATCTGGACGGTTAGATAAGTAAAGCACTGATTTAAACCTACAGTCAATGACATGCGGGTCCCACAGGACCCGCTGACTAGTCAAACGTGGACCGGTCAACTGCTGACTCGGCAGTTGACAGGCCCCACTGGCCAGCCTCTGCTGACTGGACCCGGTTGACCAGTCAACGGTCCAGTCAACTGCTGACTGGGCAGTTGACTGGCCCCACCTGTCAGTCTCAGCAGCACATCTGTGGGTACACTTCTGTGTATCCATAGCATTTTATCTTTTAATTTCGAATTTAAATTAAATTCCAGAAAATGATTAAATCTTTGAAAAATCATATAAAATAAACCGTAACTCTGATGAAAATAATTTATATATGAAAAACGATCAGAAAAATCCAACGAATCCGAATATGTCATCTGCACTCCTGTTAGAACCCTCTAAGTAGATGAACATGAAACTTTTTGCTTGTTTCCGATAGATGAATAGTGCGTGACCTCCGATAAATAATTCCAAATAAATTCCTAAAACATCTAAAATATCCAGAGATGCAATATATCACCCCTGCATATCATTTAGGCATGTCGTACATAGTGATTGCATGTGTATGCTTGTGTTTATCTGTTTCTTCCCCCTCTTCTTCTCCGGTAGACTCCGAGACCGCTGACGAACCGGGGATCGACTACACCGTTGAAGATTCCTTTTCGCCTGCAGAGCAACCAGGCAAGCAAACCCCCTTGAACATGCCTATATCACCCATTCTTTCTCCCTCCTGCTTGCATTAGAATTTGCTACTGTATTTGATTGCTCCTATTCTGATGCATAGCCTGATTTTGTAACTGCTATTGATACCTTACCAGTTGTCCTAAATACTTAGTATAGACTGGTGAGTGATCCATCAGTGGCACCACACTCTTGTCCGTGTTGCCCTGCTTTGCTACCGGATGGTTCGATCAACGGGATCGATGTGCAGAGACCGAACACCGCACCGCACACCCCATAGTTGTACGACTCTACAGAGCTACTATCGAGTGCCGAGGGTGATACCTCCTACCTCACTCCTGATGATAGCTCTGTAGCATAGCTAGTCGGTAGTGGGTTACCGAGGGTGATTCCTCTTCCACCATCTTCGATGATGCTTCTGTCGTGCAACCCCTCAAGTGTGAACCATCGAGGGTGATTCCTCCAGGTTCACCTTGACGGATACATCGAGTGGGAATCCATCGAGGGTGATTCCTTTGATTCCCCCTTGATGTATGGACACACGGTTATCCTACATTTATTTCAGTCCCTTGTTGAAGATGGGTTGACCCCGAGGGGTACCCGCGAGAGATACACATGTAAGTCGGGCGGGCCCGGAGAGCACCCGCGAGAGTTACTATGGAGGTTGGCTGTTTAGCGGTACCACCTAGGTTGTGGTGGTAGCTCCGGACTTGTCCCGACAACCATCACTAAAATTAATAATGCACTAACGGATTTCGGTATTGATCTGAGTTGGCCACTGGCCTATACAAACTACCACCACACGGGATAATGGTTTAATGGGGCCCTCGACGCCGTATGTATCAGCCGAAAGCTCTGTCAGACGTCCAGTTCAGCATTGTGGCACGGTCGGATCGTGTCATCCAGGAGACGGGTGGCGCTGGTATCCACCCTGCACACAACGACCCGGAGTGCAAAGGGCGATGGGCCCAAGACCCCTGAGCACTTAGGATGTAGACCGGCCGGGACCTCTCTGCGGAGCCTAGGTAGGACTACGTCGTGTCGATCAGCCGAGGCCGGGCATGACCGAGAAAGGTGTGTCCGACCAGAGTTAATCGAGCATGTTGGGTAACAGTAGTGCACCCCTACAGGGAAGATTATCTATTCAAATAGCTGTGTCCACGGTAACAGGACGCTCAGTGTTGTATCCCGATCTACTACAACTTGAACTGGATACATGTTAATTAATTGTAAGCTCCGGGATCGCTTTCTCGCAGGGAGTCGAGGAAGGATCTCTAGGATTTGCTAATACATGCTTGTTAATTTATTATATGATACTAATCTGTAATCTTCTAATGCTGCAAGACGCTACAAGGTGCTAGTCTTCGATAGGCTAGGCTTTCCTCTCTATTCTGGCAATTCTGCAGTATAGTCCACAGATACAGCCCCTTCACTTTCATACCGATGCATACTTAGCATAGATCTGATGTAAGTCTTGTGAGTACTTTGGTTGAGTACTCACGGTTGCTTTGCTTCCTCTTTTCCCCATACCCGATTGCTGCGACCAGATGACGGAGCCCCGGAGCCAGCTGATCCCATCGACGACTACTACTACCCCGACGGAGCTTACTACTACGTGGAGGCCGACAACCAGGAGTAGTTTAGGAGGCTCCCAGGCAGGAGGCCTTGCCTCTTTCGATCAGAGCAGTTGTTTGTTTTTGCCTTCTTAAGGCATTCTTGTTTAGTTATGTCTGTACTCAGACATTTTTGCTTCCGCTGACTCTTGTGTAACTCGAGCTTATGTATTCAAGCCTTCGAGGCCCCTGGCTTGTAATATAAAGCTTGTCTTATTTTATTTGGTGTTTAGAGTTGTGTTGTGATATCTTTAAGTGAGTCCTTAGCCTTGATCGTGTGCATTTGCGTGTATGATTAGTGCACGATTAAGTCGGGGGCGTCACAAGTTGGTATCAGAGCCGACTGCCTGTAGGAACCCCCTTTCCAACTCCTTGGCCGAAGTTGAGTCTAGTCTCCAAAAACTGTTTTACTAACATGGTTGTGTGGCTTACGGGCCCACGTCGCCAATGGGTGGTATTAGGATCTTTTATTCCTCTTCCTTACTCTGGGATTTTGATCTCTCTTCCCTTTCAGGTTAAATTTTTTGCAAACTCTAACATTAGGATCTCGTGATCATATCCACCCGGAGATTTGAATCGACCTTCTTTGAATTGTGGGCTAGGTTCTGCTACACAGTATTCACGGACCGCAGGATCCTTTTATCGAGGGCACCCTGCGCTGTCACTTGCAGATTCCTTGCTCCAGTAGTTTTCTCCGACGTGATGTAGCCTTTGCTATGTCTCGTTGTTGTATCTCTCCACCGCGTGCTGCGTTCCGCCTAGTTTGTCTAGTTGCGAGTGTTTTCGAACTCCTACTGCCGTTTGTACCCAACCTTGTGCATGAATCTGTATGTCTTTAATGACTACTGATATGTATCTAATGCCCTTCTTGTTCATTGCTCTTGTTACTTCATGAATGACCTCTTACCCATGCAGTTGTTCTTGCTAAACTGCCCCTGTTGATTTGGCAGGATGGCTGACGATTCTCCACCTCCACCCTATATTGCCGCAATGATGCGGCAGTTTGAGCTGAATCGTCAGTTTATGACTGGGGTAATGGCCCAATTTCCAACCCAGAATGCTCAGCAATAGTCTGCCCCAATAACTCTGCAAGAATTTGTGCGCCTCAATCCGTCCACTTTCTGCAACTCATCCGATCCTATGGATGCTGATGATTGGCTCCGTGACATCGCCTTTCAGATGGAGTCGGCAAATGTTGCTCCTGACAATTACGTCACTTTTGCGACGTATCATCTGAGGGGCCCAGCTGCTCAATGGTGGCAGGCGTATGCTGCCTGCTGGGATAGCCACCACCTGGATAGAATTTCAGTCAGCCTTCCGTGCACGACACATTCCTCAAGGTCTGATGGACTAGAAGAAGAAGGAATTCCGCAAACTCACACAAGGCAAAATGATTGTGGATGAATATCAGAGGAAATTTATCGATTTATCCCGCTATGCTGAAGATGATGTCTGCACCGACGCTCGCAAGCAAGAGAAATTTCGTGAAGGACTGCATTCTGATATAAAGCTCACACTTGTTGTCCATGATTGCACGGACTTTGTGACGCTTGTCAGCCAAGCTTTCCGAGCTAAAACTAGCCTGACTGAATACCAGGAGTCGCTCAAGTGCACTCGTGATATTGGCTCATCCTCAGGACAGCCTGCTCAGAAACGTCAAGTCTGGATTCCGCACAATGTTCATCACCGACCTGCTCCAACACCAAGACCGTCTTATGTTGCACCTCGTTTGCCTCCGCCGCCGAGACAGCTAATGGTTCAGGGTGGACAGCCCAATGCTATGGCTCCTACCAATAATAATGGGTTGTGTCACAAATGTGGACAGCCAGGGCACCTTACTATCAACTGTTGCCCGGGTCAGCCTCAGGATACTCCACGTCCTTCTGTTGGTCGCAAGAAGAGCTGTCGAAACCGTCGTTTCAGAAACTGTAATGCCAGGCCGTCTGCTGTGAATTGTGGCCAGGTCACTCATGTCAAAATGGAAGATGCTCGTGAGGCCCCAAAAATTGTAATGGGTACCCTTCGCGTTAATTCGGTGCCAGCCTCTGTTCTCTTTGATTCAGGAGCATCGCATGCCTTTGTGTCCCAACAATTTGCTCAGTTACATGAGTTGGACATGGAAAAATTAACCACTCCTTTGGCGGTTCAATCTCCGGGGGCCAAGTGGCAAACCACAATGGTAAGCCATCGCAACCAAATCGAAATTAGGGGTCTACTTTTTCCGGCTTCTCTCACTGTGCTCGGACCTTCCAACATAGACATCATTCTTGGTATGGAATGGTTGGCAGCCTATAATGCTTTGATCAACTGTGTCGCCAAGACAGTCCAGCTCACACACCCTTCTGGCCAAGTGATCAACTACTCCGCTCGGATAATCCAGAATGCTGAGAGCCAGATATATGCTCTGAATGCATTGAATGCTTCACCTCTTGAAGGCATAGAGAATGTTCCAGTTGTTCATGATTTTCAAGATGTCTTCCCAGAGGAACTTCTAGGAGTACCCCCTGCTAGAGCTGTCGAATTTGTCATAGACTTGAAACCGGGCACTACTCCTATTGCCAAGCGCCCATACAAGATGCCGCCTCATGAACTCCTTGAACTTAAGGAGGAAATTGACAAGTCACTTCGTAAGGGTTTCATTCGCCCCAGTTCTTCTGCTTGGGGAGCACCTTCTCTCTTTGTTAAGAAGAAGGATGGTACGAATCGTCTGGTCCAAGATTACTGACCTATCAACCAGGCAACAATTCAGAACAAGTATCCGCTTCCCAGGATCAACGATCTGTATGATCAACTTGTTGGTTCCTCAGTATTCTCTAAACTTGATTTGAGATTGGGATACCACCAGATCCGAGTTCGTAAAGAGGATATTCCGAAGACAGCCTTCGTTACTCGCTATGGTTCTTACGAGTACACTGTCATGTCCTTCGGCTTAACCAATGCTCCAGCAACCTTCTCTCGGTTAATGAATTATATCTTCATGGATTACCTCGACAAATTCGTTGTGGTTTATCTGGATGATATCCTGGTTTATTCAAAGAATGAAGAAGAACATGCCGAGCATCTTCGGCTTGTACTGGAGAAGCTGCGTGAACATCAACTGTATGCCAAGTATTCCAAGTGCGAGTTCTGGCTATCTGAAGTGACATATCTCGGCCACGTGATTTCCAAAGATGGCATTGCTGTTAATCCAGAATGAGTTCAGGCTATTCTTGAATGGACTCCTCCAAAGAATGTCAAGCAAGTCAGAAGTTTCCTCGGACTCGCCAGCTATTGCCGCCATTTTGTCGAGAACTTCTCCAAGATTGCCAAGCCTTTGACTGATTTGCTTCACAAAGGCGTTAAGTTTGAGTGGACAGACAAATGTCAAGAAAGTTTTCAGACACTCAAGGACAAGCTGACATCTGCCCCAGTGCTTGCTCCTCCAGATTCTCGCAAGGATTTCGTGATTTATTGCGATGCATCCCGTCAAGGATTAGGCTGTGTCCTAATGCAAGAGCGTATGGTGATTGCTTATGGCTCTCGACAGTTGCGTCCTCATGAAGAGAACTATCCAATGCATGATCTCGAACTGGCAGCAGTTATTTATGCATTGAAGTTATGGCGACATTATCTACTTGGTAATCGTTGCGAGATCTACACGGATCATCAGAGTCTGAAGTACTTGTTCACTCAGCCATCTCTGAACCTCCGTTAGCAAAGATGGATGGAGGCCATTACGGACTATGACTTGGGTATTTCTTATACCCCTGGCAAGGCTAATGTAATGGCTGATGCCTTGAGCCGTAAATCCTACTGTTGTGAACTTGAGGTTTAGCTACAGCAACCACGCTTGTATGAAGAGCTTCGAAATGAACATCGAGATAGTTCCTCAAGGATATCTAAATACCTTGGTTGTTGAACCAGATCTCGAGCACAACATCAAGACAAGGCAGAAATATGATTCCGAAGTCGAGAAGATCAAGAGATATCTCTCCAAAGGGAATTCATCGCTCTTCACTGTTGATGATGATGGTGCCTTGTTCCTCAGAGGCCGCCTAGTGGTCCCCAGAAAGCACAATCTGGACTCGCGCTCGGATGTCATGAAAGAAGCACATGACACACCTTTGTCTATTCATCCGGGTAGTACCAAGATGTACCAAGACATTCGTCAGCGGTACTGGTGGCCTGATATGAAGCGAGACATTGCTCGTTATGTTGCGGAGTGTGACATTTGCCGTCGCATCAAAGCAGAACATCAAAGACCTGCTGGAACTCTGCAACCACTTGCTATTCCCGAATGGAAATGGGACAAAGTTGAAATGGATTTCATTACTGGGTTTCCCAGATCGCAGAAGGGTGATGATGCTATTCTTGTCGTCATTGACCGATTCTCAAAGGTTGCTCACTTCCTGCCAGTCAAGGAGACAATCACTGCTAGTCAGTTAGCAGACTTGTATGTTTCCAGAATTGTGTCACTCCACGGTGTTCCATTGGAGATCAGTTCAGACCATGGCAGCCTCTTTACCTCAAGGTTCTGGGAAAGTTTCCAAGAAGCTATGGGAACTCATCTGTCCTTTAGCACCGCTTTTCACCCCCAGTCCCAGGGTCAAGTTGAACGAGTCAACCAAGTGTTAGAAGATATGCTTCGCGCATGTGTCATCTCCTTTGGCAAGAAATGGGAGGAATCTCTCCCGTATGCTGAATTCTCTTACAACAATAGCTATCAAGCTAGTCTGAAGATGGCACCATTTGAAGTTCTTTACGGACGTAAGTGCCGAACTCCTCTGAATTGGTCAGAAACTGGGGAACGGCCACTCTTCGGTCCGGATATTATCCAACACGCTGAAGAGCAAGTTCGTATTGTTCGCGAACATCTGAAGACTGCTCAGTCTCGTCAGAAGAGCAATTACGACCGTAAACACAAGTTAATGGTCTATCAACCGGGCGAGCAAGCTTATCTTCGTGTCACCCCGATGAAGGGCACTCATCGCTTCGGAATCAAGGGCAAGTTAGCTCCTCGCTACATTGGCCCATTCCGTATTCTCGCCAAACGTGGAGAAGTGGCTTATCAATTGGAATTACTGCCGAACCTTTCTCAGGTTCACGATGTTTTCCATGTGTCGCAACTCCGCCGCTGATTCAAGGATCCGATCCGAGCAGTGGATCATGAAGTGCTTGAATTGAAGGATGACCTGTCTTATAAGGAGCACCCGATCCGTATTCTTGATCAAGCTGAACGTCGAACCCGTCAGAAGGCAATCAAGTTCCTTAAAGTTCAGTGGTCGAATCATTCAGAAAATGAAGCCACTTGGGAACGCGAGGATCGTCTTCGTGAAGAATACCCCGACCTTTTTTCCTTCTATCTCCTAAATTCTCGGGACGAGAATTTCTTTTAGAGGAGGAGAATTGTAACACCCCCTTGTAATATGCTACAGTGATCATCTTCTAATCATGCCAAGTCATCTTCATTTGCAGTGCTAAATCATCATTTGTTCATATCTCATTTCAAATTCCACTTTAAACAAAACTTCAAAATGCAAGTCAAAATAAAAGTTGATCAAATTTTAAAACAAAATAGTTCATAATATTGTAAATAATCCCAAAGCAATTATAAAAGTAAAACCAACATTAATTGAATTTCCAAATTGACCCTAACATCCAAAACAGTAGCAAAACAGCCCAAATTGAATCATTTTCATTTAAATTAAATTCAAATGGATTCAATTAAATCCTAAACTTTTTGTGGCAGTGCTATATAATGCAGTGGTAAATATGTGACAAGTTCCACATTTTACCAAAGTAAATTTAGTGCCAAAAGAAATGCCAAACAGAAAGTAAAAGATAAAACAGAAAAGAATAACAGAAAAGCCTACTGTGCTCGTGGCCCAAGTGCTACAGTGGCGAAGCCCAGCCCACATACCCCTTCGTTCACCTGCTCCCGCCCCACTGTCGCTCTCGCCATGGCCAGGAGCTCGTCGTCGCCGCTACTCCTCGATGCGTGGAGCCACAGGGAAGCCGGGAGGCGATAAGGAGGAACCCCACCTACTCCCCTGGCTCCCCCTGCCCACTTTCTCCTCCTCCCCTGCTCTCTCTCTCGCACCCCATCGGCGCCCGAGTGCTGCCATGGCCACGACGTCGTCGTTCCCATAGCCACCGGCGTCGCCTCGCCTCTCCAACCTGTCCACCAGCACCGCCGGCGTCTTCCACTTCCTCCCAGACCGCGCGTTCAAGCCGGAGACCACCACGTTGCCCGGATCGAGCCGGCGTCCACCTCGGATCACCGGAGCTCCACAGCTCCGATTCGTCGCCCTTCCCCCTGCGCTACTAAGCTCTCGCCGGCCTCTTTGCGCCGCTCGGTGAGCTCCGCTCCGCCTTCCCCTCTCCCTGGCTGGCCCCTGCGCTGCTACTTGCTGCTATCGCTGCCTCGCTCCGACCGCCGCTACTGTCGCTAGCCACCGTAGCCACCACCCACCTCCGGGCCAACTGAGCTCACCAATGAGCTCAGGGCACCTCTCCGGTGCCGCCCGTGCCTCCGGTTTGCCCTCTCGTGCCCCGTAGCTGCGAGTCCGACGAAGCCCGAACTCCGGCGGCCACCGCGAGCTCGACTCCGGCCAGCACCGTCCACCCCAGGTCCTCCCGCATGTACCAACGGACGCGCGCGAGCGCCAGCAACGCATAGCCGCAGACCGCGTGAAGAATGGTGCCCTATAGCGACCGCACGGGGCTCGAACGTCGTCGGTTTCGTCGTCGCCGGCGTAACTCCGGCGGCCGCCGACGTGGCACCGTCGTTAGCCGCTAATGACGCGGTTAACTCCGACCCAGTGACGCTGACAGTGGGGCCCGCAGCTAATTAATCTGGATGGTTAGATAAGTAAAGCACTGATTTAAACCTACAGTCAATGACATGCGGGTCCCACAGGACCCGCTGACTAGTCAAACGTGGACCAGTCAACTGCTGACTGGGCAGTTGACTGGCCCCACTCGTTAGCCTCTGCTGACTGGACTGGTTGACCAGTCAACGGTCCAGTCAACTGCTGACTGGGCAGTTGACTTGCCCCACCTGTTAGTCTCAGCAGCACATCTGTGGGTACACTTCTGTGTACCCATAGCATTTTATCTTTTAATTTCGAATTTAAATTAAATTCCAAAAAAATCCAGAAAATGATTAAAACTTTTAAAAATCATATAAAATAAACCGTAAATCTGATGAAAATAATTTATATATGAAAAACGATCAAAAAAATCCAGCGAATCAGAATATGTCATCTGCACTCCTGTTAGAACCATCTAAGTAGATGAACTTGGAACTTTTTGCCCATTTTCGATAGATGAATAGTGCATGACCTCCGATAAATAATTCCAAATAAATTTAGTAAAACATCTAAAATATTCAGAGATGCAATATATCACCCCTGCCTATCATTAGGCATGTCGTACATAGTGATTGCATGTGTATGCTTGTATTTATCTGTTTCTTCCCCCTCTTCTTCTCCGGTAGACTCCGAGACCGCTGACGAACCGGGGATCGACTACACTGTTGAAGATTCCTTTTCGCCTGCAGAGCAACCAGGCAAGCAAACCCCCTTGAACATGCCTATATCACCCATTCTGCTTGCATTAGAATTTGCTACCGTATTTGATTGCTCCTATTCTGATGCATAGCCTGATTTTGTAACTACTATTGATACCTTACCAGTTGTCCTAAATACTTAGTATAGACTGCTTAGTGATCCATCAGTGGCCCCACACCCTTGTCCGTGTTGCCCTGCTTTGCTACCGGATGCTTCGATCAACGGGATCGATGTGCAGAGACCGAACACCGCACTGCACACCCCATAGTTGTACGACTCTACAAAGCTACTATCGAGTGCCGAGGGTGATACCTCCTACCTCACTCCTGATGATAGCTCTGTAGCATAGCTAGTCGGTTGTGGGTTACCGAGGGTGATTCCTTTTCCACCATCTTCGATGATGCTTCTATCGTGCAACCCCTCAAGTGCGAACCATCGAGGGTGATTCCTTCAGGTTCACCTTGACGGATACATCGAGTGGGAATCCATCGAGGGTGATTCCTCGGATTCCCCCTTGATGTATGGACACACGGTTACCCTACAATTATTTCAGTCCCTTGTTGAAGACGGGTTGACCCCGAGGGGTACCCGTGAGAGATACACATGTAAGTCGGGCGGGCCCGGAGAGCACCCGCGAGAGTTACTGTGGCGGCTGGCTGTTTAGCGGTACCACCCAGGTTGTGGTGGTAGCTCCTGACTTGTCCCGACAGCCGTCACTAAAATTAATAATGCACTAACGGATTTGGGTATTGTTGGGGGTATAACCCACCGGTATAACCCGCCCGTTCAGGGCCGGGTTGCCCATTGGCGGCTTAACGGATAAGGGACGCAGCGTTCATGGATCAGGAGGCCCATCCAGCGAGTCGTAAAGCAGGCCGAGTTAGGGCCCAATACTGGAGGCGGCAGCTTATCCAAGGACATGATATATTTTCCTTACTTGAGAAACAAGATGAGTAGGAATTAGACTATGACACGGGTCGTCTCTTTGACCCGGTCTCTGTTGTAAACCCGGGCCTCGACCTGTATATAAAGGCGAGCCCCCGAGGCAGAAAGAGGGGGTTACGACCTCTCGAGTACTAGGTTAGCCAAGTCGCACCATTGTAATCGAGATCATCATCAATACAACTAAAGCGGGACGTAGGCTATTACCTCCACTGTGAGGGACCGAACCTGGGTAAACCCTTGTCTCTCGATTCCGATCAACCCCGTTCGAGTTACCACTTAGCTGCGATGGCCTCACGACTAAGTCCTTTCACGAGGACATCTGCCATGACAAAACCACGATAGTTGGCGCCCACCGTGGGGCTATCGCTCGGTGGTGTTGAGTACTTGAAGGGAACTCCCGCAGGGATCGAGGGATACGCGATCAGCCGCATGACCAAGAGTCGCCGCGGCAAGCTCTACATCGACGATTCAGGCTGGGGCCCCGAGGCTGACTCAATCGAGCACGGGTACCGGGTCCCCTTCGGCAAAATCCACGTCTTCATCGGCAGTGCCGGCGGATCTGAACCCGAGCCGGACATCTGCACCGACATCGTCCAGCCGGCTCGGCACGTGCAACCCGCCCAGGCTCAAGCCGGCCTGAAGCACGTCTTCGTCGGTTTCACCCAGGGGGTGGACCTCGCAGATAATTCTGCATCCGGCGGCGATACCCTCGTCTATTCTGATGGCGAGTCCTCGGTAGGCGAGACCGAGTCGATCCTACCGCTTTATGATGGCGGGCTTGGGGTCTACTCTGACGACCAGCCGGCTCAGGACTCCTTCGACACACCACCCCGGGTTGCTATCTATATGGCAGGCTCAGCCCCGGCCCTTAATTCCACGATGACCGGCGCCGCCACGGGAACCGGCACCTCAGGGGCCGGCTCAGCCGTGCCGCCGGCTCAGGCCTTGACAGACTTGGCCACCGCCTTGGCAACTCTCCTTGCGACGCTGGTGACCGCAGAGAACCAGGCAGAACGCAACACGGAGGTAGCTAAGCTCCGCGAGCAGATGGCTAAGGTACAGGCAGATATCAACGCGGAAAACACTCGCATGGCGGAGTTGCAGTCTCAAGTCCAGGCCGAGGTAGAGCGCCTGAAAGTTGAAGCCTGGCGTGTGGGGCTCCGTCAGAGTGCCTCAGAGGCGGTTCATCAGAGGCGCCATATGAGCCGTCTACCGCCCAACTATGAGCCCATGCGTCTATTTAACACGCCGCAGGATGCGCCTGTTCAGGGGGCTGGGACAGGCACCCCGGAAGCACCGTTTGTGCCCCCGAACGGAGGCAGGCAGCCGTCGCCGGGTCAGCCCCGTCAACCAGCTCAGCAGCGCCAGCAGGAGCCGGCCCAGCGACTCCCGCTGGTTCGGACGCCCTCGCATCGTTTTCTCATGCCGGCGGGTCACTTCACCAATCCTTTAGACAACTTGGTGGCAGCAGCGACCAACCTGGCCGCGCTCCCAATCACGGGAAACTCGCCGGTTGAGATCGAAGCCCGGAATTCCATTGAGATGTTAAAAACTGCGGTCGCCCAGCAGGCGAATTACTCTTACAGTTGGCAGCGAATCCACTCTACCCCGCTTCCAAGCCGTAGCAGGAGCCGCCATGATGAGTCTCCGGCCGTCTCTAGCAGTGCTCGTCGACATCGTGAGCAGCCTCATGACCCGCCGCGCCGTGAGCCCCTTAACGCCCAGGAGATCGTTGACACTGCTCGGGCTCAGCGAGCAGCGGCGGCGGTGGATACGGCGGCTCAAGCGCCGCTTGTCACAACCCAATTGACTTTCAGTAGCAGGACCATCGGGATACCGTGTTTGGTGCCAGCTTTACGCAACGAGCGCATGCCCAAGGACTTCAAAGGCCCTCATAAAGTTCCAAATTACACGGCTGACCTTGAGCCGGCCGCTTGGATTGAGAGCTACGAGATAGCCATGGACATGCTGGATGTCAGCGACGCTGTCTGCGCCAAGTACCTGACAATGATGTTGGAAGGGCCGACTCGTACATGGTTGAAAAACTTGCCCCCTAACTCTATTAACACCTGGGCAGAGTTGAAGGACCGTTTCATCAAGAACTTCCAGGGAACCTGTAAGCGCCCAATGACGATCGTCGATCTTCAGCACTGTGTCCAATGTGAGGGTGAGTCGGCCCATCACTGGACGCGCCAGGTCGCAGAAATTATTCATGCCTCCGATAGCATCACGGCGGCTCAGGCGGTTCTGATCTTGGAGAAAAACTGCCACTTTGAGCCGCTCATGCAGAAACTGGGCCGGCTCAAGCGGAAGGTTCAGGATATGGGCGAGCTCATGGATGTCCTCACCAGGTATGCCGAGTCAGACACCACGAAGGATCCCAGCCCGGACGATGACCAGACTGGCAAGGGAAAGAAAAACAATGGTGGCAAGGGTAACCAGCAGAACAATTCAGGCAACAATGGAAATCATGGCAATGGAGGGAAGTGTAAGAATAAGGAAGGAGGATCAGTTTTGGTCGCTAATACCAACACTGGTTACAAATACCCGAAGGGGAATAATTCGGGAAGATCCTACAGTGGCAACAAACCCCGTAATTTTGAGGAAGCCCTCAAAGGCCCATGCCCAAAGCACAGCCTCCCTAATAAGCCGTCAACCCACTCTTGGGAGAACTGTCACATCATGCAGGCTTTTGGCGAGCAGTTCTCTCAGAACCGTCAAGGCGGCGGCTGAGGCAACCCGGGACAGCCTGGAGCCGGCTCGTCCGGAGGTTTTCATAACCCGAGGTTTCATGGCATGGGCGGCTCAGGTGCAGGTTACCAGGGTTCTGGCAACAACGGCGGCAATCAGCATCCGGGGCAAGGAAATCAGCAACAGGGCAATCAACATGGCAATCAGTCTGGTTTTCAGAGCAATCCCAAACAGTTGAATAGTGGGCAGTATCACGTGTTCACGACTCATACTGACAAGCGAGACCGCAAACTTCAGAAACGAGCCGTCAGTGTTGTCGAGCCGGCAGTCCCGGAATATCTACGTTGGTCGGAACAGCCCATTACATGGAGCAGAGAGGATCACCCTCCCCGGGTCGACAGTCCGGGTTGCTTGGCTTTGGCGGTGGCGCCTCAAGTCGGTGGCTATTCACTCACAAAGGTGCTCATGGACGGATTAAGCAGCATAAACATCCTATACTACGACACTTTCCGACGGATGAATCTGTCTGAGAAACAGCTCCAGTCGTCTTCTACAGTGTTTCACGGGATTGTGCCTGGAAAGTCTGCCTATCCTATCGGGCGGATCAAGCTGGATGTCGCGTTTGGCACTGATGATAACTACAGGTGCGAGTCTTTGACCTTTGAGGTGGTCAAAATCAAGAGCCCTTATCACGCCCTGTTCGGGAGGCCGGCTTACGCTCGCTTTATGGCTCGACCTTGCCATGTCTACCTCAAACTCAAGATGCCTGGACCAAATGGCACTATCACATTTAATGGAGATCGAAAGATCGCCCTTGAGTGCGAGGAAGGGGATGCAGCCTATGCTGAGACGGCTTGCGCTGCGGAAGAGTTGAAATTCTATACTGCCAATGTTGACCCGGCTGATATGACACCCTTAAAGAAACCCACCGCAGTGTCTGACCCGCCACTCAAGTTCAAGACTGTCGAGGACACCAAGCAGGTTGAGTTCGTCCCTGGCGATCCGTCCAAGACGTTCACTATTGGGACTGGTATGGGTCCCAAATTGGAAAGCGCGCTCATCGAGTTCATCCATGAGAATCGAGACATCTTCGCGTGGAAACCTTCTGACATGCCAGGTGTACCGAGAGAACTCGTTGGGCACCACCTTAATGTGGATCCGAAAATGAAGCCTGTTTGACAATTCCTCCGTCGCTTTAACGAGGAGAGACGCAAGGTGATTGGGGAAGAAGTAGCCCGGCTCCTAGCTGCCGGGTTCATCGTTGAGGTTTTTCACCCTCAGTGGTTGGCTAATCCAGTGCTTGTCCTAAAGAAAAACGGCACTTGGCGCATGTGTATTGACTACACAGATCTCAACAAGGCTTGTCCCAAAGACCCGTTTGCCCTCCCTCGCATTGATCAGATCATCGACGCCACGGCAGGTTGTGAGAGTTTGTGCTTCCTGGATGCTTACTCCGGCTATCATCAGATAAAGATGGCTGTCGAGGACCAGGAGAAGACGGCGTTCATCATACCCTTTGGGGCCTTCTGCTATGTCTCTATGCCTTTCGGGCTCAAAAGTGCAGGGGCGACTTATCAGCGATGTGTCCAGAATTGCTTTCATGAGCAGATTGGGCGCAACGTTCATGCCTATGTGGATGATATCGTGGTCAAGTCATTGAAGAAGGAGACCTTGCTGGATGATCTCAAGGAAACATTTGATAATCTTCGGACTTACCAGATGAAACTTAACCCGGATAAGTGTGTTTTTGGTGTTCCTGCAGGCAAGTTGCTGGGTTTCCTAGTATCGGAGCGAGGCATCGAAGCCAACCCAGAAAAGATCAAAGCAATCACCTCGCTTGCGAAACCGGAGAATATCAATGACGTTCAGCGCATGGCGGGTCGTATTGCGGCTCTAAGCCGGTTCATAAGACGCCTTGGTGAGAAGGCTATCCCCTTGTACCAGATGCTGAAAAAGACTGATGACTTTGTCTGGAGCAATGCTGTTGATGCTGCCTTCGAAGCCCTTAAGAAGCAATTAGCTGAGCCGCCTGTCCTCGCTGCTCCTATCGCCAAAGAGCCTATGCTCCTGTACATTGCTGCCAATAACAAGGCGGTCAGTGTTGCAGTTGTTGTCGAGAGGAAAGAGGCAGGGAAAGAATAACCAGTCCAGAGGCCAGTCTATTATGTCAGCGAGGTTTTATCCGAGTCCAAGCAGAGGTACCCACATTGGCAGAAACTGGTGTTTGGGGTCTTCATGGCTAGTCGCAAGCTCAGACATTATTTCCTGGAGCACCCCATTACTATGGTCAATTCAGCACCCTTGGGAGACATCATCCAGAACAGGGAAGCTACAGGCCGGGTTGCCAAGTGGGCGATTGAGCTTGGCCCACATCATCTTAAATACGTGCCTCGCACAGCCATCAAGTCCCAGGCACTTGTTGATTTCATCAATGATTGGACTGAACTCCAAGCTCCGGAAGAGAAGCCTGATAATACATATTGGACTATACATTTTGATGGTTCCAGACAGCTAGAAGGCTCGAGGGATGGAGTCGTCATATCTTCCCCTCGAGGTGATAAATTTTGTTATGTACTGAGGATTCTGTTTACTTGTACTAACAATGCAGCTGAATATGAGGCTCTCCTCCAGGGTCTTCGGATAGCTAAGGAGATGAATCTAAGCCGGGTCAGGTGCTTGGGCAACTCATATTTGGTCGCTCAACAAGTTTTAGGAACGTGGGATTCAAAGGACCCGCTTATGGCGGCTTATCGGCAAGAAGTAACCAATGTGGCTAGACACTTCAAAGGATATCAAGTCGATCACATCGACCGGCGACTAAACGAGGCGGCTGACGCATTGTCACGACTCAGCTCTCAACGTAAGCCGGTCCCCCCTAATGTGTTCCTTGACGTGCTCCATCATCCTTCCGTCAAGCTGCCTTTCGAGGAAGATCTCGCCGTTCCTGACCCGGAGGCACTGTTGGTGGCGGCTCTTCACGCTATTCCGGATTGGACAGTTCCTTATCTGGATTATCTGACTCGAGGTGAGCTCCCTGCAGATGAACTCATGGCTCGTCAGATCGTCCGCCGCTCTAAGTCTATGTCCATCGTCAATGGCGAGTTACACAGGAGGAGCATTACAGGAGTTTTCCAGCGTTGTGTTTCCCCTGATGAAGGGAGAGAGATCCTCAATGAGATTCATTCTGGCGATTGTGGTCATCATGCCGGCTCAAGGTCCTTAGTGGCAAAAGCTTTTCGGCATGGTTTTTACTGGCTTACGGCTCACGCAGATGCTGAGGATATCGTACAAAAGTGTGATGGTTGCCAGAAGTTTGCTCGCCAGGCTCATGTTCCGGCTCAAGAACTCCGGATGATCCCCATAACTTGGCCCTTTGCAGTCTGGGGGCTTGATATGGTTGGTCCGTTTAAACCGTCCAAAGACAAAAAGACCCATCTTTTGGTTGCTGTCGATAAATTTACCAAGTGGGTTGAAGCCGAGCCAATCAGCAATTGTGATGCAGCTACAACAGTCAAGTTCTTGAAAAAGTTGATCTTTCGCTTCGGTTATCCACATAGCATCATCACTGATAATGGCACAAATTTGTCCAAGGGGGTTATGAAGCCATTTTGTCAGAGAGAGCATATTCGGCTTGACGTTGCATCAGTCGCCCACCCTCAGTCCAATGGCCAGGCAGAACGTGCTAACCAGGAGATTTTACGAGGCATCAAGCCTAGGCTTATGGTCCCACTCGAACGCACGCCAGGTTGTTGGGTCGAAGAGCTCCCTTCTGTCCTTTGGAGCATACGAACTACGCCTAACAGATCAACAGGATATACGCCTTTCTTCATGGTCTATGGAGCAGAAGCTGTTTTACCCAGCGATATTCACCACGATTCCCCCCGGGTCACAGCCTATGTCGAAGCAGATAACGAGCAGGCTCGTTAAGATTCTCTCGATGCATTGGAGGAGGAACGGGACTTAGCAGCAGCATGATCTGCAATATATCAGCAAGACCTACGTCGCTATCACAGCCGTCGGGTTCGCAGCCGTACATTCCAAGAGGGCGACTTAGTACTCCGTCTGATTCAAGAACAGGCGGGTATGCACAAGCTCTCCCCTCCCTGGGAAGGGCCTTTTGTCATCAGCAAGAATCTCAACAATGGTTCATATTACCTGATGGATATACGTGAGCACAATAAATCACGTACATCGGAGGAGGAGACCAACAGGCCTTGGAACATCGCTCATCTCCGTCCTTATTACACTTAGAGCCACCGGCTCAAGTTGCTTGTACATACCTTTGTGTATATTATGGTCAATAAACATAAGCCAGCATCCCCGAAAATCGGGGCCTCTGTCGTTTCATCTCCAATATTGTGCATGAGTCTTTTCGTTTTTGATCATTGGTCACTTGGGGGCTTCCAACTCACCGAGTTTAGCTATCTCACCCTCTTGACCCGGCAATTAACGCCACATTATCTTGGTTAAACCTGCATGTCTGCTTGATGCTACTCCGATTAGGTGACCCGGTGTACTCTTGACAAGTCAATCATCTCTATGACCCTGAACTTGTCTTGGTTAAAACATCAAGATGTCACGTGAGAGCCGGCTTACAGAGAGCGAGGACAAACCATGGGCTATCACGCCAGCTTCATTGAAGCAAGACTCGAGCCTCGAAAGCCAGTCTATATTGTCGTGCCTCCAAAGCCGACCTAAACATTGCTCTCTGTTCACAAAATCTGTTCAACTTTTTATAGTTCTTTGTTTTCCTTTGGCCATGAGCCGCCGGATCATAGACAAGCCGGTTTAAAACAAAACAGATGTTTATGGTTAATGGGTCAAATCACACCAGTTTATTCCAGACTGGTGCTAACCACAAGCCGGACAGCTATTACGCACCTCGGGTTTTCTCCTGCATTATGCAGATAAGGGTAAGCTATTGATGGTTCACTCAAATATAACTCGCCATACTGTTACTCAACGAAGCCAGATTGGCGGGTTAAGCATACAGATATCAAAATATGTCCAGTGCATGATGGCCCTACCGAATGGCACAAGTGTTTTCCTACTTCTATTACAAATCCCACTTTGGGGCTGAAAGCAACTTTTTCTTCGAAAGTTGTCGCACAGGCTACTCGCTTGCGTCGACGTCCGCGTCTTCCGGGTTGACAATTTGCTGCTTCTCAGCACCGGAGTTCGACGGGGCGGCTTGTGAGTGCTCCTCGGTCTGGCGGCTTCTTGGGATCCACTGGATGGACGAGAGTTTCTCAAAAGTTGAGTCGGCAGTAATGACTCCAGACGGGTCAACATCAGGTGCAAAGGTTTTCTTACCGCGTGGCGGCGCGAGTTCAAACGGCTTATACTCTGGCGGGCGGAGGCGTTTGTTATCTTCCGAGTAGCCGGGTTGATACTTGACTAAATCTAGTTCTTCAACCATTTGCGTCACGGCCACTCGAGTGTCCTTCACACACCGTGCAAAGTCCTCTTGAGAAAATTCTTCCCCATCAACATTGTACTGGGGAAAGCCGCCAACCAGCTCGTTGGGATCCATCTCCGGTAGAAAGACCTTGGCCCTCGCAAGAACCATGCCAGTCCCTGCACGAGCCGCCGACCTCAGTTTTTCATGGATCCTTTCTGGCACAGCTGACAGATCGTTCAACATATCCTTAATCCTCACAGGGTGTGACCCGGCGTCCTTCACTGCCATAATCGCATACATACCACCGGTATAGAGTTGTTCGAGGTATGCGTAGATGGCCTTCAATTTGATGAGCGGGATCTGGAGCCCAATATTATTCTTTCTACCTGCAAAAGGAACCAGCACGCATCAATAAGCCGGCCAGTCGTTAACCCGGAATTTCACTATGGTTCTGCTGTTACTTACCAAAGATAGCAAGTGTCATGTCTGTGATATGCCGCTTCAGGGAATTCAACTCTTGTGACACTGGCTCAAGTCGGTCTTCGGCAGCCTGTGCCCGTTTCAGTAGTTGTCCTTTTTCAACTTCATGGGCGGCTCTCTCAGTTTGCAAGTTCTCCTTTACAAGGGCCACCGATTTTTGCAAGAATGCAGACGATGCCTCTGCCTTGACACGTTGCCGCCGCTCAAGCTTCACTTGTTTCTACAAGACATCAGCTTTCGACTCGGCCTCCTCCAACATATCCTGTCATCACAGATGCATTTTGTTCAGTTAACTATTTATAGTCCCGACTCAGCGAGGCCGCATGACCCGGCACTTGGGGGCTACACCACTCAAATTATTTTTGACAACAAGTCTCATGACGTTGCAGGCACACCCCATGACACTTGGGGGCTAATGCTCATCGTTTTTTATTAGGAATCATGGAAAGACCCGGCCATTTCTCGAACATGAGCCGGCCCTTGGGGGCTACAAGTCGTTTCTCAAGTATACACTTTTCAAGAAAGACCCGGCTTGCTCAATGAGACGAGTCGGCCCTTGGGGGCTACAGGATTGATTTTATTCATATATCCAGTATAGATGGTCTACTTACAAAAGACCCGGCTCACTCACTGAGACGAGCCGGCCCTTGGGGGCTACAGTATCACATCTTCAGTTTTCATAAGTCCCAGCTCAGTATATTATGCTAAGCCGGTCCTTGGGGACTATAGTGTGATCATTTGACAAGAGTTGCAAGCCTCAAGCACATTCCATATCGTCATATGCTAAAGACTTGGGGGCTACTTAAGTATATACAGCAGATATGATATAAAGGAGCAGATTGATACCTCATATTTTCTTTTCAGCATGTGGATCATGCTCGCTTCAACATCCCGGCTCTCGGACAGACGGGTCAAATATTGCTGATGAAGTTCTTCCACACCCAGCTCATTGATATTGGGAACTTCCAGCTTCATCTTGCCCTTCACAGAAGGGGACGGCTCATCTTTCACTGGAATTTTTGCCAAAGTGTTGAATGACTCTGAAGTTTTGAAAGCTTTTCCTATGACGATCACTTCCGCGTCACCCAATGGATGAGACGGAAGGACATCCTCCATCTCCATAGGACTGAGGTCTCGAGCAGGGCTTGGTGGGTTGACGTCCTCCGCCGGGTCACCTGTTTTGCCTTCTCCAGTGATTGTTTCTGCCATCACCGGCTCGTTAACATGAACCGGCTCAACCCTTTGGTCCGGGTTGTCCTCGCTCGCAGGTTCAACCTGTGCCTTAGAAATCGTCCGTGGCAAGTTTTGAGCTTCAGGGCTGGCATCATCACCAGATGACCCGCCTGCCTTTTTCTTCTTGATGGCTGATTTTTTCTTGATGGCTTTGGCCCTACGAAAACATGAACATATTCAGATCAAGAGAGAAATTTCACTATGACAAGAATAAATGACTACCAACTTACCCTGGCTTGATGACCAGTGGAGGAAGCTGTGAGGCGGTTGATTCTCCAGGAGAGGGCGACGTCTCCTAATAATTCGAGTCTGAAGGATTAAGAGGTTGCTTGAAAAGGCCGGCTCGAGGAAGAGATGGAGTCGGGCTATGAGGCACCTCAGTTCGTCACTTGCGGGCGACCGGCTCGTCAGATAAACCGGCGGATAACTCTCCAGAGCTGCTTCGGAGCTTACGCTTGGATGTTCCGGCTTGTTGAGTTTTCTTCAAAAGAAATTGGGGATCTAAGTGAGCATCTTGATGAGAAAAAAGGACTTTACGGACGGCAGTCCGGGGTTTTCTTCGGATTTTGCAAACAGCAACCCAGGATTTCACGGGGATGGGTTTTGGAGAGTCGGAATCTGAAGATATCAATGTTACCTCTGGTATGCCGGCTCGACTAGCGTCGGAGTTGTCCTGAGAAGAAGGGGCGTCAGCAAAGTTGAACAAAAAACGGCAAAGTAAATCGAGCCTTACCTCAGCCTCGTCGTCAGCTGCCGGCTCATCCGCGTCAACCGGCTCGTTTTCTTGTTCCACTTGAGCAGGAGTTGGGCGACGAAGTTTCTTCTTCCAGAATTTGTCGTCAGCCTACACATTAAACGAGTCGGATATCAGGATGAAGATGAATTTAAAAAAAAGGGCGGGAATAAGAGAAAATACAAAGTACACTTACAGGAGGTACGGGACGGGTCAGACAGAAGGGAGCAACTCCAGTTGTCTTGCACTTATCTAATGACTCGCCCAAGGGCCTCTTTGTGGCTTTGCTTACTTCTCCAGCAGATAAGTTGACTTGACTGAAGCATTGCGCGTCGTTTGAGTCGCCGGTGTAATTGCACATTAAGTCGCCCCGCCGGCTCAAGGGTTGAATGCGCCAGCTTATCCAACACCGGGTTAGGTCGACTCCGGTGAGCCCATTGGCTTTTAAAGCTCGCACCCTGGGATAAATAGAAGCGACTTGTTCTCGTTCTTCTTTCGTCGGCCAACCCGGGAAAATGGTCGTTGCATCAAGCCGGTCCAGCCTGTAACTCGGCAGGGGATTCTCGCCTTCAGGGGCAGTGTTCTTACAGTAAAACCATGTCCGGTTCCACCCTTTTGGGTGACTCGCCAATTTGGCCTCTGGAAAAGGAGTGTTCTTCCACCTCTGGACGGAAATTCCACCAAGTTCTATACTGGGGCCATCTGCGAACTCGGTCTGGTGGTTGATGTAGAAAAATTCTCGAAAGAGTGGGACAGTTGGTTCCATCTGAAGGTAAACCTCGCAGAAGACTTGGAATTGACAAAGATTGGTTAATGAATTGCGACCAATGTCTTGAGGATGAAGGTTGAAAAGGTGAAGAAAATCCCGGAAGAATTTTGACCCGGGCGGTGAAAAACCCCTCTGAAGATGATCTACAAAAACAACCACTTCTCCTTGAGTAGGTTGAGGTGTGCTCTCTTCTTCAGGTGCCCGCCAGTTAATTATATCATGAGCCGGCAAAAGGCCTTGCTCTACCAGATCCTCAAGGACAAGTTTGGACACTTGGGATTTGACCCAGTTGCAGGCTTTATCAGTCTTGGCCATAACGAGACGCCTTGAAATTGAAACTGCGAAGTGGAATAATAAAAGTAAATTGGCGGGTCAGGTTCATAAGTGATAAGCCGCCCGGTTATTCGTGAGGTCACCTCCAAAAATAAGAGGCAGCTACGTCTTAGGATAAGTCGGTATCTCTAATAAAAAATAATGAGTCGCCAGGAGTAAGCCGGCAATGATAAAGATGAGCATGCTTATTCAAGTTATGACTAAAGCGTTGACGAGTCGAAACATCATGAGCCGGCTCAGAATTATATGGAGACTACATTTTCTGCTAAGTGTTGCAAAAACAAGATTCAGATGAAGCAGTTACAGTTACAGATCTACAAAATACGCAAAAAAGGAAAATATTTGCTATTCCTAACTCATACAAAGGAAGCAAGGTTTGATCTACTCCGGATTTCTAGCAAATGTATGAGGCTCCTAGATGCAAGATGGTACCACGGATAGCGGAGGAACATTATTGTGAAGAAAGCATTTAGGAATAGATCTAAACAACGGCAATGGCGATACGGCCTGTGCAAGAACACCGATGAACTAGGGTAAGATACTGTTACAGATTTGGGGAGTAATGAAGCATACCTGGGCGCGGCGAATGGATTGAGATGATCCTGAGCAGCTTTGACGACGGCACGCGCGAAGAAGAGGATGCGGTTGAGGTCGCTGGCGCGCGTCGGGGTCGTACGGCGGCGGAGCTCCTGACACTGGTAGATACGTTGCGAGGAAGAAGAAAGGGGGGCGGTCGAAGCGGTAAACGGAAATGAAACCCCATCGGGCGTATTTATAAAAAATAGAAGGGGAAAAGGCAGGTGCGAAAACAGAGGAGCGCAGTAACTTTTATGAGTAGATGACGCCTCGATTTTCGGGCCTGACAGATATACTCAAAAGATTCGTTATGATGTCGCGCCTGAACCCCGCGATTTCCGGAAGGTGATGTCGTGACAGAGGGGTCAGAGATGTTAAGGTGACAGTGTTTTATGAGCCGGTGAAGCTCGCGCGACTCGGCCATGAAATGAGCCTCGATAATAAAAGGAAGGATAACCCGGCAATGTAACTTCTGGAGATTGATGCGAATAAATTCACCTCACTCTGGGGGCTAATGTTGGGGGTATAACCCGCCGGTATAACCCGCCCGTTCAGGGCCGGGTTGCCCATTGGCGGCTTAACGGATAAGGGACGCAGCGTTCATGGATCAGGAGGCCCATCCGGCGAGTCGTAAAGCAGGCCGGGTTAGGGCCCAATACTGGAGGCGGCGGCTTATCCAAGGACATGATATATTTTCCTTACTTGAGAAACAAGATGGGTAGGAATTAGAGTATGACACGGGTCGTCTCTTTGACCCGGAATCTGTTGTAAACCCGGGCCTCGACCTGTATATAAAGGCGAGCCCCCGAGGCAGAAAGAGGGGGTTACGAGCTCTCGAGTACTAGGTTAGCCAAGTTGCACCATTGTAATCGAGATCATCATCAATACAACCAAAGCAGGACGTAGGCTATTACCTCCACTATGAGGGGCCGAACCTGGGTAAACCCTTGTCTCTCGATTCCGATCAACCCCGTTCGAGTTACCACTTAGCTGCGATGGCCTCACGACTAAGTCCTTTCACGAGGACATCTGCCGTGACAAAACCACGACGGGTATTGATCTGAGTTGGCCACTGGCCTATACGCACTACCACCACGCGGGATAATGGTTTAATGGGGCCCTCGGCGCCGTATGTATCAGCCGAAAGCTCTGTCAGACGTCCAGTTCAGCATTGTGGCACGGTCGGATCGTGTCATCCAGGAGAGGGGTGGCGCTGGTATCCACCCTGCAAACAACGACCCGGAGTGCAAAGGGCGATGGGCCCAAGACCCCTGAGCACTTAGGATGTAGACTAGCAGGGACCTCTCTGCGGAGCCTAGGTAGGACTACGTCGTGTCGATCAGCCAAGGCCGGGCATGACCGAGAAAAGTGTGTCCAGCCAGAGTTAATCGAGCGTGTTGGGTAACAGTAGTGCAGCCCTGCAGGGAAGATTATCTATTCGAATAGCCGTGTCCACGGTAACGGGACGCTCAGTGTTGTATCCCGATCTACTACAACTTGAACTGGATACATGTTAATTAATTGTAAGCTCTGGGATCGCTTTCTCGCAGGGAGTCGAGGAAGGATCTCTAGGCTTTGCTAATACATGCTTGTTAATTTATTATATGATACTAATCTGTACTCTTCTAATGCTGCAAGACGCTACAAGTGTTGGGGAACGTTGCATGGGAAACAAAAATTTTCCTACGCACACATAAGATCTATCCATGGTGATGAGCATCTACGAGAGGGAGAGTGAATCTACATACCCTTGTAGATCGCTAAGCGGAAGCGTTAATAAACGCGGTTGATGTAGTCGAACGTCTTCGCGATCCAAATCGCCGAGCGTCCCGCGATCCAATCACGATCCTTCCGATCTAGTGCCGAACGGACGGCACCTCCGTGTTCAACACACGTACGGCTTGATGACGCCTTCACCTCCTCGATCCAGCGAGCGATGGTGAAGTAGAGGTTGAGTTCCAGCAGCACGACGGCGTGGTGATGGTGGTGAGGAACAATCTCTGCAGGGCTTCGCCAAGCACTACGGAGATTATGACGGAGGAACTAGAGGGCTAGGGTTGCCGGCACACGGCTTGGGAAATCCTGATGTGTCCCGTGTGCTAGCCCTGCCCCTCTATTTATATGTTGAGCCTTGGGGTCTAAACTTGGAGTAAAAGCCTCCTCCGGGTCGGTTTTGCCCGCACAAGGTCGGTTTGGCCCGCAGGAAAAGAGTCCAATTCGGACCCTGCCGAATCGTGCACAGCCGCGCACAAGCGGTAGTACCGCTTCACACAAGCGGTAGTACCGCTTGGGCGGTAGTACCGCTTCACACAAGCGGTAGTACCGCTCGGGCGGTAGTACCGCTTCACCAAGCGGTAGTACCGCTTACGCGGCAGCAAAACTACTTTTGCACTTTCCAATACCTTGTGGGCTTTATCCCTTTGGCTCATATAAAGTGTTGCTGCACCCGAACACTTCGGTAAACATCCGGAACCCCTTCCGGTGAACTTCGGAACTCTTCCGGAGATCAAAACACTATTATCACATATATCAATCTTTACCTCCGGACTATTCCGGAGATCCTCGTCATGTCCGGGATCTTATCCGGGACTCCGAACAACTTCCGGTCACCAACATAATAACTCAATTATACTAATCGTCACCAAACGTTAAGTGTGTAGACCCTGCGGGTTCGAGAACTATGTAGACATGACCGAGACACCTCTACGGCCAATAACCAATAGCGGGACCTGGATGCCCATATTGGCTCCTACATATTCTACGAAGATCTTTATCGGTCGAACCTCTATGTCAAGGATTCAGTTAATCCCGTATGCTGTTCCCTTTGTTCTTCGGTATGTTACTTGCCCGAGATTCGATCGTCGGTATCACTATACCTAGTTCAATCTCGTTACCGGCAAGTCTCTTTACTCGTTCCGTAATACAAGATCTCGTGGCTAACACTTTAGTCACATTGCTTGCAAGGCTCATTGTGATGTTGTATTACCGAGTGGGCCCTGAGATACCTCTCCGTCATACGGAGTAACAAATCCCAGTCTTGATCCATGCCAACCCAACAGACACCCTCGGAGATACCTGTAGAGCACCTTTATAGTCACCCAGTTACGTTGCGACGTTTGATACACACAAGGTATTCCTCCGGTGTTAGTGAGTTGCATGATCTCATGGTCAAAGGAACAGATACTTGACATGCAGAAAACAATAGCAATAAACTGACACGATCAAATGCTACGTTTACAGTTTGGGTCTTGTCCATCACATCATTCTCCTAATGATGTGATCCCGTTATCAAATGACTTCTCATGTCAATGGCTAGGAAACCTTAACCATCTTTGATCAACGAGCTAGTCAACTAGAGGCTTACTAGGGACACAGTGTTGTCTATGTACCCACACATGTATTTGAGTTTCCAATCAATACAATTATAGCATGGATAATAAACGATTATCATGAACAAGGAAATATAATAATAACCAATTTATTATTGCCTCTAGGGCATATTTCCAACAGTCTCCCACTTGCACTAGAGTCAATAATCTAGTTCACATCACTATGTGATTTACATTGTAATGAATCGAACACCCATGCAGTTCTGGTGTTGTTCATGTTTAGCCCTTGGAAGAGGTTTAGTCATCGGATCTGCAACATTTAGATCCGTGTGTACTTTGCAAATATTTATGTCGTCCTCCTTGATGTAATCGCGGATGGAATTGAAACGTCGTTTTATGTGTCTGGTCCTCTTGTGAAATCTTGGTTCCTTGGCTAGAGCAATGGCACCAGTATTATCACAAAACAGAGTCATTGGGTTAAGCGCACTAGGCACTACTCCAAGATCTGTCATGAACTCCTTCATCCAGACACCTTCCTTCGCCGCCTCCGAGGCAGCGATGTACTCCGCTTCGCATGTAGAATCTGCTACCACGCTTTGCTTGGAACTGCACCAGCTAACCGCACCCCCATTAAGAATAAATACGTATCCGGTTTGCGACTTAGAGTCATCCGGATCAGTGTCAAAGCTTGCATCGACGTAACCCTTTACGACGAGCTCTTGATCACCTCCATAAACGAGAAACATGTCCTTAGTCCTTTTCAGGTACTTCAGGATATTCTTGACCGCCGTCCAGTGTTCCATTCCTGGATCACTTTGAAACCTTCCGACCATACTTATGGCAAGGCTGACATCGGGTCTTGTGCACAGCATTGCATACATGATAGAGCCTATGGCCGAAGCATAGGGGATGACACTCATCTTTTCTCTATCTTCTGCAGTCACTGGGCATTGAGTCTTACTCAACTTCACACCTTGCAAAACAGGCAAGAACCCCTTCTTGGACTGATCCATTTTGAACTTCTTCAAAATCTTATCAAGGTATGTGCTTTGTGAAAGTCCTATTAAACGTCTTGATCTATCTCTATAGATCTTGATGCCTAATATGAAAGCAGCTTCTCCTAGGTCCTTCATTGAAAAACTCTTGTTCAAATATTCCTTTACACTTTCCAGCATTTCTATATTGTTTCCAATCAGCAATATGTCATCCACATATAATATTAGAAACGCTATAGAGCTCCCACTCATTTTCTTGTAAATACAAGCTTCTCCGTAAACTTGTATAAACTCGAACGCTTTGATCACCTCATCAAAACGAAGATTCCAACTCCGAGATGCTTGCACCAGTCCATAAATGGATCGCTGGAGTTTGCAAACTTTGTCAGCATTCTCTGGATCGACAAAACCTTCTGGTTGCATCATATACAACTCTTCCTTAAGGTAACCGTTAAGGAACGCTGTTTTGACATCCATCTGCCAAATTTCATAATCGAAAAAGGCAGCTATTGCTAACATGATTCTGACGGACTTAAGCATCGCTACGGGTGAGAAGGTCTCATCGTAGTCAACTCCTTGAACTTGTGAAAAACCCTTTGCCACAAGTCGAGCTTTATAGACGGTGACATTACCGTCCGCGTCCGTCTTCTTCTTAAAGATCCATTTGTTCTGAATGGCCTTACGCCCTTCAGGTAATACTTCCAAAGTCCATACTTTGTTTTCATACATGGATCCCATCTCGGATTTCATGGCCTCTAACCACTTCTCGGAATCCGGGCTCATCATCGCTTCTCCATAGCTCGTAGGTTCATCGTTGTCTAACAACATGACCTCTAAGACAGGGTTGCCGTACCACTCAGGAGCAGTACGCGTCCTTGTCGACCTACGAGGTTCGATAGCAACTTGATCCAAAGCTTCATGATCATCATCATTAACTTCCTCTTCAGCTAATGTAGGCTCGACAGAAACAACTTTCTGCGTTGCGCTACTCTTAGGTTGAAGTAAAGGTTCAATAACCTCATCAAGTTCTATCTTCCTCCCACTCAATTCTTTCGAGAGAAACTCTTTCTCAAGAAATGCTCCGTTTTTAGCGACAAACACTTTGCCTTCGGATCTGAGGTAGAAGGTATACCCAACTGTCTCTTTTGGGTATCCTATGAAGACGCATTTCTCCGCTTTGGGTTCCAGCTTTTCAGGCTGAAGCTTTTTGACATAAGCATCACATCCCCAAACTTTAAGAAACGACAGCTTTGGCTTCTTGTCAAACCAAAGTTCATATGGCGTCGTCTCAACGGATTTCGATGGTGCCCTATTTAAAGTGAATGCAGCTGTCTCTAATGCATAACCCCAAAACGATAGTGGCAAATCGGCAAGAGACATCATAGATCGCACCATATCCAATAAGGTTCGATTACGACGTTCGGACACACCATTACGCTGTGGTGTTCCAGGCGGTGTCAATTGTGAAACAATTCCACACTGTCTTAAGTGACTGCCAAACTCATAACTCAGATATTCTCCTCCTCGATCAGATCGTAGGAATTTAATCTTCTTGTTACGATGATTCTCAACTTCACTCTGAAATTGTTTGAACTTTTCAAATGTTTCAGACTTGTGTTTCATTAAGTAAATATACCCATATCTACTTAAGTCATCAGTGAAGGTGAGAAAGTAACGATAACCACCGCGCGCCTCAATACTCATCGGACCGCACACATCAGTATGTATGATTTCCAATAAGTCACTTGCCCGTTCCATTATTCCAGAGAACGGCGTTTTAGTCATCTTGCCCATGAGGCATGGCTCACATGTGTCAAGTGATTCAAAATCAAGTGACTCCAAAAGTCCATCAGCATGGAGCTTCTTCATGCGTTTTACGCCAATATGACCTAAACGGCAGTGCCACAAGAAAGTGGTATTATCATTATCAATTCTACATCTTTTGGCATCAATGTTATGAACATGTGTATCATTACTATCGAGATTCAATAAGAATAAACCCCTCACATCGGGTGCATGACCATAAAAGATATTACTCATATAAATAGAACAACCATTATTCTCTGATTTAAATGAGTAACCGTCTCGCAATAAACAAGATCCAGATATAATGTTCATGCTTAACGCAGGCACCAAATAACACTTATTTAGGTTCATCACTAATCCCGACGGTAATCGAAGAGCGAGCGTGCCAACGGCGATCACATCAACCTTGGAACCATTTCCCACGCGCATCGTCACTTCGTCCTTTGCCAGCCTCCGTCTATTCCGCAGTTCCTGTTTTGAGTTGCAAATATGAGCAACCGCACCGGTATCAAATACCCAGGCACTACAACGAGAGTTGGTAAGGTACACATCAATAACATGTATATCATATATACCTTGTTTGTTGTTGGCCGCCTTCTTGTCAGCCAAATACTTGGGGCAATTCCGCTTCCAGTGTCCAGTTCCCTTGCAATGAAAACACACAGTTTCTGGTTTGGGTCCAGCCTTGGGTTTCTTCACGAGAGGAGCAACTGCTTTGCCACTCTGCTTGGAGTTACCCTTCTTACCCTTGCCATTTTTCTTGAAACTAGTGGTTTTATTGACCATCAACACTTGATGCTCCTTCTGAATTTCAGACTCAGCGGCTTTCAGCATCGCAAACAGCTCGGCGACTGACTTGTTCATCCCGTGCATGTTATAGTTCAACACGAAGCTCTTGTAGCTAGGTGGCAATGATTGAAGAACTCTGTCAGTGATAGCCTCTGGCGGAAGGGGCATCCCTAACTCAGCCAGACGGGTGGAGTACCCAGACATTCTGAGCACGTGATCACTGATAGACCCGTTCTCCTCCATCTTGCAAGCATAGAACTTATCGGAGATCTCATATCTCTCGATCCGGGCATTCTTCTGAAAGATAAACTTCAACTCCTGGAACATCTCATATGCTCCATGACGTTCAAAACGTCTTTGAAGTCCCGGTTCTAAGCCATACAACATTGCACATTGAACTATTGAGTAATCATCAGAACGAGCCTGCCAGGCGTTCACAACGTCTAGAGACTCAACTGGAGCGGGTGGATCACCAAGCGGTGCATCAAGGACATAAGCCTTCTGGGAAGCCGTAAGGATAATCCTTAGATTACGGGCCCAGTCCACAAAGTTACTTCCATCATCTTTCAACTTAGCTTTCTCTAGGAACGCATTAAAATTCAGGGGTGCTACCGCGCGAGCCATGATCTACAACATAAATATAGCAAAGATAACTTAGACTATTGTTCTTAGATAATGAGTTTAGTTAATCATATTACTTAAAAACTCCCACTCAAATTGACATCCCTCCGATCATTCGAGTGTAACATGATCCAAATCCACCAACTCAAGTCCGATCATCACGTGAGTTGAGGTGGTTTCAATGGTGAACATCTTCATGTTGATCATATCTACTATATGACTCATGTTCGACCTTTCGGTCTCTTGTGTTCCGAGGCCATGTCTGTACATGCTAGGCTCGTCAAGTTTAATCCGAGTGTTCCGCACGTGCAACATGGCTTGCACCCGTTGTATGCGAACGTAGAGTCTATCACACCCGATCATCACGGCGTGTCTCGAAACGACGAACTTTCGCAACGGTGCACACTTGGGGAGAACACAATTTATCTTGAAATTTAAGTGAGGGATCACCTTATAATGCTACCGTCGTCCTAAGCAAAATAAGATGCATAAAAGGATTAACATCACATGCAAATCATAAGTGACATGATATGGCCATGAACTTGTGCTTTTGATCTCCATCTCCAAAGCACCGGCATGATCTCCATCGTCACCGGCATGACACCATGATCTCCATCATCTTGATCTCCATCAACGTGTCGCCATAAGGTTGTCGCGCCGACTGTTGCTTCCACGACTATAGCTAACGTTTAGCGATAAAGTAAAGCATTACATAGCGCTTAATGATTGACACGCAGGTCATACAATAATTAAAGACAACTCTATGGCTCCTGCCAGTTGCCGTACTCATCGACATGCAAGTCGTGATATTCTATACAAAACATGATCATCTCATACATCACATATATCTCATCATGTAATTGGCCATATCACATCACAACATACCCTGCAAAAACAAGTTAGACGTCCTCTAATTGTTGTTGCAAATTTTACGTGGCTGCTACGGGTTTGCAAGAACCGTTCTTACCTACGCAAAACCACAACGTGGTGTAGTGATTGCTTTTTGATCTTCTAAAAGAACCCTCTTCATTGAACCGATTCAACTAAAGTGAGAGAGACAGACACCCGCCAGTCACCTTTATGCAACAAGTGCACGCAGCGGTAAAACCAGTCTCGCGTAAGCGTACGCGTAATGTCGGTCCGGGCCGCTTCATCTCACAATGCCGCTGAATCAAGTATCAACTAGTAACGGCAAGCAATATGTATACACCCACGCCCACAACTCGTTTGTGTTCTACTCGAGATCTCATCTACGCATAGACCTAGCTCATGATGCCACTGTTGGGGAACGTTGCATGGGAAACAAAAATTTTCCTACGCACACATAAGATCTATCCATGGTGATGAGCATCTACGAGAGGGAGAGTGAATCTACATACCCTTGTAGATCGCTAAGCGGAAGCGTTAATAAACGCGGTTGATGTAGTCGAACGTCTTCGCGATCCAAATCGCCGAGCGTCCCGCGATCCAATCACGATCCTTCCGATCTAGTGCCGAACGGACGGCACCTCCGCGTTCAACACACGTACGGCTTGATGACGCCTTCACCTCCTCGATCCAGCGAGCGATGGTGAAGTAGTGGTTGAGTTCCAGCAGCACGACGGCGTGGTGATGGTGGTGAGGAACAATCTCTGCAGGGCTTCGCCAAGCACTACGGAGATTATGACGGAGGAACTAGAGGGCTAGGGTTGCCGGCACACGGCTTGGGAAATCCTGATGTGTCCCGTGTGCTAGCCCTGCCCCTCTATTTATATGTTGAGCCTTGGGGTCTAAACTTGGAGTAAAAGCCTCCTCCGGGTCGGTTTTGCCCGCACAAGGTCGGTTTGGCCCGCAGGAAAAGAGTCCAATTCGGACCCTGCCGAATCGTGCACAGCCGCGCACAAGCGGTAGTACCGCTTCACACAAGCGGTAGTACCGCTTGGGCGGTAGTACCGCTTCACACAAGCGGTAGTACCGCTCGGGCGGTAGTACCGCTTCACCAAGCGGTAGTACCGCTTACGCGGCAGCAAAACTACTTTTGCACTTTCCAATACCTTGTGGGCTTTATCCCTTTGGCTCATATAAAGTGTTGCTGCACCCGAACACTTCGGTAAACATCCGGAACCCCTTCCGGTGAACTTCGGAACTCTTCCGGAGATCAAAACACTATTATCACATATATCAATCTTTACCTCCGGACTATTCCGGAGATCCTCGTCATGTCCGGGATCTTATCCGGGACTCCGAACAACTTTCGGTCACCAACATAATAACTCAATTATACTAATCGTCACCAAACGTTAAGTGTGTAGACCCTGCGGGTTCGAGAACTATGTAGACATGACCGAGACACCTCTACGGCCAATAACCAATAGCGGGACCTGGATGCCCATATTGGCTCCTACATATTCTACGAAGATCTTTATCGGTCGAACCTCTATGTCAAGGATTCAGTTAATCCCGTATGCTGTTCCCTTTGTTCTTCGGTATGTTACTTGCCCGAGATTCGATCGTCGGTATCACTATACCTAGTTCAATCTCGTTACCGGCAAGTCTCTTTACTCGTTCCGTAATACAAGATCTCGTGGCTAACACTTTAGTCACATTGCTTGCAAGGCTCATTGTGATGTTGTATTACCGAGTGGGCCCTGAGATACCTCTCCGTCATACGGAGTAACAAATCCCAGTCTTGATCCATGCCAACCCAACAGACACCCTCGGAGATACCTGTAGAGCACCTTTATAGTCACCCAGTTACGTTGCGACGTTTGATACACACAAGGTATTCCTCCGGTGTTAGTGAGTTGCATGATCTCATGGTCAAAGGAACAGATACTTGACATGCAGAAAACAATAGCAATAAACTGACACGATCAAATGCTACGTTTACAGTTTGGGTCTTGTCCATCACATCATTCTCCTAATGATGTGATCCCGTTATCAAATGACATCTCATGTCAATGGCTAGGAAACCTTAACCATCTTTGATCAACGAGCTAGTCAACTAGAGGCTTACTAGGGACACAGTGTTGTCTATGTACCCACACATGTATTTGAGTTTCCAATCAATACAATTATAGCATGGATAATAAACGATTATCATGAACAAGGAAATATAATAATAACCAATTTATTATTGCCTCTAGGGCATATTTCCAACAACAAGGTGCTAGTCTTCGATAGGCTAGGCTTTCCTCTCTATTCTGGCAATTCTACAGTATAGTCCACAGATACAGCCCCTTCACTTTGATACCGATGCATACTTAGCATAGATCTGATGTAAGTCTTGCGAGTACTTTGGATGAGTACTCACGGTTGCTTTGCTTCCTCTTTTCCCCATACCCGATTGCTGCGACCAGATGACGGAGCCCCGGAGCCAGCTGATTCCGTTGACGACTACTACTACCCCGACGGAGCTTACTACTACGTGGAGGCCGACGACCAGGAGTAGTTTAGGAGGCTCCCAGGCAGGAGGCCTTGCCTCTTTCGATCAGAACCGTTGTTTGTTTTCGCCTTCTTAAGGCATTCTTGTTTAGTTATGTCTGTACTCAGACATTTTTGCTTCCGCTGACTCTTGTGTAACTCGAGCTTATGTATTCGAGCCTTCGAGGCCCCTGGCTTGTAATATAAAGCTTGTTTTATTTTATTTGGTGTTTAGAGTTGTGTTGTGATATCTTCAAGTGAGTCCTTAGGCTTGATCGTGTGCATTTGCGTGTATGATTAGTGCACGATTAAGTCAGGGGCGTCACATGTAGGGGACTTCAACCATATTTACCGGGCAAGGGATAAAAACAAACGAAATGTGAACCGGAGTAGGATCAACCGCTTTCACTCGGCGTTGCAAACCTGCGAGCTTAAGGAAATCCACCTGCAGAATAGGCGCTTCACCTGGAGCAATGAGCATAATAATCCAACCCTTTGCAAGCTTGACTCCTTCTTCTGCAATGCGGAGTGGGAAACAACTTTCAACACTCATGTCCTCCATGCCTTATCATCTTCCCTTTCCGACCACTGCCCCTTGCTGCTAGCTGATGATAAGGGTCCAAGGCGTCCTCGATCCTTCAAATTCGAGAACCTATGGGTTTCCTTGCCTGGATTCCATGAGGGGGTCCAAAAGGCCTGGAATGAACCGTTATCCCACTCCGAACCTTACCAGAGACTGCACCATAAGCTCAAGAAGACTGCTCTTCGACTTTTGGAATGGAGCAGGAGCATGTTCTCTAAGGACAAGGTCCATCTTCATGCGGCTCACATGGTGATCCTCCGTCTGGACATCGCTCAAGAGGAACGACTGCTCTCCGCTGAGGAACTTGATCTTCGCTCCAGGCTCAAGCGGAGGGTGATTAGCCTTGCGGTGCTCCAAAGGGCTAGGAAAAGCCAATGTGCGAGGATCTCTAACCTTAAGGAGGGTGATGCCAACACACAAAAAATTCACCATAGAATCAATGCTAGACGGAGAAAGAACCACATCCACCGGATTAAGGTGGCCCACGGGTGGGTCACTGAGCATAAGCAGAAGGAGAAGATTATCCACGACCACTTCTCCGAGCTCATGGGCCATGGGGCCATAACCAACGCCGACTTTAACTGGGAGGAGCTGAACATCCAACCGCTTGATTTGCATGAGCTCGGTGACAATATTACCGAGGATGAGATTTGGGAGGCAATTAAAGATATGCCCGGTGACAAGGCTCCCGGCCCGGACGACTTCACGGGCATTTTCTTCAAGAGGTGTTGGAACTACATCAAACATGATATCATGAGGGTCATTAGCTGTTTCGGCTCTCTCCGCACAGCCAACCTACAATGGCTTAACTCGGCCAACATTATTTTGCTGCCCAAAAAGGAAGGGGCCGAGGGCATCTCTGACTACAGACCCATTAGCCTTGTTCACGCCATCGCCAAAATCATTACCAAGGTCCTATCCCTTCGGCTGGCACCCCACATGGGTGCCCTTGTCTCCAACGCCCAGAGCGCATTCATAAAGAAAAGGAGCATACATGATAACTTCATGTACGTTCGCAACTTCGCCCGCCGGCTTCACAAGTGCAAGACACCCGCTCTCCTTTTCAAGCTCGACATCAAAAAAGCTTTCGACTCTGTGAAATGGGGATACATCCTAGACTTGCCTAAGCGCAAGGGGCTGCTGGACAAGTTCAGGGATTGGATTGCCGCTTTGCTTTCATCGTCTTCGTCACGGTTCCTCCTCAACGGCATCCCTGCCCCCCCCATTAAGCATGGCTGTGGGTTCAGGCAAGGAGACCCCCTATCGCCCTTGCTATTTGTTCTGGCGATTGACCCTCTACATCAGATCCTTGAACTCGCAACTCGCAAAGGTCTTTTTCACAAGCTACGCGGGCGTGGAGTCATGGTGAGAACCTCCCTATATGCGGACGACGCGGCGGTATTTATGGCTCCAATCAAGAAGGACATTGACAACCTGTCGGTCATTTTAAGAGGTTTCGGGAAGGTTACGGGCCTCTGCACCAACCTTCAAAAAAGCTCAGTCGTGCCCATTCGGTGTGCCCATCTCGACCTGGAGCGCATCCTTGTTAGTATGCTGGCGGCACGGGCCTCCTTCCCCATAAAATATTTGGGTCTACCGCTTTTGGTCTGGCAGCTTCGGAAAGTTGACTTCCAGTATCTTGAGGACAAAGCAGCTGGCAAATTGCTTACCTGGGAGGGGCAGAACATCACCACCATTGGACGCACGACGCTCGTCCGATCTGTGACCACCTCACTAGCGGTCTACTCCATCACGCCCCTGATTGTCCCGCAAGGATCACTGCACAACCTAAACAAGATCGAGAGAGCCTTCCTTTGGTCCGGAACGGATAAAACAACCGGTGCACAGTGCAAAGTTAACTGGGATGTAGTCTGCCGCCCTACGGCATATGGAGGCCTTGGGGTTCTCAACACCGACAAGTTTGCTCGTGCCTTACGCCTGCGTTGGCTGTGGTATGAATGGAAGGAGCCGAACAAACTGTGGGTGGGATTAGGCAACCCATGTACGGTTGAGGACCGTGAATTCTTCTACGCCTCCACCACGATTATCATGGGCAATGGTGCAAAAACACCTTTTTGGGACTCCCCTTGGCTGCTCGATCGCAAGCCCAAGGATATTGCCCCTCTCATTTTTGAGGCCTCAAGGAGGAAATCTTGGAAGGTGAGGGAGGCTCTTAATGGGAATGCTTGGATGCTTAAGATCAACCGGGACACCGTCATCACCGGCAATCACATTCGCGAATTCTTCACCCTTTGGATGCTTGTCAATGACTTCCACCTTGACGAGCTAGCCGAAGATGACATTGTTTGGAAGCACTCCATGGATGGGGTATACTCTGCAGCCACCGCTTACAAGGCGCAGTTCCTTGGTTTGACTCTCTCTCCTATGGACTTCATGGTGTGGAAAGTTTGGGCCCCTCCCCCCCGAAGGTCAAGTTCTTCGCATGGCTCGCCTTGCAAGGACGGATTTGGACAGCCGATCGACTGGAGCGTCGTGGTTGGGCTAACTGTGGCCTTTGCCCTCTATGCAATCGAGAGCCAGAGACGACCACCCACCTCTTCGTCAAATGCCGCTTCACCACTCGGCTTTGGAACATGGTCATCGAGAAATATGGGCTTGCGCATATGGACACCACCGCTTGGCACCTCCACGAATCCCTCTTCGCATGGTGGGATAAGAGAACCGACATGGCCAACCCCAATAGGCGAGCGATGGCCTCCCTCACCATGCTCGTGACTTGGGCAGTATGGAATGAGAGGAATGCTAGGGTCTTCCGACACAAGAGCACGCCGCCGCCAATCATTCTGAAAATTGTCACCGCCGAGGCTAAGATATGGGTCACCGCCGGTGCTAAGAATCTAGGCGAAATTGTATTTAGCGAGTAATTGTCAGGCCGTACTTGGTGGGGTCTTGTAACACTCTAAAACTCTATTCTCCTCATTTAATAGATGAGGCAAATCTTTTGCCTCCGTTTCGGAAAAAAAAAACGCTGCCGATTTAGCTCAGTAGTACTGGACTGGGAAATTTATGCACTTACATTACATTGGTTTGGTCACATACTTTTTTGACTTGGTCAGCAGTATGGATCAAAACCACTGGTGTAGCTTCGAGGTTCAGACTGCTGCTGCATGCTGCTTTTTTTTTCTTCCATACACCTGCCAAACTTGGGAGCCGGTTCCATGACGGAACAGAGTTTTTTGCAAAACAACACATACAATCAAAGCCTAAATAAAGATCAAAAGAGAAAAACAGTGACAGTTGTACGGAGTGCCCAAAGACCAAAAGGTCTTGCTTGTCAGCTCGCCATAGATCGGAAGTTTTTCTTGCCAATAAATAAATAAATACTGAAGTTTTTCTTAGTGACCGTCATGATGTTGCACCTCTAAAAGGGTCTTATTTCTCTCATAAAAAAAGGGAAATGATAAATCCCGAACGTTCGGGATTTGACCGTGGAAAATCGAACGTTTTCGATGGCAATTTTAGAGACTTGAGGATGGCAATTTTAGTTGACACGCACGGCAATTTTCTAACAGAAAATACACTAAGCACGAATTTGTCATGCTTGTCAACTAAACTTGAGAAGTAGAAATGTCAGTGATACATCTCCCCCATCCCCCCCTCTCCCCTTTGATTCAAGAGAGATTCAATGGCGTTTCTACAAATGCGCGCAGCAGCTTTGCCGCGCCAGCCATGGACGCTTTCGCTCGTTTGGAAACTCGATGTGGCAGCGTCTGCTGTGCTGCACATGCTGCATGCTCGCTTGCCATGATGACCATGGAGTAGTAGTGGGCTTGCATTCTACTAGCCGTTTCTATCGATCGACCGTAGCATTCCATTCCTCGTGTGTTGCGTTGCACCTGCATTTGCACACTTGCACGGTCGACGTATGTGTTCGAGCCTAGACGTGGCAAGCAGGACTCCAGTGGTAAGGAAGAGTTGCTTTGGCCCAAGCTTGGTCCATTTGACATTCTTTTTAACAAATACTCCTACAACGTGTCAATGTAGCAGTACAATCTGAAATCCCAGCTCGATAGGGGTTCAGGAGCATGTGCACAGCTTCTTTTCTTTTTTTTTTGAAATAAGCATGTGCACAGCTTTGAACGAGAGCGTGCGTGCATCGTCCGGACCATCGATGAACCAGGACCCAACCTATCTGAAACCCCGGACCAAACGGAAGTAAACGTCCGGAGCCACAACGTCAACACAAGGGAAGCAAATGGCTCACGTACTGAGTCTGACTCAAGAGTCAAGACCGGAAACAACATGCATGCAAATAACTCATGTCTCATACTCCAGGCTAATTATACAGGGTGCCCAAATGGAGTTAACTATAGTCTATGGGCTAATTATTATCCCTTAGAATTACTCACGGTACCTCATGAGCTGATCCACGGGCATGGGCATGGGCATGATCCCCTGCAGTGCAGGCGCAGCTAGCTGAACTCCTCACTACTCGCCTCCACGGAGAAGGCCCACGAAGCCGGCGAGGTCGCGCGCAGCGAGGCAGGCGATGCACACTTTGCAGATCGTGGCGAGGTACCCGGGGAGGAGGATGCGGACGGCGCGGGCGTACATGCAGTGGCTGACGGCGGCGACCGCGAGCTCGAGGTAGGCGAGGGCGCGGCGGACCCAGCGGCGACGGCATGGGAACCGCAGCGCGAGCGCCGCCACGGCCGCCTCGAGCACCGCGGCCCCCGGCGGCCCCCGCGGCCGTCACCCTGACGCACGGCAGGTTGAAGTAGGCCTGCACTCAGACGGAATCCCAATTTGGCGCGTGATCCATCGGAAATTCGGGATGTCTAGCATCTAGCCTGACAGTAGACGGGTTAGTTAGGCTGGTACGTTCGTACCTGGCTCAAGCAGACGTTGTAGTAGTGGTCGAGTGCGTAGAAGACCACGATGGCCAAGGCGTAGCCGACGACGGTGGCGCAGGCGATGATGAGCGACCGTACGCGGGCCTGCCGGGCGGCAGCCGTCTTCTTGCCGTCCATGGTCAGGACGAGATCTACAGCAACGCAGGCAGGGCAGCACACGGTTAGTTGGTTCCCCGTCGGAAAAAGGAACGATCGACAATGCTTAATTTCAACCGGAAGGAAGAAGAAGAAGAAGAAGAATAAGAAGAAGAAATATTCCAGCGAGATGATAAAGCACACGCTACGCTAGCTAGTTCCGACGTTTTCAGTTCAATCGAGACACGGAGTAAATCCGATCCGAGGAGGAAGGGAGAGACAAGTCAGCTAGCAGAATGCCGGCCGGCCGGGGAGACGGAGAGGGAGGGGGCTCACCGTCCGTCGCGCGTCCTGCTCCTTGTTGTCGATCCGAGGAGGAAGGGAGTCCTTGGTGTGCTTCTTGTACGGGGCTCGACGCGAGGTGGAGAGCAATTAATGGTCGGGCACGCTCACGGCCGGTGGAGCTGCTTAAGTGCAGCTGCGTGCCCGGGATGCAAAGGCGATGGCGCGTGGGCCCGTCCCAACCACGACGTGTCGATCGACGACCGGCGACGATCTCAGCCGCGTCCGGGGAGTCCGCATACCATCTTTGGCAATGCTCAATTTTCCTTGCAATTGGGTGTACGTACAGGCATGTGATGCGAGTGAAAGTGAAGCTCAGCACACACACATGCATATGCATAGGGCATGTGTACACCGCAGTAAAAAGATAGCTGCTGATGCCAGCTATCCCATTGGCGGTAGTAGAGTTGCTTCCCCCAACAGTCCATGAGTCCAACCAGGGGCGAAATCAGGCCTGGGGCAACTGGGGCTGTAGCCCCAGGCGTGGCCCAACTAGTACCTGTACACATAGTAGCAAAAAATTCAGAATTTGTGATACACAGAAGCCCAGCCCCAGTCTTCACATAGACGTACAAGCCTTCAGCCCGTTAGCCCAACTCCATCGATCTTTCAGAACAGAGAACCAATCGTGTACTAGACGATGGTTGACGCTTCGATCTGTGATATGTAGCCTGATCGTTAGCCAATCAAGTCAAGAAAGAAAGTGTTCAAAAAAAGTCAAGAAAGAAAGAAAATTCCTCTCCTAATCGGCAACAGAGAAACCCTCGCCTCGCCTCGCTCGAACTGAGCGGCCACGCCCTGCGCCGGCGCCGTCGTCAACACGCTATTCCACGCCTCGTCGGCCGCCAGGTCCGGCGTCCTGACAACCCGCCTCTTATTCTTCCCCATCTAGTCTAGTTCTAAATTGCAGCGCAAGCACGGTGGCACCCAGGCCAACGCACACTGCCCAGGTAATATGTAGCCTATCTTCTAATTTTGTTTTCCCGATTTCCTTTATATTAGCGAAACTTACATTGGTGTGCTATATTGAGCGTGATGTATTTGCAAGCGTTGATGATATTAAGATTATATAGTGCAATCAAAAAATGAGGAAACGCCAGGGGCTACTACCTCGTGGTCTTCGTGTTAATGGTATAATATGTTCTCTTTTTTTTGCCAATTTCATACAAAAAATTGACATAGTCTATGTCAAGTGTCATGATTTTAGATATGCGATTTTATGTTTGTAGATCCAAGTCCTTCTACTATTGCTGGTGAAGAAATGATGGCCTGGGATTAAGCAAGTCTTCTCTAATTAGGCATCAAACCATGTTTGCAACAATGTAATTTGTTAAACTATTTGTTTTAAGGAATTTCTTCTCATGATACTAATAAATTTGTATTTCATTTTAAATGTGAATTTGTGGCATACTTCTAACACACATTGGTGTGCGTGGGAGTATTTGACTTATATTTAGCCAGTTTTTTGTTGTTGAGATAGTCAGTTAGGTTTAGCCCTAGGCTCTGAGAATTCCTGGTTCCGCCTCTGAGTCCAACACCCATACCCACTCTGACGACCGGTGCTATGTCCAGCATTTTGGTCAGGCAGGTAGCCAGTGAAACATCTTTTTCTTTCTTTCGCGAGTAGCCAGTGCAACATCTTGACTGCATCAATTTGGTTCATTTATTTATGTTACCTTAGCGGCCTCGGCTTTGAGTTACTCCTAAAATGTTTAGTAACCTAAAATGTTTTACATTTATAAGACGTTGTAGGCCACTACTTTAGTAACCTATAAAATGTTTTACATTTGTTCACAGAGGAAATACATTATTGCGTATTACGTTGCTAATCATGGATTAGGTTCTGACTAGAGAACCATTCATCGACTTATTACTTGATCGCCTGCTAGTGGCCTGTAATCTACTTGCCTGGTTGTTAGAAAGTTAATTTGGTAACTGATCCATATTTACATATGTTACGGCACTGTTGACACACGAACGCGTCACGCGTACCCTCGACGCCGGGGGTGATGCACCGCAGCTCACGTCGAGGGAGGCCTGCCGGAAGCGCGGTACGCAAGACAATCCGGCAGGCGCTTTTGTAGACCCGACGCACCGCTTCTCCGGGATGGAACCCGTCAGGAGTCACGGATGGACGATGGGCTGCCCTAGGTCGATTCGCTCGCCCCTAGGGCCTCGAGGATCGCCGCACTTCAATACGAAGAACGAACGAAGAACGAGAAGAAAGATACAAGGGAGAGGGATAAAAGTAGGGTAAAAGATGTAGATGTGTTTGTTCGATTGTGTGTCATTCCAATCGGCCATCACCTCTTCTATTTAAGAGGGGGTTGGACTTCCCGTACAAGTTATGGATACAGATTTCCTTCCAAAGTACGAAAAACACTAGCCAAATTCGGACTCTCCAAAATCTGCCCGAATCTGCGTGCCGGCAAGTGGTAGTACCGCTTCCGGGTACGGTAGTACCGCTTCAAACGGTAGTACCGCTCTGAGTACCGCTCTACTACCGCCTGGGCTAGTACTACCGCTCGAGTACCGCGCTACCACCGCTCGGGATACCAGAAGAATTTTCGTAAGCGGAACTTGGCGCGGTAGTACCGCTCAAGCGGTAGTACCGCTGTGGAGGGCGGTAGTACCGCTCCAGAGGCCGTCTTGATGGGCTGGCTTCCATCTCCTTACGTCCATCTTGATCTCCGGTCTTCGACGAGCTGCCGCCTTCCCGGGAGTATCATCAGGGTATCTTGCCGGGTCGCCTTGCCGGGTCGTCTCCTTGTCGAGCCGTCTCCTTGCCGGATCGCCTCCTTGCCGGGCCGTCTCCTTGCCAGATCGCCTCCTTGCCGGGCCGTCTCCTTGCCGGAACGCCTCCTTGCCGGGCCGTCTCCTTGCCAGATCGCCTCCTTGCCGGGCCGTCTCCTTGCCGGAACGCCTCCTTGCCGGGCCGTCTCCTTGCCGGATCGCCTCCTTGCCGGGCCGTCTCCTGCCTCTGTTTGGGTCTTCGGCAAGCACTCAAAACCGGCAAGCTTTTCGCTTGAGTCCACCTTTACTGCATTTTGCATCGTGCCAAAATCAGGTGTCAACACATGCCCCCCTGTTTTTCGGCAAAACTTGTGTGCCGAAAAATAATTCGCATAGAGCTTGCTCTAAGGACGATGTCAACACTCCATCGGCCATTTATATGTGCTTAGGGCGATAATCATATATCGGCCATGTTTGTGTTTAAGATGATAAGTATATATCTTGAAGTCGATTGCCACCATCCCGAACCGGCGTAGATTCAAAATCCTCCATCTCATCTTCATCTCCCAATGTGTATATTGAACTTAAAATTTCCTCAATAAAAGGGGATGTTTCAGGTGGCGTGGACGATGTAATAAGGGCTGCATCATCCTTTTTTGGTGGCGTAGGTGCTGTTGTAGCTAGTGTAGAGACATCTGCGTTTCCTTTTTGTTTAGGCCTCCACACTTGTTTTGTGGGCGCCACGGGCCGAATTTTATTGAACAATTCGTCCTTTTGCTCTTCTACTTCATGTGCCGCCTTCTCGCGGCTCCTCATACGTTGTAATCTCCTTTTTGTGTCTTGGACAGACCGGGAGGACACCACTTAGGTTGAATATACTTGGGATCCCTAGATTCTGCTTCGCTTGGAGAATTTTTTGTTGGCCGATTAGCACCATGGCTTGAACGGCCTTGTGTAGGATAATAAAGCTTTTTGTGAGCAGGCCTTCTAGGTGTTGTCCACCCCATATGAAAAGCATAAGGAGCCATTGGGTGCTGTCCCCATCCTCGATTGAAGTCTCCCATGTAATATGGCGCATAGGGGGGTGGCGACATCCATGGTGCCGGTGCCCATGACCCATATGGCCTTGCATAGTGTCGAAACTCTTGCTTCAGAGGTGATCTTGAACGTTTTGAATATGATGGCCGATTGGAGCTAGAACCGTCCGCTTGACTTGCATATTTAGATAGCAACATATCAAAAGTTGGCTTGATTCGCTTGTGCTTAGCTTCACTCCTTTTACACTTGCCAACTTCTGAATTCTTGGGCTTGATAAATTCAACATGAGTATCCTCTTGTACTTGCGGTTGCCCCTCGAGTGCAGGATTTTTTATGGTGATCTTGATTACCTCTCCACCATCGGATTGCTTCTCAAGCACGACTTGCCTCCCCAAGATCTTGTCGCCATCTTTGTTCTTCCTGGGCTCACCAATGACAATATTGTCTTTATTAGCTGATTCGGCTATGTTAGGCCGAATTAACATTTTCTTCCCCTCCAAAGTCATGGTATTCATTGGGAAGGGCTGTCTATCAACTTGCATCTCAGAAAAACTCAATCGTCCGTCATTAATGGCCGATTGTATCTGTCTCCGAAAAACATTGCAATCATTAGTAGCATGAGAAAATGAATTATGATATTTGCAATAAGCACGCCGTTTCAGCTCCTCAAACGGCGGTATGGTGTGTGATATTCTAATCATCTTTTCTTGCAAGAGAGCATCAAATATTCTATCACACTTGGATATATCAAAAGTAAATTTCATCTCCTCATCACGATTCTTACGAATCGGCTTAAGAGCATTGCATGCATAGGGTTTGGCCTTTGAGGACCAAACAAATTCAGTGGTACAGACATCAACCTCATCGTCCGAATATTCATCATTATAATCAAGCATATGCATTCTAGGACGATCGGTTGTTGACCTATGAATCTCTTTACTTCGGCTTTCTTGAGCCAAAGCTTTCTGCAAGACTTGGTTAATATTTAAAAATTCATAACTTTCTAGCCTCTCCTTAATGTGAGTTTTCAAACCATTAAGGACAAGATCCGCCAAGTCTCTTTCGGTTATCACTAAGCTATAGCATCGGTTTTTTATATCTCTAAATCTTTTGACATAATCGGTGACCGATTCATCATGCTTTTACCTAACCGATGTAAGATGCGATAACTTAAGCTCATTGTCGCCACTATAAAAATGATCATGAAACTTTTGCTCTAGTTGCGACCATAAGAGAATTGAGCCAGGTGGCAAAGCAGCAAACCATGAAAATGCGGTGCCAGTTAAAGATAAGGGAAATAACCGCACTTTCAATTCTTCTATGGAACTTGCTTCACCCAACTGTGCTAGATACTGACTCACGTGCTCCCAAGTTGTTTTTGTGCCCTCTTCACTAAATTTGACAAAATCAGGAACCTTATAACCTGGAGGGTACAAAACTGCGTCGAAGTGTTCAGGATAAGGCTTTTGATACACACGACTCTTTACTTTCGGCTCGTTTCCGAAAGTTTCTTGAAACATCTTATGCAAATCCTCCCTTAATTTGGCTAAAATTGGATCCGAGGTAGATGAAGATGCTTGTGGCAATGACATAGGAGCAACTTGGGAACTAGCTAGTGATGCAACTTGTGGAGTAGGCGCCGAAACATAATTCGGCGGAAGACCAAACATGCTTGTATTCATAGGTGATGTGACAAAGTAATTCGGCGTAGACGCCGAATTGGGCACACTCATAATAGGATTAGAGTATGCAGGTGCGGCCACAAGTTGATTGGTTTGGCTAGGATAAAAATTCATCGGCAAATTGTAATGTTGTTGCATGGGAGGTGCCGATGAAATAGGTAAAGTTGGATTAGGTTTTTCTGGGCTAATGGATACACCAACATTACCACTAGATGACGGCGGCATATTTTTCTGAGCATTGGTATTTGCCACGAAAGAATTGTACGCCATCACATTACCCTTACTAACAAGACTTTCAATCACAACCAGTTGCTCAGGAGAAAAAACTTTGCTCACAGTGATTTCATCTTGTTCATCAATGGGAGGAGGTAACCTGATTTCTCCAATCGGAGTGATGTTGCCTTGGCGGTCCTTCTTGAAACTTGAAAGAAACACCTCCAAATCCTCCTCCTCGCGCTTCTTCTTGAGAGCCTCAAAAGCCTCTTCACGCTGTTTCTTGAGCGCTTCGTAGGCCTGGCGGTGTTCCTCCGATAGCTTATCAAGACCGGGCTTAATGATGTTATCGGCGCTAACTTCTGAGGGCTAGGGAAGATTTGACATGGTTGATGATGATTCTTGATCTTTCGTCCCCAGCGGAGTCGCCAAAAAGTGTGTTGACACACGAACGCGTCACGCGTACCCTCGACGCCGGGGGTGATGCACCGCAGCTCACGTCGAGGGAGGCCTGCCGGAAGCGCGGTACGCAAGACAATCCGGCAGGCGCTTTTGTAGACCCGACGCACCGCTTCTCCGGGATGGAACCCGTCAGGAGTCACGGATGGACGATGGGCTGCCCTAGGTTGATTCGCTCGCCCCTAGGGCCTCGAGGATCGCCGCACTTCAATACGAAGAACGAACGAAGAACGAGAAGAAAGATACAAGGGAGAGGGATAAAAGTAGGGTAAAAGATGTAGATGTGTTTGTTCGATTGTGTGTCGTTCCAATCGGCCATCACCTCTTCTATTTAAGAGGGGGTTGGACTTCCCGTACAAGTTATGGATACAGATTTCCTTCCAAAGTACGAAAAACACTAGCCAAATTCGGACTCTCCAAAATCTGCCCGAATCTGCGTGCCGGCAAGCGGTAGTACCGCTTCCGGGTACGGTAGTACCGCTTCAAACGGTAGTACCGCTCTGAGTACCGCTCTACTACCGCCTGGGCTGGTACTACCGCTCGAGTACCGCGCTACCACCGCTCGGGATACCAGAAGAATTTTGGTAAGCGGAACTTGGCGCGGTAGTAATATGCGGTAGTACCGCTCAAGCGGTAGTACCACTGTGGAGGGCGGTAGTACCGCTCCAGAGGCCGTCTTGAGGGGCTGGCTTCCATCTCCTTACGTCCATCTTGATCTCCGGTCTTCGACGAGCTGCCGCCTTCCCGGGAGTATCATCAGGGTATCTTGCTGGGTCGCCTTGCCGGGTCGTCTCCTTGCCGAGCCGTCTCCTTGCCGGATCGCCTCCTTGCCGGGCCGTCTCCTTGCCAGATCGCCTCCTTGCCGGGCCGTCTCCTTGCCGGAACGCCTCCTTGCCGGGCCGTCTCCTTGCTAGATCGCCTCCTTGCCGGGCCGTCTCCTTGCCGGAACGCCTCCTTGCCGGGCCGTCTCCTTGCCGGATCGCCTCCTTGCCGGGCCGTCTCCTGCCTCTGTTTGGGTCTTCGGCAAGCACTCAAAACCAGCAAGCTTTTCGCTTGAGTCCACCTTTACTGCATTTTGCATCGTGCCAAAATCAGGTGTCAACAGGCACCACCTTGCCCATTTTACAAGCCCATGTAGCATGCCATTGCCGGTTTGCCCTGCTCATGACTACATGTGTGCATTGCACCGGCATTTTTTTCTTTCAAAAAGCAAGTTACCACCCTCGGTCTTTGCATCATTGCAATGCATACAGTCATCTTTATTAAAGTTGATGCAAGACAAGCAATGCACCGTTCTACCCTTGTCAAGAATAGGGGGTGGGGCTCCAAAGCTCTACACGTTTTTCCCTTTCACAAAGATAATGGACTACACACATTCATCTACTTCAAAGAGCAATGTCGGGTTTAAAAAAAAAAAGAGGCTACAACCCTTGGTCTTTGCATCAGTGAGATGCACACATCCATCTTTATTAATGTTGATGTAAGACAAGCAATGCAGTGTTCTATCTTTGCCAAGAATAGGGAGTAGGGCTTCAAACCTCTACACGGTTTTCCCTTTCACAAAAGTGAAGGACTACGCACTTCATCCACTCCAAGGACGTGTGAAAAGAAGAAAAGGGCCCCGAAGAAATTAACCAACCAATGCAAACCGATACTGGTTTAGGAGGGCTTCGTGGCTGTGCAATGCAGAGGTTGGTGTGTGTGGTTCCATCACCAGGGTGCTGCAGCACAGCGCTCCTTTGCCGCAGGTGTGAGTGTGATGCATGCAAACTGCAGAGTGTCGTGCGCTGCTGCAGGCCATTGTAGCACCGAAGCATCACCGTGCGTTTTGTTACTTAGTCCATTCAGACCCACACGGTGCAGTTTTGATCTGTTTGGTAACCCACTTCATATCAAAATCTTGGCCCATACGAATCTTAAAGCACATTTGGTCGGCCGTTCTGGCGAGGCAGGCCCGAGTAGTGCACTTTAGCCCACGTAGACGTGAGTGGCTCTGACAAGGCAGGCTGGAATCCAGCTCGTGCACACGTGCACATGGATGTACGTGGTTTTTCACGTGTTTTGTTCTAATCACTTCTTAATCTTCTTCCCTTCAAATATACAGAACGGTTCTTCGATTCGAAATATGCTCTACATGAAAAAGATGCACATCAAGGTTCTATTCAGACGATCGGTTCCCAATTTCATGGACTGTAAATCTTTAATTTCGTGCTAATGTTTGGAGGTTTTCGGATGAATTTTGGCAAAAATCTTCACAGGCGGTCGACCGTTTGAAATTTCCTTTCACCACTACTAGATTCAGGCTGTGTTTGGTTGCAAAGTATTGTCAAAGTATTTCAAGAATACTGCAGTTTTTTTAAAAGACTATGGCTTTAAATACTTTGAGGTGTTTGGCTCCAATAAAAATTGTAGTATTATAAATTACAGTATCCAAAAAACTATAGTATATTTTGCAGTATTAAAAAAAGAGGTTGGGACCTTTTTTAAAAAAACTGAGAAACGCAACAAAGGCCTTGTCTAGTGGTGGCCTATTGCAACGCTGTATACTTTTGATTGCCAAACATACCATTGTTTCCGCAATACTTAAAAAGACTGTTGGTTTTATAAATTACAGTATTCATTGTCATCAATATAAAAAACTGTAGTATCAAAATACTAAGGTTTGAATAAAACATTGCTTCATCTTGCAGTTTCACACGACTTTTGTGTTGCATGTTTTCTGTTTCGATGATCATAGACGAGTAGATCTACATCTCCTCATGGACTATACATATGCACATGTGGGGTATGTTATGTTTTAATGACACTCCTTAATCTCCTTCACTTAGTTTATTATCCCGTGTCTTCTTACACAAATGTCACCGCCGGCGCCCTTCCTCTCGGCCTCCTCTCCCGCATCCTACTACACTAGCGCCGTCGTCGGCGTCGTTCATCGAGGCCTCCTTTCCTGCGTCCTGCTACACTGGCGATGCTGATGGCGTCGTTCCTCTCGGCCTACTCTCCCGCGTCCTACTACTTTGGCATCGCCACCAGCGTCGTTCTTCTCGGAATCCTCTCTACACTGATATCACCGTCGGGGTCGTTCCTCCCGGTCTCCTCTCCCGTGTCCAACTACATTGACATCGTCATGGCGCACGCACTGCATTTCGCCTAACCGTCCTAAGCCTCGGTGCCCTTCTCTTTGTCCCTCATCGTGTACTTCCCCTGCGGCGACGACGCTAGCAACTGGTTCGCCGCGCCGCCGATGGATCGCTCGTCGCGTCGGACGCGGTGCCAGGGGCACCGTCCACAGCAGGTTTTTTCCTTTTTCGGTTTTTCTTCGGTTTTGTTGGTTTTTGTTCGTTTCTTCGTCGGGTTTTCACGGTTTTCTTAAGGTTTTTAATTTTCTTCTTTTATTCATGGATTTCTTGGGTGTTCTTTTGTTTTTTCTCCGTTTCCATAAAGTATTTTAGCGTTTTTCTTTGGTTTTTCTGTTTTTCTTTGTTTCATTCTTCGGTTTTCACAAGGTTTCTTTGGTTTCTTCAGTTTTCTTTTGTTTCTTATTCGGTTTTCACCGTTTTCTTCATTTTTTCAGTTTTCTTCGACACATGTGTACATTGTTTTCATACACATTGTAGATTTTATGTATACATCGGAACATTTTCTTATAATTTTTAACATTTTTAAAATACATGATTTTTTTCTAAATATGTGTTTTGATGTCTACTTTTTCAACACATGTTTACATTTTTTATACACATTGTACCATTTTTATACAACAGAAAAAACTTTTAATACATGTGTAACATTTTCCAAATACATGATAAATACTTTTTCAAATATATGTTTTGATGTCTACTTTTTCTTAAATATGAAGCATATTTTATAAAGGTTTAACATTTTTCAAATACCTGCTTAACATTTTTACGTGATGTATACAAGTAATGCATACATTTTTTTTCTATACATAGAAAACCTTTTTATACAGGACTAAGATTTTTTTAAATACATGAATTTTTTTAAATGTCTAGAAAATTATTATTAAATGTTGGTTATGCTAGCAATGTTTTTACACTGCGTAATTTTTTTTGAAATTCACATTTAAAAATAGATAAGTAAAGTTGAAGTATCAAAATATATGTATTTAGAATATTTTCAAAAACATAAACAAATGTAAAAGAAAAAGAACACACGAATAAACGGAAAATGAAAGAAACGATCAAACGTGGCTACGCTCGGTCGCGGCCAGCCCACTACTATGTCACTTGATGCAAGGTTGCTCTTGGTCACGTTATAAGCATAGTTTAAAAACCGAACCGGTGATCGAACCGGCGAGGCCGCCAGTTCACCGGTTCGATGTCTGGTTTTTTATACCATAAATAATACATTTTGTGTACTAGTGTCATACTATGATGTAAAATACAATCATTTACTTAAATTTGATAAGAAAGTTGGCCAGACAAGATGGTTATTGGGCCAAAGGTGCAACTTACGCACCTATATCTAGCATCCTGGGTTTGAATTTCCTTTGACGCGGGTTATTTTTCTATTTTTGTGTGTGACACTGGTTCAACCACCGGTTTTATACATCCGGTTCATGCAAAAACCGGCCGGTTTACATGATTTTTTTGGTCCAATTGCAGGTCGGTCTTTTTAGCTTATAAAACCGATACGGGTGCCGGTTCCGGTTTTTTCTGGTCCGACCGCCGGTCTGATCCGGTATTTTAAACTATGGTTATAAGCGAGACATAGCCGCGCCCCGCTTTGCGATTAATCGACAATGTGTCACTTTGCGGTGTTGGCGCGTATCCCAAAGGCCGGACCAGCTCACGCGGCCAGACCGCGCCCAACAGCAGCCTCACCTGGGCCACCTTCCCGCAGCGCCGAAGGGTCATGGGCCACGCCCTCCCGCACTGGCAGCAAACCACTGTGAGTCCTATTTGGTGGGTAACATGCTGGATAGAGATCCAACACGTACCCCCCCCCCCCCCCCCTCACCGTTAGGCACACTTTAGGCCGGCCCAATTAGCTCCCTTTTTTCTTTTTCTTTTCATTTTTTATTTTTGTTATATCATTTCTTTCTTTCTTTTCTTTTTTGGTTTTTTTACATGTTCTTTTTTCTTTTCACTTTTCAATTTTATTTTATTTTTCTTTTTGTATTTTATTTCTTTTTCATGTTTCCTAACATCTTTTCAAATTTGTGAGCATTTAAAAAAAGATAAAAAAAATGGCGAGCAAATCATGAACTTTCTCAAATTCACGAACAATTTTTACACATTCAGGTACATTTTTTTTAAATCGTAAAAATAAATTGGAACGTGACCATTTTTTAAAATTTTTGAACAGTTTTTTTAACTCGTGAACTTTTTTATGTATCAGCGAACATTTTTTTAATCGACAAACATTTTTTTAGTTTGAGGAACAATTTTCGAAATTTACTAGTTTTTACGAACATTTTTCAAATGCATGAACGTTGTGAGAATTAATTAAAATTTTGAATCAAAAAACCTTTTTGAATCAATGAACTTTTTCGTAATTCAAGAATATTTCTTAGTTTTCTGAACATTTTTTAGTTTGCAAACATTTCTTTAAATTCACGGACATTTTCGAATATGTGACTATTTTTTTCAAAATCTTGAACATTTTTATATTTCCAAAGAAAAAAAATGAACATTTATTTTGAATCCGCGAACATTTATTTTGAATCCGCGAACATATTATATTTCTTGAATATTTATTCCAAAAATTCATTTTATTTGAAAATTGGAACTTGTTTGAATCCTCTATTATTTTAAAGTAGAAAAAATAAAAATAGAAAACAAAATACAAAAAATACGAAATGAAAAAAATGGGGGCCGTCCTGGGCCGGCCCAAAAGTGCGCGGGGTAACGGGGTGTGTGTGCTGCACTTCTTTCCTACAGGTAGAGCGCCAAATAGGGGGAGCAACTAACCATGGGTTACCCCTTGCGGGGCTCCTTAGGTCACTCTCTTGGCATGCAAACACGCCAAGTGGTGCATCCAGCCGCCGCCGCCAAGTGTTGCGTTATGCGCGCTCGTTTTGGATTTCATTTTTTTTTCTGTACGCGTTTTTGAGTTGTTGATGGTTTTGTCTGGTTTTCCCTAGGTTTTGGAGTAAAATATTTTTTGTGAAGCACGGGTGTGCTTCTCATAAAGGAAAAAAAATCTGTGATTCCACAAGAAGTACAGATTTGCTTCCACGAGAAGCACGCACAGTTGAGCTCTCGGTAAAAAAAATCGTTGCTTCTCAAAAAGCGAAAAAGGTGAAAAACCGTAACCATGCTTCCGGGCTTCGGTTTTATCTTTCCGTTTGTTTGTTATTCGTTATTTTTTTGTCGTCGTTTTTACCCGGTTTTAGCAATATCTCTACGTGTGATTCGTTAAAATAGAATATTTTTCCTATAAAATCCATTAACTGTTTATATTCCTTTTCTTATTTAGTGTTTGGGTTGGTAAGTTAGACTAGATAGCTATATGAGTGAAACAAAACATCTTATAAATTTGTACTAAAAAGAAAAAATCCCATTGCCTACATACAAGAAAAAAGTGGAAGTAAACATAAGCATTGTAAACTCTTTATTCCAAGCTTGATATTTTTCAATTAGTCATCATATCTTGAAGCGGTCAAGAATAAAGGATTCACGTTATGGAATTCCATTACTAGAGTACTCCTAGTTATTACTATAACTTAATAATCCATAAGAAGAATCCACCAAAAGTTAGTGAATATTCCGGTATCAAATATGATTTATTTTATCTTCTTTCTTACCTAAATTTATTAGTTTCTTCTTTATTTGTAACTGTTCTCTACTTGGGTGGGTGGAATTTATCTATTACCTATATATCCTTTTTATTATTATTATTTTCCAAATGAATAAAGCAGTTGGAATTTTGGAAATGACAATGGGTATATTTATTACATTAACTAAAGCTTATTTATTTCTCTTCATTTCTATCACAATAAGATGGACTTTACTGAGGATGAGAATGGATCAGTTATTAAATCTTGGATTTTCTGGTATTTTTTGTCTCTTGTTTATTTCCGGTTTTGTTTTTTCGTTGAAAAGAAGTTCGTCGAAACCTATTAACATGAAATCTCCTTCCTATTTATAAAGATTGGAGTTGGTGGTGAGTTCACATATGGGTTAACATCCTTTTCAAATAAACAAATGCACGCATCCCCACGTGTGAAACTAGCAACCTAAGAGAAATATAAACAAATATACTTTACTCACATGTGAGATCTATCATAAATAAACAAATACACTACTTTTATTTATTTTTTTGCGGGAAAAATACACTACTTTCATGTGAGACCACTTTTTTAAAGGCACAAATAACAAAGGCAAAAATTTGACTTCAACTCTTAATCGATCGTGGTTGTAGTTCTCTTGCCAACCTACTATGGTCATTTAAGATTCTCTGACACTACATGTCTCATGAAATTTTTAATATCCTTTTCTAACCGTAAATCACGCAACAGTCAAAAGGGCACTGACGTTATTTCATCACCTCTAAGCCAATAGTTCCGTGGCAATGCACGGGCATCGTGCTAGTAGTTTCGAAGATCTCAGCGTGAGAAATCCAACGGTGAAGACAATTCGAGATTTGGATGCACGGTTCAAGAGATACAACATTTTGAATAAACGAATCTACGAACAAAAAAGGAAGAAAAAAAAAACCCGAGATTGCGACAAAGAAGATGGGGTGAACTTTACAGAGGGTATCCTTGACTAGTGATTTCACGGAATAGGAGATTCCGCAAACGAACTCACAATAAAACGACCTCACAGAAAGAAAGAAAAAACACAAGCAACCTTCACCCACAGGTCTGAACTCTGAGAAGCACCTCCAACCAATCACCGGCCGGAAAAAGGTCACATGGCGCGGTGCATGGTGGGCAGTGTGCCGCGTCGCAGCTCCCACCAATCGTACGCAGCCGCCGCCGGGTCGGACCGCAGCCGAGCCAGGGACGGGAGAGCCGGGGTTGGCCTTTCGGGCGCCCAACGGCCTATGGGGTTGAGCGGCCGAACCAACGAACCAGCGCGGCGCGGGAGGAACACGGACCAGCTGGTCGGCCTTCAGAAAAATGACTAGTCGGCTCGTGCCTCGTGCGGCCGTGCAAGGGCATAGACACCACGGTTCGTGAGTGGTAATAATAATTGACTTTCGCGAGTCAGTTTTTGAGTAAAAAACACAATGGAGCACTTCATTTCGGCTCGACAGATGGGCGCGTCGCTGTCACGGCTCGACGGACACGAGTTACCCCAACAAGGAAAGGCGAGACAACATGCATGTAACCGTGCTCACAGGGGTAAACGACCCTTGAATTATTTTTCAGCATGTGGTTGCCTGGGTGCGGTGCGGTGTTCATGCGTTCTCTGGTCTCTCCGCCCTCGTTTTGCCCACACACAATTACATATAGCTTCGATTCCTGGCCAAGAGGCGGCGTACGTGTGTCTCGCCGCAACTCTCACGCCGTGCATGTTGCCCCGCGGCGCCGCGGAGCACGGCGGCGCGCGCGACGGCCAGACGGACGGCACTGAACGACAACGCACGCTTCATATCCTTGGCTGAGATTTCATTGGCGCGTCCGATTCGGCCGGATCCAGCCTACACGCCCGACGTGCTGCATTCCCAGCCTTGGGTTCAGCGGGTTGGCTCACGCTGTATGATTCGTCCGGACGTCATCACTCTTTTGTTCTCTTCGGATCTTTTCTGAATAGTGAAAAGCGGGAATATTCTAGTCCTCTCCATCGTATAAAAGAGGAATCAACTAGACAAGTAGCTAGCTCGGCTCGGCGATCGTGATGGGGTGGGATAGAGGGTGCGTATATATTGCGCCAAAGGGCGGGGCGTTTTGTTAAGCGACGCTGAGCTTTCCTGGTGCGAGTTGGTGAGTTGTGAACTTGTGATGGGGATCGTTCGCTTATTCTGAACTTCTGACTCGACTGGAATCGGTCAGTTGCGGACATTGGACGGACGTGCTCGATCAACGGTGAATGTGATGTACTGACTGGTGTATGCGTCCAGCCAGAGGCGGATGACGAAAAAAATTTAAGGTGTGGCGGACTCTTAAGCATAATAACAAGCAATTCTCTTCTTTCGCGGAATTCACTTGATGTTGATGAGCGGCCTGTGCCGTAACCTACGAAGCACCGATAGGGACACGGACACGGCCATACGGATATGGCGATACGGATATGGCAATTTCTAGAAACAACCATACGACGATACAACGAATATGTATAAATAATTAATAAAATGCCGTGTAATAAAGACAAAGAATAATTGATTGCGTAAGATGAGATCAAAATACTACCCCATTTGTTGCCTCCATGCCTCTTTCAATTCCTCAATGATGCGAATGATCATCAATTTCCTCAACCCTCATGGTACTTGCAAAATACATCAGCAGGTATGTCACTCCCTAGCCTGAACAACAGCAAAATCAGCAGGTCAGCAGCAGCAAGCAACAACATTATACAGCATTACAGCAAAGCAAAGCAGCCAAGCACTAGAGCAGCGGCAAGCCAGCACCGAGCGCCCAGCTCAGCTAGCAAACACGCAGCAACCAGCAAGCAAGCGCCCAACAGCCAGCGCACCGGAGGACTGTGCGGTCGCTCGATCCAATCCCGTGCCCTGTTCAATCGAGCAAATAGAGAGCGGGAGGCGGAGCTGGCGTCTGGAGAGGCGGAGGCACGGACGGCCGGACCCCGTGAGGGAGGCGGAGTTGGCGACTGTCGTGGGAACAAGCCTGACAGTAGAAGGTAGGGGTACGAATGGAGAGGGCAGAGTCCTAGCTACGGCGAGGTTGTACACACAGATGTATGAGTTCAGGCCCCTCTCGTGGAGGTAACAGCCCTACGTCTCAGTGCTCCGGAGAGCTCTCTACTCTGTCGAGTGAAATATGTGTGTTGTGTTACAAAAGGTTGCGAACCCTTCTACCAGCGAGGAGGGGTGGCTTATATAGAGTGTGCTGCCCCTCATAACGTCCGGCATTAAGGGGTTTAATCGTGGTCATAAAGAGGTGTACGTTACTGGTAACGTACACCATAAATGCTGTTAATGATCTTGATGAATGTTTGCCCGTTAGCCTCCCTGGGGTGACTTCTGGACTCCTGCGGTCGACTGTCTTCAGACTCTTCCGAGTGAAAGATAACCGTCGAGTGAAAGGCACCTCCGAGTGTATATTGTCGAGTGACTTATGCTTCTTCGCTATTTCAGTCGGAGACTTCCTTGTGGCCCTTAAGCTTTCTGGGGCAGTGTCCTTAGGTAGGATATGTAGGTCAGGCCTATAACCCTACCCTAGGTACGTATCCCCATCATTAGCCCCCGAATGGATCGGGGTTCGAGGGTAAAAGGAGTCAATGCAGGTTCAAACGAGACACCAAAACTCCGAGTGTATTTTGAGGCTTCCTCGAAATCTGCGTCGATTGAAACCTTAACCGTTTGCCCTGATCAATTCCGTCTTGAAGTTATCCGAGTAAAACTGAGCTTGAAAACCGGTCCGAGTAAAACTGGTTCGAGAGTCCGAGTAAAACTGAACTTGAAAACAGGTCCGAGTGATCTGGAAAATCTTCTGACGAAATAGTTTGCTCCACCGGGTCCGAGCCTCGCGGGCTTCGAAATTTGGATAAGAGCGCGCGCGCGCGCAGCGGAGATGGCGTAACTGCTAAAGCAAGTGCGGGAACGACGCCTCGATTATCGCGCCGCCCAAATCGCCACGTATCGCTCCTCCTCTGATTTCGGGATATTCAGAGATCCGGCGGGCCCGCAGGTCAGTGGCTCACTTGAGTGCATATAAGAGGCGACGACGCCGGTGCTGGCACAGTATTTTTCTCCCAAATCCACTCCTCTCCTCTTCTTCCTCCGCCCTGCTCTGCTTCGTTGACCGCCGCCGCCATGACGAAGGGCAAGACGGAGAAGCTCGAGCGCGCCCAGAGGGGAGGCGCCAAGGCGAAGAAGCCGTCGGGAGCCCGGTCGACGGTGCCGCCGGGGTGGATCCAGGGAGATTTTCTCCAATCGACGGTCACTGCGGAAGATGTGGACAAACTCGTCGTCGACGGGTTGATAGCTGCCGATTCCTGGCGGTTGCCGAAGGGGGAGATCGAGCCGGAGCCACGCGACGGCGAGCGAGTTCTGCTTCTCACCCACATCGAGCGAGGTTTCTCCATGCCTCCCCATCCGTTCATCCGCGCTTTCTTGAACTATTTTGGAGCGCAACTCCACCACCTTCCTCCGAATGCGATTGCATATCTTTCCTGCTTCGTAACTTTGTGCGAATGTTTCCTGGGCTGTCCCCCACATTGGGGTTTGTTCAAGCACATATTCTCTGTCCGATCCCAAGCTGTCAAGAAAGCCAATCCCAAAGATAGCAAAACCAATGTGATCCAACTGTGTGGTGGCTTAGGGATTCAGAAGAGAGGTAGGAGTGGGTTCCCCTCTATGACCTTTCCCGATTCTGTTCGGGGATGGCAGTCGACCTGGTTTTACTGCAAAGATGTCGCATCGCCAAATATGTCGACTGGGCTTCCTCCCTTCACCTTGGATCGACCTGTTACTCCCAAACCGCTGTACGTGACAAAGGTAGAGAAAATCCAGGTAGGGATCTTAGTGAACGCCATATCCGAACTGATCCGCGGTGGAGTGACTGGTCTGGACCTCCTTGAAACATTTCTGAGTCGGCGAATTCAGCCTCTCCAAGCTCGGGATCACACCATGTGGCATTATTCGGGCCCTGAGGATACCACTCGGACTCATCCTGAGGAAGTTTCCGATCAGACTGTTTCTCAGTGGCTCAGGAGCATCACTGGAGCCTGTGATAACCCGGAAGGATCCAAACGAATTCCGCCTTTCTCCGCTTTGAACCCGCCAAAGAACTTGGTGAGTCATATATTTGTCGATTGTTTTAATACTTTGCCGAGTAACTGAATCTTCAGTCGACTGAATTTGAAGCTTGAACCTCGCAGGAATTTACGAACATGTACTCGCCCATCCCCAATGGAGAACATCCTGATGAAGAGGAAGGAAGCGTCGACGGCAGCGCAGACGGTGACTATGCTGACGACACCGAGAGCAGTGATGACGACCTGGATGAGGATGAGGTGGAGGCCCCTGTCCCTTCGCGCACCGAGCGTCGAGCCAGGCAGCAGAACGACCCGGAGGTCACCCCGAGCAAAACAGTGGCGTCGAGCACAAGGAACCCGAAACGTGACCGTGTCGCGGCATCGGGGTCGACTGAAAAGGCTGCGAAACAGCTCAAGCCAGACGTGCCAAAGCCTCGGAAGGCCCTGCCTCGAATCAAGATAGCCGTGCCTGTTGCCTCCACGTGAGTGTTCGTTTTCCTTATTCTGCTGTTGAAGAACTTTATGTTGACGTTGACCGAGTGAAATATATTTGCCAGAGCCGCTACCTCCGTAACGTCGCCCCATCGGGATGATGGAGACCATATGGAAGTAGACACTCCTGATGCGGCCACCTCCCTACGAGGTATGACAATCCCACACTTTACGCTGCTTGCTGAAGAATAATTGTCGAGTGTCTAGATTTGACATTGTCGAATGCAGCTGACGAAGTCATCGAACTGGAAGATGATGAGGAGCCGCGGCGGGGAGCGGAGGATGAAGCTGTGCTTCCGGAGGCTCCACGCGTGGACACTCGGGGACCACCGTCTGCCCAGATGCCCCGTGGGACGAGTGCTGCGACGCCTCCAAGCCTTGTAACTCTGCTGTCGAGTGCTCCGCCGGCCACTTCTACTCTGGTGGCTTCGACGCAGATCGGACAATCCCAAGCACCTCCAGCTGCTTCATTGACTACACCAATTCACTCGACGCCTGCATACCCTTTGTACCACGTCCCGGAGGACCAAACCGGAGCTGCTAAGGAAGCCATGATCCAGGCTGGGCAGATGATGCTACGAACAAAGGAGGCGTATGAAGCCAGCAAGTTAGCCTATGATGCCAGCTCAGCGCTTCAGGCCAACGTCCGAGTAAGTGGTATTGTAAGTTCATTTCCGATTGAATTCCTGTCCGTCTTGATTTTACACCCACTGGGGTGTTTTTCTTCGCCAGTAGACCAAATAGTTTCTGGTCCAGTGGGGGCACGCTGAGTGCACCCACTGGGTGTAGTCCCCGAGACCGCTGTCGAATGACGAAGGCATCGGCGGGGGTCTTAATATTGTTTCCATTCGACAGGGCAGACCTTGTCGAGTAAAAATGGGTCCAGTGGGGGCACGCTGAGTGCACCCACTGGGTGTAGTCCCCGAGGCCGCCGTCGAGTGCTTGCTTCGGCGGTGGTCTGATAGAGACGATGTTCGGTTGCTTGCTTCTTTTTTCGTTTCCAGTGGGGGCACGCTGAGTGCACCCACTGGGTGTAGTCCCCGAGACTACTGTCGATCGTTGACGATGGGCAGTAGTCTTTAGAACCATTTTGCAGGTTTCATGGACATCATTTCCATCAACCATGGTATGATGCTTGTATAGGGTTGTGGGGTGGGGTGGCGGGCCGTCTTTCAGTCGAGTGCAATTGACCTTTTCCACTCGGGAGTAGAGAAATGGTTATGTCGACTGAACCCCTATTTCTGCTGATTTCAGAAAGCCTGTGGGCTCGGGACCAAGTACGTCGAGCTGGAGAAGGAAAAGAACCGACTTCTGCTGGATCTGGAACTGACGAACAACAACCTGGACCGTGCACAGACCGAACTGAAGACTTTGGGAGGTAATCTTTGTTGATCAGTTGTATTATCACTTTCAATTTCCATCTTTTGAACCGAGTGAATCCACTCGAACAGACGTACGTGATGAAAACCGTCGTCTCCGAGTGCGCCTCAACAATGCTATTTCTTTAGATACCATGAAGAAAGCGCTCGAGGACAAGGACAAATCACTTGCTGATGCTCAGAAGGAAGCGAAGGAGAAGACTGCAGCTGCTGAGAAGAAACTTGCAGCAGCCAGTAAACTGGAAGAGGAGAACGCCAAGCTCAAGCAGGAACGATCCGAGTGGATCAAAAAACTCGAAGAGCAGACTAAGAGTAAGACCGCTCTGGAGAAACACTTGGGAGACTTTGCGAAGAAAATGTTCAGCATGCTCGAAGGTAACCCTCGTTTGTCGAATGAATTTCTCCGGTTTTTCCAGAATGGTATTATGATCACCCTTTCACTTTCTCTTCATGTAGAATTCTGTCGAGACTTCGAAAAAGAAACTGAAGAAATTGAACCCAATCTGGACCCCACAAAGTCTCTCGTCGGAGACGCCGTGGCCATGGATATGTTTCGTCTCGAAGCTCGTCTTAAGAGCGTCCAAGGATTCATCACTCGGCTGAGAGCTGCATTTGAGAAGGTCGACAAGGAACTGTGGCCTGAAGATCCTCTCCAGACTGACCTCGAGTCAATGATGACTCGGCTCAATGAGATTCCCAATCGAGTGCAATCGTGGAAGAAATCTGCTGCCCGCTGTGGAGCTGACGTGGCACTTTCACTCGTCAGGGTTCATTGCAAGGAAGCTAGAGAGGACAAACTGAAGGATCTCCGAGTGACCAACACGAAGAAACTCAAATTTGAAGATTTCATGGAGACTTTCATCGATGCTGCCACTCGGATCGCCGACGGAATCGACCTGGATACCTTTGTTGAGCCTTCAAGTCCTGCTGGAGCTTAAATTGGTATTTTGCTTATGGTAAAAACTTTATTTGCCTCGGTATGCCGAGTGTTGGTGTAACCGAGTAAACTTCGTTCAGGCTTTAAGCCTGAGAACTTCCCTTTTGCGCGAACAAGTTTCTGCTGCGCCGGAGATTTTAGTCTTACTCGCATTTCGCTTTCTGACAATTAGCTTGGCCGAATTTATTTGATTCTCGAGTGAAGCGGGTGTTCTGCACTCGAAAGAATTTGGAACTTAGACGAGGACTGGCTCGCAGCTAAGCATCCGAGTGTATTGAATGTAATACACTCGGAAAGGTTTTAAACTTAGGCGAAACGGATTCGCAGCTAAGCCCCCGAGAGAGAGGATTGCTCTTCACTCGGAGTAATTTTTGAACTTAGACGAGGTCTGGCTCGCAGCTAAGTTTCCGAGTGTATTGAATGTAATACACTCGGAAAAGATTTGAACTTAGGCGAAACGGATTCGCAGCTAAGCCCCCGAGAGAGAGGATTGCTCTTTACTCGGAGTAATTTTTGAACTTAGACGAGACTGGCTCGCAGCTAAGTCTCCGAGTGTATTGAATGTAATACACTCGGAGAAGTTTTGAACTTAGGCGAAACGGATTCGCAGCTAAGCCCCAGAGAGAGAGGATTGCTCTTCACTCGGAGTAATTTTTGAACTTAGACGAGGTCTGGCTCGCAGCTAAGTCTCCGAGTGTATTGAATGTAATACACTCGGAAAAGTTTTGAACTTAGGCGAAACGGATTCGCAGCTAAGCCCCCGAGAGAGAGGATTGCTCTTTACTCGGAGTAATTTTTGAACTTAGACGAGACTGGCTCGCAGCTAAGTCTCCGAGTGTATTGAATGTAATACACTCGGAAAAGTTTTGAACTTAGGCGAAACGGATTCGCAGCTAAGCCCCCGAGAGAGAGGATTGCTCTTTACTCGGAGTAATTTTTGAACTTAGACGAGACTGGCTCGCAGCTAAGTCTCCGAGTGTATTGAATGTAATACACTCGGAAAAGTTTTGAACTTAGGCGAAACGGATTCGCAGCTAAGCCCCCGAGAGAGAGGATTGCTCTTCACTCGGAGTAATTTTTGAACTTAGACGAGGTCTGGCTCGCAGCTAAGTCTCCGAGTGTATTGAATGTAATACACTCGGAAAAGTTTTGAACTTAGGCGAAACGGATTCGCAGCTAAGCCCCCGAGAGAGAGGATTGCTCTTCACTCGGAGTAATTTTTGAACTTAGACGAGGTCTGGCTCGCAGCTAAGTCTCCGAGTGTATTGAATGTAATACACTCGGAAAAGTTTTGAACTTAGGCGAAACGGATTCGCAGCTAAGCCCCCGAGAGAGAGGATTGCTCTTCACTCGGAGTAATTTTTGAACTTAGACGAGGTCTGGCTCGCAGCTAAGTCTCCGAGTGTATTGAATGTAATACACTCGGAAAAGTTTTGAACTTAGGCGAAACGGATTCGCAGCTAAGCCCCCGAGAGAGAGGATTGCTCTTTACTCGGAGTAATTTTTGAACTTAGACGAGGTCTGGCTCGCAGCTAAGTCTCCGAGTGTATTGAATGTAATACACTCGGAAAAGTTTTGAACTTAGGCGAAACGGATTCGCAGCTAAGCCCCCGAGAGAGAGGATTGCTCTTTACTCGGAGTAATTTTTGAACTTAGACGAGACTGGCTCGCAGCTAAGTCTCCGAGTGTATTGAATGTAATACACTCGGAAAAGTTTTGAACTTAGGCGAAACGGATTCGCAGCTAAGCCCCCGAGAGAGAGGATTGCTCTTTACTCGGAGTAATTTTTGAACTTAGACGAGACTGGCTCGCAGCTAAGTCTCCGAGTGTATTGAATGTAATACACTCGGAAAAGTTTTGAACTTAGGCGAAACGGATTCGCAGCTAAGCCCCCGAGAGAGAGGATTGCTCTTTACTCGGAGTAATTTTTGAACTTAGACGAGGTCTGGCTCGCAGCTAAGTCTCCGAGTGTATTGAATGTAATACACTCGGAAAAGTTTTGAACTTAGGCGAAACGGATTCGCAGCTAAGCCCCCGAGAGAGAGGATTGCTCTTTACTCGGAGTAATTTTTGAACTTAGACGAGACTGGCTCGCAGCTAAGTCTCCGAGTGTATTGAATGTAATACACTCGGAAAAGTTTTGAACTTAGGCGAAACGGATTCGCAGCTAAGCCCCCGAGAGAGAGGATTGCTCTTTACTCGGAGTAATTTTTGAACTTAGACGAGACTGGCTCGCAGCTAAGTCTCCGAGTGTATTGAATGTAATACACTCGGAAAAGTTTTGAACTTAGGCGAAACGGATTCGCAGCTAAGCCCCCGAGAGAGAGGATTGCTCTTTACTCGGAGTAATTTTTGAACTTAGACGAGACTGGCTCGCAGCTAAGTCTCCGAGTGTATTGAATGTAATACACTCGGAAAAGTTTTGAACTTAGGCGAAACGGATTCGCAGCTAAGCCCCCGAGAGAGAGGATTGCTCTTTACTCGGAATAATTTTGAATGTAAATCTGTGCGATCGGAATCGACAATAGACTGCGGGAGTCTTCATTCAATCCATAACATCGTCTGGGATACTCTTATTACATCAAAACAACTCTGTTATCAAGAATAAAAACGTCGAAGTAGGTCCGCATTCCAGGCGCGTGGCTCGTCAATATTCTTCTTCAAGTTGAAAAGATGGTACGCCCCGTTGTTAAGCACCTTGGTAATGACGAATGGGCCCTCCCAGGCTGGGGCCAATTTATGAGGTCGCTGCTGATCCACTCGGAGCACCAAATCCCCTTCGTGGAATGAACGGCTCTTGACATGTCTTGCATGGAAGCGGCGAAGGTCTTGTTGATATGCAGTTGATCGGATCAGGGCCATCTCATGCTCCTCCTCCAGGAGATCCACTCCGTCCTGTCTTGCTTGTTCAGCCTCGTCTTCAGAGTAAAGATCCACTCGAGGAGAATTGTGAAGGATGTCACTTGGCAATACGGCTTCGGCTCCATATACAAGGAAGAAAGGAGTACGTCCAGTCGACCGGTTGGGAGTTGTCCTCAAGCCCCACAGAACAGACGGTAACTCAGTGACCCAAGCTCCGGCAGCATGATCAAGATCTCGCATGAGCCGAGGCTTCAATCCTTGGAGGATAAGGCCATTCGCTCGCTCAGCTTGACCGTTTGACTGGGGGTGCGCAACAGATGCGTAATCCACCCGAGTGCCTTGAGAAGAGCAATAGTACCTGAACTCTTCCGAGTCAAAGTTAGAACCATTGTCTGTAATGATATTGTGAGGGACCCCATACCGGAACGTTATCTCTTTTATGAATTTGATAGCAGTGCGGGCGTTCAGCTTCCTGATGGGTTTAGCTTCGATCCACTTAGTGAACTTGTCGACTGCAACCAGTAAATGAGTAAACCCACTCTGACCTGTTCTAAGGGGTCCAACCATATCCAAGCCCCACACAGCAAACGGCCAGACGAGTGGAATGGTCTTCAAGGCAGACGCAGGTTTGTGTGACAGATTCGAGTAAAACTGACATCCTTCGCAGTGATCGACAATATTTTTAGCCATCTCATTGGCGCGTGGCCAGAAGAAACCAGCTCGATAAGCTTTGGCAACAATCGTCCTAGAGGACGCATGATGGCCACAAGTTCCCGAGTGAATCTCCTCCAGAATCAGTCGACCTTCTTCAGGAGAAATGCACCGCTGAGCTACGCCAGTCACACTTTCTCTGTAGAGTTGTTCATTGATCACAGTGAAAGCCTTGGACCTGCGGACTATCTGCCGAGCCTCATCTTCATCAACTGGGAGTTCTCTTCTGAGAATGTACGCAATATATGGTACAGTCCAGTCGGGCGTGATTACCAAAATCTCCATGACCAGATCAATGACAGCTGGGACATCAACTTCAGTCGGATCAGAAGCACTCTTTGCTTGCGGGGGCTCTTCAGTGAAAGGATCTTCTTGCACCGAAGGAGAATGAATGTGTTCGAGAAATACATTGCTGGGGACAGGTTTCCGAGTGGATCCAATCTTTGCCAACTCATCAGCTGCTTGATTCTTCACTCGGGGAACATGATGGAGTTCCAAACCTTCAAATTTCTTCTCAAGTTTTCTTACTGCATTGCAGTATCCAGTCATAGCGGGGTTCCTGACATCCCACTCTTTCATCACTTGATTAACCACCAAATCAGAATCGCCATATACCATCAGGCGACGGACGCCGAGTGAAATGGCCATACGCAATCCATACAAAAGTGCTTCATATTCAGCTTCATTGTTGGAGGAATCAAAGTGAATCTGTAAGACATAACTGAGCTTATCACCTTTTGGGGATACCAGAACGACGCCAGCACCAGACCCATTCAACATCTTTGAACCATCAAAGAACATGGTCCAGTGTGCCGAGTGAAGTTGGATTGGCTGCTGTTGCTCAATCCACTCGGCGAGGAAATCAGCCAGCGCTTGAGATTTGATTGCTTTCTTCGCCTCAAACTTGATATCAAGATGAAGGAGCTCAATAGCCCATTTGGCCACTCGACCAGTCGCGTCTCGATTATTGAGAATTTCAGACAACGGAGCATCACTGACGACTGAAATGGAGTGATCCTGAAAATAGTGTGCTACCTTCTTTGCAGTCAGATATATACCATATACGAGCTTCTGGTAATGTGGATATCTTTGCTTCGACGGAGTCAACACTTCAGAAATATAATAGACCGGGCGTTGAACTTTGTAAGCCTTGCCTTCTTCTTCCCGCTCGACAGTTAGTACTGTACTGACGACCTGATTAGTGGCCGCGATGTACAATAACAATGGCTCTTTGCTGTGCGGAGCAGCAAGCACCGGCTGGGTGGTAAGCAGGGCTTTGAGCTCGACAAACGCTGCTTCAGCTTCTGGAGTCCACTCAAATGTATCAGACTTTTTCATCAGTCGGTATAAAGGCAGTGCCTTCTCACCGAGACGAGAAATGAATCGACTCAATGCTGCCAAGCAACCTGTGAGCTTCTGGACATCGTGCACACGCTCAGGGCTTTTCATTCGGACGATGGCGCCGATCTTTTCAGGGTTGACATCGATTCCTTTCTCGGAAACGAGGAAACCGAGTAATTTGCCACCAGGAACGCCGAAAGTGCATTTAGTCGGATTTAACTTAATATCATATCTCCTCAAATTGGCGAATGTTTCAGCCAAGTCAGACAACAGGTCGGAACCTTTGCGAGACTTGACCACGATATCATCCATATAAGCTTCGATGTTCCGAGGGATCTGATCGAGCAAACACTTCTGAATCATGCGCATGAAAGTAGCGCCAGCATTCTTCAAACCAAAAGGCATGGTGATATAACAGAAACACCCGAAAGGGGTGATGAAGGCTGTCTTTATTTCATCTGGACCAAACAGACGGATCTGATGGTAGCCAGAATAAGCATCAAGAAAAGATAAACGCTCGCATCCCGCAGTTGAGTCGACAATCTGATCAATGCGGGGGAGCGGGAAATGATCTTTCGGGCAGACCCGATTGATATGTTTGAAATCAATACACATGCGAAGAGACTTGTCTTTCTTAGGGACCATGACAACGTTTGATAACCACTCGGAGTGGTAAATCTCACGTATAAACTTGGCCGTCAAGAGACGAGCCACCTCTTCGCCGATTGCTTTTCGCTTCTCTGTTGCTGACCGACACAAATGTTCCTTCACAGGCTTGGCCTTCGGATCAACTCTCAAACGGTGCTCAGCCAGTTCCCTGGGAACACCAGGCATGTCAACGGGCTTCCATGCGAAGATGTCCCAGTTCTCACGGAGGAACTGGATGAGCTCGGCTTCCTATTTGCTGTCGAGTGTTGTTGAGATGTTGGTCGGGGCAGCAGTCGGATCTGTCGGGTGAATGTGCACCTTCTTCACCTCTCCTGCCGACTGAAAAGCTGACTCAGAAGCGGGCTTCTTAGCACGCAACAGGTCGGCAGGATCAGCATTTTTCTTGTATTCCTCCAACTCAACCATAGCCATCTGCTGGTCGGCGATCTTGGAGCCCTGCTGGAGGCACTCCTCAGCCCTTTGTCGATTGCCAGTGACTGTGATCACGCCTTTTGGTCCAGGCATCTTCAGCTTGAGATACACGTAACATGGTCGGGCCATGAAACGGGCATAAGCTGGTCGACCAAGGATGGCGTGGTAGGCACTCTGGAAATCTACCACTTCAAACGTCAGTTTTTCCTTGCGAAAGTGCTTGTCATCACCAAACACCACATCCAATGCTATCTGGCCGAGTGAACGGGCCTTCTTCCCAGGGATTACTCCATGAAACTGCATGTTGCTTTCACTGAGCCGGGACATCGGAATGCCCATTGCCTTAAGGGTATCAGCATACAGGATGTTCAGACCGCTCCCGCCATCCATCAAAACTTTGCGGAGTCGAGTGCCCCCCACAACTGGGTCTACCACCAGCGCTTGCCGCCCGGGGGTAGCAATGTGTGCAGGGTGATCTGACTGACTGAAAGTGATAGCAGTTTGAGACCACTTGAGATATGTGGGGGTAGAAGGAACCGCCATGTTAACCTCCCTGTTGATAACTTTCAGTCGACTCTTACTCTCAACATCAGCAAAAATCAACAAGGTGGCATTGACTTCAGGGAACTCTTCTTTTTCTTCTTCATCTTCTTTCTCAGGGTCTTTCTCACTCGACTGGTTCTCTTTGAATGACTGGATCAACAAACGGCACTGTCGAGTGGTATGCTTCGGCAATATCAAATTGCCCTCTTCATCTTTCCTCGTGTGGATTGCACACGGTAAATCCAAAACATCAGTACCCGACTGATTCTTTGACTTCTTTGGGGTGAACTTAGCCTTGGACTTTCCCTTATTCTTGCCTTGTGCCGCCAGGGCGGCTGCTTCTGCCTGAGCAGGGGGATCAGCTTTGCGCTTTTGTTTCCGACTGGAATTCCCACCTGCATCATTGTCGACTATTTTGGCTTTACCGCTTCGGAGGCGGACTTCTTCTTCTCCATTGGCGTACCGAGTGGCAATCTCCATCATCTTGCTCATAGAAATGTCACCGGTGCGACCAAACTTCAGATAGAGCTCTCTGTATCTAACCCCAGCCTTGAAGGCACAAACAGCTTGATGCTCGGAAACATTCTCCACCGTGTGATGCAAGGTGGACCAACGCTGAATGTAATCTCGCAAGGTTTCATTGGGCTTCTGGACACAGTGCTGCAAATCAATCAAACCAGCCGGACGTTTACAAGTGCCTTCAAAAGTTCTGATAAACACTCGGGCCAAATCTTCCCAGCAATAGATGCTAGAGGGAGCCAAACGATTTAACCAAGCTCTGGCCGAACCATCCAATATCAAGGACAGATGCTTCATGGCTATGTTGTCGTTACCTCCACCAATCTGTACAGCCACTCGGTAATCATCCAACCAGGTTTCAGGCTTTGACTCGCCAGAAAACTTGCCAATCCCGGCCGCCAACCTGAAGTTGGGGGGAATCTCTGCAGAGCGAATGGCTCTGCTAAAACACTCGGGCCCAGAAACAACAGCACTGCTTCCACTCGGATAATCTCTGTTATGACCATCTCTGTGGGCTCTGCCTCTGTCGACCCTCCTTTGAGCAAGGACATCCCTTGCGTCAAATCCGGGATTCCGCTCATCACCGAACGGGCGCCTATCATCATTGTGCCGGGACACATAAGAACCATTCCGCGGAGGAGAAAACATTCGACGGCGGTCATCACGGTGATAACGGGGAGCAGACTGATCTCGCCCCTGATCTCTGTACCGGTCTTCACGGTATTCTCCGCCTCTGCGACGCGAAGGTGACCCAGGACTGTGAGCCGACTGAACTGTTTCTGCCCTGGTAGAATTGCCATGTAACCTGTTCTGCGACTGAGAAACAGCTGCGTTCTGGTGCTGCGCCGCCTCAAGCAATGTCTTGATCTGCTGCAGACCTCTACCAGCCTCTGATCGTGACGGTTGAATAGACTCTGCAATTCTAGCAGCTGCTGCAACATTTAAAACTGGAGTACGAAATACCTCGACGTTATTTCGAGATCTACTCGGAAACAACTGTCGCTGCTGTCGATTGGGACGTGGTGGACGCTGCCCAGCACGCTCGTCGAGTGCCTCCTGCATCTCTATGAGCCGAAGGCGTGTAGCCTCCATGGCCTGGGCCTCAGCGGTCGTACCGACGATGGGAGTACGGAGAACATCCTCATCCCGGCGCTGCTGATCATTCGACTTTCCACCAATCTCACGTCTGGAGTGGTTGAAGCCGGGCGGCGGACTCTGATGAGAGCCAGCCATGAAAACTTCCGCCGCAGGGTCGCAGCTCTCGCACTCGGAAGGGATGTCGGACTGATCCGACGCCGAGTCCAACACGCCGTGAAGTGACTCAGCGGGCTCGATGGCCGCAATCTGCGGGGACGAAACCTGGCGTGCCGCCGCGTGCCACACCCAACGCTGTAGCCGCGAGCGACCGGATCGCTTGCAACGATGAACAGCAGGGAGGGCCGACACACACGGAGTCGACGACTGAAGGAGAAGAACGCCGCAGGAGCTTGCACAGAAGTGCGTCGCCCCGCGAATCGGGAGCGCTTCCACATCCAAAGGCGCTTCCTGGAGCCATGCCGAATCATCGGCGATGAAGGTGAGCGCTCCGAGACGGATCTCGCGGCCCAGGAGCAAATCACCACCGGAAGACATGACGAAGGAGAAAAAATGCAAACTCGCCGGAAGTCGCTTAGACGCCTGCCCCATGGTGGGCGCCAACTGTCGTGGGAACAAGCCTGACAGTAGAAGGTAGGGGTACGAATGGAGAGGGCAGAGTCCTAGCTACGGCGAGGTTGTACACACAGATGTATGAGTTCAGGCCCCTCTCGTGGAGGTAACAGCCCTACGTCTCAGTGCTCCGGAGAGCTCTCTACTCTGTCGAGTGAAATATGTGTGTTGTGTTACAAAAGGTTGCGAACCCTTCTACCAGCGAGGAGGGGTGGCTTATATAGAGTGTGCTGCCCCTCATAACGTCCGACATTAAGGGGTTTAATCGTGGTCATAAAGAGGTGTACGTTACTGGTAACGTACACCATAAATGCTGTTAATGATCTTGATGAATGTTTGCCCGTTAGCCTCCCTGGGGTGACTTCTGGACTCCTGCGGTCGACTGTCTTCAGACTCTTCCGAGTGAAAGATAACCGTCGAGTGAAAGGCACCTCCGAGTGTATATTGTCGAGTGACTTATGCTTCTTCGCTATTTCAGTCGGAGACTTCCTTGTGGCCCTTAAGCTTTCTGGGGCAGTGTCCTTAGGTAGGATATGTAGGTCAGGCCTATAACCCTACCCTAGGTACGTATCCCCATCAGCGACAGCCGCGTCGTCCGCTTGGTTGCAGCCGCCGCTCGGCGCTCGCTGCGCAGTGGCGCCCTGCCCATGCCCCAGTGCCCGGCCTCAGCGGTAACCGGCTGCGCTGTCCGTCCTCCACCCACCGCCGTCCTCCACTGCGTCCGCTCGCTCGCCGCCCACAGCCATCCGCTTGGCCGCCGCCGGCGCTAGCTAGGGTTCGTGGCGTGCGTGCGTCGCTGGGGGCTCGGGAATGGCTTCGTGCGCGTGCGCTAGAGCGAGCTGCCTGGCTCTGTTCGTGGCAGGGATTAGGCCCAAATAGCGGGGCTGCGTGCGTCGCTGGGCGTTGCCATAGGCCCAATTAGCGTGGTTGCATGCCCCTTTTCTTTTTTCAGCGATTCTTTTCCATCTAACGAGAGCCAGCAAGCCAGTAAATGATGGTATGCATACATGTATAAATTTTTTTGGACCAAATCAAGGTGTGGCGGCTGCCACACCTTGCCCATCGGGGTCCTCCGCCAGTGCGTCCAGCCGAAGAACAGTGATGTCCGTATTCTATAATGTCGTGCTAGCTGTGTCCGCTCGATCTGCCTGGTGCGTGCATGCACCCTGATCATTTCTTGTCCGGCTGGATTTGCCATGAAGTTCTAGAGACCCAACAACAATTTTTAAAAAAAATAACAGAGACAAAAGCATTATACAATGGCCCACGCTACACGTCATCCAACTGATCTTTTGCAAAGATGGAGCGGGTCTACAGCCGTTCGATCTAACGTTCGGAGTCGTTGGGTCCGCCGTTGCCATTGCTGCCCATCGCAACATTAGTGATTTTGCTACCCGATGAGCGCAACACTCGTGATGTTGTGTTGGGTTTGTCATTGTGACATTGTCGTCACTGCCCGCAACACCAACGCGTTGGATCCTCCATTGTCGCTGCCCATCACAACATCGGTGATTGCAACCCGACGAGCGCAACACTAGTGATATCGCGGCCCATCAGAAAAGTGGCACCGGCTCATCGCAGTATTCATCATCGGAAAAGTGTCGTCTGACCCTCGTTGCAGCATCAATCGTGTTGCGCAAACATCGTCGGCCCGCAGCGCCACCCTGGTCGTCGCACCCACAATGTCGGTACTAAAACCGGCAGATCTCGGGTAGGGGAGCCCTGAGCTATTGATCTCGGATCGATGGGTAACAAGGGACGAATGAGACGATGTTTACCCAGGTTCGGGCCCTCTCGAGGAGGTAAAACCCTACGTCCTGCTTTGATTGTATTGATGATTGAATATCGAGTACAAGGCTTGATCTTCCTCGAGATCGTATGTTGTGGTCTAGCCCTAAGATGAATAATGAATGAATATGCCCTAAGACCTAAAACCCCTCAGCTTATATAGGCACTGGGGGTATCTAGGGTTACATATGGTCGGTGGCTAGTTGGAGAAGCGCATGTCAATAGCTGCAGTAATCCTTGGGGTACACGCCAAGTCTTCGGGATAGTCCATCTTCACCACGCCTAGGCTTGAGCCTTTCGGAGTCCTTTCTTAAGAGATCGGTGGGCCATAAGCTCGGCCCATGGACGATGGGCCAACTAGGTTGGTACCCCTTAGTCCAGGACACCGTCAGTAGCCCCTGAACTTGTCTTCGGAGCCGAGGACAACAATTTTCCTCGGACGGTTGACTTCGGCCTTGGTGTCTTCGGCTTGACAGGCGAGTTCCTCCCGACATTTGTTTAATATGAACCTTAATTTTCTCCCGGCAGAACAGCCTTCCGGGGGCTGCCCTCCGACCACAGGCTTATAGAGCCCGCCTCGTTAACCGAGGTCTTTGAGATAGCTTAGCCTCGAAGGCCTGGCACTTGAGTGTGAATAGTGTTTGCGACCTCACAACTTTTCCGAAGCGTCGCGACTTATATCAAAGTGGGTCAGTTACTGTTACTCGAATCGAGGCCCGAGACGGTTTTCCCATTGGCACGTCCTATCAATGCAGGGATCGTGCTCCGTATTTTGAGGGATATCATCAAGATTTACTTCTCCCACATACGGATAACTATGTTAGGAGTTGGAACGTTGCGATTAAACTGGCGGGGCAAAAGGGACGCTTGGTCTTTCACAGCCCTATAAAGCAAAAGCTGGTTCGATTGTTTTCCCCACTCTCCCATTCCACCGCCGCCGCACACAGCCTCCAGAGCTCGAGCGCCCAGGCCGGTTCCCTAAGCCCTTGCCAATCCTTCTCTAGCATTCTGCAACTTCACTTCCCAGCAATGGCCGACGCAACCCTGAAGGGCCAGTGGGCGCCCTCCACCATCACAGAGAACGTCATCCAGGAGCTTTGGACCGCGGGCTACATCCCCACGGACGCCGCCTGCCGGGCTTCGGAGCCCAATCAGCGGATCCCTACTCCCAAGCCAGGGGAGAGGGTCATCTTCCTTCCCCACCTCGTCCGAGGTCTGGGGTTCCCCCTGCACCCCTTCGTGTGCGGGGTTCTCTTCTACTATGGGCTAGATTTCCACCACCTAGCTTCGAACTCCATCCTGTATCTCGCGGTGTTTATCACCGTCTATGAGGCCTTCCTCCGCGGCGAGCCACACTTCGGCTTATGGCTGAAGACATTCGGGATCAAGCCGAAAAGCAGCGGCGCCGATCTGGCCGAGTGCGGAGGAGCGATGATCAGCAAGATCCAAAAAGTCACCCGGTTCGAAGGCGTCTTCGTGGAGACGGTCAAGGAGTGGCAGCGGGAGTGGTTCTACATCATTGAACCACTCGCCGACGGCCAGACCGAGGTCCCGGCGTTCTCGGTGTCTCCTCCGAGGAGGAGGCTCACCTCATGGGTGAGGAAAGGCCTAGACTGGGGCAGCTCCGAAGAAGTGCTCTTGTTACAAAAGAGGATCCAAGCTCTGGCAGACAAGAAGAAGATCAAGCTGGTGGATGTGGTGGATGTCATGCTCCGCTGCCGCATCCTCCCACTCCAGCTTCGAGCAGGCCCAATGTGGGCCTACAAGCCCGAGGACGCACCGACAGTGCGGCACTTCTTCTGCACCAACCTAGATGGAATGTGGACGGCACTCTTCAAGCGGTCCAAGAACGAATTCCCCGCAGAAGGGGTAGACTGCGGCCTCGACGCCGATCACGACGCCAATGAGGTAACCGCAGCCTTTGAGCTTTATTGTTATCTTATCCTTTATGTACAAAGTCTCCCCCATCCGAACACTCCAATCGACTCCTTTCCCCCCCAGGTTTGGATCCCCAAGGCGCAGCAGATGCTGTGCCCGGGACTGCTGCCCGAGGAGGAGAAATCCCTTCGGCTCAAGGTGCTCTTGGCCGAGGATCGATATGTGGTCCCGGCCAAGGAGCAGAAGCTACCACGGAGGAGGGGTGGCATGCGCACCCGAGACCCCTTGGAGGCCAGGTCCAAAGAAACACATGCCTCCTCTACTCACGAGGAGGGAGAGAAGGAAGAGGAGGACTCGCGGGAAGGGGTACCTGTTGGAAATATGCCCTAGAGGCAATAATAAATTGGTTATTATTATATTTCCTTGTTCATGATAATCGTTTATTATCCATGCTATAATTGTATTGATTGGAAACTCAAATACATGTGTGGGTACATAGACAACACTGTGTCCCTAGTAAGCCTCTAGTTAACTAGCTCGTTGATCAAAAGATGGTGAAAGGTTTCCTAGCCATGGACATAAGATGTCATTTGATAACGGGATCACATCATTAGGAGAATGATGTGATGGACAAGACCCAAACTATAAACGTAGCATATGATCGTGTCAGTTTATTGCTATTGTTTTCTGCATGTCAAGTATCTGTTCCTATGACCATGAGATCATGCAACTCACTGACACCGTAGGAGTGCCTTGTGTGTATCAAACGTCACAACGTAACTGGGTGACTATAAAGGTGCTCTACAGGTATCTCCGAGGGTGTCTGTTGGGTTGGCATGGATCAAGACTGGGATTTGTTACTCCGTATGACGGAGAGGTATCTCAGGGCCCACTCGGTAATACAACATCACAATGAGCCTTGCAAGCAATGTGACTAAAGTGTTAGCCACGAGATCTTGTATTACGGAACGAGTAAAGAGACTTGCCGGTAACGAGATTGAACTAGGTATAGAGATACCGACGATCGAATCTCGGGCAAGTAACATACCGAAGAACAAAGGGAACAACATACGGGATTAACTGAATCCTTGACATAGAGGTTCGACCGATAAAGATCTTCGTAGAATATGTAGGAGCCAATATGGGCATCCAGGTCCCGCTATTGGTTATTGATCGTAGAGGTGTCTCGGTCATGTCTACATAGTTCTCGAACCCGCAGGGTCTACACACTTAACGTTTGGTGACGATTAGTATAGTTGAGTTATTTTGTTGGTGACCGAAGGTTGTTCGGAGTCCCGGATAAGATCCCGGACATGACGAGGATCTCCGGAATAGTCCGGAGGTAAAGATTGATATATGTGATAATAGTGTGTTGATCTCCGGAAGGGTTCCGGAATTCACCGGAAGGGGTTCCGGATGTTTACCGAAGTGTTCGGGTGCAGCAACACTTTATATGAGCCAAAGGGGTAAAGCCCACGAGGTATTGGAAAGTGCAAAAGGAAGTTTTGCTGCTGCCTTAAGCGGTACTACCGCTGGTAAGGCAGTACTACCGCGTAAGCGGTACTACCGCTTGTGTGAAGCGGTACTACCGCACAAGCGGTACTACCGCTCGTGAGCGGTACTACCGCTTGTACGCGGTACTGCTGGAATCCGAGTTGGACTCTTTCCATGCGGGCCAAACCGACCTTGTGCGGGCAAAACCGACCTTGTGGAGGCTTTCTCTTCAAGTTTAGACCCCAGGGCTCAACATATAAATAGAGGGGCAGGGCTAACACACGGGACACATCAAGATTTCCCAAGCCGTGTGTCGGCAACCCTAACCCTCTAGTTCTCCCGTCATAATCTCCGTAGTGCTTGGCGAAGCCCTGTAGAGATTGTTCCTCACCACTATCACCACGCCGTCGTGCTGCCGGAACTCATCTACTACTTCACCATCGCTCGCTGGATCGAGGAGGTGAATGCGTCATCAAGCCGTACGTGTGTTGAACGCGGAGGTGCCGTCCGTTCGGCACTAGTTCGTGATCGGATCGAGGGACGACTTGCGATTTGGATCGCGGAGACGTTCGACTACATCAACCGCGTTTCTTAACGCTTCCGCTTAGCGATCTACAAGGGTATGTAGATTCACTCTCCCTCTCGTAGATGCTCATCACCATGGATAGATCTTGTGTGCGCGTAGGAAAATTTTTGTTTCCCATGCAACGTTCCCCAACAGTACCTTCCCCGAAAAGGAAGAGGACGGCGTTCGAAAACGAGGAGGAGGAGGAGCACCCTCCGGTTCGCCGGAAGCTGCGCAAGACCTTGGCTGGCCGAGCCGATCAGCGGGTCGTGCCTGCCAAGGTCACTCTCTTCGACTCCTCAGAAGAGGAGCTCCTGCAGCCACGCAGGACGAAGCCGGCGCGCAAAAGGTAATTTAAAATGAACCCCCTTTAATTCGTGCCATAAGTACATCTTCTGATGTGTGGCCTTGTTTTTGAGTCCGCAACGCACCTTCATAGGTGAACAGGCTTCGGACGACGGGCTCCCCTCGCCCTTTATGGCGGAGAGCGGGTCCGCCGAACACGTCGTGCCTCCCTCCACCCATGACGAGCTGGGGGAGGCGACATCATATCCGGCCCCCCACGTTGACAACACGGGGGCCGGCGCTAGGATTTCTTTGGCCGAGGTTCAAACCTCGGCCGCCGAGGACCAAGGGGATATAGTCCCTTTGGTCGAAGAGGGCGGGTCGGGCCAACCAGAGTCCTCGGCTCCGGGGACCCCAACACCATCACAGCAGCCGGAGGCCCTCGTCCCTGCCTCCACGGTGGGTGAACCCAATGACTCCGCCCACCCCTCCTGCCCCAGAGGAGGTCCACAAGGGGTGACCCGAGGAGATGGAGGTGGTCGTAAAGGGTGCCTCCATCACAGAAGAGCACCGTGCCCTGATCGGCACGGCGCTGAACAGTTTCCGGTCCGTAGAGACCGGAATGCGCGAGGCCTTCAAAGGCTTGCTTCGAGGTTTTGAGGTATGTTACGCTTCTCTTTGATTGCCACTTCTTTACGAATTATAGGCTCTTAGTTGTGCTCCTGACCATCCAGTAACGCTTGTCGGACGTGACTTACGGGAACCGTCCGAAGTCCTTAAAAAGGTGTACTGTAAACATTTACATTAGTTGGACTATTTGAAAGGAGAGTAATGCCTGAGTGTTCCATCATAAGAGCATGCCGCCGCCAACCCTGCTCAATAGCATAAGTACCAGGCTGAGTTATGGGTCACCGTGGGGGTCAAGAATTAGAAAATATTTTACCAAGAGAGGAACACTTTTATGCAACTCGGGTCATGTAAGGACATCTCCAACGGCGGACCCGTAAATTTCCTCCCGCATCCGTCCGCAGACAGAGGAGGACCAGTTCGCGGTCACGGATGCGGGAGGCGGCCATCCAACGTTGCACGCATACATTTGGAAAATAATTTGAACTAGCCGGACGAAATTCGTTTAAACGGGACGAATTTCATTCAAGTTACGGATATAATTTACATAAACATAAGATATTTCGACCGTTTTACTAAAAACTATAAAAAAACCTAAACCCTACATCGGACGACCACCTCGTAAGCGTGGCCGCCCCGTCCTGCCGCACCGCCGTCGCCGTCTGTGCTGTCGTCGTCCCTCCAGCGGCGCAAGGATGCCGGAGGGCCGCGGCAGCCTTGTCGGCTGCCTGACGCTCGCGGAGGAGTCGCTCCGCCTCCTGTTGCACAGTGGGAAGGGCCGCCTTGGCCACTGCCGAAGGTGCCGGCGGCGCCCTAGCGGCGGCCTTGCCCCTGCCGGCGTTGGCGGAGCAGCGACCACTCCTCGCAGCGGCCGGAGTTGGTTTCTCGGGACGCGGCGTCCGCATTGAAGCGGCGACGCCCGAGAGGTCGCGTCCGGTCAAATCGCGGGCATCAATGCCGGCCGCTGCATGTTCTGATCCGGCATGAAAGCGGCGCGGCGCGTGGGATGAAAAACGCGGGAGGGGTGGGTGGGGGGTTTGGGTGGGCCAGGACGGTCAGACGCGGCTTGGGAGCGGTACGGACGCCCGCAAAGTCCCCCCACGTTTGTCTTCGGTTTGCGGGAGAAAGTGTGTCCGGGCCGTCCTGCGGACCGATACAGATCCGCGTTGGATAGCACAACACGTCCGGACTGCGCGGTCCGGACGTACGCGGATTGTTTGAGGGTCGGCGTTGAAGATGCCCTAAACAAACTCTATTCTTTTCTTAATTATTATTGGATGAGGCCAAAAAATTGCCTTCGTTTGGAAAAAATGCGACGAGAACTCAGCTGGCTAGTCTCCACTCTGGAACGTTTTCTCAGTACGACGTGTTCTCTGAAGTGTCAAGCAGATTCCACGAATACCACGACACGATTCCGCGCAGCATATAGCAATCACCGTGATCGCTCGCCCGAAGTTCTCAGCCGCACAGGCAAAACCACGACCGGCACCACGTTTTCTGGATGCCGATGGCGAGAGCTGACATGAAGGTCAGCCTCGGGCAGGACCCGGCCGAGAGAGGTGGTTGTTGCAGCTAGCTAGCTAGACAACAAAGCCGTGCATGAAAAGCTCAAGATCTGGCCAGGGAGCAGTCGCCAACTGGGGAAGGCTCGAACTCCGGAAGCAGCCATCGGTCCATCGGTCGCAAGCACACAGTACTGCTCGCTCGCTGGTCGCTAGTACGGCGCATCGCGTGCGTACGTGCTACCTTGGCCATCCCCGGCCCTGGCCCTTGGCGACGGCGAGGGTCGGCCCTCCCGGCTCCGGGATCCTAGAAAAGATGCGTGCGGACCAAGAGCTGGCCACTATTCAAGCGTCGATCAGCTGCCGCTGCTGCGTGCTGGACCCCTGCCTTCAGGGAGAAGGAGAGTGGATCATCCCTCCTGGCTCCTCGCGGCCAGTTGGTTGCTACCTGGCCATTGGAAAATGCCATGCGCCAGCGACTTGTTAACAATTACCGCTGGCCCTCTGCTGCTGGTATGCTGGACTAGTACTAGTACTACTCATTAACTTGCTTTCCGTGCTTAGTCAATTAATCATACTTTGGGAGTGGGAAGTATCCTGCTAATATCCTATGCCTTGCGATAAGATACGGTTTGCATCATGCTTAGATTAGCTGCATTGGTTCTCGCAAAAAAAAAAAAGATTAGCTGCATTGGTGTTTGTTGCCAGGTTGGCGATGGAGTACTGATGTGCCTATGAGCTTTCTCTGCGAGGGAAAAATATGACTCTGTGGTTTGAGTTTTCACTTCGTTTTTGTTTTTCTCGGCGGGAGAAAAGTACTCTGCCCTTACAGTTGTTTTATTTAAAGGAGAGATGTGTGTATTCGTAGTGTCTGCTCTGTAGAGCGTAGAGGTCACTTGACTTGAGACGCGATCGCAATGGAAACATCTAGGGCGTCGCCGTACGTACGTGTAGACGTAACGAGCTGCACGTACGCTTGGCACTGTTGCCATGCCAACACGCGGATCAGCAGCTGTCGTGGACGTGCCCCATCTAATCATGATGAACTCTGTCAAATATATTTTCTTCTTCTTTTGAACGGGTAGTGCATCAAATTAACATCTCGTAGCTAATGGTGGTCGGCTGGTTGGATTCGCCGATCTACGTTGCGTCCACCATGGAACGAGTGCTGCAGATTAGCAGATTAGACTATACCATTATTGGTAGGGAACATTGGAAGAAGTGAAAAGGAGGGAAGCGGGGGAGAAGCCACGCGAGAGGCCGACACTTTGCGTGCATGGTGTCCCCTGCTGCCCTGCATATGGATTCACCTGGGCAAGGTCACTTCCAGGCGAGCTGCATTCGGGGTAGGGCGAGGTGGCCTCAGCTCAGGCTCAGCTGCACCAACCCAAAGCTAGGATCATGGGTCGCACACACACTTATTTTCCACGCCAAAAGAAGTATAGTTAGCTGCATGTGTTCAAATCACACGAGGCCGTCGTTCAGGACAACACTCTTCCTGTCTTCCACGGCGTTCACCTGAATCACCCAGCTTTACATTATATATCCATAAATTGTACCGTTTGCCGACGAACTTAAGTACTTAACTCCATAAAACTGATGTTTGAATTGACTGATTATGGAGTATGTAGTACGACGCAATGGCTACACGAACGGTCACCGTCTGCTAAGAGCTTGTGCTACTAAATCAACTCAAGCAAACGATGTCACGGGCCGTGAACAGACGTTTGTTTGGAGTACGGATCTCGGAAAGAAATGCCCCATGCAAGAGAAGATCCAGAGGAAATCCTGGCTGCGTTTCGCCTGCGCGTGTGGTGACGTCCACTCGTGTTGATTGATGCATAGATTACTTACTATAGTTGCACCCAGTACGCGTGCATGCACCAGCACTGGCAATTTCAATTTGGCACCACATATAAAAAAAAAAATCCTTGCAATTTGGCACCACGCAACGCAGTGGTGTACTATACTCGAACGGAATGCCTCTTCCCATCCCGTTTCCGTCCCTATATAAGCCGCGCGCCACCACTCCACACCTTCCAAGAGCGCACCGCCAGCCATCCTGAGCTTCTGAGCTTGTCTTCGACCAACACACCGATCCCGAGACACTCACCTCGCCTGCCTGCAACCAATTAACAATGGCGGCCTCCGTCGAGTACAACCGCCAGGTGTCCGCCCACCCGTGGCCGACCAATGCGCAGCCCAAGGCCGCCTTCGACCTCTTCTCCTCCTCCTCCTCCTCCGGCGCCAGGCGCCGCTCGGGCTCGGACTCCGACTCGGACGACGAGGACAGCGTCCCGCCGGACTGGCGGTCGCTCTACAGCCCGCGCCTCGACGTGGAGCCGTCGGTCAAGGACCCCCGCGACGAGGCCACCTCCGACGCCTGGGTCAAGCGCCACCCGGCGCTCGTCCGCCTCACCGGCAAGCACCCGTTCAACTCCGAGGCCCCGCTCCCGCGGCTCATGTCCCACGGCTTCATCACCCCTGTGCCGCTCCACTACGTGCGCAACCACGGCGCCGTGCCCAAGGCCGACTGGTCCACCTGGACCGTCGAGGTCACCGGCCTCGTCAAGCGCCCGGTGAAGCTCACCATGGAGGAGCTCGTCACGGGGTTCCAGGCCGTGGAGTTCCCCGTCACGCTGGTGTGTGCCGGCAACCGCCGCAAGGAGCAGAACATGGTGCGCCAGTCGTCGGGCTTCAACTGGGGCCCAGGGGCCATCTCCACCACCGTGTGGCGTGGCGTGCGCCTCCGCGACGTGCTGCGGCGGTGCGGCGTCATGGGGGCGAGCGTCGCCTCGAACGTGTGCTTCGAGGGCGCCGAGGACCTTCCCGGCGGCGGCGGGTGCAAGTACGGCACCAGCCTCCGGCGGTCCGTGGCCATGGACCCGGCCCGCGACGTCATCCTCGCCTACATGCAGAATGGCGAGCCGCTGGCGCCCGACCACGGCTTCCCCGTGCGCGTCATCGTGCCGGGCTTCATCGGCGGGCGCATGGTCAAGTGGCTGAAGCGCATCGTCGTAGCCTGCAACGAGTCGGAGAGCTACTACCACTACCGCGACAACCGCGTGCTGCCGTCACACGTCGACGCCGAGCTCGCCAATGCCGAAGGTACTTTCGATTTGCCTTCTCCTAGCTAGCTATAGCTAGCCGCGTATGTACGTCGCGTGCATGCCGACATGACAGGTGACGACGGCGAGCCTTACGGTGTCTGTGTTGTCTGGATGTTTCAGCTTGGTGGTACAAGCCGGAGTGCATGATCAACGAGCTCAACATCAACTCGGTGATCACCACGCCGGGACACGACGAGGTGCTACCCATCAATGCGCTGACGACGCAGAAGCCGTATACGATGAAGGGATATGCCTACTCCGGTGAGTCCCCCCGCCTCCATACCACATCTCATCTCCATCGTCACCCGACTGACATCACCCCTGTCGTATAAATCTCCGGTCTGTCTGATATACATGTCGTGTCGCTATTCATTTTGGGCTTGGGCCTGCTCGATACAGACAAGTCTCGCAGCTTCCAGCCTGTTTGTATTTGGGCCCTGGATTTGACTATTCTAACATGGCGGTGTTGTCTTTTATCAGGCGGTGGCCGGAAAGTTACGCGGGTGGAGGTGACGCTGGACGGCGGCGAGACGTGGCAGGTGTGCGAGCTGGACCACCCGGAGCGGCCGACCAAGTACGGCAAGTACTGGTGCTGGTGCTTCTGGTCCGTCGACGTCGAGGTGCTCGACCTGCTCGGCGCAAAGGAGATCGCCGTCCGCGCCTGGGACGAGGCCCTCAACACCCAGCCGGAGAGGCTCATCTGGAACCTCATGGGCATGATGAACAACTGCTGGTTCCGGGTGAAGATCAACGTGTGCCGCCCGCACAGGGGCGAGATCGGGCTGGTCTTCGACCACCCCACCCAGCCGGGCAACCAGTCCGGCGGCTGGATGGCGCGGCAGAAGCACATCGAGACGTCGGAGACCACGCAGGGCACGCTCAAGCGGAGCACCTCCACGCCCTTCATGTCCACCGCGTCCGCGCAGTTCACCATGTCCGAGGTGCGCCGCCACGCCTCCAAGGAGTCCGCCTGGATCGTCGTGCACGGCCACGTCTACGACTGCACGGGCTTCCTCAAGGATCACCCCGGCGGCGCCGACAGCATCCTCATCAACGCCGGTTCCGACTGCACCGAGGAGTTCGACGCCATCCACTCCGCCAAGGCCCGCGGCCTCCTCGAGATGTACCGCGTCGGCGAGCTCGTCGTCACCGGCACCGACTACTCGCCCCAGAGCAGCAACGGCGACCTCGCGGCCATCGTCGAGGCCCCTGCTGTTGTTGAGCCGGTGGTGCCTCGGCTGCCGGCCTCGACCGTCGCGCTCGCCAACCCGAGGGAGAAGGTGCGGTGCCGGCTCGTCGACAAGAAGAGCATGTCCGACAACGTGCGCCTGTTCCGGTTCGCGCTGCCGTCGCCTGACCAGAAGCTCGGGCTGCCGGTCGGCAAGCACGTGTACGTGTGCGCGTCCACCGGCGGCAAGCTCTGCATGCGCGCGTACACGCCGACCAGCTCCGTCAAGGAGGTCGGCCACGTGGAGCTCCTCGTCAAGATATACTTCAAGGACGAGGATCCCAAGTTCCCCGCCGGCGGGCTCATGTCGCAGTACCTCGACGCGCTGCCGCTCGGTGCACCCGTCGACATTAAGGGCCCCGTGGGCCACATCGAGTACGCCGGCCGCGGCGCCTTCACAGTGGGCGGCGAGCGCCGGTTCGCGCGCCGGCTCGCCATGGTGGCCGGCGGGACGGGGATCACGCCGGTGTACCAGGTGATCCAGGCCGTGCTGAGGGACCAGCCCGATGACACCACGGAGATGCACCTGGTGTACGCGAACCGCACGGAGGACGACATGCTCCTGCGGGAGGAGATCGACCGGTGGGCGGCCGCCCACCCGGCGCGGCTCAAGGTGTGGTACGTGGTGAGCAAGGTGGCGCGGCCGGAGGACGCATGGGAATACGGCGTGGGGAGGGTCGACAAGCAGGTGCTCAGGGAGCACCTGCCTCTGGGCGGCGACGGCGAGACGCTCGCCCTCGTGTGCGGGCCGCCGGCGATGCTCGAGTGCACGGTGCGCCCGGGGCTGGAGAAGATGGGGTACGACCTCGACAAGGATTGCCTCGTCTTCTAAGCAGAGGCCGCCGCGCGCGAAAATGCTCGGCTGTACATAGCACGCAGACACGTAGTAATTGTAGCATAGTAAGCGCGGGAGTCAGGATTCTCTTGAGTTGTGGTACATACTAGTGGTGGTCGATCGGGCGGTGATGGCCAAATCGGCCATGGGAGTGCAGCCCGTTGTCCTTTTTGTGTCGATCTATGTATGAATTGATGACACTATTAGAGCAATAAAAATGAAGAATCATTTGCAAAAAACGAATCTTCAATGAGTAGCTTGCGCCTGAAAATTGGCCGAAACGAATCTTCAACTGGTGTTTGCTTCTGCCGTCACCGGCGGGCGCATGGACTACGGCCAGGGACCGTGGTGGTCAATGGCCTCGGGCAGCGCTCCTCCATGCCTTGTTGGCATGGTGCTCGGTACGGCGCAGTGGCTCGTGCTTCATCTGGTGGTCCTGCTTTGACGGTTCTGCTGACCTACGTGGCATGAGGGCCGGCGGTGGCCTCCACGAGGTGCGGGTGGCTGCGTTGGTCGCGATGTGGCATGTTCGGTGGTGGTGGCTGGGATGGTGTGGTGGGCCCTCGTGTTGAAGGTTGACCGTTGGTGGGCTCCGCGAGGTGCGGTTGGTTGCAACGGTATCGGTGCCTCTTCATCGATGGGCAGCTTCGATGGTGGTGGCGGTTGGTGGGCTTGCCGACGCCGGTGCGGGATGTTGTGCGGGCGAGGTGGTGTGTGAACTCGGGTGAAGACCCTGTCTCAGCCTTGTGCCGCGACCAGCGATGGCGGCGGCTGTGGCCGTTTTTGACCTCCCTGGAGGCATCGCTGATTTGTTGCCGCAACCCTCTGTAGGAGATATGCCCTAGAGGCAGTAATAACAATTATTTTATATCTCCAAGTTTGTAATGAATGTTTATGTTCCATGCTATAACTGCAATGATTCTCGAGTCTACAATATCCACGAGGCTCGGAGGGAAACTCATGTGCATGTGTGGTATAATAAACGAAAAAATGTATTCCTAGTCATGCCTCTAAGACTGGCTCAAGTATTGCATGATGATCCTGTTTTCCTAATCATGGGCATGACTATGCCGGCAATTTTGAGGGCACAATGTTAGAAGAACACTTGTGTAGAATCGACCCGAATTGATGTTATGCTATGAGATACATTCATCACAAGTTAATGGTTAATAACACAGAGATAGTTAATGTTTGCATAATTTCTTAGACCATGAGAGTATCAAATTCCTTCGTACTTGCTTCGTGAACTTTGGGGTTTGTTAAACGTCATCCGTAACTGGGTGGCTATTACGGCGGCTTACGGGTTCACGGAAAATTATGACAAGAAACGAGATAGCTCGAGATTGGGATTTGCTCCTCCAACGATGGAGAGATATTCTCGGGCCCTCTCGGTGTTACGGTATCCATCATCGTCTGGCCAGACACATTGTGATTTGATCACAGGGATGGCGAAACACAGAAACGACAAAAGAGAACAAAACCGGTAACGAGGTAACTGGCATAGTGGACAAGTTGTTGATCCACGGGGATGCAGATAAATCTGACCTCGGGTTTTGTAACATATCGCGAAGCAACAGGAATAGCACACGGCAACCGGAGGTTCACTCGAATATTTATTCGTGTGGGTATAGGGGTCAATATGGGTGTCCACGGCTCCGATGTTGATCATTGATCGGAAAGTGTTCCGGGTCATGTCTATAATTTACCGAACCAATAGGGTCACATGCTTAAGGGTTATCTATTTGCTGAATACTAGACAGGGAGTCTGAGAGAAAGTCGCCGGAAAAGTTTTGGAGACAACGGAAACGTTCCGGCGAAAACACCGAAATAGTTTTGGTAAAACTGAAAAGTTGTTTCGGAGTATACCATTAAGTCAAATTGTTTTCGGCACACGCGTGGAAATTCTTGGAGGGTGCCAGAATTGTTCTGGAAACTTCTGGGATTTTTCCAGGATAAAAACCGGAAATGTTCCGTAGTTGCCGGAACCGGTTTGGTTGCTTTTCGCAGATGAAAATCACTAATCCGGAATTGTTTCGGAACGCGTCCAAAATCATTTTAGTGGGTACTGGAATTATTCTAAGACCCACAGAAATATTTTCGGATTTAACGGTCGCGGAAAAATGTTTTCGTGAATAGTGAAAATCACTTTATGGTTACTTTTTTTGGAAAGCCACCTTTTAGGGCTTTTCCCAAAAGGCTTCTAGAAGGACTTAGGGACCAAGGAACCCCCTTTGGGGGGCCCCATGAGGGTGGCCGGCCAAGGGTGGAGCTCCTCCATGGAGCTCCACATGCCATCCTTTTATGCCCTTTATGCCCTTTATGTGTGACATAAAGTGTGGGTGCTTTGGTATTTTAATATGCCAACTCTACCCCTTGGTTTTCCTATAAATAGAGGTGGAGAGGAGCTCTCCACACTCACTCCAACTCTCATACACATGCCATGCATTATCTGGCTTTCTTTCTCCCTCCCACGAAATAGTTTCGTAGAGCCGAAAGGCTGTCTGGGTTCCGGCAGGAACTAGTTCTGGACGACGAAGCCCTACCGGATAGCTGACACCGTATGTGTGCAACCCCGTAGAGAGGCCAGTCTTTTGCCCGAGGGGTTGTTCGAGGGTCCTCCCGAAGGGCTGTCCGTGACATTGTCCGGGGGACTGTCCGACACCCTCCCGAAGGGCTATCCGACGAGGGAGTACATCCTCATGGTTGGGAGGTTGTAAATCCTAGCTGCGGGGATCTGCCCCAATGATATACATCGACTCTATTTCCGCTACGCTACGAGTCGGTAATGATCAGATCAAACCTTGTATGCAGTCTCCATAGTGGTCCTGGGCGTGCTCGCTGTACCAATTTTTTTTGTTTTCTGTCGCGTTACCCTATAGTGGCATCAAGAGCCAGGCTATGCGTAGATGCAGATTACGATCTAGAATACATAGAGATGTATGGGTATTGCATTATATAATTTTGTAGTAGATGAGATCTATTGCTGAAAATTATTTATGCTGGTGGCAGATGAAATCTGTTACCCGATGTTCTTGTTGCTTCCCTAGAATTTGCGTATTTCTGATCTTGAAATGGCATGGTGGAATTTCACAAAGTTCTGGCAATCCGCGATCCTGATTGATCAATGAAGTGATATCAGTTCTTTGGGTTCCACCATAGTTGAGAGAAAAATGAAATTTCGCAGACTAAAGGGCAATGCAGATATGATCTGCACGGGGGTCATGCGTATGACGAAGTTTAGTATGGGGCTAGAGATTTTATTATCTCGTGTTTCATACACCCTGCAAAGTTAATCTAGCGACTTGAATAATCATACTTGATGATAAACGTTGGTAGCTGCGGTTTAAGTCAAAACCTTAGAAGCCACGTACAAATAAATTTTTGCATAAACCGATTAGAGGCGTCTAACTTGGTTTTGCAGGATGTGCATGTGATGTGGTATAGCAGTGCTCATATTAATTCGATTATGTATGAGATGACTATATGATGTAAATTTACTAACATGACATGCGTGTCATGATTCGGCATGATGGCTGGAGCCATATGATTGTCACTTTAATGACCTGCGTGTCAACCTTAAGTAATGCACTTATTTTATTAGCTATAGAGATAGCAATATTATCTGGTGCATCGACAAGGTGGTGGCAATCTTCGCGAAGGTGAACACCGACACAAATGCCGAAGACGAAGAAATACTAGACTTCTCCGTCAGAAGGGGCTATACCATATCATGCTATTATGAATTGCCTGAGATGTTTATCCCTCTTGATGCACCCTTCTTGATTGCGCGGTAGTCGCTTTTTATTAGGGTGATCTCTCACTTAAAATATCAAGTAGTTAGTGTTCTCCCAAGTGTAGCACCGTTACGGCACCTATCTCTTCGGGGCATCACATGATCTCCATGGGTGCGAACGATTAGAGAAGTGTGAGGCGGGTGAGTTGAGACCTCGTAGCAAGATCACTTGGTTGGCTTGACGTTCAGGCAGGACAGTCCTGAGCTCGGAACACACGCATCGAACGATTAACAAGAATTACATAGAGATGTGATCGGCAAGTTTGCCTACCGATTCAAGTTCACACCATTTGTGTTCATCTCGAACTGTGGCGCTGAATGGAAATGCGGGTCTTGAATCACTCATAATCAATGTTGAGAGATATTGATTTGAGTGGGAGCACACTTTAGAATAAAATTGTTTATTCACTAAGTACAAATTAATTATGAACAAAGTCTAAGTGAAACTTGTGTTTACCATTGTAGATCAAATGGCTCGCAACACCGCGTTCAACTTAGGCCCGATGTTAGAGAAAGAGAAGTTAGCTGCGACTGGAAACAACTATGCGGACTGGGTCCGTAACCTGAGGATTGTCCTCAGGAGCGCTAAGAGGATGTATGTGCTTGAATCTCCTCTTCCAGCTAAACCGGCGGCAACTGCCCCGGAAGATGAACAAAATGTCTGGGCCACTAAGGATGATGATTACAACTTAGTGCAGTGCCTCATGCTAGCTTGCATGAGTCCAGAGCTTCAAAAACGTTTTGAATTCCATAACGCCCGTGATATGATCCGGGCATTGGTTGCTCTGTACAAGGAAACCGCACGGTCTGAACGGTTTGATATCATGAAGGCCGTGATGGATTGCAAGATGGCTGAGGGCAGTTCAGTTGGCGAACACGTGGTCAAAATGATTGGCTACGCTGAAAGGCTTAAAACCCTGGAATTTCCAATTCCACCAGCCCATATGATGGACATGTTGCTTTCTTCACTCCCCCTGTCTTACGACGGTTTTGCCATGAACTACAACATGAGTGGGATGGAGAAGACACCAAATGAGGTGCTCGCCATGCTGAAAACTGCGGAAGGAGGACTGCGGAAAAATCGCAAGCAAGTGTTGCTTGTGAATAAAACCGCCAGTTTCAAAAAGAAAGGCAAGTCCAAGAAGGGCAAGGGCGCCGGTAAGACCGGCTCCCAAAGCAACTCTAAGGGCGGAGCCAAGAATGGAACTGAGTGCTTCTACTGCAAGGGCACACGACACTGGAAGAGAAACTGCAAGAAGTATCTAGAAGATAAGAAGTCCGAGAAAACCGGAAAAGGTATAACTGTTATACAGGTTAATGTCATTGACGTTTTTCTTGCTAGCGAAAATTCTAAGTCTTGGGTATTTGATACTGGATCGGTTGCTCACATTTGCAACTCGATACAGGGGCTTCAGAAGGTGCGCAAGCTAGCAAAGAATGAAGTCGTGATGCGCGTCGGGAACGGCGCTGGGATCGCCGCTCAAGCCGTCGGCATTATGCCTCTACGTCTCCCTTCAGGATTTACCTTAGAACTAAGTAACTGTTATTTTGTTCAGGCATTGTGTAGAAACATTATCTCTGGATCATGTTTAGTGCACGATGGGTACTCTTACAAGTCTGAGAACAATGGTTGTTCACTTTATTGTAAGGATATGTTTTATGGATTTGCACCCATTGTCGGGGGCCTTTTCATACTAAATCTTGAATGTGGAAATGATGTCTTTAACATGAATGCTAAATGCCTTAAGAAGGCTGATACCACCACCACTTACTTGTGCCACTGTCGGCTTGGCCACATCGGAAAGAAACGCATGCAAAGACTCCATAAAGATGAAGTTTTACCGTCCTTTGATTTTGAATCATTTGACACATATGAAGCTTGTCTGATGGGGAAAATGACCAAGACGCCGTTCACGGGTCATCCTGAACGGGCGGGTGAATTATTGAAAATAATACATAGTGATGTATGTGGTCCAATGAGCACAACCGCACGGGGTGGGTATTTCTACTTCGTGACTTTTACTGACGATTTAAGTAGGTATGGCTATATCTACTTGATGAAGTATAAGTCGGAAACCTTTGAAAAGTTCAAAGAATTTCAGAGTGAGGTAGAAAATCATCGTAACAAAAGGATTAAGTTTCTGCGATCAGATCGCGGGGGCAAGTATCTTAGTCATGAGTTTAGCCAACATCTGATTGACCGTGGAATCGTTTCACAGCTTACGCCTCCTGGAACTCCACAGCGAAATGGAGTGTCAGAACGATGTAACCGAACCCTGTTAGACATGGTAAGGTCGATGATGTCTCTTACAGATCTACCGATATCTTTTTGGGGTCACGCACTACTCACTGCCGCTTATACATTAAACAGAGCACTGTCTAAGTCTGTAGAGACGACGCCATTTGAATTATGGTATGGGAAGAAACCCAATGTGTCGCATCTCAAGGTTTGGGGGTTGTGAAGCTTATGTAAAACGTTTACAACCAAGCAAACTCGACCCCAGATCAGACAAATGTTACTTTGTAGGTTATCCCAATAACACCATTGGGTATTCCTTCTACCACCAGTCCGAGGGCAAAGTGTTTGTCGCAAGAGTTGGACACTTTCTCGAGAAAGAATTTCTTGCTAAAGAAGTAAGTGGGAGGACCGTACAACTTAATGAGATTAGTAAATCTTCGGCAACCGTTGATATGGCTAAGGAACCAGAAGAAATTCCACTAATTATCCCTACAACCGAGCCGGAAGTTGTCGCATGTGATGCGGAAACTTCAGACAAGTTTGTATTTGAACCACGCGGATCAGGTAGGGCTATCGAGCCACCTGAGTGGTTTCATAACGAAATCTTCATTCTTGAAGACGATGAACCTGCGCACTACAAGGAAGCGATGGCGGGGCCCAGCTCAAGGGAATGGCACAAAGCCATGAGATCCGAAATGGAATCCATGTACGAAAATCAAGTTTGGAACTTGGTAGAACTTCCTGAAGGCGTAAAGCCCATTGGCTGTAAATGGATTTTCAAAAGAAAGACGGACGCGGATGGTAACATTACTATCCATAAAGATAGACTTGTCACGAAAGGGTTCACGCAAGTTCCTGGAGTGGACTACGATGAGACTTTCTCGCCTGTAGCTATGCTTAAGTCTGTACAGATATTACTAGCAATAGCTGCTTATTTTGATTATGAAATATGGCAGATGGACGTCAAAACGGCTTTCCTAAATGGAAATCTCAAAGAAGATGTATACATGATACAACCTGAAGGTTTTGTTGTTCATGAGAATGCTAGAAAGGTATGCAAACTTCAGAAGGCCATTTATGGTCTGAAGCAAGCATCAAGGAGCTGGAACATTCGTTTTGATGAAGTAGTCAAAGAGTTTGGCTTCATCAGGAATGACGAAGAATCTTGTGTTTACAAGAAGTTTAGTGGGAGCGCAAAAGCATTTCTAATCTTGTATGTGGATGACATATTGTTGATTGGAAATGACGTGAATTTTCTTAGCGAAATAAAAAGACTCATTGAAGAAGAGTTTTTCAATGAAAGACTTAGGCGAAGTGGCATATGTATTGGGCATCAGAATCTATAGAGATAGATCAAAACGCCTGATAGCGCTTAGCCAAAGCACGTACATTGACAAGGTGTTGAAAAGGTTCAACATGGAGAACTCCAAGAAAGGCCTACTCCCCATGTCACCTGGCACAGTGCTTTGCAAGAATCAGTGTCCTCGGACTCTCGATGAGCGAGTACAAATGAATGGTGTTCCATATGCCTCGGCAGTTAGTTCTATTATGTATGCCATGCTATGTACAAGACCGGATGTTTCCTATGCGCTAAGTGTTAGCAGCCGGTACCAAAGTGATCTAGGACTGGAACACTGGGCCGCAGTCAAAAGTATTCTTAAGTACCTCAGAAGGACCAAGGATTTACTCCTTGTGTACGTAGGTGATGAAGAGCTCATTGTAAGTTGTTACACTGATGCAGGCTTCATGACTGACGCAGATGACTTCAAATCTCAATCAAGCTATGTTTTCATATTGAACGGCGGCGCAATTGATTGGAAAAGTTCCAAACAAATGACTATGTTGGATTCTACGATGGAGGCGAAATATGTTGCAGCTTCAGAAGCCTCCAAGGAGGTGGTCTGGATCAAGCAGTTTCTTGAAGACCTTGGTGTGGTTCCAAGCGCGCTGGACCCGGTGGAGATCTATTGTGATAATTGTGGCGTCGTGGCTCAAGCTAGGGAGCCATCTTCGCACCATAAGACAAGACATATTGAACGCAAATATAAACTCATTCGACATCATGTCGAAGCGGGTTTAGTGAAAGTACGCAAAGTTCACACAGATCTGAACGTGTCAGACCCGATGACAAAGCCTCTACCACGAGCAAAGCATGAGCAGCACCGAATAGCCATTGGTGTTAGGGAAGCCATGTAACTGGATTATGACTCTAGTGCAAGTGGGAGTCTGTAGGAGATATGCCCTAGAGGCAGTAATAACAATTATTTTGTATCTCCAAGTTTGTAATGAATGTTTATGTTCCATGCTATAACTGCAATGATTCTCGAGTCTACAATATCCACGAGGCTCGGAGGGAAACTCATGTGCACGTGCGGTATAATAAACGGAAAAATGTATTCCTAGTCATGCCTCTAAGACTGGCTCAAGTATTGCATGATGATCCTGTTTTCCTGATCATGGGCATGACTATGCCGGCAATTTTGAGGTCACAATGTTAGAAGAACACTTGTGTTGAATCGACCTGAATTGATGTTATGCTATGAGATACATTCATCACAAGTTAATGGTTAATAACACAGAGATAGTTAATGTTTGCATAATTCCTTAGACCATGAGAGTATCAAGTTCCTTCGTACTTGCTTCGTGAACTTTGGGTTTGTTAAATGTCATCCGTAACTGGGTGGCTATTACGGCGGCTTACGGGTTCATGGAAAAGTATGACAAGAAACGAGATAGCTCGAGATTGGGATTTGCTCCTCCGACGATGGAGAGATATTCTCGGGCCCTCTCGGTGTTACGGTATCCATCATCGTCTGGGCAGACACATTGTGATTTGATCATAGGGATGCGGAAACACAGAAACGAGAAAAGAGAACAAAACCGGTAACGAGGTAACTGGCATAGTGGACATGTTGTTGATCCATGGGGATGCAGATAAATCTCACCTCGGGTTTTGTAACATATCGCGTAGCAACAGGAATAGCACACGGCAACCGGAGGTTCTCTCGAATATTTATTCGTGTGGGTATAGGGGTCAATATGGGTGTCCACGGCTCCGATGTTGATTATTGATTGGAAAGTGTTCCGGGTCATGTCTATACTTCACCGAACCTATAGGGTCACACGCTTAAGGGTCATCTATCTGCTGAATACTAGACAGGGAGTCTGAGAGAAAGTCGCCGGAAAAGTTTCGGAGACAACGGAAACGTTCCGGAGAGAACACCGGAATAGTTTCAGTAAAACTGAAAAGTTGTTTCGGAGTATACCATTAAGTCAAATTGTTTTCGGCACACGCCTGGAAATTCTTGGAGGGTGCCAGAAGTGTTCTGAAAACTTCAGGGATTTTTCCGGGATAAAAACCGAAAATGTTCCGGAGCTGCGGGAACCGGTTTGGTTGCTTTTCGCAGATGAAAATCACTAATCCGGAATTGTTTCGGAATGCGTCCAAAATCATTTTAGTGGGTACTGGAATTATTCTAAGACCCACAGAAATATTTTCGGATTTAGCGGTCGCGGAAAAATGTTTCCGTGAATTGTGAAAATCACTTTATGGTTACTTTTTTGGAAAGCCACCTTTTAGGGCTTTTCCCAAAAGGCTTCTAGAAGGACTTAGGGACCAAGGAACCCCCTTTGGGGGGGCCCCCATGAGGGTGGCCGGCCAAGGGTGGAGCTCCTCCATGGAGCTCCACATGCCATACTTTTATGCCCTTTATGCCCTTTATGTGTGACATAAAGTGTGGGTGCTTTTGTATTTTAATATGCCAACTCTACCCCTTGGTTTTCCTATAAATAGAGGTGGAGAGGAGCTCTCCACACTCACTCCAACTCTCATACACATGCCATGCATTATCTGGCTTTCTCTCTCCCTCCCACGAAATAGTTTCGTAGAGCCGAAAGGCTGTCTGGGTTCCGGCAGGAACTAGTTCTGGACGGCGAAGCCCTGCCGGATAGCTGACACCGTATGTGTGCAACCCCGTAGAGAGGTCGTAGGTTCGATATTTTGCCCGAGGGGCTGTTCGAGGGTCCTCCCGAAGGGCTGTCCGAGTTACCATTTGAGCTTCGAGGGTCCTCCCGAAGGGCTATCCGTGACATCGTCCGGGGGACTGTCCGACCGCCTCCCGAAGGGCTGTCCGACGAGGGAGTACATCCTCGTGGTTGGGAGGTTGTAAATCCTAGCTGCAGGGATCTGCACCGACAATCTACATCGAGTCTACTTCCGCTGCGCTACGAGTCGGTAATGATCAGATCAAACCTTGTATGCAGTCTCCATAGTGGTCCTGGGCGTGCTCGCTGTACCGATTTTTTTTTGTTTTCTGTCGCGTTACCCTACAGTGGCATCAAGAGCCAGGCTATGCGTAGATGCAGATTACGATCTAGAATACATAGAGATGTATGGGTATTGCATTATATAATTTTGTAGTAGATGAGATCTATTGCTGAAAATTATTTATGCTGGTGGCAGATGAAATATGTTACCCGATGTTCTTGTTGCTTCCCTAGAATTTGCGTATTTCTGATCTTGAAATGGCATGGTGGAATTTCACAAAGTTCTGGCAATCCGCGATCCTGATTGATCAATGAAGTGCTATCAGTTCTTTGGGTTCCACCATAGTTGAGAGAAAGATGAAATTTCGCAGACTAAAGGGCAATGCAGATATGATCTGCACGGGGGTCATGCGTATGACGAAGTTCAGTATGGGGCTAGAGATTTTATTATCTCGTGTTTCATACACCCTGCAAAGTTAATCTAGCGACTTGAATAATCATACTTGATGATAAACGTTGGTAGTTGCGGTTTAAGTCAAAACCTTAGAAGCCACGTAAAAATAAAATAAAATAAAGGAAGTAGGTTTTTTGAGGGAATAAAAGTTAATGCTCCCAATAAAATAAAAGAAAAGAAAAAAAAGGTGCATTAACAGTACAGACGCAAGCGCTCATACATACGCGCATACACTCACCCATATGAATGCACACACGCACACCCTACCCATATGAGCACCTTCGAGAGACTGAGCCATCATATCATCTTGAGATTTACGAAGTCACCGTAGGCGCCTCGTCGTCGACGGGAACGTCTCCTCCCACTGAAAGCGCATCGCCGGAAATCCTGAAATAAATCCAGGAATAATGTGAGCACCAGGATTTGAACCCTGGTGGACTGGGGATACCACTGCCCCTCTAACCATCCAATAGTTTGAGTCTAGTATGGTTAGGAATAGATCTGACGTGTCTTAATCCTAGTCAGGGCCGTCGACAAGGGTGGCCAAGGTGGGCGACCGCACAGGGCCCCCAAAAATCTAGGGGCCCCAGATCGCACTAATCTAACGCTAATTATGTGGCACGTCCCGCATGATCTTAGTGGCCAGCAATTTGTTTCCTTCTCTACGCACGATCCCGCAGTCTTCTTGATTATCTCCCGTGCATGCACGGGATTCCTTTTTCTTGTCACAACAGCAGTTTTTCAGGTCATAACTGCCTAATCCATATGCCATTTATTTCCGGATCTGATGGCTGGTACGTAATTGCATGCATGAAGATTAGGGAGGAAAGGAAATCATCAGGGAGGAAAGGAGATCCCTCCATCCGTGGGGACTTTTTTTATCCTGTAGACTTCAAGTGGAAACAACCCACTAGCAAATTAGGGAATGAAAGAATAAACCAAATACACTTACTATTTCACCCTACAAAAATATACACTTACTATTTCTAAATTCATAAAAAGTTAATGCACCTTTTTTGAGGGAATGAAAGTTAATGCTCCCAATAAAATAAAATAAAGGAAGTATGTTTTTTCAATTTGGGGCCCTATTTTATATTTGTTGTTCGTATCACACAAATGTGCAGGCTTAAGTACTCCGGTGCCATATAATTCATGTGATTGGTCGCTCAGTAGTGCATGCAAGTGCGGATCATAAAATATTATCGTCGTGGATGAAATGAGAATTAGTCAGCCATAGGAGAAACTTTTTTTTATTTCGCACCGGGGCCCCAAATTCCTGGAGACGGCCCTGATCCTAGTCCTAGTTGTACTAGGATGTTTTTTTGCGGGGAAGTTGTACTAGGATTGGTCAAGCACGAGCAGGTCAGGTCGGTTGCTCCTTGTATATATACGGAGCAGGTCGTGTGAGATTTGTAACACCGAAAAATAGAAAAGAAATAAATAGAAGAACAAGGCACGACACGTGCCTTTGGCCAATTGCTTTTTGTGTGTCGCGGGACAGAAAACCGCGTGCCATGTGTTTGACAAGAGAAAAAAATCTCTAAGCTCCGGGGAGAAGGGGAGAGGGGAGTGTATTCCCTGATGCGTCAGGGAAAGAAAAAAAAGTATGCGGGTGTGCCAGTGTATGAAGTACGCGGAAAAAAGTGGTACGGAAAACGATTATTTCATTAATCTCATTGGAGAAACAAAATTACAAGATCCCATAAAAGATCGCGCTCTGTGGCCTACTAGCGAGGCCAGCCTGAATGTGGCGATTGTGTGATCTTCTAGTTCCCGGGGCCTCGGAAGGCTTCCGGTTAATTACTCCTGGGGGTTGCTCTGCGGAATACCTCCGATTGAGCCGTGTGGTCTTCTTCGTCATCTTCGCTTCGGTTCTCCATGCATGAAAATGGTGGTGTGTGTGTGTGGGCGGCCGCGGAGCCCGTGTCCTTGTCGGTAGTGGCGCCGCAAGTAGCGTGGCCTTTGCAATTGCCACGCCCGCCCTCGCCGTCGTGCCTCGTCGATCTTTGGGGCGGTGGAGTAGCTGGTGTTGGAGCAGCATGGGTCCTGCCCAGTTCGGACTTCTCGACGACCCGGTAGCTTCCTAGGGGTATGCAAGGGACTACGCCTTGTGGGAGTAATTGTCGGTGGAGACTAGCATCGGTGTAAAAACGACGCGTTGCTCACATCAACATGGCCGGTGTGGTCGACGCCTCGTCCCGCCATACGCCGAGTCCACGGCAGTCGGTGTAGTCAAGGCGTCATCTCATGAGTTGGTAGAGGAGCGGGATTGTCGTTGAAGTCGGTGATGGGGAACGTTGCATGAAAATTAAAAAAATTCTTACGAACACCCAAGATCTAATCTAGGAGAAGCATAACAATGAGAGGGAAGAGTGTGTCTACATACCCTTGTAGACCAAAAGCGTTAATGATCTAGAGATTGTGGTTGGCGTAGTCATACTCGCGCCGCGATCCAATCCGATCCAAGCACAGCACGTGCGGCACCTCCGAGTTTAGCACACGTACGGCTCGGTGACGTATCCTCCTTCTTGTTCCAGCAAGAGAGGGAGAATAGGTAGATGAGATCTGAACCAACATGATGGTGTGGTGGTGGTAATGCAAGCGGAACACCGACAGGGCTTCGCCAAGCGCTGACGGATCGAGGTGGAGGCTTATCGGGAGAGAGAGGAGGCTTGGGTTTGGTGTGTCCAGCCCTTGCGCCCCCTCCCCACTATATATAGGGGTGTGGGGGGGCTGGGGGCGCAACCCTAGTGTAACACCCCCATGTATTAGCTACAGTGATCACCCTTTTGATAATGCCAAGTCACCATGATTAACAGTGCTTGATCATCATTTGAGTCATATCTCATTTCAAATTCCAATTCAAATTGAAAGTTCAAATATAAAGTAAAAATAAAAGTTGTTCAAATTTTAAAACTAAATAGTTCATAATATTGGAAATATTCCATTATAAATAATGTTCAGGAAAACAACATCACCTAAATTCCCTAAGTGACTCTAACATCCAAAAAACAGTAACAAAACAACAATATTTAATCCATTTCATTTAATAAAAATTAAGACGAAATCATTAGGCCTCCAAACCTTTTTATGGCAGTACTAGATATGGCAGAGTAATTTTGTGACACCATTCCCTATTTTACAAAAGTCAATAGGTGACCAAACATTTAGCAAAACAGAAAGGAAAAGAATAAAACAGAAAAAGAAAAAGAAAATGGCTAAAGGGCACTGCTTGGCTGGGCTTCAAGTCGCTACAGTGCGGCCCAGCCCGCCAAGCCACCGTCTTCCTCCTACTGCTCACCCCGGCTCGCTGTCGCCCGCGCGCGCCCACCGCACCCCGGCCCCCCTCTCTCCCGCACGACAGCGCGACGCCGCTCCCACCGTGGTGGATAAGGACCCTGCCCGGGACCCCCCCTGACTAACCCTAGCCCTGCCTCACCCTCTCTCCCTCGCTCTCCCTCCTCACCCGAGCGCCGCCATGGGCGGCCCTTGCTGAAGCACGCGGCCACCGACGTCCCCGAGCGCCGCGTCCATGTCCAGGATGACAGCCGACGTCCGCTACGCCACCTACGACCCCGAGCTTGACCCCTTCGCCGTCACGCCATCCGCAACGTCCTCGACTTCGTCTCCGATCGCCGGAGATCGCCGACGCCGCTCCGTCCACACCGAGCCTCCCCCGAGCCCACTGAGCACACCTGCAGGAGCCCAGTGAGCCTACCTTTCTCCCCCTCACTCCATGCACTCGTTTGCGAGCTCTGCCGCCCGATTCCACCACGACCGAACGCTCCGCCGCCCGCCCTCGTCTCCGGCGATGCTCCGATGACCTTCTGGTCGCATGCGTGCGGCCACCCGCTTCGTTAGCTCGTGTAGGTGTTGTAGGTGCCGCTTGCTGGCCGTTTTGCTCGCCGCTACGCCCGTTCCACCGAGCTCCCGTACGCGCCGCCGTCCACCGTCGCTGCTCCGGCCACTTCCGGCCTCCCCTGCCGCTTCCACCGCCACTGATCGACGCGCGGCTCTGCCCGCGTTCGATCCCGCCCATCCGCGCACCGAATGGCCACCGGACGGTGATTTCCGACGCCCTTCCATGCGCGCCGCAGTCGTTTTGGTCGCCGGCGGCGAGTCGCCGGTCGACGCCGACGTGGCGCTGACGTGGGCGCCTCTGGGCCCCACCCCTGAGTCGCTGACACTGGGTCCCGCGGGCCCAGTTGACCGGTCAACGGTCGCCGCTGACCGCTGACTGGGCTGGCACAGCCACTGACATGCGGGCCCCACGCCACTAATTAACTAATTTTCTAATTAAACTAATCTGTTAACTAAATGTGACACTGACAGAGGGGTCCCACTAGCTAATTAAGTTAGTTAGTTAAAATAACCTTCTGTTAAATAGCATTGTCTATGACAGGTGGGACCCACTTGTCAGGTTTGACCCTGGCCAACTGGGTTTGACCGATGACGTCACCCTGACATCATGCTGACGTCATAGTTCACTGTTTTGGATAATTCGGATTTAATAATTAAAACAATTCCAGAAATTCAATAAAACTTTGAAAATCATATAAAATAAATTGTAACTCGGATGAAAATAATTTATATATGAAAAATTATCAGAAAAATATGACGAATCCGAATATGCCCTCCACATACATGTCACATGCCTCTAACATACCGAACGTTGAACATTTGCTACCGAAACCGCTAAATGAATAGTGTTTGGAGCTGGGAAAATATTCCCGGATATTTTCCTGCTCCGACCAAAATACCTAGCACTGCATTAGAACACCCCTAGCACTGCATATTGCCATGTCATGCATTTGTGTTGCATTGTTAGCCCTGTATTTATTGTTTCTTCCCCCTCCTTCTCTCCCGATAGACCCCGAGACTGTCGATGACACTGCTGAGTACGACTACGACTACGACGTCGACGACCAGACCCCTTCAGCAGAGCTTCCAGGCAAGCAAAACCCCCTTGATCATCAGATATCGCCCATTCTTTCTCTCTTATGCTTGCATTAGAATTGCTTCTGATGTTGCTCCGATAGCTCCTATTCTGATGAATAGCCTGATTTCGTCGCCTGCTATTGATACCTTACCTGCTATCCTATGATGCTTAGTTAGGTGTGTTATGTTTCATCAGCTGGCCCTTCACCCTTATCCGTTTGCCAGGCTTGTTATCGGGCCGTGATCACTTTGGGTGATGATCACAGAAATGTTACATTTCTGCAATACTTTAAACTGTTAAAGTCGGGCCGGCTCCAAGAGTGCCCGCGAGAGAATAATATTAAAGATGGGTAGGCTCCAAGAGCACCCGCGAGTGATATTATGGTGGAACGATAGGGCAGGCGGAGACCACCTAGGTGAGAGGTGGGCCTGGTCCTTGGTCGTGGTCTGTGTGTTATCAAGTCAGAGCGACAGGGATCCTGTTCGTCTCTGCGAGCTACTAAAACACGCATAACAGATTTGGGTATTTGATCTGAGTTGGCCGCTGGCCTATACGCACTACCACCACGTGGGATAATGGTTATGGGACCCTCTACGTCGTACGTTTCTCCCGAAAGCTCTTTAGATGTCATAGTTCAGAGATGCGGGCTGATTGCTGGGGTGGGCTGGTTACGTCACTTGTGTATACAGTGTCGCGCCTGGGCCCCGGCCAGTCTCGCAACGTGCAGGAGTGCAGAGGGCGATGGGCCCAAGACCCCTTTCGCACTTAGGATTTAGACCGGCGTGCTGACCTCTCTGTTGAGCCTAGGTAGGTCTACGGCGTGTCGATTACCCGAGGCCGGGCATTACCCAGCAAGTGTGTCTGGCCAGATGTAATCGAGCGTGCTGGGTAACAGTAGTGCACCCCTGTAGGGAAGTTATCTATTCGAATAGCCATGTCCACGGTAACAGGATGCTTAGAGTTGTATCCTGATCTGCTACAACTACAAATGGATACTGTTACAATGTTAAACTGTTACTACTGCTCTCGGGATCACTTTCTCACAGGGTAGTCGAGGAAGGATCCCAGGGCATTACTAAAATATGATTGATTATATATTATCTTGTTCTACTCTCTTCTGATGCTGCAAGATTGTTTCAAGATGCTAGTCTTCGATAGGCTAGGCCTTTCCCCCTCTGTTCCGGCATTTCTGCAGTTTAGTCCAAAGATATGGCCCCATTCCTTTGATACCGATGCATACTTAGTATAATTCTGATATAAGTCTTGCGAGTACTTTGGATGAGTACTCACGGTTGATTTGCTACCTCTTTTTCCCCATACCCGATTGCTGTGATCAGACGACGGAGTCCAGGAGCAGGAGATTCCCGGAGGCACCTACTACTACGTTGAGCCCGCCGACCAGGAGTAGTTCGGAGGCACTAGGCAGGAGGCCTTCGCCTTTTCGATTAGTGTCACTGTTTGTGCTAGCCTTCTTAAGGCAAACTTGACTAACTATGTCTGTACCCAGATATTATTTGTTTGTATGACTTATGCATTCGGGTCCTCGTGACCCTTGGTTTGTAATATGAAGATTTATGTTTAAATTTGAGTTTAGAGTTGTGTTGTGATATCTTCCCGTGAGTCTCTGATCTCGAGCGTGCACGTTTGTGTGTATGATTAGTGCACGGTCGAGCAGAGGCGTCACACCTAGCCCCTCCTCCAAGGAGGGGAGGCGGCCAAGGGAGGAAACTTGCCTCCCAAGGCAAGTGGACTCCCTCCCACTTAGGGTTTCTCCTTCCCAGGCGCATGGGCCTTGTGGGGGCTGGTGCGCCTGGCCCAATAAGGCCAGGGAGCCCCCCTACAGCCCATGCACGCCCTAGGGCTGGTGGAATCCATTTGTGGACTTCCGGACCCCTCCAGAACCTTCTGGAAGCTTCCCGGTACAATACCGAAAAAAACAGATTTTTTCAAAACTCCGACAACAACTTTCCATATATAAATCTTTACCTCCGGACCATTCCGGAGCTCCTCGTGATGTCCCGGATCCCATCCGGGACTCGGAACAACCTTCAGACCTTACCATATGAATATCTCAATACTACCCTAGCGTTACCGAACGTTAAGCGTGCGACCCTATGGGTTCGGGAATATGCAGACATGACCGAGACTCTTCTCCGATCAATAACCAATAGTGGATCCTGGATGCCCATATTGATTCGCACATATTCAATGAAGATCTTTATCGGTTGAACCATGATGTCGAGGATTCAGTTAATCCCGTATACAATTCCCTTTGTCCAGCGATATGTTACTTGCCCGATATTCGATCGTCGGTATCTCCATACCTTGTTCAATCTCATTACCGGCAAGTCTCTTTACTCGTTTCGTAATACAAGATCCCGTGACTAACTCATTAGCCACATTGCTTGCAAGCTCCTTACGATGTTGTATTACCGAGAGGGCCCAGAGATATCTCTCCGTCATACGAAGTGACAAATCCCAGTCTCGATCCATGCCAACCCAACAGACACCTTCGGGGATACCTATAGAGCATCTTTATGATCACCCAATTACGAAGTGACGTTTCATAGCACACAAGGTATTCCTCCGGTATCCGGGAGTTGCATGATCTCATGGTCTTAGGAATAGATACTTGACATGAAGAAAGCTGTAGTAATAAACTTAGGCGATACGATCAAATGCTAAGCTTACGGTTGGGTCTTGTCCATCACATCATTCTCCTAATGATGTGATCCCGTTATCAAATGACAACTCATGTCTATGGTTAGGAAACCTTAACCATCTTTGATCAACGAGCTAGTCTAGTAGAGGCTCACTAGGGACATGGTGTTGTTTATGTATCCACACACGTATTTAAGTTTACGGTCAATACAATTCTAGCATGAATAATAAACATTTATCATGAACAAGGAAATATGATAATAACTAATTTATTATTGCCTCTAGGGCATATTTCCAACAGTCTCCCACTTGCACTAGAGTCAATAATCAAGTTTACATGGTAATGAATCTAACACCCATAGAGTCCTGGTGCTGATCATGTTTTGCTCGTGGAAGAGGTTTAGTCAATGGGTCTGCAACATTCAGATCCGTATGTACTTTGCAAAGTTCTATGTCTCCATCCTTAATGTAATTACGAATGGAGTTGAAGCGGCGCTTGATGTGCTTGATCTTCTTGTGAAACCTGGGCTCCTTAGCAATGGCAATAGCTCCAGTGTTATCACAAAAGATAGTCATTGGATCCGATGCACTGGGTATAACTCCCAGATCGGATATGAACTCCTTCATCCAGACTCCTTCTTGCGCTGCTTCCAAAGCAGCTATATATTCCGCTTCACATGTAGATCCCGCTACGACGCTTTGCTTGGAACTGCACCAACTGACTACTCCACCATTCAATATAAATACGTATCCAGTTTGAGACTTAGAGTCATCCGGATCTGTGTCGAAGCTAGCATCGACGTAACCCTTTACGACGAGCTCTTCGTCACCTCCATATACGAGAAACATGTCCTTAGTCCTATTCAGGTACTTAGGGATATTCTTGACCGCTGTCTAGTGATCTACTCCTGGATAACTTTGGTACCTCCCTGCCAGACTTATGGCAAGGCACACATCTGGTCTGGTACACAACATGGCATACATTATAGAGCCTACGGCTGAGGCATAGGGGATGACTTTCATCCTTTCTCTTTCTTCTGCCTTGGTCGGGCTTTGAGTCTTACTCAACTTCACACCTTGCAACACAGGCAAGAACCCTTTCTTTGACTGGTCCATTTTGAAGTTTCTTCAAAATCTTGTCAAGGTATGTGCTTTGTGAAAGTCCTATTTGGCGTCTTGATCTATCTCTATAGATTTTAATGCCCAATATGTAAGCAGCTTCACCGAGGTCTTTCATTGAAAAACTCTTGTTCAAATAACCTTTTATGCTTTCCAGTAATTCTATATCATTTCCAATCAACAATATGTCATCCACATATAATATTAGAAATGCTACAGAGCTCCCACTCACTTTCTTTTAAATACAAGCTTCTCCGTAAGTTTGTATAATACCAAAAGCTTTGATCACCTCATCAAAGCATATATTCCAACTCCGAGATGCTTGCACCAGTCCATAGATGGATCGCTGGAGCTTGCATCATATACAACTCTTCCTTAAGAAAACAGTTAAGGAACGCTGTTTTGACGTCCATCTGCTAGATTTCATAATCATAAAATGCGGCAATTGCTAACATAATTCTAACAGACTTAAGCATCGCTATGGGTGAGAAAGCCTCATCGTAGTCAACCCCTTGAATTTGTCAGAAACCCTTTGCGACAAGTCGAGCTTTATAGACGGTGACATTACCATCAGCGCCTGTCTTCTTCTTAAAGATCCATTTATTCTCAATGGCCTGCCAGTCTTCGAGCAAGTCCACCAAAGTCCATACTTTGTTCTCATACATGGATCCTATCTCAGATTTCATGGCCTCAAGCCATTTGTCGGACTCCGGGCTCATCATTGCTTCTTCATAGTTTGTAGGTTCGCCGTTGTCTAACAACATGACTTCCAGGACAGGATTACCGTACCACTCTGGTGCGGAACGTACCCTGGTCGACCTACGAAGTTCAGTAGTAACTTGATCCGAAGTTTCATGATCATTATCATTAGCTTCCTCCCCGGATGGTGTAGGCATCACGGGAACTTCTTTCTGTGATGTGCTACTTTCCAATTCGGGAGAAGGTACAATTACCTCATCAAGTTCTACTTTCCTCGCACTCACTTCTTTCGAGAGAAACTCCTTCTCTAGAAAGGACCCATTCTTGGTAACAAAGATTTTGCCCTCGAATCTGTGATAGAAGGTATACCCAATGGTTTCTTTAGGGTATCCTATGAAGACGCACTTCTCCGCTTTGGGTTCAAGCTTATCAGGCTGAAGCCTCTTGACATAAGCGTCGCATCCCCAAACTTTAAGAAATGATAGCTTAGGTTTCTTGCCAAACCATAACTCATACGGTGTCGTCTCAACGGATTTAGACGGTGCCCTGTTTAAAGTGAATGTGTCTGTCTCTAATGCATAACCCCAAAACGATATAATCCAATAGAGTACGATTACGACGTTCAGACACACCATTATGCTGTGGTGTTCCAGGTGGCGTGAGCTATGAAACAATTCCACATTGTCTTAAATGCATACCAAACTCGTAACTCAAATATTCACCTCCATGATCAGAACGTAGATATTTAATTTTCTTATTACGATGATTCTCTACTTCACTCTGAAACTCCTTGAACTTTTCAAATGTTTCAGACTTGTGTTTCATTAAGTAAATATACCTGCTACTTGTAGACTGCGTTGGTATTTCCCCGAAGAGGAGAGGATGATGCAGTATAGTAGAGATAAGTATTTCCCTCAGTTAAGAACCAAGGATATCAATCCAGTAGGAGAACCAAGCAAAATTCCGTTAACTGCACCTGCGCACACAAAAGCAAACACTTGCACCCAACGCAAATAAGAGGGTTGCCAATCCTCTTAGCGGTTATTTGCAAGGATTAATTCTGATAGTGATAGATAGATAAACTAAAATAATAAATAAAATAAAATTAAATAAATTGCAGCAAGGTATTTTTAGGTTTTTTATATATGATAAAGTAGACCCGGGGGCCATAGTTTTCACTAGAGGCTTCTCTCTCGAACACATAGCATACGGTGGGTAAACAAATTACTGTTGGGCAATTGATAGAAAAGCAAATAATTATGATGGATTCATGGCAATGATCATGTATATAGGCATCACCTTCGAGACAAGTAGACCGACTCCTGCCTGCATCTACTACTATTACTCCACCCATCGACCGCTATCAAGCATGCATCTAGGGTATTAAGTATGAAACAGAGTAACGCCTTAAGCAAGATGACATGATGTGGACAAAGTAAACTCAAGCAATATGATTAAACCCCATCTTTTTATCCTTAATGGCAACAATACAAATACATGTCATGTCCCCTTCTATCACTGGGATTGAGCACCGCAAGATTGAACCCATCACAAAGCACCTCTCCCATTGCAAGATAAATCAATCTAGTAGGTGCTACTTGTAGTCTGCGTTTGTATTTCCCCGAAGAGGAGAGGATGATGCAGTACAGCAGAGATAAGTATTTCCCTCAGTTAAGAACCAAGGTTATCAATCCAGTAGGAGAACCAAGCAAAATTCCGTTAAGCGCACCTGCACACACAAGAGGAAACACTTGCACCCAACGCAAATAAGAGGGTTGTCAATCCTCTTAGCGGTTACTTGCAAGGATTAAATCTTATCGAGGTAAATAGGTAAACTAAAATACTAATTAAAATAAAAGTAAATAAATTGCAGCAAGGTATTTTTAGGTTTTTTATATGATAAAGAGAGACCCGGGGGCCATAGTTTTCGCTTGAGACTTCTCTCTCGAGCACAGAAACATACGGTGGGTAAACAAATTACTGTTGGTCAATTGACAGAATAGCAAATAATTATGACGGTTTCATGGCAATGATCATGTATATAGGCATCACGTCCGAGACAAGTAGACCGACTCCTGCCTGCATCTACTACTATTACTCCACTCATCGACCGCTATCCAGCATGCATCTAGAGTATTAAGTTAATAAAAACAGAGTAACGCCTTAAGTAAGATGACATGATGCAGAGAAGCAAATTCAATCAATACGAATAAACCCCATCTTTTTATCCTTAATGGCAACAATACAAATACGTGTCATGTCCCCTTCTGTCACTGGGATTGAGCACCGCAAGATTGAACCCATCACAAAGCACCTCTCCCATTGCAAGATAAATCAATCTAGTAGGCCAAACCAAATCGATAGATCGAAGAGAAATACAATGCTATAACAATTATGCATAAAAGAGTTCAGAGAAGACTCAAATATTTCTCCTGAATAATCTGATCATAAACTCACAATTCATCGGATCCCAACAAACACATCGCAAAAGAAGATTACATCGGATAGAACTCCAAGAACATCGAGGAGAACATTGTATTGAAGATCAAAGAGAGAGAAGAAGCCATCTAGCTACTAGCTTGTAGGTCTGTGGTAAACTACTCACACGTCATCGGAAGGGCAGCAAGGTTGATGTAGAAGCCCTCCGTGACCGATTCCCCCTCCGGTAGAGTACCGGAAAAGGCCTCCAGATGGGATCGCAGAAGAACAGAGGCTTGCAGTGGCGGAAAGGTTTTCTCTTCTGGCTCTCTGTTGGTTTCCCAATATTTGTGAGTTTATAGAGGTGGAATTAGGTCAAACAGAGTCACATGGGCCCCACAAGGCAACACGACGCGCCCCCCTGGGGTGCGCCCTGTTGCCTTGTGAAGCCTCCGTGAGGCTTCTGGCCTCCTTCCGAAGCTTCTAAGGTTTCTTTTGTCCAAAAAAAATCTCCAAAAAGTTTTGTGGCATTTGGACTTCATTTGGTACTGTTTCTGTGAAAAGCCAAAAACAAGTAGAAAACAGCAACTGGCACTGGGCACTAGGTTAATAGGTTAGTCCCAAAAAATGATATATAATTGCATATAAAAACATCCAAGATTGATACTATAATAGCATGGCACAATAAAAAATTATAGATATGTTGGAGACATATCAGTAGGCCAAACCAAATCGATAGATCGGAGAGAAATACAAAACTATAATAATCATGCATAAAAGAGTTTAGAGAAGACTCAAATATTTCTCATGAATAATCTGATCATAAACTCACAATTCATCGGATCCCAACAAATACACTGCAAAAGACAATTACATCAGATAGAACTCCAAGAACATCGAGGAGAACATGGTATTGAAGATCAAAGAGAGAGAAGAAGCCATCTAGCTACTAGCTATGGACCCGTAGGTCTGTGGTAAACTACTCACACATCATGGGAAGGGCAGCAAGGTTGATGAAGAAGCCATCCGTGATCGATTCCCCCTCCGGCAGAGTACCGAAAAAGGCCTCCAGATGGGATTGTGGAAGAACAGAGGCTTGCGGTGGCGGAAAGGTTTTCTCTTCTGTCTCTCTGGTATATTGGGAATATTTGAGAATTTATAGTGCTGGAATTAGGTCAGGAGGGGCTACGAGGGGCCCACAAGCCTGGGGGCGCTCCCTACCCCCCTGGGCGCGCCCTCCAGGCTTGTCACCTCCTCGTGGCTATTCTGGTCTTCTCCCGAAGCTTCGTGGGTCTCTTTTGGTCCAGAAAAAATTAATCCAAAGTTTTTTTCTCGTTTGGACACTCTTTGATAATGATTTTCTCAAAAGGCAAAAACAAGCAGAAACAACAACTGGCACTGGGCACTGGGTTAATAGGTTAGTCCCAAAAAATGATATATAATGGCATATAATTGCATATAAAACATCCAAGATTGATACTATAATAGCATGGAACAATCAAAAATTATAGATACGTTGGAGACGTATCAATACCCATATCTACTCAAATCATCTGTGAAGGTAAGAAAATAAAGATATCCACCGCGTGCTTCAATACTCATCGGACCGCATACATCAGTATGTATCATTTCCAACAAGTCACTTGCCCGCTCCATTGTTCCGGAAAAACGGGGTTTTAGTCATCTTACCCATGAGGCATGGTTCACATGTCTCAAATGATTCATAATCAAGAGATTCCAAAAGTCCATCAGCATGGAGTTTCTTCATGCGGTTTACCCCAATATGACATAAGCGGCAGTGCCACAAGTATGTGGTACTATCATCATTAACTTTGCATCTTTTGGCATCAATATTATGAACATGTGTATCACTACGATCGAGATTCAACAAGAATAAACCATTCAACAAGGGTGCATGACCATAAAAGATATTATTCATATAAATAGAACAACCATTATTCTCTGACTTAAATGAATAACCGTCTCGCAATAAACAAGATCCAGATATAATGTTCATGCTTAACGCAGGCACCAAATAACAATTATTCAAGTTCAAAACTAATCCTGAAGGTAAACATAGAGGGAGCGTGTCGACGGCGATCACATCAACCTTGGAACCATTTCTGACGCACATCGTCACCTCGTCCTTAGCTAGTCTCCGTTTATTCCGCAGCTCCTGTTTCGATTTACAAATATTAGCAACTGAACCAGTATCAAATACCCAGGTGCTACTACGAGCACTAGTAAGGTACAAATATTTTCAAATGGAATTCAAATTCTTTCAAAACCCTTTTCATTTAGGGTTTTCTATTTTTGTGCCCCTGGTTCCTTAGTTGTGCTCATTTTTGCCCATGCTCTAAACTTTTGCTCACTTTTCCCCACTCCCTTGTCTGAAACCCTCACAAATGCTCAAACTGGACGTTGCCGTCGGGTTAATGGTTTGATCGTTAACTGCTGACAAGTGGGGCCGCGTTGGACTTTTTTTTCACTCGTTGTTGGAGTCGGGCCGCGTAGGACGGATGGGCCGTGGTTCGATGATTCAGTCTGCTATGCATGGGAGCATCTTTGACCTTGACCTGCATGCATGCGCGCCGCTAGGATTCAGTGCTGCTGGCCACGGCCCATGGCGCCGACGCAGACAACTGTTGGCCACGTGCCACCGCAGAGAACTGCAGGCCACAGCGCCGTCGAAGACAGCTGCTGGCCACGCCGCCTCCGTGGACAGCTGCTGGCCACGCCGCCGCCGCGGACAGCTGCTGGCAACGCCGCCGTCGCACACACAGCTGCTGGTCGCTCGACTCGAGCTCCGTCGCATTAACTCAGGGGAGCAGCTCGCTGTCCATGCCCGCGCATACTAGTCAAAGCGCCTCGTTTCGATATATAGCTAGCTAACACTATATAGCCCCTCTTTTTCAGTGTGAAACCCTAAAGCAAGGGCATTACTGACGACGCGCCCCCACGCATGCCCCCACGCACGCGCATACATGCAGGTCACGGTCAATGGCATGCATGCATACAGATCAATGCACCTCGTTTCAGTGTAGCAACACGGCTATTTAAACCACCCCACCCCGTGTACCTCTTCTAACACACTCTTCCATATGCGCTGCCCTTCTCTTCTCTTCACCAAATTAGCCAGAGCAAGATCCAATCGAAGATGCAGTACTACGAGCCCACTTTCCGCCTGCCACCCACCGTGCCGGAGCAGCGTTACCCCGCCGGCGTCATGGTGGAGACCACACTTCGCGTGTGGGCGATCTCGAGGTGGCGGGGTGCTAGGGAGTTGGCCAAGCGGTTCCTCCGTGCTGGCTTTGCCCACCTCCAAGCGGGCTCGCCGATCATGTTCTGCCTCGAGGAGATGCGTCCCAACGCCAGCTCGCCGCCGACTACGCTCCTCGCCCACTTCAGCAATCGCTTCGATGCCTACTACCTCCTCGGCAAGGTGTTTTGGTGTGGCTGCGAGTTCATCGCATTCACGACCTACAACATCTTCACCGACATCGAGAGCATCTTTCCCGCAGAAGACCGCATGCACACTCTCCCCTATTATCTAGGCGAGGAAGAGCACGCGGAGTGAAGATGTCGGCGGTGAAGGCCCAGGTGGAAGATGATGGTGAAGATGGTGAAGCAGCTGGTGAAGACGCGGGGTTCATGTTCTGTTGCCCTAGCTAGCTATATAGTGTTAGCTAGCTAGGGCTTTATTATCCCCCTTATATATAGGGTTTATATATATTGTGCTTTGTTCGATCGTGTGTACCGCGTGAACTTTAATCTAGCTACCCTTAATTATATTAATGTTGTGTGTTATATATGTCACGTGTTATATATCTATATAGGGTACCCATCTATATATGTCCTATATGTTATGAGTGTTATATTAAGGGCTTATATTAATGTTGTGTGTCATTATATTTATTTGTCCCAGGTTTTGGCACGGCAAATACTGGTGGGTGTGCCAGCCACGAGAGCCCACAACCGCGCGTGCCTCAGCTCCTCCTGGATTGGCTAATCTGTAAAAAAAATAAAAAATGAGATGGTGTGGAACAAAGTTTGGAATTAATTTCGGCCATATATATCATAAAAAAAAGCTAGAAAAGAAGAGCCGCTCGCAATGCTGAATTTGTGGGGTTCATAGATGCCTATATAGTATACTCATTGGGCCATATCTCACTATTATTGGGCCAAAAATATTGAGCCAAACTATTTATTGAATTCTCACTATTTATTGAATTAATCTCACTATTATTGAGCCAAACTATTTATTGAATTCTCACTATTTATTGAATTAATCTCATTAGGCCATATCTCACTATTATTGGGCCATAAAAGCTAGAAAAATGAGATGGTGTCCATTTGAAGTCTTACTATTTATTGAATTAATCTTCATATTTTTACATGAAGATGACTCAATCCAATAGTATACTCATGAGCTAGCCAAACTAGCTAGGGGGTTCATGCATGCCACCACTGGCGGATCTAGGGGTGGGGTGGTGGGGGCCATGACCCCCACATACAATTGGCAAAATTCAACACAAATATCAAGAGTTCACAAATATCAAAGCAACTCTCATAATTCAACACATAATGATAAAAACACAATCATAAATAATCCATTACATCTGATAAATGAGGAAATACTAATATAGTTCAACACATAAATGATCTTTGCCCAATAACAAAGATTCTACTCATCACAGGTATATTTTATCTTCTTGATCTTTGCCGTGAACCCTTCTTTCTGTTTCAGCAGATCTTCAATCATGTACTCCAGCCTCTTCTTATCTTCCTTGAACTGATCCCTTTCCTTCTCTGCTTTCACCAACAAAAACTTGTGCATGCTGGTAGTTGATGCATCAAGCTTCTTCTTCTCCTCCAATTCAGTTCTTGCATCAGCCAGAGCTTCTTCAGCTTTTGCCTTCAGGGCTAGTGTCACCTGATTTTCCTCAACCATTTGCTTAAGCTCATCTTGGGCATTCCTCAGGTCATGGTGAAGCTTCTCAATCTCATCTGTGAACTTAAACCTTGTTTCAACATTGTTGATGGCATCACGAACTCTACCATCTCTCACTTCAGTGTACATTTCCCATAGCTTCGACAGGGATTTAATCAGTGGACTCGGCCACACGGGATCAACCCATTGCACAAAGTCACATTTGTCTCCAAACTACAATATATATGACAGAGCAGAATCTATTAGGAAATTACACAGCAAAAACTTAATTTGAATGACTGTAAATAAGTTCACAGACCTCCCCTAAACAGGACAAGAACCTCCTGCCAGCCCAACATCCTTCAAAAGCAACAAATTTGGAGGGTACGGAATTGCATTTACAATGGATAGGCTTATCTCCATCATCGGCTAATCCGCTATAATCAGGATCGTACATTGTATTTGGACCCTAACAATATATATATCCATAGTAAATAAACGGAAATCAGTGCTGAAATCAAAAATCCCTAAATCGATATGAACCCTAACTGTAGATTGACGAGAATGCAACACTTACATCGGTGCCAAGGGAGTTCGGGTCGGTGGAGGATTCCTCGCCATCGCCCCACTAAACCATGCCATCCTTGAGCGGCTACAGGAGATCTACGACGCTGCAGCGACGGGAGGCGACGAGCAAAATGGCAGGGGAGAGGATGGGGACAGGAGCAGGAGCAGAGGAGGGGGACAGGAGCGGGAGCAGAGGAGGGGAGGACGCTGTCTGAAATGTGCCCCACATGTCATTGTGATTGCCAGCCCAACACACGGCCCACTCGTCAGCCTCTCGCGGATTGTCTAGTCATACGCGACCAATCATGTCGCAAAGACCAGCCTCTCGCGGATCGCCTCGCCATTCATTCTAGAACACCATATCTGACGGTTCTAGTTCGGCGCTAGGGCATGATCGAATGGTTGCAGTTCGGTGCTAGGGTTTGGAGCGGTTTGGAGAGGGGTTTGGAGATGGTCAACGGGGTTTTGTAGGGTTTGACCAACATTCAAATGAGCATAACCAATTCAAAAAAAAATCAAAAAAATACAAAACCGGCGCACATAGTCGTTTCAAGTGATATACTTTCGATAAAAAATATAAACTTGGTCTATGGTTAGTTTTATGAAAAAACCTTCACAAAACTGAGCTACCTCGAACGATGTTGCACAGAGTTCAAGGTGCAAGTGAGAGGGGTTTAGGGTTTTGAATTAAAAAAATCAATAAAATCACAAATGCTTCATTATGGAGTGACTAAGAAGGATCTGAACTTACTTTTGCATTTTCATATTTTAAGCGTGTTTTCTAATGGTTTTCTATTAAAGCATAACTAATTAAAAATATATATTAAAAAATGGACATTAATTCAATAAATAGTGAGACTTCAAATGGACATTATATAGATTGAATAGGTCATAATAAAAAATATTTGGCTCATTTAGACTAGGTGGAAAAAAACTTGATTACAAATGGGGCTATTTACCCTAGCTTCAGAGGTCATTTTGAGCATTTGGAGCTTCGGAGCTCATTTGGAGCTTAGGATCTCATTTTGGAGCAAATGTATAATAGTTCAGAAAACATTGCAACATCACACACAGAGCAATGGACTTCAAATGTTGGTTCAAATTCAAAATTTGCCTTAAATTCAAATTTTGCCTCAAATTTGAATTCTACCACAAATTTGACATCAAAGTACAAATTTCATTTTGCAGTACTACACCTTACAAGTTTTCACAGTAGTTCAAAGTTCAAATTCAAATATTTGACTTGCTCCTTGTGTTCGCAGATGGCTTAACTGTCTTGCTCCTAGTTTCCCTAGCTGGGATATTCTGTGGCTTTGTCTTCTTCCTTTTGATCTTCACTTGGGATAGCTGCTCCTGGTTTCCCAAGCACTTGATGACCAGTTGACGGTCATCTATTGGTTCCATAATCTTTAAAGGAATGACAGGAACCATGTCTTGCTCCTCTCTTATAGCTTCAAAACCATCATAAGCCATGGCTTCAAATTCTACATCAGATGATGGTTCAACAGAAGTTTCTTCCTCTCTAGGCCTTTTCTTTCCTTTGTCTCCACCTATGCTAGAGCTGGGTCAAACAGAAATAAGATTAGGGATAAACCATCGATGAAAAACAGAACAAATGCATACAAAAAAGGGAAGGTTGCACACATACCAAGATGCCGGTGCTTCTACTGCACACATACCAAGATGCCGGTGCTTCTCCTCTGCTGCTGCATTCCCCTCTGCATTTGCTGCTGCCCATTGTTCCTCTTCTCCAAATGATGCATCCACTAGATTGGTACAAAGCCTAGCAAAGTGCCCTACGATTCCACATTTTTTGCACTTACGCCGTCTTTTTACACGACCCTCTTCACCTGCTCTTATCCTGTTCTTCCTTGGTCTTCCTGGTGGTCTAGTAAGTATAGGAGAACATAGTTTGAACCCCTGGATCTACTCTGTTCCATTGGTCTTTTCCCAAGAGTGCAGGTACATTGTCAGCATAAGCAGCCCAAAATTTGGCAACAGAGAAATATTCAGAGCAATACTGATCAACTTCACCATCTTCACCCCCGATAATAGTCATGAGATGTAGGGCATGTATGCATGGCTTCCCACGGATATGCCATTGCCTACAACTGCATTCCCTAGTTGCTAGGTTCACTGGATACCTCCATTCCCTATTTTTAGTGTCAGTATATGTTACCTCAGCCTCGTATGTCGACGGTCGTATGCATTTCATCTTCAACCCTCTTGCCTTGGCATGCAATGCCTTAATCAGAGATGGGAGCATAACATGGCCAACGTATTGTGTTTCTGCAATTCTTTTACGAAGAGCCATCTTTATCATGATCATCTGCCTTATCTTATCAAATGCTTGCCACAACAATAGCCCTTTCACTGACTTGGCCTTTGCATTGAAGCACTCTGCGAGGTTACTGGTCACATAGTCTACTTTGCAGATTTCATTAAATTTGCTTCTTGACCACACCATTCCATGATGTGCTTCCAAGTACTCCTTCACCTCAGGATTGTGAGCATACAACACTCTCAAATGGTGCTCATGCTTCCTCAAGCTGCATGTGTATGATACTGGCCATAGGTTCTCATCATAAACTTTGTTTTGGTCTTTCCCCCTCCCCCTCCAGGTGGACAAGTGTGCTGGTGTTGGTTTTGTTTTATCTGAAACAAAATAAAGTACAATTAAGAAACATTACACAATGATCTGAAAATATAATGGATCAATAAACTAAAATCCACAATGAGGTGTAATACCTGAATCAATTTGCTCTTTCGCATATGGGATGCATGCAGCCTCCACCTACACCTATCATATGGGCAATGAACAGTGAACCTTGTTGGCTCACTCCTATCAATCACATAATTATTTTCAGTGAGAATGCAATATGTAGTCACTGCATTACGACAGTCCACCATCGATTCAAATATGGTTCCTGGAGTAAGCTGAGGATCTTCCCTGTTCCACTCAATTGTTGGCATGTCGTCACCATCGTATTCATCTAAAACTAAGCTGTCAATGTTCTCATCCCTCTCTTCATCGTCAATGTCATCAAATCTAGCATGACTGCTGGGCTCCTTCGGATATTCATCTTCCATTGCCTGTTGACTGACTGTATCTACCAGTTCAGGGTACATCATCTCATCCTCATAATCAAGTTGAGGCACTTCCTCGTCAGGCTCTGCATCTACTTCTACAGCAGCTGCAAAAGGGACAGGAGAAGCGGTAGCAGAAGCGGCAGCAGACATGTTGTGGCTTTCAGAACCACTAGGTTTACTTGGTCTCGACCTACAAGGAGTGCCGGGGCACTCGCTATTATCACAGACAGATGGTGTATGAACACTCTTCCCCTTGTCTCGTTCTTTGCGTGCCTGAAGCACCTCGATACGGATTTTACCGAAACATCTATCAGCATCCAAACTAAATAGCAATTCCAGATGCTCATCGCAAATTAGTGGGAGAAATCTTTGCTCGCTACTGTTGAAATATTTTAGTTCAACAGCATCGGCAGAGCTCCAGTCATACACAGAATGGAGTGCATCGCGAAAATCTTTGAACGAAATGCTGGTTTCTACCACCTTTGGGTAGAAAAATCCAGAGATCATATGCGGTTTAGTACCACGCAGCACGCTAGTTTCCATTCTAACCGCCAGCCAAAAAGCAAGCGCAGGATCAATCCTATTCGATCAAAATAAAGGGTGAAAAATTAAGCAACCCAAATTGGTGCGATTCAAGCCAGTAGTGGTCAAATACTGCCTAATTGATGAGTTTTCTCATCAATTCGAGGGGAAATGAAGCTTGCCCAGATGGAATCCATGAATTATCCACCTCCGATTTGACCCAATCATCTCCACGGTCGATGGACCGGAGGGCGTTTTCCCCCGACATCGCTTCTTAATCCTAGATTGCGGGGGGGGGGGGGGTTGATGTGGCGGAGGCGCGGCGTCACCGACGAACAGAATAGGGTTAGAGGGTGGAGGGCCCGACGGAGGCGGCGGCGGCGGAGGAGGAGGCGGCTCGGGAGTGGCTCGATCTGTTTCAGACAAGCTGCTCCGACGTGTCTCCTTGTGGCCCCCACTCGTCAGGACGTAACGGTCAAAGGAGGACCCAGCCCTAAGCAGCCCCACTCGTCAGCAGTTAACGGTCAAGCCATTGACCCGACGGCAAACATCCAGTTTGAGCATTTGTGAGAGTTTCAGAGAAGAGTGTGGGGAAAAGTGAGCAAAAGTTTAGAGCGTGGGGACAACTGAGCACAACTAAGGAACCAGGGGCACTATCATAAAAAACCCTTTCATTTAAATGGAAGAAGTCATGTCATCTTCACTCCAGGGTTTTGTATTGAAATGAATTTGAATTCATAGAGTTCAAAATGCAAAGTGAAAGTTTTGGGAAAGTCATTTCATTCCCTCTCGTTAAACTTTCAAAAAGTTTCAAATTTCACTCACTTTCAGTCAATCAATCAAACAAACAATCAAACAATTAATCATATTTATTTAATTAATATAACATTCCAAAATTTGGAATTTTGGGATGTTACAAATCTACCACACTTAAAATGAATCTCATCCTCGAGATTCGGAGAGGCTAGCAAGAAAAGGTTAGGTTTTTGGAGGGGTCTTCTTGAAAATTTCATTTATCATCGCAAAGGTCTGGGGTGCTACCACACTTAGAATCAAAGTCGTGTTTCCATCAAAACTCATGTTCTCCATCCTCAGGTTGACGGTGTCGGTCTTCTCACATCTTCGGGATAATTCCAACACTAAGGCTCTTCTGGTAGGGGCATAACCTTTTCCTCAATCCTTGAGTCCTTATATAAAAATAATGTTCTTCCGAGACTGGGTCTTCTTAGCTGACATGTGTGTTGCCAATTCGAAACAACTATTGAAATCTCATGGTGGTCAACAATTTATGGTTCCTCCTGCAGAAAATGGGTCTGAGTTGAATCTCACCGTATGACCTACGATTGGCAACGGTTGCCTGTACATGGTTCCATCGTCCTACCATTCTAAGGTTTAAGCAAGGTTACAACAATCATCGTCTCTCTGCTATGGGTAAGTCACTCCAGATTTACCATTCCGCACCCAAATCATTACCTTGTATAAGGTTTAGCGAATCTCGCATTTCTAACACTTGGGCATTCTCACAAGCATTGCAGAACTTCTCTTATCCACGAACTGGGTTCGGGTAAATCCATTGATTCTGCAAGCCAAGTATAACATCTATCATTGCTTCACAACTCTCGGGGTTTACATATCCTCCTATGAAATGTTTGCTGATGGAATCACAGCTTCTTCCAAATCCTTATTAATTCCTGGGCCTGTGGGTTATGGGCCCACTTCACTACTTGTACAGCTTTAACTTATCCTTGGGGTTATTACTATGCCTCATTAAAATCCAATAATACTTCATTCGTGCATACTCTTGGGTAACCATCATAACAAAACAAAACTCCAACTTATTTTGACCAAGCTCCTCCCTATGGAATACCTTTTCCTTTCCTTTAGTTTGGTGTTCACACAGGGTATTACCATCCTTAAATCGTAAGGCACAAATCCCTCCATAGACCATATTTCTCATATCCTCGAAAATGGTCAAAATATGGGTTATAAGAAAACAGCTCATAACATTCCAACATAGGAGATTTCCAGACACATTAACTTTATTTATTCCTGAATCATTACAATCTCCAAAACTTCCATTACATAATTCATTCTCATGAAAATAAAAGTGTTTCCTACTACACTTATTACTGATATCAAAATTTTCAGCTACTCAGCTCCAGCTTTCTCCTTGGCGGGACAATCATTAGAGAAATGTCCTACTTCCTTGCAACAAAAACGAATGACTTTCGACAAGTCTCGGGGTCTTCTTTGTGACTATGCAAGCTCCGTGGGTGCTTGGCTTCTTCTCTGGACATTTTTCGGCGTAGTGGCCCAAATTCTTGCACCAGAAACACATGATCTGACTCAGATCCTTCTTTGTAGAAATTGGGTTGTTCTGAGGTTGCCTTCGGTTTCTATTCCTGGACTTCTTTGTTCCGATCAAATCTTCTGTTTCCTGTGGATCAAACTCCACTTCTACTGTCGGGAAGTTTCCCAGATACTTCTTTTTTTCCTTCGTACAATACTATGAGAAATGTCCTTCTTCTCCACATGAATAGCAGGCATTGGAGTAAAATCTGGTTAGGCCTTCTCCATCAGGGTCTTCAACATCTTCCTTCATCACAGGTTCTCCTAAACTTTCCTTGAGAGCTTCCTTCATGGCTTCCTTCTGTTGCTTGATGACTTCTTGTACCTTGGGGTACATTTGGCATTGGGCCGGGTAATGAGTAGTTCCTTCACACAAGAAACAAGTCACCAGCCAAGTTGGGCATTCTCCATCCAGGTGATTGTCTTCACAATGAGGGCATCCATCCTTGTGTTCTTCCTGGGTGTGTCCTATTTCTCCGCATATCTTGCAAGCACAAGGTTTCTTCATTGGTTTATCACCGTTCTTCCAGATAAGACGGGATCTTAATAGAGTCTCCTTGAATTCCTCCCAAGTTTTTGCTCTATTACACCCTTGTATGGCTTGGTGCATTTCCCACCAGGTTGCAGCACTTTTTGTAAAGTACTGAAGAGATATTGAACCTCATACTTTCTTTCAACAACATTGTTCCGGAAGTGATTTTCCATGTTTTGGATCCATAGCTCTGCCTCCAGCTGAGTCATCGGTCCAGAGAATACGAGTCCATCTTCACTCATCATCTATTGGGTCCAAGGGGTTTTTGTTTTGGGATGAGATAAGAGAGAGATAGAGATATACACACAATACAAACAATATATTTTTGAAAATAGGTTTTATTTGTGGCTGTCGGAAAACATCACAAAATAACAGCTCACAAATCATCGCATCTAACGTGAATATATAACAGGGTTTTGGTCTTCTAAAGGCCATATAAATCTTGGAATTCTTCAGGGTCTTCAAATTCTTCGCGTCTTCGGAGTCTTCAACCGTTGTAGCTTCACTTCTTCTAATGCAGGGTGAAATCCTCTTTACTCTGAAGTGGTCCTCAGTTGGTTCTCCGTGTGGTCAAAAGGGAAAGGGGTATTTTATAAGTATTTGAGGTAAGAGGGACTATTCGATAAAATCTGGGAAGACGACAAGTAAAAGATCTTTTTGAAAATAAAGTTTTAGAGATATCCTGTCCTAGGGTTTTCTAGTTTCTAGGGTCACGTCCTACAGTCAACATGTGCTCTGATACCATCTCTGTAGCGACCCGACCTCAAACGGTCAAGCCTCTGTGTATATGTGCCATCCCTGGATCAGTATGCTGGCACACACAGTACATCAACGTATATATCAAAGTGCAATCACATGTATAAATAACGTAATACTGATATATACCTCATAAGTCTCAGCGGAAACAAACAAACAGGTGTGGAGTCCCATCAACGCCATCGGCAGGTTGAGTGTAGATCGTAACCCTACAACGAAACTCACTCGTCGTAGAAAAATCCTGCAACATGATATGTTGCAGCCGTGTAGGTCAGTACATTGAATGTACCGGCAAGATCACAAATAAGAGAAACAGATGATAAAACTATTCTATATGCAATATGGCTTTGTGGCTCTGTGTCTGAGTTTTGTTTGCGTAAAAGCTGCTTTTATTTTCCCTACAACAAAGGAATAATCAGGAGTTTTCACTATGGAGTTATCTACTATGACATGGTTCCGCCAACCAATATCTCATAGCCCACAAGTATCATAAGTTGCCCAAAATTAGTTATCAGTCCGGTGTTGAGAGTTCAGAGATAGATCCAAGTCCAGAGGCTCAAATTGTCCGTAACCGGGGACATGGCTAATCGATTAGGTTTTCACTTTGCAGAGTGTTGTGCACTTTACCCACAAGATTCGATCCCTCTTTTTACGTTCTCGCACTTCAGGGTGTTTGAGAACAAGACGACCGAAACATGATCTTCCGAAGAGTTCCTCTGACCACTGTCTGGTGCTCATCCAATCCGACCGTAGTTCTACATCTGCTAGCACCGTCCCAGCCAGAGTCACAACTAAGGTCAACCAAGCCAGAGCCCATAATGACTTGCGGTTGCATAGGTAAGCTTCCGGGCATGAAGTATTCTTCCGTCTCTTTGAGTCTGGGTGAAGCTTTCTGCAAGATGTCATGGTGCTTCTCCATGCATCCCGGCCATCCACTGGTTGCTCCAGGGTGCCCATCAAATCCATCCTTCACCCAGTAGTGTGTATTGAAATCTTGTCTCGAGTCTCGAAATCTTGAGGTCTTGTAGAAGCAGGCCTTGAAGGATACCGGTCTTGAAATTGACATCATGAAGTTGTCGTCATTGACGTAGAGTCCTCTATTCTCACACCACTCCCGAGCACTCATACCAACCCCGTCTACTATAGCGCAGCTTTAAAACTAAACAACGTCCCGGGCTTTAACAGGGAGATGGGTTCCTACCTCATGCATTCTACTCAACTACAAGAATTCAATATCACTACTGGAGAAATTGTTGGAATGGTGACACTAAATGCAATAAAACATAAGCATGAAAGTATGGTCAAAGTGAACTTGCCTGGTAAGTTGATGAAGATAATAACGTTCTCAGAAAAAGATTTGGTAGAACTATTCGTCACTCCATTGAAAATCTATATTAAACAGACATGGCAATCATATAAGCAAACATTCTAGCAAGCAATTCTAGCACTCAAAATTAACAGTTCATCAAATAAAATCAATAAGAAAAACCAAACAAAAGTCCAAAGAGAAAACTTCAAAGAAAACTAATAGTAAAAACTATAAAGAACCTACTAGGAAAACCTTTTGACTTAATTACAAAAATAGTTTTGTTCTAAGTGAAACTTAACAACAAAGAAAATACTAAACTAATAAATTAACAGAAAAGAAAAGGTAAAACAACGAAGTTAACTGAAAGTATTTTTCATAAAATTTGCAAAAAGAAACAAATAAAAAGCTACTATATAACTCTATTTATGACCTAATCAAGTTTTCTTACAAAACTAAATAAAACAAAAAAAAATTAAAAATAAATAAGTTTTCTACTGTTCAATATCAAAGACAAGACTAAATTTGTCAAAAGTGACAAAAAGTTTTAATTAAAAACAAATAAAAACTAGAGGGAAAGAAAATAAACAAAATCACTACTAAATAGTACTGTTTTGGCTAAAACTAAAAGTAAAATAAACAAAAATAAAAATTTGAAGTACTACTGGATGCACAACAATTCTAGTGACAAGGTGCAAAAAGAATCAACTGAAAGTGTATTTTCAAACAAAAGATATTAGCAATCTAGTGTTTGAAGCAATTTCAAATTTAAACTATTCAAATTTGGAAACTATTGGATCCTACAGAAACTAGAACAAATTATAAAACTAATGCAAAAATAATCACTCAAAAATACTAAATATTCTAAAAGATATAGCAAATCTAAAAACAAAACTAATTCTGAAAATTTAAAACAGAAACTAAAAATAAGAAAAACTACTGGGCGACTAAGGGCTACGTGGCTCGTCCTGGTTGGCTGGGCTAGCGAGCGCGCGAGAGGAAACGAGCGGACGACCGCTAATTAACAGAAAATGGTTCCACGTTTTAATTAAAACCACGGGAAGCTACTGTGGCCGTTCGATCGAGATCTAAAGGCGCGGGAGGCGTCCGACGCGGTGAAAAGGGGAGGGCGACCGATCCTTACAGTGCGGTGGTTGGCGGCGGCACGGTGGTCGGCGGAGGCATCGTTCTGGTGGTCTCCGGCGATGGTAGCGGTGTCCAGTCGATGAAGTGGCGAACGACGCATCCGTGGGTGGTCGAGGTGGAGCTTGATGATGATGGAGGCAAGCAGGGTGACGGGGCGGAGCTTTGGGTGCTCTGAGCTCCGGCGAACTCTCGGTCGCAGATGTTGCTGTGGTTACGGCGGGCTTTTGGGGAGTTGGGGATGTCTGGGAGGGTCGCAGCGAGGCACTGGGTTGATTGGTGGCTGCAAGAGAGTAAGGAGATGAGCGACGGCGTTGGAATCGAGCAACTAGGGTTGCGGTGGCCGGCGGCGATGCGGGCAAGCTAGGGCTCCGACGAGGGCGAGTTGGAGGGGGCTTTTAGGGGGATCGAACGAGCGAACCCTAAGATATTTATAGGGCATGTTCTTGGGCGAGGGGAAAAGCTCGGGATTTGAATCCCAGAAGATTCGGGATTCAGTGGCGGCGCGGGCAAGCTCTGGCTTGGCATGCCGTGGGCGAGGGGAAGAAGAAGGGGGCGGGGTCCACGCGTCAGTGGATGTAGGGGAGGCGAGCGAGGCGCGGGCGGCTGACGCGTAGGGAGTTCGGGCGCGGTGTAGGCTGGCTCGGCCGATTCGGCCAGTTGGGCCGGGCAAAAGGAGAGAGAGAGAGGGGCCTCGGGGTTCTTTTTTTTTAAACAACAAAGAGAAACTAAAACAAAAGTGAAAAAAATGAAATCTTACTTAGGCATATTATATATCAAAAATTTCAGAAAAAGAAATCCTAAAACATGAACTATTTCTCAAGTTAAATAAAATCAATAAAAATTCAAATAATGCAAATAGTGCTACTGTTGCATTTAAAACTTAAATAAAATTATTTTAAGATACCAAAATGATTTCAAATTTATTTTTCTCCACTTTTCTGATGTAGGGAATCATTTTACCCTAATTTCCATATATTTTATTTTTGGAGAAAAATAATTTGAATAAAACCAAATAACTCCTAATTGGATTTGAATTTGAATTTCAAACCAATTTCAAATCTTTTCTGTTTTTACTTGGCCAAATATATTTCAAATGCCTCTGAATTTTGAAGTGTCATATTACTTCTCTCATTTTGAATAACTTTCAGAGAATTTGAAATTTGGAAGATTCAAATAACTTCAAAATGAAAGTGGGTTTCAAATAACTTCAAAATGACTTTCCAAATGATTCTTTGAAACTTCCAACTCTCTGTCTTCAAATTTGAAGAAGTCATTTTATCTTCTCTCATGAAACTCATTGAGTTGCATAAAGTTCCTGAATTTGAAGTATTTTCAAATGGAATTCAAATTCTTTCAAAACCCTTTTCATTTAAATGGAAGAAGTCATGTCATCTTTACTCTAGGGTTTTGTATTGAAATGAATTTGAATTCACAAAGTTCAAAATGCAAAGTGAAAGTTTTGGGAAAGTCATTTCATTCCCTCTCATTAAACTTTCAAAAAGTTTCAAATTTCACTCACTTCCAGTCAATCAATCAAACAATCAATCATATTTATTTAATTAATATAACATTCCAGAATATAACATTCCATATTTATTTAATCACTTATCTGCTAGGTACTTGGGACAGTTCCGCTTCCAGTGACCCTTCCCCTTGCAATAGAAGCACTCAGTCTCGGGTTTGGGTCCAGCCTTGGGTTTCTTCACGGGAGCGGCAACTGGCTTGCTATTCTTCTTGAAGTTCCCTTTCTTTCCCTTGCCTTTCTTCTTGAAACTGGTGGTCTTGTTGACCATCAACACTTGATGCTCTTTCTTGATTTCTACCTCCACGGCCTTAAGCATCGCGAAGAGCTCAGGGATCGTCTTCTCGATCCCTGCATATTATAGTTCATCATAAAGCCTTTGTAGCTTGGTGGCAGTGACCGGAGAACTCTGTCAATCGCTACTTCATCCGGAAGATTAACTCCCAACTGATTCAAGCGGTTGTTGTACCCAGACATTTTGAGTATATGCTCACTAACGGAGCTGTTCTCCTCCATCTTGCAGCCAAAGAACTTTTCGGAGGTTTCATACCTCTCAACCCGGGCATGAGCTTGAAATACCAATTTCAGCTCCTGGAACATCTCATATGCTCCGTGGTGCTCAAAACATCTTTGGAGCCCCGGTTCTAAGCCGTAAAGCGTGGCGCACTGAACTATCGAGTAGTCATCAGAACGTGCCTGCCAGACGTTCATAACATCTGCAGGCAAATATTGAGGGGGTGCATCACCAAGCGGTGCATCAAGGACATATACTTTCTGTGCAGCAGTGAGGGTAATCCTGAAATTACAGACCCAGTCCGTATAGTTGCTTCCATCATCTTTCAACTTTTCTTTCTCTAGGAATGCATTAAAATTTAGGGGAGATACAACGCGAGCCATTGATCTACAACATTAGTTTGCAAAGACAATTAGACTAAGTTCATGATAATTGGTGCTTCTAATCAAATTACTAAAGAACTCCCACTTAAACCAACATCCCTCAAGTTGTCTAAGTGTTACATGATCCATATCAACCAACCCATGTCCGATCATCAACGGTGAACATCTCCATGTTGATCATATCTACTATATGACTCATGTTCGACCTTTCGGTCCTCTATGTTCTGAGGCCATGTCTGTACATGCTAGGCTCGTCAAGTTTAACCCAAGTATTCTGCATGTGTAAAACTGGCTTACACCCGTTGTATGCGAACGTAGAGTCTATCACACCCGATCATCACGTGGTGCTTCGAAATGACGAACTTTCGCAACGGTGCATACTTAGGGAGAACACTTTTATCTTGAAATTAAGTGAAGGGATCATCTTATAATGCTACCGCCGTCCTAAGCAGAATAAGATGCATAAAAGAGATAAACATCACATGCAATCAATATGTGACATGGTATGGCCATTATCATCTCGTGCCTTTGATCTCCATCTCCAAAGCACCGGCATGATCTCCATCGTCACTGGCATGACACCATAATCTCCATCATCGTGCTATCATGTAGTTGTCTTCGCCAACTATTGTTTCTACGACTATTGCTAACGCATAGCGATAAAGTAAAGCAATTACATGGCGGTTAATAATTGACACGCAGGTCATACAATATATGAAAGACAACCCTATGGCTCCTGCCGGTTGCCGTACTCATCGACATGCAAGTCGTGAACCTATTACAAAACATGATCATCTCATACATCAACATATATCACATCACGTTTTGGCCATACCACATCACAACATGCCCTGCAAAAACAAGTTAGACGTCCTCTACTTTGTTGTTGCAATTTTTACATGGCTGCTGTGGACAACTAGCAAGAACCGTTCTTACCTACACAAAGACACAACGGTGATATTCAAGTTGCCTTTTAACCTTCTACAAGGACCGCCCTTGTCAAATCAGATTCAACTAAAGTGGGAGAGACAGACACCCGCAAAGCCACTTTTATGCAATACTAGTTGCATGTCAGTCAGTGGAACCGGTCTCTTGTGCGAGGACAAGTAAGGTTGGTCCGAGCCGCTTCATCCCACAATACTACCGAATCCAAATAAGACAAAGGAAGTAAGGAATTTGAACATCAATGCCCACAACTTCTTTGTGTTCTACTCGAGCAAATACATCTACGCATAGACCTAGCTCATGATGCCAGTGACACTACAAAAAAAAGATACATCCGTGACATTATGACCCGAACAAAATCTTTTTCTGTCATGGTTGTGACACTTCTATGACAATAATTGTGACAAAAACACGTATCATCGTAGATGTGGTGGGCTCCTACTTCTATGACAAAAAATTATGACAGAAAATGGGCTTTTCGTCCTGGGCGGGCTGGAGATGCACCCGCATGACATTCTTTGGGCCATCCATGACGTAAAAAATCATGGTAGAAGTGAGGGCGAGGAAATTTTTGGGGAGTTCCCAGTTACGGTGGGTGGTCGGGACCGAGCGATGCAGTGTGGTTTGCGCGTTTCTCTCGTACGCGTGCGCATGCGCGAGGCGTTCGCTAACTGAACCCGAGCGAGGCGTTCGCTTACTGAACCCGAGCGATCGATCGATCCCTCGCACTACTACACATACTGAACCCGAGCGATCGATCCCACTGCATACTGAAGCCGAGCGATCCCTTCGCTGCTAACTGAACCCGAGCGATCCCTTCGCTGCTAACTGAACCCGAGCGATCCCATCGCTGCTTACTGAAGCCGATCGAGCCCCCGTGCGAGACGTAGCCAGCCGGTGTTGGGTTGCCTCTCAATGAACAGTGCCCATTGCTGCCGCGCGCGATACACGTAGACACGAGTCGAGATGCATCGATCGAGCCGGTTGGTTGGCTGTGGATGAACTGTTCCCATTGCTGCCGCCCGCTCGTACGTACGCCCCACCCCAGCTGGTGGGTTGGCTGTGGATGAACAGTACCCTGGCCATGTGAAGGTGGTTGGCGCTGGATTAACAGGACCCCGAGGAGGCCATCCGGTTGGGGGTGGATGAGCAGGACCCGTGGAGGCTGGATGAACAGTAGCCGGTGGAGGCTGGATGAAGTTGACGGTGGATGAACAGTAGCTGGTGGAGGCTGTGGACGGAGGTCGACCGTGGATGAACAGTAGCCCGTGGAGTCCTGATACGTCTCCAACGTATCTATAATTTTTGATTGTTCCATGCTATTATAGTATCAATCTTGGATGTTTTATATGCAATTATATGCCATTATATATCATTTTTTGGGACTAACCTATTAACCCAGTGCCCAGTGTCAGTTGCTGTTTTTTACTTGTTTTTGCCTTTTCAGAAAATCATAATCAAAAAGTGTCCAAACGAGAGAAAAACTTTGGATTAATTTTTTCTGGGCCAGAAGAGACCCAGGAAGCTTCGGGAGAAGACCAGAAGAGCCACGAGGAGGCGGCAAACCTGGAGGGCGCGCCCCCAGGCTTGTGGGACCCTCGTCGCAACTCTTGACCTAATTCCTTCGCTATAAATTCACAAATATTCCCAAACCAACAGAGAGACAGAAGCGAAAACCTTTCTGCCGCTGCAAGCCTTTGTTGTTTCGTGATCCCATCTGGAGGCCTTTTCCGGTACTCTGCCAGAGGGGGAATCGATCACGGAGGGCGTCTACATCAACCTTTCTGCCTTCCGATGATGTGTGAGTAGTTTACCACAGACCTACGGGTCCATAGCTAGTAGCTAGATGGCTTCTTCTCTCTCTTTGATCTTCAATACCATGTTCTCCTCGATGTTCTTGGAGTTCTATCCGATGTAATCTTCTTTTGCGGTGTGTTTGTTGGGATCCGATGAATTGTGAGTTTATGATCAGATTATTCATGAGAAATATTTGAGTCTTCTCTGAACTCTTTTATGCATGATTGTTATACCTTTGTATTTCTCTCCGATCTATCGATTTGGTTTGGCCTACTAGATTGATTTATCTTGCCATGGGAGAGGTGCTTTGTGATGGGTTCAATCTTGCGGTGCTCAATCCCAGTGACAGAAGGGGACATGACACGTATTTTTATTGTTGCCATTAGGGATAAAAAGATGGGGTTTAATCATATTGCTTGAGTTTACTTTGTCTACATCATGTCATCTTGCTTAAGGCGTTACTCTGTTTCATACTTAATACCCTAGATGCATGCTGGATAGCGGTCGATGGGTGGAGTAATAGTAGTAGATGCAGGCAGGAGTCGGTCTACTTGTCTCGGATGTGATGCCTATATACATGATCATTGCCATGAATCCGTCATAATTATTTGCTTTTCTATCAATTGCCCAACAGTAATTTGTTTACCCACCGTATGCTATGTGTTCGAGAGAGAAGCCTCTAGTGAAAACTATGCCCCCCCGGTCTACTTTATCATATATTAAAAATCTAAAAATACCTTGCTGCAATTTATTTACTTTTATTTTTATTAGTATTTTAGTTTATCTATTTACCTCGATAAGATTTAATCCTTGCAAATAACCGCTAAGAGGATTGACAACCCTCTTATTTGCGTTGGGTGCAAGTGTTTGCTCTTTTGTGTGCAGGTGCGCTTCACGGAATTTTGCTTGGTTCTCCTACTGAATTGATAACCTTGGTTCTTAACTGAGGGAAATACTTATCTCTACTATACTGCATCATCCTCTCCTCTTCGAGGAAATACCAACGCAGACTACAAGTAGCAGGAAGAATTTCTGGCGCCGTTGCCGGGGAGACATCATCAAAATTACCAAGTACCTTCGCACAAACTATCATCCACTTGCATTTACTTTATTTACCTTTTATTTGCATTTGCCTCTTGTTTTCATTTCCCCCGCTTCTAAAAAATCTTACAAAAACACAAAAATATTTTTATTTGCTTATTCACTAGTTCTGTCACTATGTCGCTAGAGGAATTTCGTGATAGTTTCTATACCAGAAGATTGTCTGAAATTGAAAATGTTACTAAGAGTTTTATGACTTCATAATTTGAGCAAAATAAATTCTTTTCCGAAGAGCTTAAGGAACATTCAAGCTTGTTGGATGCCATTAATAAACAATTTGAAGGTGTTAATCTAGAAGTATCCAACCTTCAGTCTCAACTTGCTAATGCTGAAAATTTACTAGGAAAAATTTCGGATAAACAAACAACTCTAGTGAATAGGATGGCCGCCAAACCAGAGTCACTATCTAGTAATGATGACGATATTAAAATGATTGGTGTCACTCCTATTGAATCATTATTTAGTAACATAAAACTTGATGAAAAAGGGACTGGAGAAGAGTCAACTTTAGATAGAAGGAGTCGCACTTGCTTGGAGGGTGATAATCTTGATCATAAAATTGAAAAAAGTGGGTTTGGAGAGGTCAAAACTTTAAATAGTAATGCACCCACTACATTGGATTACAAGGACTTTAATTAGGATAGTTGTTCTTTGATTGAGTGTATTTCCTTGTTGCAATCCATGATTAATTCACCAAATGCTTATGAACAAAATAAAGCTTTCACTAAACATATCGTAGAAGCCATGATGGAAGCACATGAAGAAAAGCTTGAGTTAGAAGTATCAATTCCTACAAAATTACAAGATGAATGGGAACCTACTATTAAAGTCAAAATTAAAGATTATGAATGTAATGCCCTTTGTGATCTTGGTGCTAGCGTTTCCACTATACCAAAGTCTTTGTGTGATGTGCTAGGTCTCACCGACATGGATCCTTGTTCCCTTAACTTGCATCTTGCGGATTCCACTATTAAAAAACAATTGGGTAGAATAAATGATGTGCTTATTCTTGCAAATATAAATTATGTGCCCGTGGACTTTATTGTTCTTGATATTGAATGCAATCCTTCTTGCCCCATAATACTTGGTAGGCCTTTTTTACGAACAATTGGTGCTAATATTGATATGAAAGAAGGTAATATAAGATTTCAATTTCCATTAATGAAAGGGATGGAACACTTCCCTAGAAAGAGAATTAAAGCACCTTATGAATCTATTATAAGGGCCACCTATGGAATTAACTTGAAGGATGACAACACTTGAAACAATGCATTATGCCTAGCTAGGGGCATAAAACAATAGCGCTTGTTGGGAGGCAACCCAATAAATAAAATAAATTTTTGCTTTTACCTTTTGTTTTTTAGTGTTTGCACAATTATAGCTTCTTTTATGATTGTATTTTTATATTTTAATTACTGTTTGTGCCAAGTAATGCCTTTGGGATGATTTGGAAGATAGTATGATAGATGTTGTTGGAAAACAGAAACTTTTGCGTCCAGTGCTGGAATTTTGTTTTTTCTCTGGAGTTTCAGAACCTTCTGAATTTTTTACACAGTATTTATATATGAATTGCCCACGTTTTACTAATGTTTCAGAATTTTTGGAGTTAGAGAAGTATGACGATAATTCAGATCTTTACAGATTGTTCTGTTTTAGACAGATTCTGTTTTTGTTGCATAGTTCGCTTATTTTGATGAATCTATGGATCGTATCGGGGGGGGTATGAGTCATGGAGAAGTTGGAGTATAGTATCATTATGCCAATATTAAATATGAATCAATTTACAACAGTACCTAAAAGTTTAAGTTTGTTTGTTATACTAACGGATCTCACGAGGTTTCTGTTGAGTTTTGTGTGCTGAAGTTTTCAAGTTTTGGGTGAGACTGGGATGGATAAAGGAATAAGGAGTGGCAAGAGCCTAAGCTTGGGGATGCCCAAGGCACCCCAAGGTAATATTCAAGGAAGACTCAAGCGTCTAAGCTTGGGGATGCCCCGGAAGGCATCCCCTCTTTCGTCTACAATCTATCGGTAACTCACTTGGAGCTATATTGTTATTCATCACATGATATGTGTTTTACTTGGAGCGTCTTGTGATTTAGTTTGTTTGCTTTTATTTGCTCTTTAGTTTGTCACAATCATCTTTGTTGAACACACCTTTTTGAGAGGGACACACATTATTCGTGATTTGTTAGAATACTTTATGTGCTTCACTTATATCTTTTGAGCTAGGCAGTTGCTCTAGTGCTTCACTTATATCTTTTAGAGCACGGCGGTGGTCTTATTTTAAAGAAATAGTTGCACTCTCATGCTTCACTTATATCTTTTTGAGATTCTCATGATAGCAATGGTAATATGCACGGGTTATGAATTTGGTCCTGATATGATAGGTATTCAAGAGGGATATAATAAAAACTTTCATGCAGATCACTGAATATGATAAGTTTGATTCCTTGCAATAGTTTTGCGATATTAAGATGGTAATATGTGGGAGGTATTAGTAGATAATTGTGGTTTAGTAAGAATATTGGTGTTAAGGTTTGTGATTCCCGAAGCATGCACGTATGATCTGTCATTATGCTAAGAAGTTGGAGCATGATTTATTGTTGATTGTCTACCTTATGAGTGGCGGTCGGGGGACGAGCGATGGACCTTGTCCTACCAATCTATCCCTCTAGGGGCATGCGTAGTAGTACTTTTCTTCGAGGGCTAATAAACTTTCAAAATAAGTATGTGAATTCTTTATGACTAATGTGAGTCCATGGATTATACACACTCTCACCCTTCCGCAATTTGCTAGCCTCTTCGGTACTGTGCATTGCCCTTTCTGACATCGAGAGTTGGTGCAAACCTTGCCGGTGCATCCAAACCCCGTGATATGATACGCTCTATCACACATAAGCCTCTTTATATCTTCCTCAAAACAGCCACCATACCTACCTATCATGGCATTTCCATAGCCCTTCCGAGATATATTGCCATGCAACTTCCACCGTTCCATTTTTATGACACACATCATCATTGTCATATTGCTTTGCATGATCATATAGATGACATAGTATTTTTGGCTCAGCCACTGTTCATCATTTTTATACATGTTACGCTAGCATCACTGCACATCCTGGTACACTGCCAGAGGCATTCATATAGAGTCATATTTTTGTTGTAGTATCGAGTTGTAATATTGAGTTGTAAGTAAATAGAAGTGTGATGATCATCATTATTAGAGCATTGTCCCAGTGAGGAAAGGATGATGGAGACCATGATTTCCCCACAAGTCGGGATGAGACTCTGAACGGAAAAAAGAGGCAAAAAAGAGCCATGAAAAAAAATGAGAGAAAAAGAGAGAAGGGGCAATGTTACTATCCTTTTTCCACACTTGTGCTTCAGAGTAGCACCATGTTTTTCATATAAAGAGTCTCCTATTTTGTCACTTTCCTATACTAGTGGGAATTTTTCATTATAGAACTTGGCTTGTATATTCCGATGACGGGCTTCCTCAAATGCCCGAGGTATTCATGAGCAAGCAAGTTGGATGCACACCCACTTAGTTTTCATGTTGAGCTTTCATACACTTATAGCTCTTAGTGCATCCGTTGGATGGCAATCCCTACTCCTCACATTGACATCAATTGATGGGCATCTCCATAACCCGTTGATTAGCCTCGTTGATGTGAGACTATCTTCTTATTTTTGACTTCTCTTATTTATCTCTACCACCACACTCTATTCCACCCACAATGCTACATCCATGGCTTGCGCTCATGTATTGTGTGGGAGTTGAAAAAGCTGAAGCGCGTTAAAAAGTATGAACCAATTGCTCGGCTTGTCATCGGGGTAGTGCATGATAAATACTTTGTGTTAAGAAGATGGAGCATGACAGGATTGTATGATTTTGTAGGGATAACGTTCTTTAGCATTTTTATTTTGAAAGTCATGATTGTTTATTAGAATGCCTGAGTATTAATACTTTATATGAAATTATAGACTATTGCTTTGAATCATTCGGATCTTAATATTCATACCGTAAAAGAGAATTGCATGATGAAACATGATAGGTAGCATTCCACATCAAAAATTCTGTTTTTATCATTTACCTGCTCGAGGACAAGTAGGAATTAAGCTTGGGGATGCTTGATACGTCTCCAACGTATATATAACTTTTGATTGTTCCATGCTATTATAGTATCAATCTTGGATGTTTTATATGCAATTATATGCCATTATATATCTTTTTTGGGACTAACCTATTAACCCAGTGCCCAGTGCCATTTGCTGTTTTTTGCTTGTTTTTGCCTTTTCAGAAAATTATTATCAAAAAGTGTCCAAACGAGAAAAAAAAACTTTGGATTAATTTTTTCTGGACCAGAAGAGACCCAGGAAGCTTCGGGAGAAGACCAGAAGAGCCACGAGGAGGCGGCAAGCCCGGAGGGTGCGCCCGAGGGGGTGGTCGTGCCCCCCAGGCTTGTGGGGCCCTCGTGGCACCTCTTGACCTAATTCCTTTGCTATAAATTCACAAATATTCCCAAACCAACAGAGAGACAGGAGAGAAAACCTTTCCGCCGGCGCAAGCCTCTGTTCTTCCGTGATCCCAGCTGGAGGCCTTTTCCGGTACTCTGTCGGAGGGGGAATCGATCACGGAGGGCTTCTACATCAACCTTGCTACCCTTCCGATGATGTGTGAGTAGTTTACCACAGACCTACGGGTCCATAGCTAGTAGCAAGATGGCTTCTTGTCTCTCTTTGATCTTCAATACCATGTTCTGCTCGATGTTCTTCGAGTTCTATCCGATGTAATCTTCTTTTGCAGTGTGTTTGTTGGGATCCGATGAATTATGAGTTTATGATCAGATTATTCATGAGAAATATGTGTGTCTTCTCTGAACTCTTTTATGCATGATTGTTATACCTTTGTATTTCTCTCCTATCTATCGATTTGGTTTGGCCTACTAGATTGATTTATCTTGCCATGGGAGAGGTGCTTTGTGATGGGTTCAATCTTGCGGTGCTCAATCCCAGTGACAGAAGGGGACATGACACGTATTTGTATTGTTGCCATTAAGGATAAAAAGATAGGGTTTAATCATATTGTTTGAGTTTACTTTGTCTACATCATGTCATCTTGCTTAAGGCGTTACTCTGTTTCATACTTAATACCCTAGATGCATGCTGGATAGCGGTCGATGGGTGGAGTAATAGTAGTAGATGCAGGCTGGAGTCGGTCTACTTGTCTTGGACGTGATGCCTATATACATCATCATTGCCATGAATCCGTCATAATTATTTGCTTTTCTTTCGATTGTCCAACAGTAATTTGTTTACCCACCGTATGCTATGTGTTAGAGAGAGAAGCCTCTAGTGAAAACTATGGCCCCCGGTCTACTTTATCATATATTAAAACCCTAAAAATACCTTGCTGTAATTTATTTAATTTTATTTTTATTAGTATTTTAGTTTATCTATTTACCTCGATAAGATTTAATCCTTGCAAATAACCGCTAAGAGGATTGACAACCCTCTTATTTGCGTTGGGTGCAAGTGTTTGCTCTTTTGTGTGCAGGTGCGCTTAACGGAATTTTGCTTGGTTCTCCTACTGGATTGATAATCTTGGTTCTTTACTGAGGGAAATACTTATCTCTAATGTACCGCATCATCCTCTCCTCTTCAGGGAAATACCAACACAGACTACAAGTAGCAAGTCCCGTTTTGCGGTACGCAACACCCCTCCTGATGAACAGGACCCCCGTTTCGACCGTAGGCAGTTGGGGAGAAGTTCGTTTCCTCTGTTTTGCGGTACGCCAGAGACCTCCCGATCAACAGGACCCCGTTTCGACCGTGGGCGCTCGAACAGAAGTCCGTTTCCTCCGTTTTGCGGTACGCCAGACCCCCAGCCGATGAACAGGACCCCGTTCGACCGTAGGCGGTCGAACAGAAGGTTGTTTCCTCCGTTGTACGCCAGACCCCGAGTCAATGAACAGGACCCCGTTTTGGCTGTTCCGTCCAAGCCGGTTAGGTCCCGATGAACAGGACGCGTTCCGGCCCAGTCGCTTGGCTCCCGATGAACACGACGTTGTTTCCTCCGTTCCGACCCAGCCGGTTGGCTAACGATGAACAGGAGGCCGTTGCTGCTGTCCGTTGCCTCTCTCTCCATGTAGACGAGACTTGGCCATACGTATGTGTAAGTACGCGTTCGAGACCCCGCCCGTATGTACGTATGTGCCCGTATTTTTTGCCGTCTGGCTGTACGTACGTGTACACGATTTAGACGGGGCTGCCTGAACTGCTACGTCGGGGGCTCCACTACGACACGTGCCGCTCCTTACATGCCCATGGTTCATCGTTGTAGAGAGACCGATCCCAGTATGTACGTAAACGTTCGCGATCAGACAGACAACGCTACGTACGCTTCGACCAGGTGGGTCCCAGCTGTCAGGGAGGATAAGGAGGCACTTCCTTGCGTGCGAAGATATAGCTGCTGGGTCCCAGCTGTCAGGGGGGAGGAATCATTTTTTTGCCCGTAATAGGGAGGCACTTCCTTGCGTGCGAAGATGTAGCTGGTGGGTCCAGCTATCAGCCTTACCGCGTACATTCCTCTTCCGATGGCTGTCGTTCATGGACCATGTTGACCACGCCGCACCGAGAGCACCAAGGCGGTGGACGACGGCGAGTCCTAGGAAGGGAACTACGTGGAGGCGGGAAAGATGCGACAGTGGATGCCCACGCGGCGGGGAGTACGAGGGTTGACTGGTTCGGCTTCGGTGTGAGGCTGCCGTCGCCAGAGAATAACAGGGGATGTGGGTGGGTAGAGGGAAGGCATGGCCAGTGGTGGGAGTAGGGTGGGGCAGTGAGGCCTGCGCGGCAGTAAAGCCGGCCACGGGAGGCAGGAGCAGGCGGTCCCACCGGCGCTGGTTTGGGCGGCTGGAGCAAGAAGATCAGAGATTGAAGAAGCGGCACGACCGTTGGATGAAAATCCAACGGTCGCTGCTGCTAGAATCGTTTGTTGACTAAGTTGACAAAGCCCTACGTACGGGTTAACTAAGTAGGCCCACAAGTCAGCCTCCAAATAAGGTGGGTTCCAGTAAGCAAGGGGAGGAATCATTTTTCTTGTGCGTAATAAGGAGGCACTTCCTTGCATGCGACCATGGACCTCATGGGTCCCAGCTCTCAGCTTCTCCACGTACAGTCGTCTTCCGATGGCTGTCATTCGTTGACTGCGTTGACGACATCGTGCCAAGAGCATTAAGGCGGTGGACGACGACGAGGCCTAGGAAGGGAACGACCCGGAGCCGGGGAAGACGCGGCAGTGGTTGCCCATGCGGAGGGGGGTACGAGGGTTTACTGGTTCGGCTGCGGTGTGAGGCTGCCGTCGCCGGAGAATAACATGAGGTGTGGGTAAGTAGATGGATGGCCTAGCCAGCTATGGGAGTAGGGTGGGGCGATGAGGCCTGCGCGGCAGCACAGCCGGCCACGGGAGGCGGGAGCAGGCGGTCCCGCCGGTGCTGGTTTGGGCGGTTGGAGCAAGAAAATCAGAGATTGAAGAAGCAGCACGGCCATTGGATTAGCATCCAACGGTCACTGCTGCTAGAATCGTTTGTTGACTATAAGTTGACAAAGCCCTGCGTACGCATCAACTTAGTAGGCCCACAAGTCAGCATAACATCTGTGGCGGACAGCATATAGCCCATTTGCTATTTTTCCTAAATTTACAGACCAATTGCTAATTATTACGTAATTTATTGCAGCCCATATTATATTTTTAGAATACCTGGCCATTTTCTCCAAGGATAGGATTAAAAAATTCAATGATATTTCATTGAAATTGCCGAACTATTTTTAATCCCGAAATTTTGAGCCCGATAATAACTAAATTTAAAATATATTTAAATTATGTTAAAATCCTATGAAATTTGAAATATCAAAAAATAAAAGAAAATTAGCAATTTGAAATTAATTGTCCATTTTCTTTGTTTTTATATATATACAACCCATTTCATATTACTTATATGATTTACAGCCCTTTTTGTCTGGGCACGCCGAATGTATCCCTCGTCGTCTTGAAAGATTTGCAGCCCAGCAGGACGGAGAAAAAGAAATCGGCCTGTGTAGGCTATTCTACGGAAAAAAAAGGTGGGCTAGTCATTTTCACCGTGAAAAAAAAAACTGTTGGGCTCGTCATATTGTAAACAAAAAATAAAAGCTTGGGCTAGACGGGCCACAGACACCGCACAGCCCAGTTGATAACCTACTCCGTCTCAACAACAACAACAAAACTGCTCGAGCAACTGGGTCCCACATGTCTGCCGCTCCATGTACAATTCTCTCGTAGTACGTTGACAATGTCGTAGGTCCCAGATGTCAGCAAACCAATGGGAGGAAGCATTTTATTTTCATGTAATAAGGAGGAGCTTCCTTGCGTGCGAAGATGTAGCTGGTGGGTCCCAGCTGTCAGGAAGTGGAATCATCTTTCTTCCGCATAATAAGGAGGCACTTCCTTGCGTGCAACCATGTACCTCGTGGGTCCCAGCTATCAGCCTGTCCATGTACAGTCCTCTTTCGATGGCTGTCGTTCGTTGACCACGTTTACGACGCCATGCCGAGAGCACCAAGGCGGTGGATGACGGCGAGGCCTAGGGAGGGAATGACCCGAAGCCGGGGAAGACTCGGCAATGGATTCTCACGCGGAGGGGAATACGAGGGTTTACTGGCTTTGCTGCGGTGTGAGGCTGCCATCGCCGGAGAATAACATGAGGTGTGGGTTAGTACAGGGATGGCCTGGCAAGCGATGGGAGTAGGGTGGGGCGGTGAGGCCTGCGCAATAGAACAGCCGGCCACAGAAGGTGGGAGCAGGCGACGCCGGCGCTGGTTTGGGCGGTTGGAGCAGGAAGATCAGAGATTGAAGAAGCACGCCGGCAGTTGGATTGACATCTAACGGTCTCACGATGGTAGAGTCGATTTGTTGACTAAGTTGACATAGCCTTGCGTACGCATCAACTTAGTAGGCCCACAACTTAATAAATAAACTAATTTTTTTGTGAATATAATATATAAACTAATAAAACTATTTATATATAAAGTATAGATGACAAAAATAGAACCTTTTTTTTCAGAATCGAGACAAAAATAGAACTGGTCTGTGCGTTTTCTTCAGTAAAAAACAGCTGGGCTGCTGATGTTCTAAGAAAAAATAAAACCAAGGTTGGGCGGCCCAGAGGCCAGTTGATACCTGCTAGATCCTTGTGGCCGTATGTCGTCATGGGCTGCGCCTGTTAATAAACAAAACATAACCTGGGCAGTCTACAGCCCAGTAAATATTTGCTCGACCTCAAAAAAATATATACTACCTGCTGGATCCCAGTTTTCAGTCTCTCCTTGTAGAATTCTCTCGTTTATTGACTACGTTGAAAATTTCATGGGTCTCAGACGTCAGCATATTTTTGCCACCGTGATAATAAGTGTGTGCACTTGCTTGCGTACGGCCATGGACCTGCTGGGTCCGTACTGTTAGCCTCTCTATGGACAGCCCTCTTCTGGTTCCACGGATGAATTTCATGCAAATCAGATGAATTTCATTGAAACCGGACCAAATTCATTACAGTTTACATGTTTCTTTTTCTTATGGAACACTTTACATATTTCAACTAAACGATAGCCGACTAGGCCTTTTTTTAGTCCAAAAATGATCGCTGGAAGCGGCGGCTCCCGTTTCTCACGCCTGTTAAAAAATTTGGTTAACTGAGAACTCGAACGAGAGAACATGTCGTATGCGGGTTTTTTAGTGATACTGTATGTGGTATGTGGGTTAGAGGGATGGCATGGGAGGCGCTTCCCGCGATCGAGGTCCCGACACTTAACTGTTCTTAAAGGCCCAAATTCATTGCTCCTCTGTTTAACAATTTGCAGCTGGGCTTGGCGTGCCACAGCCCAGTCCTGACGTGCTGCGTCCAACTGTCAGCCTGTGAAACCTGATGGATCCCCTGCGTACTGGAAGATGTTAGTAAAATTTTGGAGAACTGGGAATTCGAACGGTAGGTGCTTTTGCTACTTATATCAGGAGCCTGAAAATTCATTTCGCAACAATTACTTCAGCGTTATATCCACGTCGACCCTCGACATGATGGTTGGAAGGAAATGCCAAGTTCAGACCGAAAGATCCTTAACAACAACACCAACTTGCAGACGACCAGGTAGAACTAGTACTACCAAACTAACTTATAATCCTTTTAGTCCCGGCCCTCGTTTTCGTCTGGTAGAAGATCTTGCAGATGACCAGCTCCCGCTCCTTCTCTTGCTTGAGGTTCCCGAGGTGGTACTGGTGCATCACCCAGTTGGTCCTCTGCTGGTCGAAGTTCTTGTTGGTGTGCAGCACTAGAACCTTTTTGCTGCCCCTCTACTGGTCGTTGACCATCACCGGCATGGTATTGCTGGTCTTGTGCCACATCGCATGCATGCCGCACTCCGATTGTATCTTGCGATGCGTCCGCGTACCCCTTTTGAATGCCCTGGAGTTGCGCTGGAAGAAATGCTTGCTTAGGCCACTCAGTGTGATACCTGCAGTATTGGCGAAATACAATCCCCGGCCGGGCAGCATACATTAGAAATTTGTAAAAAGAAAGGAATATATTTTGTGCAAGTAGACGGTCGATCGGTGTCTCGCTTGGAAGTTTCTCAGGATGGGTGGAGCATATGCCGTGCTCACTGTCGATGGTCGGTATGAACAAATCGATGAGAGGGTGAGATCTCACGCTGTCAGTACTCACTTTATCCTCAAGGTGCTCGATCAGCTCCTGATCCATGGGATCGAACTAGACGCCAGCCGGCAGCACCGGCCAATCCTTCTTGGACTTGCAGCGGTTAATTCCAGCTAAATGGTACTCAATGTATGATCAATCAACTGTTTAAGTAAATGATGAAAGATTTCGACAGATAAGTGCTACTCCAAATCTAAAATCCATGACGCCCAAACAAACTGGGGTCTCGACTTCAGTATTACATGCATACTCTGAAGACTTGAAAAACCCCATAAAGATCGAAATCAACATACAGGGCGACGGGACGAATACTCACATGAGCGTCCTCGCTGGTTCCACCCTTCATGCGGCCAGCTTGAAGAGCTTCCTTGTTGAGATCAAATTTCTCAGCGTCTTCCTTTTGACTACTTGCAATGAAGTATAGCAGCTCCACTAGCTCATCGCCCATCGTACCAACTAGATCGGAACAAGGCGGCGGCTGGGAGGCGAGGAGACCGGGAGAGAATGGGAGAGAACGGGAGAGAACGGGAGAGTGCTGCTGGACTACCAGAGGGCTGAGGCTCACTTTGGTGAACCGAACACGCGGCCGGGACTCTTGTGTCACCTCCCGCGCAGCATGTTGTCACATCAATTCAATGTGAGGGCATGATGAATAATTTGATCGACGTGTACTAGTACTACTAGTCGTACAAGTACTACTTACCTAGTACGAGTAGCGCAATATACGGTATAGAGGACTACTAGTAGTACAAACTTTAGAAATGGTGTACATTCATCCAATCTCCATGTTGCGTCCATATTGCTTTAAATAATATCAGAGGGGCGTTGCTAAAGCCTTAGTTTTAAGGGCATTATGCAAGAGTGTTTAGAAGGAGCTTACAAACAGGTGCCTACAAAGTTACAAGGCTGTGCGACAGACTTGTAGGCTACATGAGTAATACAAAATATAATTCCCATTGGACAACACTTTCATGAACAAGTACGCACTTGAAGCTTAATTGCTATATATGGCTTTTGCACAGCATCTCCATCATCATTATCAAAACACATGCTACGCAGGTGATGTAGGATGCACTTGATCCCAGAAAGGTATTTAGCCTTCAAGCTAACTACAGTACAAAATAACCAACAGAACAGGATCATGCAACAACTAGCATGATACATGGCTCAGTCTAGATATCACTATGAATCAAGTTGTGCATATTAGCTGTTGGCATAAACCACATCTCCGCATGTCGGGTTTGCAAAAGCCATTCATCGCTTGGAAGCTTGATGCCTTTCACACACTGAAGTTCATCTGGCAACAAGCTATGTCGACGAATCTCTGGATATGGTGCTTCATGAAATCCATGGTACGATGTGTAAACACAGTCCCCCCTGGTGAATGGAACTTGCATAGCACGATAATCATTGCCGGTGATATGTTCGATGATTGGTTGGATGATCGGATAATTGAGCCCGAGGAATAGGGAGTGGTTGTCGAGGCTGTAAACCCACCTCCAATTGAATACGCATGGCCCAACGGAGCTCGGATATTTCTCGAAGACGAAGCAGCCATAGCCATCACAGTCGCGAACGCCCCAAGCATTGTACTGCATGTGGTTTGATGAAATGGTTTGGTCACTTTGGTATGTGCGAATGAGCATCAAATGCCCACCGTCAGCTGAACGAGCGATAAACCACCACCCATTGACATTTATATTTCCAGGTGCTGGAATTATAAAGGCCAGCACATTTGCGTCTGCTGCAACAAATCAAATTGGAGACCAAATGGACAAAAATATACAATCATGTTCTGAGTATGTGTGGAATTAAGATTATTATAACAGTGACACAGATCCTAGCCAGAGAATTACAATGCCGTGGTCATAATCATACCCTAATTTTTAAAAAATGCCAATGGCTTTCATATTCTAGCAATATGTCATGGTTCAAATATGATGTAAAAATGAGAGGAAAACAGCTATGCCAGGGCCTACTCATATTCTACCATAACAGTTAGATGCCAACTGTTCTCGTATCAACTCTAACAATAACATGCGTGGTTATAAAAATCTTGGAAATGAGAGTAACATATAGCAATCATGTGGTTATACTCATAATATCTATTCTAACAATCATTAGATGCCAATTGTTCTCATATCAACTCTAACAATAACATGCATGTGTGGTCATAAAAATCTAGGAAATGAGAGGAACATATAGCACTGATGTGGTTATACTCATAATATCTATTCTAACAATCATTAGATGCCAATTGTTCTCATATCAACTCTAACAATAACATGTGTGGTCATAAAAATCTAGGAAATGAGAGGAACATATAGCAATCTTGTGGTTATAGTCATACTATCTATTCTAAATTTCTAACAATGAACAGGCAGTCGTATTCATATGGCAAAGATGAGATGAGATATAACAATTACACGACGATGGATTCCACCAGTATATGCAGCCAATCTATCCGTCCACCACGTAAACGATGCCATCGTGCACTATAGCATCAGACAGAAATGGAGGGTAAATAGGATTGATGATGAGCCATAACCACGTATGGCGACCGGATTCCAGATAGGCTAATCCCCCGTCGAACAAGGCAATGAGCTTGTAATCTATGTAGTCTTCTGATGGTGTGAGTACTTCGCAGATTACAACCTTCAGCAAACGGAGGTCCAACCAAGTGCCCGACGCCTCTCGTGCGTAGTAGGCAGGAGTGTCCGGCGGGCCACAAGGCTGGATGTCGGCGGTATCCAACGATGGAAGGGTGATCTCTCGCTGGGTGTAGATATCCATGAGATGCCACGGACTAACCGATTGGTGGATGAGGACGATCCAGTTGGCCTTCATGCCCGCCCTGTAGTGGCGGCGCATGAAGGGCAGGTAGGCGGGGAGTGGTAGCATGTCGAGGGGCACGACGGCTGATAACCCACAAGTATAGGGGATCGCAACAGTTTTCGAGGGTAGAGTATTCAACCCAAATTTATTGATTCGACACAAGGGGAGCCAAAGAATATTTGCAAGTATTAGCAGTTGAGTTGTCAATTCAATCACACCGGCAGACTAAATATCTGCCGAAGAGTGATCAGTAGCACAGTAGTATGATAGTTTGATAGCAGTGGTAATAGTAGCAACAGTAACGGTAACAACAATAGCAGTAGTTTGGTAGCAATTGTAACAGTAGCAGCAACAGTAGTAACTTAGCAAAGATCAATATGTGAAAAGCTCATAGGCATTGGATCGGTGATCATGTTGGATAACATTCATCATGTAACAGTCATTACCTAGGGCGAGACAGAACTAGCTCCAATTGATCAATGTAATGTAGGCATGTATTCCGTATATAGTCATACGTGCTTGTGATAAGAACTTGCATGACATCTTTTGTCCTACCCTCCCGTGGCAGTGGGGTCCATAAGGAAACTAAGGGATATTAAGGCCTCCTTTTAATAGAGAACCGGAACAAAGCATTAACACATAGTGAATACATGAACTCCTCAAACTACGGTAATCACCGGAAAGAATCCCAATTATTGTCACCTTGGGGTATGCGGATCATAACACGTAGCAGGTGCGTATAACTTGCAAGATCGGATCAAGAACACAAATATATTCATGAAAACATAAAGGGTTCAGATCTGAAATCATGGCACTCGGGCCCTAGTGACAAGCATTAAGCATAGCAAAGTCATAGCAACATCAATCTCAGAACATAGTGGATACTAGGGATCAAGCCCTAACAAAACTAACTCGATTACATGATAAATCTCATCCAACCCATCACTGTCCATCAAGCCTATGAAGGAATTACTCACTCCCGGCGGTGAGCATCATGAAATTGGTGATGGAGGATGGTTGATGATGATGATGACGGAAGATCCCCCTCTCCGGAGCCCCGAACGGACTCCAGATCTGGCCTCCCGATGAAGAACAGGAGGTGGCGGCGGCTCCGTATCGTGAATCGCAATAAATCTTCCTCTCCTATTTTTTTTCTCTGGAATTGTGAATTTATAGGCTTGAGATTAGGGTCAGCGGAGCCACGTGGGCCCCACGAGCCACCAGGGTGCGCCTGGGGGGTGGCGCGCCCTGGTGCCTCGTGGGCAGCAGGTGGCCCCCTCCAGTAGGTCTTGGTTCCAGTATTTTTTATTTATTCCATAAAAAATCTCCAAAAAGTTTCATCCAATTCCAAGAACTTTTATTTCTGCACAAAAAACAACACCATGGTAGTTCTGCTGAAAACAGCGTCAGTCCGGGTTAGTTTCATTCAAATCATGCAAATTAGAGTCCAAAACAAGAGCAAAAGTGTTTGGAAAACTAGATACGACGGAGATGTATCAACTCCCCCAAGCTTAACTCATTGCTTGTCCTCAAGCAATTCAGTTGACAAACTGAAAGTGGTAAAGAAAAACTTTTATGAACTCTTTTGTTCTTGTGTCTATATATATGCTTAAATAATACCCAGGTTTTCAGCAAAGATTATAACTAACCATGCAAATGATAACTCTTAGAAACTATATTCACTCATATCAATGGCATAATTAACTAGCGAGCAATAATAAAGTATCTCAAATGCCAACACTTTGTCAAAACAATCATGATATAATATGACAACATGGTATCTCGCTAGCCCTTTCTGAAACCGCAAAACATAAATGCAGAGCACCTCCAAAGTTCAAGCAGCGACTTAACATTGTAATTCATGGTAGAAGAGATCCAGTCATGATGCACACAACATTAACTATACACAATGCATGAGAATGACAATAGTGCTCTCAGGACTGGTGCCTATTTGAGAAGATGGTGACTCAACAATAAAAGTAAAATAACATAAAGTAAATAGAAGGGCCATTCACAGAGGGAACCAGGGATTTGCAGAGGTGCCAGAGCTCAAAGCTTAAATCTGAGATAAATATAATTTTGGGAGGTATGCCTTTCCTGTCAACGTCACGACCGAGAGTTTTCAATATCTTCCATGCTAAACAAATTAGCGGCGGTTCCCAAGCGGTAAAGTAAAGTTTACTCCCCCTCCACCAACAATCACAAGCCATGGCTAGCCGAATCCTTGGGTGCCCTCCATACCAACAACTTTCCAGGGGAGCTTGTTTTATTATTTTGCGATTTAAATCATGGGACTAGGCATCCCGATTACCAGCCCCTCTCGTGTAAGGACAAGTGAATAAACACTCATCATGAGAATAACCTGCTTAGCATGGAAGATATTGACCACCCCTTGTCGCTCCATGAGCGGTACGGGCACACAAACCAGATGTTCATTTGAATATTTAGAGGTGGCACATGCAAATTTACTTAGAACGGCAGAGTAATACCACGTATGGGTAGATATAGTGGACTCATCTAGAATAACTTTGGTTTAAGGGTTTCGATGCACAAGTAGTATTCCCGCTTAGTACAGGCGAAGGCTAGCAAATAGGTTGAGAAGCGACCAGCTAGAGAGCGAAACGGTCATAATCATGCATTATGAATAATCAACATTGAATACTAGCATGAGTAGGATATAAGCACCATGAACATAAATATCGTGGAGGCTATGTTGGTTTTGAATCAACTACATGCGTGAACATGTGCCGAGTCAAGCCACTTGAAACATTCAGAGGAGGATACCATATCATCATACTACATCCCAATCATTTTAATGAATGTTGACACCCAAGATAAATCATTATCCACTCCTAGCTACTTAAGCATGGCATGAGCAACTATGATCTCTAATTGTCATCATAAACATGTTTAATCATAATATGTTGAATCATGGATACTGAGTTAAACATATTTACAAAAAAAAACAAGTTGAGTTCATACCCGCTTTTCCTTGCCACAGTCACTTCATCAAATTATCGTCATTATTGCTTTTCACTTGCACGACCGAATGATATGAAAATAATAATAGTGCAAGAGTGTCGTGGACCAAGCTGGAATCTACAAACATTTTATTCAAAGGAGAAGACAAGGTAATATGGGCTCTTTGTTAGATCAACAATAATGCATACGAGAGCCACTCAACATTTTCATCGTGGTCTTCTCCCTACTACAACTCAACGAAAGGAAAAGAAATTCAGAGAAACACACTAAAATATTTTTGGAGTTTTTAGTTTTTCTGAAGGAAGCAAATTAAGGAAGAAAAACGAAAAGCGAGAAAAACTATTTACACGGGAGAACTCCCAATAACCAAAAGAAGAAACGAGAAATCTTTTTGGGTTTTCTTTTAAAACTACCAACTAACAAACAAGAAAGAAAAACCAAAAAGAAGCGAGAAATATTTTTGGATTTTCTCAAAGTTTTTCAAACACACAAGAAGAAAGCAAGAGAATAAAACTAACATGGATTATACAATGAAAGAGGATGAACGCTGACAACTGGAATGAAATGTGTGAGCATGAATGGTATGTCGGTGAGAAATATGTACTCCCCCAAGCTTAGGCTTTTGGCCTAGCTTGGTAATCATCATCCCTGGTCTGGATAATAATCAAAGTGGTAGCTCGTGGAGGCTCGCGGTGCAGCCTCCCCAACCAGACGGGCGGCTTCTGCTGCCGCTTTGTACTCCTGCACTTCATACTCATGGAGGAAATATCTCTGTTTGTTCTGGAAATCAGAGAGAGCAGGAGCAGGCAAAGCAACGTACACAGAATGATATTTATCAAAAACCAAGTTATATTCGTACCCATGTGCATCGTGTTTTAAAAACTTATGTTCTCGCATTGCTTCAAAATTCAAATATTTATCAGGTAAGAGGGGATCATTGAAATTGGGCAAGACCCCTAACTTTGCAGCTAAGCGGGAGGCATAAATTCCTCCATACAAATCACCATTGCCCGCGTTACGCTGCAACCTACGTGCAATAATAGCCCCAAGATTATAATGCTTGCTACCAGTCAAAGATGTATGAATAAGACTCAGATCAGGGGCGTAAAGCGCACTGCAGTCTTGCTTACCAACAACGCATTTACCATTAAAAAGTGCAAAATACCGAATAGCGGGGAAGTGAATGCTAATTATTCTGGCCTGCGTAACCCCCCTATCCTCACCGTTGCAAAGGCTATTAAGAAACAACTCATAATCAGATTTTGGTGGTTCATCTAACGAACCCCAATATGGAATTTTGCATGCATCACAGAATTCTTCTAGAGACATACTATAGGATTTATTATAAAGATGAAATGAAACTCTGGAAGTGCGCGGATGATATTCAAAGTTTTGAGTGAATGAATGAGTGAGGTTGTAGTGCTGTGGTGGCTTATCTGCGATGAAGGCGGCGAGCTCGGTGTTGTGAATTGATCGGTCAAACTCCTCCTTGATGCATGCACCTAGCATGAACTCGTTGCACGGCCATCAACGTGATTTTGCTTCGACACCTCGCACCGAACTTGCCCTTGGTTCAACATATGATTGGCGTGCGGGGCTTTCACTAGATGATGCCTCAGAGGACCTCCTCCTTGAGGAACTCCTTCTGAAAATATTCATGTTCCTACGAACAAATTTCTGAAAATTTTTGGACCACAAAAAGATGTTAACAAAACTTCACAAAATTGATAGCAACTACTCATGCAAGTGCCTAGAGACCATATCAAGCATTCAAACTACTTAGGACTCAAAGAATTCAACATGCAAGTTCATTTTCAGTAGCACCAAGAGCAACTAATTATGCAAAATATAATCCACTAGAGCAAAAACTAATTGGATCAATGGAGGAGTCACATACCAAGTAGCAATCTCCCAAAACAGTTTCGGAAACGGAGGTCCGAGCAAAGAGATCGAAAATCTCAGGTTTGGGAGCAAGAACACGAGAGAGAGAGAGCTACCATGAATTTTTGCTAGAGGTAAGAGACGAAGTGGGCTGAAGGAATAAGTGAGGGGGTCCCTGTGGGGCCCACAAGCCACCTGGGCGCGCCAGGGGGGGTGGCGCGCCCTGGTGCCTCATGGGCTCCTGGGGCATCCCCCTGGGGTGTTTTCAGTGCCAAAAATTCTTAAATATTGTATAAAAATTCATGTAAAAAATTCAAATTATTTTGAGAACTTTCATTTTTGGGCACTTTTTTATTGCACGGATAATTCAGAAAACAGGATAATCATGGCATTTTATTGCATTTAACTAAAAATAACAGAAAACAAAAAGTGGGTACATAAGGTTGTGCTTACTAAATTCATCGACCTCATGCCTCTCAAAAAGAATCCATTAATAAGGTTGATCAAGTCTTATTAACAAACCATTTCCGAGTAACATAAAACCAAAGAATCTTCATAAAACACTAGGTTACCTCAACGGGGATATGCATCTCCCCAATTATAAGTGTTTCATATTTCTTTTTGACAGTAGGAAGAGGGAGTTGAAAACTTCCAATAGTAATTGTCAGAGTTTTTTCAATAACATGAATACCATTTACTTGAAATTGTTTCTTCGGAAAGTGAACCGTATGTTCATTACCATTGATATGAAAAGTGACCTTGCTTTTGTTGCAATCAATAACAGCCCCTGCAGCATTCAAAAAGGGTCTACCAAGGATAATCGACATGTTGTCGTCCTCGGGCATATCAAGTATAACGAAGTCTGTTAGGATAGTAACATTTGCAACTACAACGGGCACATCCTCACAAACACCGATAGGTATGGCAGTTGATTTGTTAGCCACTTGCAATGATATTTCAGTGGGAGTGAGTTTATTCAAATCAAGTCTTTTATATAAAGAGAAGGGCATAATTGTAACACCCCCTGTCATTATGCCACAGTAAACACCTTTGATAATGCCAAGTCATCATGATTAACTATGCTTGATCATCATTAGGATCATATCTCATTTCAAATTCCTAATTCAAACTTCAATTTAAATTTAAAGTGAAAAATAAAAGTTGTTCAAATTGAAAACTAAAATGTTCATTAAATAGCAAATAATTCATAGCTAATTATGTTCAGGAAAACAACATCACTAAAAATGTCTAAGCAACTCTAACAACCTCAAACAGTAGCTCACAACAATATTTTAATACCGTTTTATTTAATAGAATTACAAATGAAATTATATTTTAGCCAAACCAATTTCTGGTGTTAGAGCATATTGCACTGTAATATTTGGCCCAAGTCACCCATTTTACAAAAGTCCTTTTTAGTGCCACACATTTTACAAAACAGAAAGTAATACAGAAAACAGAAAATAGAAAAAGAAAAACGCCTAACGACTACTGTGTCTATGGGCTCTAGTGGAACAGTAGCCGGCCCAGCCCGTTAAGCCGCATCGTCGTCCTCCTCTGCTCGCTGTCGCGCATGCACGCCGACACGGCGCCGTCCGTCGCGCTGTCGGCCATCCGCCTGCTCCCCGTCGCCGTTAAGACCTCCCCCGTGCTGCCCTCGCTCTCCCCCGAAACCCTAGCCCACTCGTTCGTCCCCACTTGCCCTCTCCCTCTCTGTTTCGCCTCTCACCCGAGATGCCATCGCCGTCCGCCGCTCGATCCCGCGGCCACCGTGCCCCGATCATCGCTCCACCGCGCCCGTCGGGTTCCTCGTCCTCGACTACGTCGCCTAAGGCCGCACATTGGAGCTCATCGCCACCACGTCGTCCTCCTCGACCTCTTCTTCCCCGATGCCGTCCGCCACTGCCGCCGCCGATTCGGTCGTCTCCGGCCTCCCCGAGCCGTCCCCGGGCCTTCTCTGCAACGCCAGTGAGCCCCCACCCCTCCTTCCCTCTCTGCATTACCCCGCCGTGCCCCGTAACCGCCGTAGCCATTTCGCCCGAGCCCTCTGTCGTGGAGCTCGTCGCCGGCGTTGTTCCGGCGACCATATGGTCCTGCGCCCGTGCCCGTTGCGCTTGTCGCGTTGCGTAGGTTCCCCCTAGCCTCTCGCTTTGCTCGCAAACGCGCTGCCTCGCCGTTTCCCCTCGCACCCGATTCCGGCCATCCGCCGGTGAGCTCGCCGCCGTCACTACGGAGCTCCTCCGGCCGCGCCACCACCACCAAACGCCCCGTCGTCGTCCGCTCGTTCGAGAGAGCCCGGTCGCGCATCAAACGGCGTCCTGTGCGCGATTTCCAACCGTAACCCGAGCCGCGCCGCCGCAAAACGCGCTCGCCGGCGAGATTCCGGCGAGTCGCCGGTGACGCTGACCTGGCCCGATAGGTGGGACCCCGCTATGCCACTGACGGGTGGGCCCAGTTGACTCGTTGACTGGGTCAACCCACTGACATGTGGGGCCCCGCGGATTAAACTGATTTTTATAAATAACTAAAATGTTAATTAAATCGGTTAATTAAATTAATTAGTAATTAGACACTGATCAGTAGGCCCCACCGCTAAATTAATCCTAATTAGTTTAAATAAAACCTAATTAAACTACTGTGAGGTTGACCAGTGGGTCCCATTGGACCCACTATCAGATTTGACCCCAGTCAACCGCACTGTTGACTGCTGACGTCAGCACTACATCATGCTGACGTCATCCTATACTGTTTCGGATAATTCCAATTTAATTAATTTGAATAATTATAGAAAATATTTAAAACTTTGAAAAATCATATCTTTTAAACCGTAACTCGGATTAAAATATTTTATATATGAAAAATGATCAGAAAAATATGAAGATTCTGAATATGTAATCAAAATGCCTGTCCAGCACTCCTAGCTAGCTGAACATGGAACTTTTTGACTGATTTTGATAAATGAATAGTGCTCAACTTTAATAAAATAAATCCAAATAAATTCCTAAATTAACTAAATCATTTAGTTAGGAAATAAAACACCTCTGCATATCATTTAGGCATGTCATGCATAGTGATTGCATTTTTCTGTGAATTTATTGTTTCTTCCCCCTCCTTCTCTCCCGATAGACGCCGAGACCGACGACGTCGCAGCTGAGTTCGACTACACTCTCGACAAGCAGCCTCCCGACGACCAGCCCCTTTCAACAGAGCTTCCAGGCAAGCAAACCCCCTTGATGCATGCCTATATCACCTATTCCTTCTCCCTCATGCTTGCATTAGAATTTGCTGTTGTTATTGTTTTATCCTATTCTGATGCATAGCCTGTCCTTGTAACTATTATTGATACCTGCCTGTTATCCTAAACTGCTTAGTATAGGTTGGATGGAAAACCATCTGTGGCCCCTCTCCCTTGCTGTAGCTGCTCCGCTTTAGTATCTGTGCCCCGATCGATGTGATCGAACGGGCTGAGAATAGCACATCACCGCACACCCCCCTTAAATTGCTCGACTCTGCAGAGCTGGCATCGAGTGCCGAGGGTGATACCTCTTAGCTCACTTCCGATGATGCCTCTGTGGAATAGCTATACGGATGTGTGTTACCGAGGGTAATTCCTCTTTCATCACCTCCGCTAAGCTTCAGTCGTGCAACTCCTCGGGAGGGAAACCTTCGAGGGTGATTCCTCGGGTTCCTTCTCGATATATTGGACACACAGTTACTTTGACCTTTGTCGCAGGCGGGTCGACCCCGAGGGGTACCCGCGGGGAAATATGAAGTCGGGTTTGCCAGGAGGGCACCCGCGAGTGATACTATGGCGGAACGACAGGGCAGGCGGAGACCACCCTGTTCGTGTTCCGTGTGTTACCAAGTCGGAGCGACAGGTAGTCTGATCATCTCTGCGAGTTACTAAATACGCCTAACGGAACTGGGTATTTGATCTGAGTGGGTCGTCGTGCCCTATACGCACTACCACCACGTGGGATAATGGTTTAATGGGGCCCTCTACGTCGTATGTATCAGCCGAAAGCTCTTCAGACGTCACAGCTCAGAGATGCGGGCTAATCGTCGGGGTTGGGCTGGTTACGTCACTGGTGTATTCAGTGTCGCGCCTGCTCCCCGTCCAGCCACGCAACGTGCAAGAGTGCAAAGGGTGATGGACCCAAGACCCCTTCGCACTTAGGATTTAGACCGGCGTCTTGACCTCTATGCTGAGCCTAGGTAGGACTGCGTCATGTCGATCACCCGAGGCCGGGTATTACCCAGCCAGTGTGTCCGGCTGGAGGTAATCGAGCGTGTTGGGTAACAGTAGTGCACCCCTGCAGGGAAGTTATCTATTCGAATAGCCGTGTCCACGGTAACAGGACGCTCAGAGTTGTATCCGGATCTATGACAACTACAAATTGATGATGATTCATGTTAAACTGTTAATAATGCTCTCGGGACCGCTTTCTCGTAGGGAGTCGAGAAAGGATCTCAGGGCATTACTGTTGTATATCCACATGTATGCTACTATTATCTACTCTCTTCTGATGCTGCAAGATTGCTTGAAGATGCTAGTCTTCGATAGGCTAGGCCTTTCTCTCTATTCTGGCATTTCTGCTATATAGTCCACAGATACAGCCTTTTCATTTGATACCAATGCATATTTAGCATAGTTCTGATGTCAGTCTTGCGAGTACTTTGGATGAGTACTCACGGTTGCTCTGCTATTCTTTCCCCATACCCACTTGATGATATATCAGACGATGGAGCCCAGGAGCCAGATGCCACCACCGGAGCTTACTACCAGGAGGGTCCCGATGGCACGTACTACTGGATTGAGCCAGCCGACCAGGAGTAGTTCGGAGGCTCCCAGGCAGGAGGCCTGCGCCTTTTCGATCTAGAGTCATTGTTTGTGCTAGCCTTCTTAAGGCAAACTTGACTAACTATGTCTGTACTCAGATATCATTTGTGTGTATGACTTATGTATTCGGGCCCTCGTGACCCCGGTTTGTAATATGATGATTTATGTTGTAATTGAGTTTAGAGTTGTGTTGTGATATCTTCCCGTGAGTCCCTGTGCTTGATCGTGCACATTTGCGTGTATGATTAGTGCACGATTAAGTCGGGGGCGTCACAATAGTGATGTCTACTTCACAACTTATTCTTGTAGACTCGTGTTGATCCTCCAAGCGCAGAGTTTTGTAGGACAGTAGCAATTTTCCCTCAAGTGGATGACCTAAGGTTTATCAATTCATGGGAGGTGTAGGTTGAATATGGTATCTCTCAAACAACCCTGCAACCAAATACAAGAAATCTCTTGTGTCCCCAACACACCCAATACAATGGTAAATTGTATAGGTGCACTAGTTCGGCGAAGAGATGGTGATAAAAGTGTAGTATGGATAGTAGATATAGGTTTTTGTAATCTAAAAATATAAAAACTTCAAGGTAGCAAGTGATAAAACGGAGCACAAACGGTATTGCAATGCTTAAAAACAAGGCCCAGGGTTCATACTTTCACTAGTGCAATCTCTCAACAATTCTAACATAATTGGATCATATAATCGTCCCTCAACGTGCGATAAAGAATCACTCCCAAGTTCCTATTAGCGGAGAACATAAGATAGAAATTGTTTGTAGGGTACGAAACCACCTCAAAGTTATCCTTTCCGATCGATCTATTGAGCTATTCCTATAAGTGTCACAAATAGCCTTAGAGTTCGTACTAAAATAACACCATATGATAAACATCAACCAACTCTAATGTCACCTAGATACTCCAATGTCACCACAAGTATCCGGGAGTTGATTATACGATATGCATCAAACAACTTCATAATCATAATATTCAATCCACACAAAGAACTCCAAGGAGCACCTCAAATTTCTATCGGAGAAAAGATAATGAAAACGTGCATCAACCCCTATGCATAGATTACCCCAATGTCACCGCGGGAATCCGCGAGTTGAGTGCCAAAACATATATCAAGTGAATCAATATAATACCCCATTGTCACCACGGGTATTCATATGGAAGACATACATCAAGTGTTCTCAAATCTGAAATATTCAATCCGACAATAACGAAACCTCAAAGGGAAAAGATTCGTTTCATCACAACAAAGATAGAGAGGGAAGAAACACCATGTGATCCAATATATTAACAAAGCTCGCGATACATCAAGATCGTGCCATATCAAGAACACGAGAGAGAGAGATCAAACACATCGCTACTAGTACATACCCTCAGCCCCGAGGGTGAACTACTCCCTCCTCATCATGGAGACCGCCGGGATGATGAATATGGCCTCCGGTGATGATTCCCCCCTCCGGCAGGGTGCCGGAAAAGGGCTGTAGATGGTATTTCAAAGGTACAGAGGCTTGCGGTGATGGAGTCCAAAATCTAGGGTTATTTCTGGGGGTTTCTCTATTTATAGGATTTTTCAGCGTTGGAATCAGGTCAGACGGAGCCACGTGGGCCCCACGAGGTACCAGGGCGCGCCTGGGGGGTGGCGCGCCCTGGTGCCTCGTGGGCACTGGGTGGCCCCCCTCCAGTGGGTCTTGGTTCCAGTATTTTTTATTTATTCCATAAAAAATCTCCAAAAAGTTTCATCCAATTCCAAGAACTTTTATTTCTGCACAAAAAACAACACGATGGCAATTCTACTGAAAACAGTGTCAGTCCGGGTTAGTTCTAATCAAATCATACCAAAACCATATAGAATTGCTATAAACATGGCATGAATACTTCATAAATTATAGATACATTGGAGACGTATCACATAACACTAACACCGGCTCCCAAGTCACACAAAGCAGTTTTGACATAATTTCTTTTAATGGAGCATGGTATAGTTGGTATTCCTGGATCTCCTAGTTTCTAAGGTACTCCATCCTTAAAAGAATAGTTTGCAAGCATGGTGGAAATTTCAGCTTCAGGTATTTTTCTCTTATTAGTGACAATTTCTTTCATGTATTTAGCATATGGGGCCATTTTTAAAATATCAGTCAAACGAGTATGCAAAAAGTCTGGCCTAAGCATTTCAGCAAAGCATTCAAATTCTTCCTCATCCTTATTCTTAGATGGTTTAGGAGGAAAGGGCATGGGTTTTTGAACCCATGGTTCCCTTTCTTTACCATGTTTTCTAGCAACAAAATCTCTCTTATCATAACCTTTATTTTTAGAAGGTGGGTTATCAAGATCAACAGCAGGTTCTATTTCAACATCATTATCAGGTTCTTTTCATTATCTGGTTGAGCATCCACATAAGCATCATCATTATCATTATCATTAGGTGAATGTTCATTACCAGATTGTGTTTCAGCATTAGAGATAGAAACATCATTATTATCCTCAGAGGGTTTTTCTACCTCAGGTTCACTAGAAGTATGCAAAGTCCTATCATTTTTCTTTTTCTTTTTCTTTTTAGATGGACTAGGTGCATCAACATTAATTCTTTGAGAGTCTTGTTCAATTCTTTTAGGGTGACCTTCAGGATAAAGTGGCTCTTGAGTCATTCTACCTCCTCTAGTCATTACTCTAACAGCATGATCATTCATATTGTTATTCATTTCATTGAGCAATTCACTTTGAGATTTAGCAACTTGTTCTAACTGGGTTTGAACCATAGATACATGTTTACCTACACCTTTGACATCATTAGCAATTCTAAACAACAAGTCACTCAAGCGATCAATCATATAGGCATTTCGTTTCAATTGTTTCATAACATTTGCATTGAAGTGGTCTTGTTTAATAATATAATTGTCAAATTCATACTAGCATTGGCTAGGAGGTTTGTTATAAGGAATATCACCTTCATCAAACTTTATAAGAGAATTTACCTTCACTACCTGTGACGGTGTGTCAAGACCATGTATTTCTTCGATAGGTGGTAGATTCTTAACATCTTCAGCTTTAATACCTTTTTCCTTCATACATTTCTTTGCTTCTTTCGTATCTTCAGGACTGAGAAATAACATACACCTCTTCTTAGGAGTGGGTTTAGGCGGTGGTTTAGGAAGTGTCCAATCATTATCATTCTTCAATATATTATTCAATAGTTCCTCAGCTTGTGCAATAGTCCGTTCCCTGAAAACACAAGCAGCACAACTGTCTAGTTAGTCCCTAGAAGCATTGGTTAGTCCATTATAGAAGATATCAAGTATTTCATTTTTCTTAAGAGGATGATCAGGCAAAGCATTAAGTAATTGGAGAAGCCTCCCCCAAGCTTGAGGGAGATTCTCTTCTTCAATTTGCACAAAATTAAATATTTCCTGTAAGGCAGCTTGTTTCTTATGAGCAGGAAAGTATTTTTCAGAGAAGTAATAAATCATATCCTGGGGACTACGCACACAACCAGGAGTAAGAGTATTATACCATATCTTAGCATCACCCTTTAACGAAAAAGGAAATAACTTAAGAATATAGTAATAGCGAATTTTTTCCTCATGAGCGAATAAGGTGGCTATATCATTTAATTTAGTAAGATGTGCCACAACAGTTTCAGTTTCATAGCCATGGAAAGGATCAGATTCAACCAAAGCAATTAACTCAGGATCAACAAAAAATTCATAATCCTTATCAGTAACAAATATGGGAGAGGTAGCAAACTTAGGATCATATTTCATTCTCTCCCTCATAGATTTTTCTTTCATTTCAGCAAGCAATTTTATAACCTCATCTCCATCATTACAAGCAAGAATAGCTCTAGCCGTCTCCCTATCAAAGACATGTTCATCAGGTGATTCAACTCTAGTAGGGGAGCTAGGCATAATAGGTGAATCATAATTCTCAAGAGTTTCAGCATTTTTAGCATTCTCAATTTCTTTAGCTTTAGCAAGTTGTTCATCAAGAAATTCACCAAGTGGCACAGTATTATCAAGCATAGTACTAGCATCATCATAAGTATCATTCATAGCAGAAGTAGCATCATTAATAACTTGCGACATATCAGAATTAATAGCAGGTGGTGGTGTTGCAAGCTTACTCAAAACAGAAGGTGAATCAAGTGCAGAGCTAGATGGCAGTTCCTTACCTCCCCTCGTCTTAGAGGGAACGATCTTGGTTCTATCATCTTTAAGATTCTTCATAGTGATCAACAGATATAAATCCCAAGTGACTCAGCAAATAAAGCTATGCTCCCCGGCAACGGCGCCAGAAAAAAGGTCTTGATAACCCACAAGTATAGGGGATCGCAACAGTTTTCGAGGGTAGAGTATTCAACCCAAATTTATTGATTCGACACAAGGGGAGCCAAAGAATATTTGCAAGTATTAGCAGTTGAGTTGTCAATTCAACCACACCTGGAGACTAAATATCTGCAGCAGAGTGATCAGTAGCACAGTAGTATGATAGTTTGATAGCAATGGTAACAGTAGCAACAGTAACAGTAACAACAGTAGCAGTAGTTTGGTAGCAATTGTAATAGTAGCAGCAATAGTAGTAACTTAGCAAAGATCAATATGTGAAAAGCTCGTAGGCATTGGATCGGTGATCATGTTGGATAACATTCATCATGTAACAGTCATAACCTAGGGCGACACAGAACTAGCTCCAATTCATCAATGTAATGTGGGCATGTATTCCGTATATAGTCATACGTGCTTGCGATAAGAACTTGCATGACATCTTTTGTCCTACCCTCCCATGGCAGTGGGGTCCATAAGGAAACTAAGGGATATTAAGGCCTCCTTTTAATAGAGAACCGGAACAAAGCATTAACACATAGTGAATACATGAACTCCTCAAACTACGGTAATCACCGGAAAGAATCCCAATTATTGACACCTTGGGGTATGCGGATCATAACACGTAGCAGGTGCGTATAACTTGCAAGATCGGATCAAGAACATAAATATATTCATGAAAACATAAAGGGTTCAGATCTGAAATCATGGAACTCGGGCCCTAGTGACAAGCATTAAGCAAAGCAAAGTCATAACAACATCAATCTCAGAACATAGTGGATACTAGGGATCAAGCCCTAACAAAACTAACTCGATTACATGATAAATCTCATCCAACCCATCACCGTCCAGCAAGCCTACGAAGGAATTACTCACTCCCGCCGGTGAGCATCATGAAATTGGTGATGGAGGATGGTTGATGATGATGACGGAAGATCCCCCTCTCCGGAGCCCCGAACAGACTCCAGATCTGGCCTCCCGATGAAGAACAGGAGGTGGCGATGGCTCCGTATCGTGAAACGCAATAAAACTTCCTCTCCTATTTTTTTCTCTAGAATTGTGAATTTATAGGCTTGAGATTAGGGTCAGCGGAGCCACATGGGCCCCACGAGCCAGCAGGGCGCGCCTGGGGGGGGGGGGGTGGCGCGCCCTGGAGCCTCGTGGGCAGCAGGTGGCCCCCCTTCTGTAGGTCTTGGTTCCAGTATTTTTTATTTATTCCATAAAAAATCTCCAAAAAGTTTCATCCAATTCCAAGAAATTTTATTTCTGCACAAAAAACAACACCATGGTAGTTCTGCTGAAAACAGCGTCAGTCCGGGTTAGTTTCATTCAAATCATGCAAATTAGAGTCCAAAACAAGAGCAAAAGTGTTTGGAAAAGTAGATACGACGAAGACGTATCAACGGCAACCTCCGTACGATCGTCACATCGGTGTCTGGACCAGTTGCGAGGATCGGGCATCAGCAAGCAAGGTGTCTTGAAAAGGGCCGGCCGGCTGCCGATGAGTAGACGGTGCATAGACACCGAGCATGCGACCAGACTCACGGTGCTGAGTAGGTCCATACGATTACAGATCTGCTCCAAGAGAACATCGGGGAGGGAATTCCAATCGCGGCTCTGTGTGTCAGTCGGTTCTGCCAATGGGTTTTTTAGGGCGCTGAGTGATTGGAGTTTTCGGTGCGTGCGGGCGAGCGGGGAAGTGGATGCGGGCGGGGGAGAGAAGAAGATGGCGTGTGTGGGCGAGCAGTGAGCGGGGGGAGATGGTGCGCGCGAGCGACCGAGGAAGATAGCGCGGGCGGGAGAGCAATGAGCACTAGAAAATGGTGTGCGGACGAAGAAGGGGACGGGACGTCCATGGGGAAGAGAGTAGGAAGAAGAGGGAGAGACGAGGAAGAAGGTGCATTAAATCTCAATTCAACTAGTACTACTAGTATGCACGAGTGTAAATAGTTAAGCGGATGACATGTGGGTATACGTCAAGCGGACCCATATGTCAGTCAACGAAAGAGAGAGGTGCATACGCGTAATTGCGGAAGCATGCTCCACTGACAGACATGATGGCACTACAGGGTAAGGCTGATTTAGTAACACCAGCACGCTGGCTTAGCTTATTAATCAAGTGTCCCATCTGCTGCAGCATGTATTGTCACTTCACTGTGAAGACTAGTAGTTGAATAGACCGATGGGGAATAAGACTGGTCACAGTGGGAGTAACTTCAAGAGTAACATCGGGTCCAACTCAACAAATTTGCCTATGTGGCAATGAGTTAATGAGGGGAGAGGTAAATTGAGTAACTTAGCTAGTTACTCATTCTATGAGTAACATCACACATACCAACAGAAAATGAGTCTATAACCTAATAAATGAAGCTTTGCATGACACTACACATATGTTACTACCCACTATGGAGGTAGTAACATAGTCTAGGATAGCGTGTATGTTACTAGTGTAAGTTACTCTCCACTATGACTAGTCTAATGGATCGCCAAGACCCTCCTATCTATGCCTCTACTCTCATCCTGTCCAACATTAAGAACCATTGGCCAAGGCTCCCGACACCAATTACGTAGTACTACCTCCGTCTTGGTTTATTGGTCCTCATTGTATTTTGTACCAACTTTTGACCAAAGATTTAACTAACAAAATATTAATGCATGTCATCAAAAATAATATCATCTCAAACTATGTTGAAATACGAATCCAATGATATAATTTTTGGTGACATGCATTAACATTTTATTAGTTAAATCTTTGGTTAAAATTTGGCACAAAATACAATGAGGACCAATAAACCAGGACGGAGGTAGTAGTACCTACTCCCTCATTCCGGTTTATATATAGCTCAATAAAAAAGATTCATCAACCAAGGTAATAGTACTAGTAGATGATGAGTGCCAGAAGAATTTTTTGTAGTACTACTGTAGTACTTTGCAAAAGTACTCAATTAATGGGCTCGTTTTCCTCAAGAAAATTGTGTTTACGAACGTATTAATTGCAATGCATGCGTGCATGCGTGAACAAAAAATGACCAGGACTTTTACATGCATTGGAGTAATTCTTGCATGCAACATTTTAATGATGCTTGAAATATGAACATGTGAATGGCAGGGACTAGAACCCTCACGCATTCATGCAACACTCACACGTACACATGCACGCATGCAACACTCACGCAGCCATGCATGCGGCACACTGCACACGACGCAACACACACGCTCACGCTCAAGTCCTCAACCTACACGTGCATGCACACACATACACAGCCAGGGTGGTTAGCGCGCAAGGGTTGGACTCCTGTCGCGCCTGTGTAATGTTTTGTTTAACTTATTTCTTTGCTCTGCCAACTGACAGGTGGGACCCAGAAACCACATGCCAATTTAACCAATCAAGAAAGTGCAACGTACACTCTTTGGCCTGTCAGCGGAGTGCAATACGGTGCCCTACGGTGAGCTAGTGACCTTATAATCACCGCAAAATGTATATAGTGACCGTAAAGAGCATATTATGAAGTCATACAGTGACCGCCACTGTATTTATCTCATTTCAAATTAAGCCATATTAATCGGAAAGGAGGCAGTATGGACTACTAGTACTACTGTGTCCCGTCAACTCGCAGAATGAGGAGAAGCTTGCTTACTACGCCCTCTCCCTCGCCCGTGCGTGCGGTGGCTCGCAGGACGAGGAGAAGCTTGCTTAGTACGCCTACGCCCTCTCCCTCGCCCACGCGCGCCGTGGCTTGCAGGACGAGGAGAATCTTTTGACTACAGCGTGCTCTCCCTCGCCCTCGCTCACGCGGTGGACGTGCGGTAGTTCATTCGGTGTCAGATTGCCAGAAGCGTATAGTACTATAGTACCATCATTGTTGAACTTGGACCTCCCGAAGAGGCGAAGAGCCAAGCTCAAGGTTTATAGGAGTACGAGCAGTCGTACAACTATAGCGAACAACTACTACTTTTTGATGCTGCCACGTCACCTATAGTCAAAGTTGTGCCACCTTTTTTCCTCACAAAGCGTGTTGGTGCCCGTGGAAAAGCCACACAAGTTGCACGTACACATAACACATCTACTAGTAAATTCTAAAGAACAAATGCCAACATGCCACACAAGTTCATCTCCACTTCATGTGATAAATTTGTGCACGACTACTCTACATATATTTACAGCGCTACCATTCACAATTTACCATACTCCACTTACACGTTATAGATGGGCTCCATGTCATCCTCCAGGTTCCAGTCCCAGGTGTTCTTCATAGATGGCATGATCCATAGCGGTGGGCAACGGGAATCATTGTCGCAACTTTCTAGTCTGGTTCCACACGATGGAGACTCATCCAAGCTGAAGCGGCATAAATCAGGGATTGCGTGTCCCAACATGTTCAACCGGCGGTGCACACTGAAGACACAACCATGCTTCATGAACGGCAGGCCTTCGGTGTCATGCACGGAAGGTGGCATCTATTTGACAATGGGGTAGCTGTCCCTAATGAAAAGCGAGTACTCTCCAAGAGTGTCCCTCGGCTCGCACATAGCATCACGGGGGCCGAACTCAGAGCCGTCCATCTGGTACACGTGGCATCTCAGATCTGGACACATTGTGACATACATGGTCAAGGTCCATGCAGGATAATGTTGTGCTCAAATATGGCGCGCAGTAATATTGTGCAGCGAGTAGTAAAATAACCGACTGATTATATATAGCCATTTTTGGCTACACGGAGGAGATAAGACATGGAAAAACAAAAATGGTGGGAGTGGATTCAAGAGCCAGCTATACGCGTACTCCTAGGTAAAAAGTACTACTCCCGCCGATCCCTGTGACCCACTAGTACTATGGATCTGAAGTAGTAGGCAATGAGAGAATGGAATACCTGGGTACATGGTGAGGGTCCAATCGTGGTAGATCGTGGCACCTTGTTGCACATCAATGGTACCATGGGTAACCACTGCTAAGATAGTTGATCCCAATTTGCCAAAGTCAACTACAAGGTTCTAAGTTAGACCGAATGGCGGATGCACATAATCCAACACATCCAGGATCGGCGATCTGATTCCGATCGGGGGATGCGTGGTCCCTGCAAAATAATGGAGTACCGTTAGGGATGCAAATGATGGTTAGTGCATTCTGTTTGTTATCTCCCGTACAGTAGGATGGCACCCAGATGAAACAAGTCCCCTGGCTTGTCACAGCGAAGATGCGGCCTACATGGCACACGGCGTCTTCAAACTTGTGCGGGTACAAATCTGCCACGGCCAACATGTGCCAGCCTCTGCCGTCAGGGCCATTCTTATTGATGGCAATCCTTATGTCGAACACCGCGATGAGATAGTAATCGTCGTAGCTGCGGTGCTTGGTCGGCGGGTCCGCAATTGCTATCTTCTTCAATCTCATGGTAGCTTCATCATACCTATTCAAGCCGTTCCAGTCCGGAAGGCTGATCGCAATGCTGGACAAGGGGTCTACAGGAACGGACGCACTGTTGTGGATGTTGTGCAAAATAATGGTGGTATCCGGCCATAGGTATGCAAGCCAATCTCTGTTGGCACCAACCCAAACCTGTGGGATGGTGGGCAGCGGAGAAATTACGGGATGGAATAACTAAGTATTTTTAGAATATACATTACATGATCAAACACAATGACTGACCTTCTCATCGGACAAAATCCGACTGCCTCTCAACGTCGGCAACTCAAGCGGCGTCAAGATGCAACTGCGGTCACGTTGCGGTGGTCTAGAGTCCCATTGAACAACCTTCTCCTCGAGGACGCATGGAAGACCAACAAGCATGGCCTTCTCCCAAGCCTGTTTACGCACCGTCTTAAATAGTTGGTGCAGGAAGCACCGAGTCTTGCGGCGGTGAGGAAGTCGGAGCGGCGTGCGATTTCTCCCAGAGAATCGTCGTCCAAGGTCTCCCAGCCCAGGCGAGGAGGAGAACCGCCTGGCGAATCCATGGCAGCGGCGACGAACTGCCTTGGTCTCTTAGGGAGGGGAACTGGCGAGGAGGAGATAAGAGCGTAACCGCAGGGCCTCGTCCCTTCGTGAAGGAAGTTATGCGGGCAGGCATTAGCGGTACTGCGATGGTGCAGTTATGTATTATTTAATATTTAATATAGGAGTAGTACTAGTACTCAACTTTTCGGGCACAAGCTCCGAGATAATTACATTCATTTTTGTGGGCCCTAACTGACCTGGTGAGAGCTGCCGCAGCTGGCTCCCCAATTTCCTTCTCTCGGGCGTTGGTCATCAGGTTTTGTTTATTAATTTAATGTGTGTGGTACCCATCAGATGCTCTTAGTGTACCAGTTTTTAACTTTTGAATCTCAAGGCCAAGGAGCTACAGTAGCAAGTGGAGGGTAGTACATTAAAATTCGAATCCAACAATATAATTTTCGGCGACATGCATTAACATTTTGCTAGTCAAATATGTGATCAAACTTTAACTCAAAATATGATGGGGACTAGTAAACCAGCCCGGAAGTAGCAGTAGCACTGTTCTCTAGAACCATCGCTGTAACTATCAATGCAGGGAAAGTACACCTGCGTACTGCAGACCTGCTTGCTGCTCTATTCATGCGCGTAGCTGTCCTGCTCAGCCGCTCCTTTCATGCACACACTATTGCGGGGGCAAAACATTTGAGTTCTTTCATACCGTGAGAGTAGGCCTTTTCTTTTCCACTAGTACACGTGTACGTGCACAGCACGTGCAATGTTCAATTTATGAATACAACTTTTCCATGATTTTTGCAAAAGAAAGAGCCAATCACATGGCTCCAGAAAAGTCTAACAAATCAACTATTCTACTCCCTCCATCCCATATTATGAAAACGTTTTTCAAGCTAATTTTGTACTATAAGGAGCGAAGTCCATGCGTGCAACGCCACAAGCTACAGAGTACTTTTACATTAGGTCCAGGTCCAGGGCCATATTGCATAGTTCACAATGCGGCGTCAGGCTTTTCTGGCTCCTCCGGCTTAATTGGGAGGCAGCATCAAAGATGGCAACTGAGGAAGCAGCATGCGAGGGTGGCTGCTACTCTACGCGAGCCACGAGATGATGGCGCGTGCAAAATATACGGGAGGGAAAACCTGTGCACGTGGCTGGGCTATCCGTGACCACTGGTACTACAACGCAACGTAGAATTCCTATTTGTCACTAGTAGATTGTTCCTTATACATATTGGAGTATTTAACAAAAAACTACCACTTTCGAACCAGCCATACCAAGAAACCACCACTCTACAAAAATTAGCAAAAACATACCAAAAATTTCTTAAACCGTCGTGAAAAACTACCAAGTGCCGATTACGCTCTTTTAAACCCATATGGCACCTTTAGTCAACGCCGTCTGTTTAACCGGCAACTTAGGCGTTATGACTTGTGGGACCTACATGTCAGTCTAAAAAAATCCCCGAGTCACCTCCTACCTCCGGCCCGTCCACCTAGTCATCCTCAGCCATGGGAGGCAGCCACCGCCACCGGCTGAAAGCGAGGTCAAAAGCGCTGGCGGCGCGGAGCCCATCTTGCGTCAGCCGGAAGCCAGCTCGAAGCGGCGCTCGCGGCCGCTTGCTAGCCAAGCTAGCACACAACCTGTTGAATGCATCCAGCTGCTTGTGTGCAAGCTTTGCTAGTTAGCTTAGCACGGCGGTGCGGTGGCTTGCTCGCGCGTGCCGCGCTAAAGCCAGCCATCCGGCTCGGGCGGAGGCCAGCGCGGCGGCTTGCTCGTGCGTGAGCCGTGGTCAGGCCAGCCAGGCAGCCTGTGCGGAGGCCAGCGCGGCGGCTTGCACGCACGTGAGCCGCGCTCGGGCCAGCCAGCCAGCCCGTGCGGAGGCCAGCACGGCGGCCAGCTCGCCCGTCACCGGCGCCGGTGATGAACACTCATACGAACTGTTTGAAGAAGAGGATATATGCTCACATGTGGGTCCCACCTGTCGTAACAGTCAACTCAATGGTCAAACATATGGTGTTGACTTAAGGTGCGTCGTCAGCACGGACGTGTGGGCCAACCCTGTCATAAACGGGTTTAAACGAGCCTAATAGGCACTTGGTACTAGTTTTTTTTAGGAGTTTGGTAGTAGTTTTTGGCACGGATTGAGAAATTTTTGGTATGTTTTCGCTATTTTTTGTACAATAGTTTCTTGCTAGGGCTGGTTGAAAGTGGTAGTCTTTGGTTAAATACTCTACATATTGTAAGTAGGAGTGAAAGCTAAGCTTTGGAAGTCTATAAGCACGGCTAGTTACATAGTATGTATGTGTACGTAATTCAAACTAAATATCGACCATGGGTGACTAATATCTTTATGGAAAACTCGAAACTATGGAAATACAAACGTATTATTGATACTTGTTTTCATAAACTTGGATCTGCGTTCTATTCAACGGCCGGGCATGTGGGGCCTTAGCACGATGACTTCCCGACTGTCAAACAAGGTTTTCCCGTCTCCGGTAAGGAGGAGGATGACTGCGGTGCGCCTTCGGCTGGCTCTAGTGCTCGTAGTCATCGCTAGGCGGTCTACAAACGTGTAGATGTATTTTTTCCACATCTCGTGTTCTTTGTACTACCACGACTGATGAATAGATCGTAAGTATCTCGCAAGAAAACCTTGGTTGTGTGTGTGTGTGTGCGAGCGAGAGATCGTGCGTGTGTGTGATATGGAGAGACTAAGGCAGAGATAAGAGATTCATTGCATGTTTTTGTGTGTGTGGAAGATAAAGAGAGACCTATATGGGACTTTGTGTTGTGTAACATGGAGGCGGATAGACATAGTCACAGAGTGAGTGTGTGAGATACGCATGCGGACATAGGGAGAGAGAGGTGTGAATTAGAGAGATGGGGATTGATGACCCACAAGTATAGGGGATCAATCATAGTCCTTTCGATAAGTAAGAGTGTCGAACCCAACGATGAGCAGAAGGAAATGACAAGCGGTTTTCAGCAAGGTATTCTCTGCAAGTACTGAAAGTAGCGGTAACAGATAGTTTTGATAGCAAGGTAATTCGTAACAAGTAGTAACGGTAACAAAAGTGCAGCAAGGTGGCCCAATCCTTTTTGTAGCAAAGGACAAGCCAGAACGAACTCGTATAATAAGCAAAGCGTTCTCGAGGACACATGGGAATTTCATCTAGTCACTTTCATCATGTTTGTTTGATTCGCGTTCGCTACTTTGATAATTTGATATGTGGGTGGACCGGTGCTTGTGTGCTGTTCTTACTTGAACAAGCCTCCCACTTATGATTACCCCCTCTCGCAAGCATCCGCAACTACGAAAGAAGAATTAAGATAACTCTAAGCATAGCATGAAACGTATGGATCCAAATCAACCCCTTACAGAATAGCGCATAAACTAGGGTTTAAGCTTCTGTCACTTTAGCAACCCATCATCTAATTACTACTCCACAATGCCTTCCCTTAGGCCCAAAGATGGTGAAGTGGCATGTAGTCGACGTTCACACGACACCACTAATGGAAGCAACAACATACATATCATCAAAATATCGAACGAATACCAAATTCACATGATTACTTATAACAAGACTTCTCCCATGTCCTCAAGAACAAAAGTAACTACTCACAAATCATATTCATGTTCAAGATCAGAGGGGTATTGAATAGCATTAAGGATCTGAACATATAATCTTCCACTAAATAAACCAACTAGCATCAACTACAAGATGTAGTCAACACTACTAGCAACCCACAGGTACCAATCTGAGGTTTTGAGACAAAGATTGAATACAAGAGATGAACTAGGGTTTGAGATGAGATGGTGCTGGTGAAGATGTTGATGAAGATTGGTCCTCCCACGATGAGAAGATCATTGGTGATGTCGATGGCTTCGATTTCCCCCTCCCGGAGGGAAGTATCCCCAGTGGAATCGCTCCGCCGGAGAGCAAAAGTGCTCCTGCCCAGGTTCCGCCTCGAGACGGCGGCGCTTCCTCCCGAAAGTCTTCTCTTGATTTTTTCTAGGGAAAATGGCTTCATATAGCAGAAGGAGGGGGCCAGACGCCAGCCAGGGGCCCCACAAGGCATCAGGGCGCGCCCAGGGGGGTCGCGCCCTGTTGCCTTGTGGGCAACTGGTGGGTCCCCTCTGGTGTTTCTTTTCTCCAGTATTTTTAATATACTCAATCAAAAATCTCCGTGAAGTTTCAGGTCAATTGGAGCTCTGTAGAATAGGTATCTCTGATGTGGCTATTTCAGGTCCAGAATTCCAGCTGCCGGCATTCTCCCTCTTCATGTAAATCTTTCAAAAAAGAGAGAAAAGGCATAAGAATTGTACCATAAAGTGAAATAATGATTAAAAACATAATAATTATTCATAGGAAATCATTATGCAAATTGGACGTATCAACTCCCCCAAGCTTAGACCTCGCTTGCCCTCAAACGAAAAGTCGAAATCGATAATCATGACCACATGTTTAGAGAGAGAGACGTCGATAAAATTAAAATACGGACATGGAGCATCATGATCTTCATTATAACAGCAATATATCGTCATAAAACTCCTCATGCAAAAGTGACAATATCCACAAGTTAAAGTATGAACCATAAACCAAATTGAAAACTATCAAACTATGATCTCAGTCACTGAAACAATTGCAATTCATCATATTATCAGAAAGAGTCTATGTAAGAGCTTTGTTTAGCAAGTTCACATACTCAACTATCATTTAGTCTTCTATGATTGCTGACACTCCTGTCATACTTATGGAGCAAAAGTTTCAGTCGAACACATAGAAAGATAGGGGCTTATAATTTCACCTCCCAACGTATTTACCTCAAGGGTAATGTCAACAATAATAACTCATGATCACCTACATTCAACTGGATATATATGCATGGATCAATCTCCACCACATGATGTTTGCCGAAAGAGAAAATAAAAACGGAATAGAAGAGAATACTATTGACTCTTGCAAGAAAGTAAATACATAAAGTAAAAGATAGGCCCTTCGCAGAGGGGAGCAGAGGTTGTCATGCGCTTTTGTTTTTGGATGTGCAAGCTCTTAATGTAAAGGAATGTCACTTTATATTGCCCCTTGTGATAGCCACCTTTATTATGCAGTCTATCGCTTTTATTTCTCCACTATCACAAGATCATACAAAGCTTATTTTCCCTTACAATAAAAGTTCATACATATTTAGGAGCAATTTTTATTGCTTTTGCGCCGATGACAACTTACATGAAGGATCTTATTCAATCCATAGGTAGATATGGTGGACTCTCATGGCATGAAACAGGGTTTAAGGTTTTGGATGCACAAGTAGTATCTGTACTTAGTACAGAATTTTGGCTAGCAAAGGATAGGGGGCAAACACCACATGTTGGAGGATCCAAAACAATATAACTTCTATGTGAATATAAGCAAACATAACCCATTATGCTGTCTTCCTTGTCCAACATCAACTATTTGACATAGAATATTTGATGGGGGCTCACAATCATAAAAGATGTCAAAGATAGTGTATTTATATGTGAGACCTCTCTTCCTTTATTACTTTTTCGTGAATTGCTACAATGACCAATGCTATGTGTGTCAACTTCCAACAAGTTTTATCAATTATACTTCTTTTATGTGAAGTCATCACTCCCCATGGGATTAGCATATGGTCTTATTTTTATTCTTTCTTTATTTCTAAGATTGGATCATCAAAAGCAAAATAACTCAACTCAAACTACTCTTTATTATATAACTTTCACACATGATTACATAGATAGATAGATCACAAAGCAAACACTCGAAACTAAATCATACTAAAATTTAATTCCTCTAAATCACGAAATAACTAAGGATCGAACTAAGATAGATAACGATGATGAAAAAGTGATGGTGATACGATACCGGGGCGCCTCCCCCAAGCTTGGCACAAGCCAAGGGGAGTGCCCATACCCGTGTACTTAAGTCTCCTTCTTCGGTGATGGTGGTGATGATGAGGTGGTGGGCTTGTCCTCCGTCTTCCAAGCCATAGGCTCTCTGATACGTCTCCAACGTATCTATAATTTTTTATTGTTCCATGCTATTATATTATCAATCTTGGATGTTTTTATAATCATTTACAATAATTATATATCATTTTTGGAGACTAACCTATTAACCTAGTGCCCAGTGCCAGTTGCTGTTTTCTGCCCTGTTTTTGTTTTACAGAAAATCAATACCAAACGAAGTCCAAAGGCCACGAAACTTTTTGGAGATTTTTTTCTGGACAAGATAAACACTAGAAGCTTCGGGAGGAGGCTAGAAGCCCCAGGAGGTGCCCACGAGGCACCAGGGCACGCCTGGGGGGCAGGCGCGCCCTGGTACCTCGTGGGGCCCACAGAGCTCCGTTTGACCTAATTCCACCACTATAAATTCAGGAAAAATCAGAAACCCTCAGGAGAGTCCACGAAATACTTTTTCCGCTGCCGCAAGTTTCTGTTCTCGAGAGATCCCATCTGGAGGCCTTCTCCGGTACTCCGCCGGAGGGGGAATCGATCACGGAGGGGCTCTACATCAACCTTGCTGCCCTTCCGATGATGCGTGAGTAGTTTACCACAGACCTTCAGGTCCATAGTTAGTAGCTAGATGGCTTCTTCTCTCTTTTTGATCTTCAATACAATGGTCTCCTCGATGTTCTTGGAGTTCTATCCGATGTAATCACTTTTTGCGGTGTGTTTGTTGGGATCTGATGAATTGTGAGTTTATGAATATTATTTGAGTCTTCTCTGATCCCTTTTATGCATGATTATTATAGCCTCGTATTTCTTCTCCAATCTATTGATTTGGTTTGGCCAACTAGATCGATTTATCTTGCCATGGGAAGAGGTGCTTTGTAATGGGTTCGATCTTGCGGTGCTCAATCCCAGTGACAGAAAGGGACATGACACGTATGTATCATTGCTATTAAGGGTAAAAAGATGGGGTTTATTCATACATGAGTTTATCTTGTCTACATCATGTCATCGTTCTTAAGGCGTTACTCCGTTCTTTATGGACTTAATACACTAGATGCATGCTGGATAGCGGTCGATGTGTGGAGTAATAGTAGTAGATGCAGGCAGGAGTCGTTCTACTTATCTCGGACGTGATGCCTATATACATGATCATTGCCTTGGATATCGTCATGATTATTTGCTTTTCTATCAATTGCCCAACAGTAATTTGTCTACCCACCGTATGTTATTTTCTTGAGAGAAGCCTGTAGTGAAAACTATGGCCCCCGGGTCTATCTAAATCATATTACTAAAACCCTAAAAATATTGCTCCACTTTTCTTTTATTTATTTGATTTTGTATTTTTGTTTCAATCTATCTATCTATCTATCACATACAATTTAATCTTGCAATTTACCGCCGAGGGATTGACAACCCCTCGTTTGCGTTGGGTGCAAGGATTTGTTATTTGTGTGTAGGTGCTGCTAACGAGGTGTTGTGTGATTCTCCTACTGGTTCGATAACCTTGGTTTCATAACTGAGGGAAATACTTATCTCTACTGTGCTGCATCATCCCTTCCTCTTCGGGGATAATACCAACGCAAGCTACAAGTAGCAGGAAGAATTTCTGGCGCCGTTGCCGGGGAGACATCATCAACATCTATCAAGTACCTTTGTATAAACTCTCATCTCCTTGCATTTACTTTATTTGCCTCTCGTTTTCATCTCCCCTACTTCTAAAACGTTTTTACAAAAATACAAAAATATTTTTCGTTTGCCTTTTTCTTGTTTGCTTGTTTGCTCGCTTGTTACCTTGTTTGCTTAATTATGATGCCCCGAGAGAATTATCATGATACTTCTTATTATAAAATTTTGTCCGAAATTGAGAAAAATACTAAAGATTACATGACTACGCAGTTTGAGCACAACAAAAAAAATTCCGAGGAACTCAAAGAACACTCTACTTTATTGGATGCTATTGCAAAACAACTCCATGATGTTAGTAAAGAAGTTACTAGTCTTAAATCTCAATTTGCTCTTACTGAAAATTTGCTAGGAAAAATTTCTGATGCGCAAGCTACGCTAGTAAATCAAATGGCGGCTAAGCTGGAATCATTAGAACATAGTAATGATGAGGATATTAAAATGATTGGTGTTTCATCTATTGATTCTTCGTTTAGCAATATAAAACTTTATGAAAAGGGGACTGCAGAAGAGTCAACTTTAGCTAGTAGACGTTCCCATAATTCGGAGGGTGAAAATCTTAATGAAAAAATTGCTAAAAGTGGGTTTGGAGAGGTAAAAACTTTAAATAGCGATGTGCCCACTCTCTTGGATTACAAAGATTTTAATTATGATAATTGTTCTTTGATTGAGTAAATTTCTTTGTTACAATCCATGTTAAATTCACCCAACTCTTATGAGAAAAACAAGGCTTTTACTAAACACATCGTAGAAGCAATGATGAAAGCGTTAGAAGAAAAGCTAGAACTAGAAATTTCAATTCCTAGAAAATTATATGATGAATGGGAACCCACCATCAAAGTTAAAATTAAAAATTATGAGTGCAATGCTTTATGTGATTTGGGTGCTAGCGTTTCCACAATTCCAAAATCTCTATGTGATGTGCTAGGTTTCACCAATATAGATGAATGTTCTCTTAATTTGCACTTGGCAGATTCTACTATTAAAAAACCAATGGGTAGAATTAATGATGTTCTTATTCTTGCAAATAGAAATTATGTGCCCGTTGATTTTACTGTTCTTGATATTGAATGCAATTCTTCTTGCCCCATAATACTTGGTAGACCGTTCTTACGAACTATAGGTGCCGTTATTGATATGAAAGAAGGGAATATAAAATTTCAGTTTCCATTAAAGAAGAGTGTGGAGCATTTCCCTAGGAAAAAAATTAAAGCACCATATGAATCAATTATGAGGGACACTTATGGAATCAACTTGAAAGATGACAATACTTGAAACTATGCATTATGCCTAGCTAGGGGCATAAAACAATAGCGCTTGTTGGGAGGCAACCCAATGAATAAAATAATTTTTTTCAGTTATTGTGTGTTTTCACAATTGTGCTACTGGTATGATTGTGTTTTTGTGTTTTTAATTAGTGTTTGTACCAAGTAAAGCCTTTAGGATGATTTGGAAGATAGTATAATTGATGCTGTATGGAAAACAGAAAGTTTTGCGTCCAGTGCCCGAATTTTGTTTCTGTACTGGAGCGTCAAAAAAATCTGAAATTTTTACAAAGTATTGGTATATGAATTTTGCACGTTTTCCTAATTGTTCAAAAAAATTGGAGTTACAGAAGTATGGCTTTTAAATAGATTGCTACAGATTGTTCTGTTTTTGACAGATTCTGTTTTGGATGCACTACTTGCTTGTTTTGATGAATCTATGGATTGTATCGGGGGGTATAAGCCATGGTGAAGTTAGAGTACAGTAGGGATAATGCAAAAATAAAATAGGAATGGGTTTGCAACAGCACTTAAAGTAGTGATTTATTTTGTTATACTAACGGATCTCACGAAGGTTTTGTTGAGTTTTGTGTGATTGAAGTTTTCAAGTTTTGGGTGAGATCACGATGGATGAAGGAATAAGGAGTGGCAAAAGCCTAATCTTGGGGATGCTCGAGGCACCCCAAGGTAATATTCAAGGAAGACTCAAGCGTCTAAGCTTGGGGATGCCCTGGAAGGCATCCCCTCTTTCTTCGACCAACCATCGGTAATTTTACTTGGAGCTATATTTTTATTCGTCACATGATATGTGTTTTGCTTGGAGCGTCTTGTATTATATGAGTCTTTGCTTTGTTTGCTTTTTAGTTTGTCACAATCATCTTTGCTGGACACACCAACTTGAGAGAGCCACACGTTCATCATCATTTGCTAGAATACTCTATGTGCTTCACTTAAATTTTTTGAGCTAGGCAGTAGCTCTAGTGCTTCACTTAAATCTTTTAGAGCACGGTGGTGGCTATATTTTGAAGAAATAAACTCTCATGCTTCACTTATATTATTTTGAGAGTTGATTAGATTGAAATTCTGAAGAAATGAATTCTCATGCTTCACTCATATTATTTTGAGAATTGATAAGATTAAAATTTTGAAGAAATATTTGCACTCTCATGCTTCACTTAAATCTTTTTGAGAGTTGATGATAGTAACGGTAATTTGCACAAGATATGAATTTGGTCCCAAAGTGATGAATATTCAAGAGGGATATAATAAAAACTTTCATATAGATCATTGGATATGATAAGTGTGATTCCTTGCAATAGTTTTGCGATATGGAAATGATAATATGTGAGTCATGTTAGTGAGTAATTGTGATTTAGTAAAAATATTAGTGTTAAGGTTTGTGATTCGCTATGCATGCACGTTAAGTCAATAGTTATGCAAAGAAATTATATCCTACTTATGGTGCATTATTCGGTGTTAGTTATGTTCAATGCATGTTTATGACCGTTTTCGTTTTTTGGTTGGTTGCTTCTCAATCTATTTGCTAGCCTTCATTTGTACTAAGCGGAAATACTGCTTGTGCATCCAAACTCCTTAAACCCAAGTTGTGCCAAATGAGTCCACTATATCTACCTATATGCGGTATTTCAATGCCGTTCCAAGTAAATTTGCGTGTGCCAACTCTAATTTTCAAAATAATTTTCCGTTTTGTGTACCCGTACTGCTCATGAAGCAGCAGGGGGTGGCCATTATTTTCCATGCTAGGTGTCTTATTCTCACGATGAGTGTTTATTCACTTGTCATTGCACGAGAGAGTGGCTGGTAATAGGGATGCCCAGTCCCACAATGAAATCAAAAATAATAACAACAAAATTCCTTGGAAAGTGTTGGTTTGGAGGGCACCCGTGGATACGGCTAGCCATGGATTGTGAAAGAAATGGTGGAAAGGAAATAAACTTTACTTTCTGTTTGGGAACCGCCTATGATGTGTCTAGCATGGAAAATATTGGGAATTCTCGGTCGTTTTCGTTGACAGGAAAAGCGTGCCTCTGAAAATATTTTTATCTCTCTAATTTCAGCTTTGAGCTCTGGCACATTTGAGAAATCTCTGCTTCCCTCTGCGAAGGGCCTATCTATTTACTTTTATGCAATTTTTATTTTTATTTGAGTCTCCATCTTCTCTTACAAAAGCACCAACTAGAGAGCACTATTGTCATACTTGTGCATTGTGTGTAGCTAATATTTGAGTGTGTTTCATGAATGGATCAATGATTGAGCATAATGGGCTAGGGATAACTTTCTTTAGCGTTGATATTTTGAAAGACATGGTTGCTTGTTAGCATGCTTGAGTATTTATATCTTCATGTCAAATTATAGACTATTGCTTTGAATCATTCAAGTCCAATGTCCATGCTATAAAAGAAAAGAATATGTGATGAATATGATAGGCAGCATTCCACATCAAAAATTCTGTTTTTATCATTTACCGAGGACGAGCAGGAATTAAGCTTGGGGATGCTGATACGTCTCCAATGTATCTATAATTTTTTATTGTTCCATGCTATTATATTATCAATCTTGGATGTTTTTATAATCATTTACAGCAATTATATATCATTTTTGGAGACTAGCCTATTAACCTAGTGCCCAGTGCCAGTTGCTGTTTTCTGCCCTATTTTTGTTTTACAGAAAATCAATACCAAACGAAGTCCAAATGCCATGAAACTTTTTGGAGATTTTTTTCTGGACAAGATAAACACTAGAAGCTTCAGGAGGAGGCCAGAAGCCCCAGGAGGTGCCCACGGGGCACCAGGGCGCCCCTGGGGGGGCAGGCACGCCCTGGTACCACGTGGGGCCCATAGAGCTCCGTTTGACCTAATTCCACCACTATAAATTCAAGAAAAATCAGAAACCCTCAGGAGAGTCAACGAAATACTTTTTCCACCGCCGCAAGTTTCTGTTCTCGAGAGATCCCATCTGGAGGCCTTCTCCGGTACTCCGCCGGAGGGGGAATCGATCACGGAGGGGCTCTACATCAACCTTGCTGCCCTTCCGATGATGCGTGAGTAGTTTACCACAGACCTTCGGGTCCATAGTTAGTAGCTAGATGGCTTCTTCTCTCTTTTTGATCTTCAATACAATGTTCTCCTCGTTGTTCTTGGAGTTCTATCTGATGTAATCACTTTTTGCGGTGTGTTTGTTGGGATCCGATGAATTGTGAGTTTATGATCAGATTATCCATGAATATTATTTGAGTCTTCTCTGATCTCTTTTATGCATGATTATTATAGCCTTTTATTTCTTCTCCGATCTATTGATTTGGTTTGGCCAACTAGATCGATTTATCTTGCCATGGGAAGAGGTGCTTTGTAATGGGTTCGATCTTGCGGTGCTCAATCCCAGTGACAGAAAGGGACATGACACGTATGTATCATTGCTATTAAGGGTAAAAAGATGGGGTTTATTCATACGTGAGTTTATCTTGTCTACATCATGTCATCGTTCTTAAGGCGTTACTCCGTTCTTTATGAACTTAATACACTAGATGCATGCTGGATAGCGGTCGATGTGTGGAGTAATAGTAGTAGATGCAGGCAGGAGTTGGTCTACTTGTCTCGGACGTGATGCCTATATACATGATCATTGCCTTGGATATCATCATGATTATTTGCGTTTCTATCAATTGCCCAACAGTAATTTGTCTACCCACCGTATGCTATTTTCTTGAGAGAAGCCTCTACTGAAAACTATGCCCCCCGGGTCTATCTAAATCATATTACTAAAACCCTAAAAATATTGCTGCACTTTTCTTTTATTTATTTGATTTTGTATTTTTGTTTCAATCTATCTATCTATCTATCACATACAATTTAATCTTGCAATTTACCGCCGAGGGATTGACAACCCCTCGTTTGTGTTGGGTGCAAGGATTTGTTGTTTGTGTGCAGGTGCTGCTAACGAGGTGTTATGTGATTCTCCTACTGGTTCGATAACCTTGGTTTCATAACTGAGGGGAATACTTATCTCTATTGTGCTGCATCATCCCTTCCTCTTCGGGGATAATACCAACGCAAGCTACAAGTAGCACTCTCCATCATAAAAAGGATGACGTCTTTCCGGAGTCCTAAAATTTGCAGCTAAACTCATACCTTTGAACTTGGCCTCATACTCAAAATTTTGGTTTTGTGGATCATATATTTGGGCCTGAAGATAATCAATCCGATCATTGAGCTTGAAGATGACGTCCCCAATATTCTTGCCGTCCACCTTGTGCTCATGGATGAATTTCGTGATCATGGAGTGGTTAGCACAAAGTCCGCGCTCCATCATGCCCTGGCACTTGAAGATCTCCTATTCCACCGCTTCCAGCCTGGCCTTCTCACTCCCGGTCTTCTTAGGTCCTTGAATGTCCCGATGTGGAGCACCCCCTCACACATCTCAATGGCTTGAGGGTGCTTCATCACCTCCGGTAGGTATGGATTGATGACCTTCTCATAGAACTTGTCCTTGGACGAGCTTGGAGACGTCATGGCGACCTAGATCTGTCAGAAAAATAGCCCGAAACAAGAACAGAGGAGAAACTTACGATACGATCGTCAAAACATACGGGAGTATATATAAAGAATTTTTATCTTGCAAAACAAGCATACGGGAGGAAAACGGAGTTGGGAAGGCACACGTGCGGCCCACAAGGCATCAGGGCGCGCCCCAGTATTGCCTTGTGAGCACCCTGTGGGTCCTCTCGGCTGTTTCTTATTTTTGTAATTTTTGTAATATTCCAAAACTGACAGAAATAATTTTTATGGAATTTTTGGAGTCGGTTTACTTACCGTATCACATACCTACCCCTTTTCAGGGTTCTGTAGCGTTCCAGAAGGACTCTTCTATGTGCTCTTCCGGTGTAATTGTTTCAATAATATTAGTTTCAACATTAATGGGAGTACCTGAAATATAATGCTTAATTCTTTGCCCATTCACCACTCTCGGATTATTGCCTTCGGAGTTGTTTATTTTGATGGCTCCGGAGCGATAAACTTCTTCGATGATATACGGTCCTTCCCAATTAGAGAGAAGTTTTCCTGCAGAAAATCTTAAAGGAGAATTGTATAATAGAACATGATCACCTATGTTGAATTCTCGTTTTTGAATTCTCTTATCATGCCATCTTTTGACTTTTTCTTTAAACAACTTGGCATTTTCATAAGCTTGGGTTCTCCATTCATCTAGAGAGCTAATATCAAATAATCTCTTTTCACCGGCAAGCTTAAAATCATAATTGAGTTCTTTAATTGCCCAATATGCTTTATGTTCTAACTCAAGAGGTAAATGACATGCTTTTCCATAAACCATTTTATACGGAGACATACCCATAGGATTTTTATATGCAGTTATGTAAGCCCATAATGCATCATCAAGTTTATTAGACCAATTCTTTCTGGATCTATTAACGGTCTTTTGCAAAATCAATTTTATTTCTCTATTAGTTAATTCAACTTGACCACTAGACTGAGGATGATAAGGAGATGCAATTCTATGGTTAACATCATATTTAGCAAGCAATTTACGGAAAGCACCATGAATAAAATGTGAACGACCATCAGTCATTAAATATCTAGGGACTCCAAACCTCGGGAAAATAACTTCTTTAAGCATTTTAATAGAAGTGTTGTGATCAGCACTACTAGTTGGAATAGCTTCTACCCACTTAGTAACGTAATCAACAACAACTAAAATATGAGTATACTCGTTGGATTTAGGAAAAGGTCCCATATAATCGAAACCCCAAACATCAAATGGTTCAATAACAAGTGAATAATTCATAGGCATTTCCTGACGTCTACCAACATTACCTATTCTTTGACATTCATGACAAGAAAGGACAAACTTACGTGCATCCTTGACAAGAGTAGGCCAATAAAAAACAGATTGTAATACCTTGTGTGCAGTTCTGTCTCCCGCATGGTATCCTCCATATGCCTCGGAGTGACACTTACGTAGGATTTGTTCATGTTCATGCTCAGGTACACAATGTCTAATAACACCATCTACTCCTTCTTTATATAGATGTGGGTCATCCCAAAAGTAATGTCTTAAATCAAAGAAGAACTTTTTCTTTTGTTGATATGTAAAGCTAGGTGGTATGTATTTAGCAACAATGTAATTAGCATAGTCTGTATACCAAGAAGTATTACGAGAACCATTTATCACAGCTAATTGTTCATCAGGGAAATCATCATTAATAGGAAGTGGGTCATCAAGAACATTTTCCATTCTGGACAAATTATTAGCCATGGGATTCTCAGCTCCCTTTCTATCAACAATATGCAAATCAAATTCTTGTAGCAAAAGAACCCACCTAATAAGTCTAGGCTTAGCATCTTTCTTTCCCATAAGATATTTAATAGCAGCATGATTAGTGTGAATAGTAACTTTGGAATCAACAACGTAAGATCTAAATTTATCACATGCAAACACAACTGCTAAAAAATCTTTCTCAGTAGTAGCATAATTTCTTTGAGCACTGTCTAGAGTTTTACTAGCATAATGGATAACATTTAATTTCTTATCAACTCTTTGTCCTAAAACAGCACCAACAGCATAATCACTAGCATCACACATAATTTCAAAGGGTAGGTTCCAATCAGGTGGTTGAACAATAGGTGCAGAAATGAAGGCTTTCTTAAGTACTTCAAAGGCTTCTACACAGTCATCATCAAAAACAAATGGAACATCTTTTTGTAAGAGATTGGTAAGAGGTCTAGAAATTTTAGAGGAGTCTTTTATAAACCTTCTATAGAAACCAGCATGACCATGGAAACTTCTTATACCTTTGATATCTTTAGGGCATGGCATTTTTTCAATAGCATCAACTATAGCTTTATCAACTTCAATACCTCTTTCAGAAATTTTATGCCCAAGGACTATACCTTCATTCACCATAAAGTGGCACTTCTCCCAATTCAAGACAAGATTAGTTTCTTCACATCTCTGCAAAACTCGATCAAGGTTACTCAAGCAATCATCAAAAGAAGTTCCGTAAACGGAGAAATCATCCATGAAAAGCTCAACAATCTTTTCACAAAAGTCAGAGAATATAGCAGTCATACATCTTTGAAAGGTAGCAGGTGCATTACATAAACCAAAAGGCATACGACGATAAGCATAAGTTCCAAAAGGACAAGTAAAGGTGGTTTTCTCTTGATCTTCAGGTGACACAGGTATTTGAGAAAAACCAGAATAACCATCTAGGAAACAAAAGTGTGTATGCTTAGACAATCTTTCTAATATTTGATCAATAAAAGGCAAGGGGTAATGATCTTTCCTAGTAGCTTTATTTAATTTCCTGAAATCAATTACCATCCTATAACCAGTTACATTTCTTTGCGGGATAAGTTCATTTTTATCATTAGGAACAACGGTAATACCTCCTTTCTTAGGAACACAATGAACAGGACTTACCCATCTACTATCAGCTATGGGATAAATTATACCTACTTCCAGAAGCTTTAATATTTCAGTTCTTACCACATCTTTCATTCTAGGATTCAGCCTTCTTTGATGATCAACAACAGGTTTAGCATCTGGCTCCATATGAATTTTATGCTGGCATAAAGTGGGACTAATGCCCTTAAGATCATCAAGAGTGTATCCAATAGCAGCACAGTGCTTCTTCAGAGTTTTAAGTAATCTCTTTTCTTCATGCTCTGAAAGGTTAGCACTAATAATAACAGGGTATATCTTTTTCTCATCAAGATAAGCATATTTAAGTGTATCAGGTAATTGTTTTAATTCAAACACAGGATCACCCTTGGGTGCAGGTGCATCTCCCAAGGTTTCAACATGCAAATTATGTTTAAGGATAGGTGCTTGTTTAAAGAATAATTCATCTATTTCATTTCTTTCATTCATATGCATATCATTCTCATGCTCAAGCAAATATTGTTCTAAAGGATCAGTACGAGGCACAGCAATACAGGCAAGACCAATAATTTCATCTTTACTACGTAATTCTTTATCATGAGGTTGTCTACGAAACTTAGAGAAATTAAACTCATGAGACATCTCACCAAAATTAACACTGACAATTTCTTTAGTGCAATCAATCTTAGCATTAACAGTATTCAAGAAGGGTCTACCAAATATAATGGGACAAAAATCATCTTGTGGTGATCCAAGAACAAGAAAATCAGCAGGATATTTGATCTTACCACACAAGACTTCAACATCTCTAACAATCCCAAGTGGTGAAATAGTATTGATACGTCCATTTTGCATCATGTTTTGCTACTGTTATTTATAATGTTTTTAATCAATATAACACTTTGTGGAGCAATTCTAATGCCTTTTCTCTCTTGAAATGCAAGATTTACACAAGGAGGGAGATTGCCGGCAGCTGGTATTCTGGACCTGAAAAAGCTATGTCAGAGATACCTATTCTGCACATCTCCAAATGAGCTAAAATTTTACAGAGATTTATTTTGGAATAAATAAAAAATACTAGAAGCAAGAAGTACCAGAGGGGGCCACCCAGGTGCCCACGAGGCACCAGGGCACGCCACCCACCCAGGCGTGCCCTGGTGGCTCGTGGGGCCCCTGGCCAGCCTCTGGCCCCCATTTTCTGGTATATAAGCCCATTTGCCCTAGAAAAAATATAGAGAAGACTTTCGGGACAGTGCGCCACCATCTCGAGGCGGAACTTGGGCAGGAGCACTTTTGCTCTCCGGTGAAGAGATTCTGCCGGGGATACTTCCCTCCGGGAGGGGGAAATCATCGCCATCGACATCACCAGCGATCCTCTCATCGTGGAAGGACTAATCTTCATCAACATCTTCACCAGCACCATCTCATCTCAAACCCTAGTTCATCTCTTGTATTCAATCTTTGTCTCAAAACCTCAGATTGGTACCTGTGGGTTGCTAGTAGTGTTGATTACATCTTGTAGTTGATGCTAGTTGGTTTATTTGGTGGAAGATTATATGTTCAGATTTATTATGCTATTCAATACCCCTATGATCTATTAAAATGCTTACAGAAGTTATTTTCCCAAGGTTCGGAGTCCCTAGATATTTAATGACTAATGGTGGTTCACATTTTATTCATGGTGCATTCCGTAAATTGCTTGCTAAATATGATGTCAACCATAGAATTGCATCTCCCTATCACCCTCAAACTAGTGGTCAAGTTGAATTGAGCAATAGAGAAATAAAATTAATTTTGCAAAAAGCCGTCAATAGATCTAGAAAGAATTGGTCTAAGAAACTTGACGATGCATTATGGGCATGTAGAACTGCTTATAAAAATCCTATGGGTATGTCTCCTTATAAAATGGTTTATGGAAAAGCATGTCATTTACCTCTTGAGTTAGAACATAAAGCATATTGGGCAATTAAAGAACTTAATTATGATTTTAAACTTGCTGGTGAAAAGAGGATATTTGATATTAGTTCATTAGATGAATGGAGAACCCAAGCTTATGAAAATGCCAAATTGTTTAAAGAAAAGGTTAAAAGATGGCATGCTAGAAGAATTCAAAAACGGGAATTTAAAGTGGGTGAGCAAGTTCTATTGTACAATTCTCGTTTAAGATTATTTGCAGGAAAACTTCTCTCTAAATGGGAAGGACCGTATATCATCGAAGAAGTTTATCGCTCCGGAGCCATCAAAATAAACAACTCCAAAGGCACTAATCCGAGAGTGGTGAATGGGCAAAGAATCAAGCACTATATTTCAGGTACTCCTATTAATGATGAAACTAATATTATTGAAAGAATTACACCAGAGGAATACATAAGAGAGACCTTCCGGAACACTCCAGAACCCTGAAAAGGAAGAGGTATGTGATATGGTAAGTAAACCGACTCCAAAAATTCCATAAAAATACTTTCTGTCAGTTTTGGAATATTAGAAAAAATAAAAAAAATAAGAAACATCTGAGGGGACCCACCTGGTGCCCATGAGGCACCAGGGCGCGCCAACCCCCTCCCCTCAGGCGCGCCCTGGTGGCTCGTGGGCCCCACGTGAGCCTTCCCGACTCCGTTTTCTCCTGGATTACTTGTTTTGCAAGATAAAAAAATCTTTATATATACTCCCGTATGTTTTAACCACCGTATCACAGAAATCTCCTCTGTTCTTGTTTCGTGTTGTTTTCTGCCAGATTTTGGGGCCAGGCACCATGTCTTCTTCTTCCTCCAACAATGTGGGAGACGATGCTTGGTTGATGGAGATGGAGCTCAGGAGGGGGGAGGAAGGAGAAATTACCATGGAAGAAGATGATGGAGATTCGCTAGAGGTCCACCCTCCAGCTTCCGAGAGGGGAACCCTTGCCGGCATCTCCACAATTCCGAACCCGCATCAAGCCGAAAGAAGCACTACAGGCCATGGGAATCCAGAGGTACAAGAAGAGCTTCCCCCTAGAAGGCCCTTACACAGGTTACATCGGAACAATTTTCATAACTTGGTTCACAATTATGGGGTTGAAAATACTCCTCGTATACACATACCCTCCAATTGGGACATATCTCGTCCAAGTGAAAGTGATGCAGGAAAGAACGCTTGCGGCCCTGAGAATAAGCATATTATGGTCGAAGTCCAAAGGAATACAGAGATGATACAACATGTGCTCCAGGAAATCCAGAGCCTAAAGGAGATCCTAATTAATGTCGTGAAGGACAAGCCCACCACTTCATCATTACCACCATCACCGAACAAGGAGACTTGAGTACATGGGTATGGGCACTCCCCTTGGCTTGTGCCAAGCTTGGGGGAGGTGCCCCGGTATCGTATCACCATCACTTTTATTATCTTTACCTATTTTTAGTTCAATCCTTAGTTATTTCGTGATCTAGTTGAATAAAAGTTTAGTATGATCTATTTTCGAGTGTTAGCTTCATGATCTATCTATCTATGTAATCGAGTTGAGAGTTATATAATCAAGAGTAGTTTCAGTTTTTTCTTCTTTACTTTCATGTTTCAATCCTAGCAATGAAAATAATGAAAAAGATCATATGCTAATCTTATGGGAAGTAATGACATTACATAAAGAAAAGTATAAGTGGTAAAATTTATTGGAAGTTAACAAACATAGCATTAGTCAATGATGCAATTCATGAAAAAGTTAATAAGGGAAGAGAAGATTCACATGCAAATATACTATCTTGGACATCTTTTATGATTGTGAGCCCCCATTAAGTATTTTATGTCAAATTGTTGACGTTGGACAAGGAAGACAACGTAATGAATTATGTTTGTTCATATTCACATAGAAGTTATATTGTTATAGATCCTCCAACATGTGGTGTTTGCCCAATATCTTTGCTAGCCAAAAATCCGCACCAAGTAGAGATACTACTTGTGCATCCAAAACCTTTAAACCCAGTTTCATGTCATGAGAATCCACTATATCTACCTATGGATTGAATAAGATCCTTCAAGTAAGTTGTCATCGGTGCAAAAAGCAATAAAAATTGCCTCTAAATATGTCTGAACTTTTATTGTAAGGGAAATGAGCTATGTACAAACTTGTGATGGTAAAGAAATAAAAGCGACAGACTGCATAATAAAGGTTGCTATCACAAGGGGCAATATAAAGTGACGTTCCTTTGCATTAAGAGCTCCTGCATCCAACAACAAAAAGCGCATGACAACCTCTGCTTCCCTCTGCGAAGGGCCTATCCTTTACTTTTATGTATCTACTTTTTATGCAAGAGTCAATAGTGTTCTCCTCTATTTCCTTTTTATTTTTCTCTTTTGCAAGCATCATGTGGTGGGGAAAGATCTAGGCACATATATCTAGTTGGATATGAGTGATCCTGAGTTATTATTGTTGACATCACCCTTGAGGTGAATAAGTTGGGAGGCGAACTCACAAGCCCCTATCTTTCTATGTGTCTGGCTGAAACTTTTTGCTCCATATATATATGTCGTGAGTGTTAGCAATCATCAAAGACTAAATGATGGTTAAGTATGTGGACTTGCTAAATAGCTCCTACATGAGACCCTTCCTGAAAATATGATGAATTGCAATTGCATTGTTGACTGAGAACATAGTTTGTTAGTTTTCAAGAAAGTTTATGCCTTATACTCCATTGTTGTGATGAACTGTTACTTGCTCATGAGAAGTTTATGATAATAAATATTGCTGTTATAATAATGATCATGATGCTACTATGTCCATATTTTGTTTTCATCGACACCTCTCTCTCTAAACATGTGGACATGATTATCGATATCGGCTTTCGCTTGAGGACAAGCGAGGTCTAAGCTTGGGGGAGTTGATACGTCCATTTTGCATCATGTTTTGTTACTATTATTTATAGTGTTTTTTATCAATATAATACTTTGTGGAGCAATTCTAATGCCTTTTCTCTCTTAATATGCAAGATTTACACAAGGAGGGAGATTGCCGGCAGCTGGAATTCTGGACCTGAAAAAGCTATGTCAGAGATACCTATTCTGCACATCTCCAAATGAGCTGAAATTTTGTGGAGATTTATTTTGGAATAAATAAAAAATACTGGAAGCAAGAAGTACCAGAGGGGGCCACCCAGGTGCTCACAAGGCACCAGGGCGCGCCACCCCCCCAGGCACGCCCTGGTACCTCGTGGGGCCCCTGGCCAGCCTCTGGCCCCCATTTTCTGGTATATAAGTCCATTTGCCCTAGAAAAAATATAAAGAAGACTTTCGGGATGGTACGCCGCCGTCTCGAGGCTGAACTTGGGCAGGAGCACTTTTGCTCTCCGGCAGAGAGATTCTGCCGGGGAAACTTCCCTCTGGGAGGGGGAAATCGTCGCCATCGACATCACCAGCGATCCTCTCATCGTGGGAGGACTAATCTTCATCAACATCTTCACCAGCACCATCTCATCTCAAACCCTAGTTCATCTCTTGTATTCAATCTTTGTCTCAAAACCTCAGATTGGTACCTGTGGGTTGCTAGTAGTGTTGATTACATCTTATAGTTGATGCTAGTTGGTTTATTTGGTGGAAAATTATATGTTCAGATCTATTATGCTATTCAATACCCCTCTGATCTTGGACATGATTATGATTTGTGAGTAGTTACTTTTTGTTCTTGAGGACATGGGAGAAGTCTTGTCAAAAGTAATCATGTGAATTTGGTATTCGTTCGATATGTTGATGATATGCATGTTGTTGATTCCCTTAGTGGTGTCGTGTGAACGTCGACTACATGACACTTTACCATATTTGGGCCTAAGGGAATGCATTGTGGAGTAGTAATTAGATGATGGGTTGCTAGAGTGACAGAAGCTTAAACCCTAGTTTATGCGCTATTCCGTAAGGGGCTGATTTGGATCCATACGTTCCATGCTATGGTTAGAGTTATCTTAATTCTTCTTTCATAGTTGCGGATGCTTGCAAGAGGGGGTAATCATAAGTGGGAGGCTTGTTCAAGTAAGAACAACACCCAAGCACCGGTCCACCCACATATCAAATTATCAAAGTAGCGAACGCGAATCAAACAAACATGATGAAAGTGACTAGATGAAATTCCCATGTGTCCTCGAGAACTCTTTACTTACTATAAGAGATCGTTCCGGCTTGTCCTTTGCTATAAAAAGGATTGGGCCACCTTGCTGCACTCTTTGTTACTATTGCTACTTGTCACTTGTTACAAATTATCATGCCATCAAACTACTCGTTACCGATAATTTCAGTGCTTGCAGAAAATACCTTGCTGAAAACCGCTTGTCATTTCCTTCTGCTCCTCGTTGGGTTTGACACTCTTACTTATCAAAAGGACTATGATTGATCCCCTATACTTGTGGGTCATCAAGTATCTCTATTTGCAAGCTTAATAGTAACATCAATATCTTCAATCTCAACAGGTGCAATATCATTCATAACTTCTTGATAGAGAGTAAACGGAATAGCACTCACACTAGCACCAATTTCACATAAACCATGATAGCAATGATCTCCAATTTTAACAGAAATAACAGGCATGACAATTACAGGTTTGTTTTTATCTTTAGTGTCTGGCTTAACAATTCTAGTTGTTCATCACAGAAATATATGACATGTCCATCAATATTATCAACCAAAAGATCTTTAACCATTGCGACACTAGGTTCAACTTTAATTTGTTCAGAAGGTCTAGGTGCTCTAATATTACTCTTATTAACCACAGTTGAAGCTTTAGCATGTTCCTTAATCCTAACAGGAAAAGGAGGTTTCTCAATATAAGCAGTAGGCACAACTGGATCAACATGGTAAACAATTGTTTCTTCTTTAACACTAACAGGTTCTTCATTCAATTCAATAGGTGGATGATATTTAAACCATTTCTCCATAGGGAGATCAACATGAGCAGCAAAAGATTCACAAAAGGTACCTACTATCTCAGAGTCAAGTCCATATTTAGTACTAAACTTCTGAAAAGCATCGGTTTCCATAAAAGATTTAACACAATCAAACTCAAGATTTATACCTGACTCATTACCTTTGTCGATTTCCCAATCTTCAGAGTTATGTTTAATTCTTTCCAGAAGATCCCATCTGGATTCAATAGTTCTCTTCATAAAGGAACCAATAGAAGAAGTATCGAGCATGGATCGATCATTATGAGAAAGCCGAGCATAACAGTTTTGAAGAATTATTTCTCCTGAGAGCTCATGATTGGGGCATGTGTGCAACATATACTTAAGCCTCCCCCAAGCTTGAATGATACTTTCTCCTTCACGAGGCCAAAAATTATATATATAATTCCGATCACGATGAACCAAATGCATAGGATAAATTTTTTGGTGGAATTTCAGCTTCAACCGGTTCCAGTCCCATGTTTCAGTATCATCACATAGCCTATACCATGTCAATGCCTTTCCCTCCAAAGATAAAAGGAATACTTTCTTCTTAACTCCATCTTCGGATAAACCTGCAAGCTTAAACAATCCACAAATTTCATCCACATAGATCAAGTGAATATCAGGATGTACCGTTCCATCTCCTGCATAAGGATTAGCTAGCAGTTTCTCTATCATACCCGAAGGAATTTCATAATAAATATTTTCAGTAGGATCAATAGGTTGAGGAGAAACTCTCAATGCTTCCGATCGAGGTGAAGATACCCCGAACAAGCCCCTCAAAGGATTACTTTTCATAGTGACAAGTGACAATAAATGTTAGCACGTAATATAAATGTTTCATTACCAAATTCCACTCACCAAAGGTGCTTCACTCCCCGGCAACGGTGCCAGAAAAGAGTCTTGATGACCCACAAGTATAGGGGATCAATCGTAGTCCTTTCGATAAGTAAGAGTGTCTAACCCAACGAGGAGCAGAAGGAAATGACAAGCGGTTTTCAGCAAGGTATTCTCTGCAAGTACTGAAAGTAGCGGTAACAGATAGTTTCGGTAGCAAGATAATTCGTAACAAGTAACAAGTACAAGTATAATAAAGTGCAGCAAGGTGGCCTAATCCTTTATGTAGCAAAGGACAAGCCAGAACGAACTCGTATAATAAGCAAAGCGTTCTTGAGGACACATGGGAATTTCATCTAGTCACTTTCATCATGTTTGCTTGATTCGCGTTCGCTACTTTGATAATTTAATATGTGGGTGGACCGGTGCTTGGGTGCTGTTCTTTCTTGAACAAGCCTCCCACTTATGATTACCCCCTCTCGCAAGCATCCGCAATTACGAAAGAAGAATTAAGATAACTCTAACCATAGCATGAAACGTATGGATCCAAATCAGCCCCTTACGGAATAGCGCATAAACTAGGGTTTAAGCTTCTGTCACTCTAGCAACCCATCATCTAATTACTACTCCACAATGCCTTCCCTTAGGCCCAAAGATGGTGAAGTGTCATGTAGTCGACGGTCACACGACACCACTAAAGGAAGCAACAACATACATATCATCAAAATATCGAACGAATACCAAATTCACATGATTACTTATAACAAGACTTCTCCCATGTGTGACGCCCCCGACTCAATCATGCACTAATCATACACGCAAATGCGCACAATCAAGATCAGAGACTCACGGGAAGATATCACAACACAACTCTAGACACAAATTAAAATAATACAAGCTTTATATTACAAGCTAGGGGCCTCGAGGGCTCGAATACATAAGCTCGAATACACAAGAGTCAGCGGAAGCAACAATATCTGAGTACAGACATAATTAAACAAGTTTGCCTTAAGAAGGCTGAGCAAAACAACGACAACTAGATCGAAAAGGCGCATGCCTCCTGCCTGGGAGCCTCCGAACTACTCCTGGTCGGCGGTCTCCACGTAGTAGTAGGCTCCGTCGGTGTAGTAGTAGCCGTCGGCGGGATCAACTGTCTCCGGGGCTCCGTCATCTGATCGCAGCAATTGGGTATGGGGAAAAAGGGGTAGCAAAGCAACCGTGAGTACTCATCCAAAGTACTCGCAAGACTTACATCAGAACTATTCTAAGTATGCATCGGTGTCAAAGGGAAGGGGTTGTATCTATGGACTATACTGCAGAAATGCCAGAATAGAGGGGGAAGACCTAGCCTATCGAAGACTAGCATCTTGCAGCATTAGAAGAGTGCAGATTAGCATATTATAAAGTAATAAGTAAGTAGTAGCAACGCCTAGAGATCCTTCCTCGACTCCCTGCGAGAAAGCGATCCCGAAGCCAACATATTATTAAGCACCACAAGTATCCAGTTCTAGTTGTAGTAGATCGGGATACTCTCTGAGCGTCCGTTACCGTGGACATGACTATTCGAATAGATATACTTCCCTGCAGGGGTGCACCAACTTACCCAACACGTTCGATTAACTCTGGCCGGACACACTTTTATCGGGTCATGCCCGGCCTCGACTGATAGACACGCCGTAGTCCTACCTAGGCTCATCAGAGAGGTCAGCACGCCGGTCTACATCCTAAGCGCTCAGGGGTCTTGGGCCCATCGCCCTTTGCACTCCTGCGCATTGCGTGACTGGCCGAGGACTAGACCCACCCCCTTATACAAGCGCAGGTGGTTACCGTCCACCACAACAATCAGCCCACATCTCTGAACTGTGACATCTGGAGAGCTTTCGGGAGAATCGTACGACGCCGAGTGCCCATACTTATTCCCACGTGGTGGTTAGTGCGAAAAGGCCAAAGGCCTACTCAGATCACATATCCAAACCCATTAGTGTGTTGGGAACTCGCGGTGACGATCAGTGATCCTGTCGCCCCGTCTCGCGGACTTACGGCAAGGGTCAGGCCCATCCCTCTGCTGGGGCGGTCAGCCTGCCCGGCCGTGCCGCGTAATTATCTCGCGGGTACCCTCCAGGTCAACCCGACTTCACAAGAGACTGTTGGGAACTCAGGTCCACCTCTACCAGGGTGGTACCACCTGTCCCTTCAGTCCCGAAGTAACAGTTAACGGGGAACAGTGTAAGGTAACAGTGTGTCCGTAAAATCAAGGGGAAAATCCGAGGAATCACCCTCGATGGATTCCCACTCGATGTATCCGTCAAGGTGGACTTGGAGGAATCACCCTCGATGGGTTCACACTTGAGGGGCTGCACGACAGAGGCATCATCGGAGGTGGTGAAAGAGGAATCACCCTTGATATCCCACAACCGACTAGCTACGCTACAGAGATATCATCGGGAGTGAGGTAGGATGTATCACCCTCGGCACTCGATAGTAGCTCTGCAGAGTCGTACAACTAAGGGGGTGTGCGGTGATGTGTCGGTCTCTGTACGTCGATCACACTGATCGAGCATCCGGAAGCAAAGCATGGCAACACGGACAAGGGTGCGGGGCCACTGATGGATCACTAACCAACCTATACTAAGCATTTAGGATAGCAGGTAAAGTATCAACAGTAGGTTACAAAATCAGGCTATGCATCAGAATAGGAGCTTTTGGACAACAGTAGCAAAATCTAATGCAAGCACGAGAGAGAAAGAATGGGTGATATAGGAATGATCAAGGGAGTTTGCTTGCCTGGAAGCTCTGCTGAGAGGGGCTGGACGTCAGGGGCATAGTCGTACTCGGGAGCAGCGTCAGTCTCGGAGTCTACCGGAGAAAAGAGGGGGAAGAAACAATAAATACAAAGCAAACAAATGCATCACACGGCATGACATGGCAATAAGTTGTGCTAGGGGTGGCCTAACACAGTGCTAAGCGTTATAGACGGAGCGGGAAAATATCTGGAAATATTTTCCCGGCTTTAGGCAATTATCGGACAGACGATCCGGAGGGAAAGGTTCCATGTTTGCAGTGTTGGAGGCATGTGACAGGTATATGGATGGCATATTCGGATTCGTCTTATTTTTCTGATCATTTTTCATATATAAATTATTTTCATCCAAGTTACGGATTAATTTCTATGATTTTTCAAAGTTTTAAATATTTTCTGAAATTTCTGGAAATTAAATCAATTTCGAAAATACACATGAAAATGCTAGGTGCACCCAGCAGTACACCAGAGGTTGACAGTGGGCCCCGTTGACTGCCCAGTCAGCAGTTGACTGGTCAACGGGGCCCAGGGGATCCCACACCTCAGTGACTGGGGGAGCCCAATCAGCACGGTTGACTCGGTCAACGAGGCCGTGGGACCCGCTGGCAGCGACATAGGAGAGGGCCACGTGGCGGCCAGGTCAGCACCGGCGACCGGAGTAACGCCGGTGACCATTTCCGCGGCGGATCCGCGCCGGAGTTGGCCGAAAAACGAGCACATGGCTCCGTTTGACGAGCGGCTTATGGCATTCGAACGAGTGGAGTGAGCCGCATCCATTCATGGTGGTTTCGCAAGCAGGGGTGGCCGAAGCTGAGCGCTACCACGACGGCAGGCGGCGGCGCTTTCGGGAGCTCCACGGGGACGGCAATGCGGGGCTCCAGCGACCCATCCAAGCATCTAGGCGGCATCTAGGGAGCACCAGGAGCACGACGGCGCCACTGGTTCGAGCGAAGGAGCACGGGAGCGCGATGCTCACCGGCCATGGCGATGGCCGGAGCTCGGGAATGGGGACGGCTAGTTCTACCTCGAATCCGAGCAAGCTAGAGGAAGGGGAGATGCGGAGCTCACCGAGCAGGCTCACGGAGGCCTTTTGGGTGATCGGGAGCGCATGGGTGGAGCAGATCAACGGTTCAGAGCGACGGTGACCCAAGGCAGTCGACGACGGCGAACCGGCGATGGGGTGCTCCCCGGCTCGCGTGCGTTGACGTAGAGGAAGAAGCGGTCAGCGGCGGTCCTCGTGGACACGGTGAGGCGACGGGAGGAGCTAGGTGGCCGCGCTAGGACGGAGCCATGGCGACGACGACGCTCGGGAGAGGTTGAGGAGAAGGAGCCGAGCGATGAAGAGGGGAGGATGAGGATTGGGGGTGTCCCCGAGGGCCAGCGCGGCGTTCTTATCCATCCAGGGGCTCCTGTAGCGGCGCGGACGGCGAGCTGGCGCGGCGGGAACGGCGTCCGGCGTCGGTCGCCACCGACGCATGGAGGAGGGAGAAGGAGGACGACGGTGAGGCGGGCTGGGCCGGTGCACTGTGCACTTAAGCCCAGTACACAGTAGGTTTTCTCTTTTTTTTCCTTTCTGTTTTCTGTTTTTCTTTTTCAGAAAACTATTTTGCATTTAGTTTAGCCATCAAATGACTTTTGCAAAATATGGGACTAAGCCACTTAAATGCATTGCAATATTTGGCACTGCCACAAAAAGTTTGGGAGACATTTGAATTTGTTTGAATTTTTCATAAATGGAAAAGCATTTAAAAATGCTGATTTAGCACTGTTATAATTGCTATAGCCCATTTAAGCAAATCGGTGATGTTGTTTTCCTGAACAAGTAATTGTTATGGAATATTTGCTAAATGATGAACTATTTTGCAGCAACTTTTGTGCAACTTCAAGTTTCACTTGCAATTTGAATTTTGAATTTGACTAGGGTTTGAGAGTTGAATTATTTCTTAATGCAATTTAATGAAGATGATCATGATGACATGGCACATTGGCAGGTGGTCACTGTAGCTAACCACTGGGGGTGTTACACCATCTCCTCAAGAAAAAAAGTAAATACTCACAAATCATATTCATGTTCAAGATCAGAGGGGTATTGAATAGCATTAAGGATCTGAACATATAATCTTCCACCAAATTAACCAACTAGCATCAACTACAAGATGTAATCAACACTACTAGCAACCCACAGGTACCAATCTGAGGTTTTGAGACAAAGATTGAATACAAGAGATGAACTAGGGTTTGAGATGAGATGGTGCTGGTGAAGATGTTGATGAAGATTGGTTCTCCCATGATGAGAGGATCGTTGGTGATGTAGATGGCTTCGATTTCCCCCTCCTGGAGGGAAGTATCCCCGGCGGAATCGCTCCACCAGAGAGCAAAAGTGCTCCTGCCCAGGTTCCGCCTCGAGACGGCGGCGCTTCGTCCTAAAAGTATTCTCTTGATTTTTTCTAGGGCAAATGGCTTCATATAGTAGAAGGAGGGGGCCAGACGCCAGCCAGGGGCCCCACAAGGCATCACGGCGCGCCCAGGGGGGCGCACCCTGTTGCCTTGTGGGCAACTGGTGGGTCCCCTCTGGTATTTCTTTTCTCCAATATTTTTTATATATTCAATAAAAAATCTCCGTGAAGTTTCAGGTCAATTGGAGCTCTGTAGAATAGGTATCTCTGATGTGGCTATTTCAGGTCAAGAATTCCAGCTGCCGGCATTCTCCCTCTTCATGTAAATCTTGCAAAATAAGAGAGAAAAGGCATAAGAATTGTACCATAAAGTGAAATAATGATTAAAAACATAATAATTATTCATAGGAAATCATGATGCAAATTGGACGTATCAAGGATTTTTGGTGTGCATGTGAGTTAGAGAGAGAGATAGGGATATATATATACCTTGAGCTGGAGAGAATATACAAGGGTGTGTGTCTTAAAAGAGGGATCCAGATAGATGGCGTGGTGTGTGTGTGTGTGTGTGTGTGGGAAAGGGAGAGTGTGTGTGTGGAGAAGAGAGACCACTGATGATGTAAACCTAGCAGGGGGGAGGGGGGATGATATGGCATGTGTGTCCAGGAGAGAGAGAGGCATGTCTAGTAGCGGGACAGCATGGGTGCGGGCGGGGGTGCGTGCTATATATGTGGAAGAGACATCGAGTGTGTGTGAGAGAGGGGTGCGAGAGAGAGAGAGAGTGCAGGAGAGGGAGAGAGAGAGATGGATAGAGAGAGTGGGAGAGAGAGATGGAGATCGATTGTGTGCGAAAAGTGGCCTATAGATAGGCAGAGGAGGTCGATGGTGTTCGAAAGTGTGCTATGTAGGGAGACACAAGTAAAGCGAGTCATTGCGTATGTCAAAGAGACTTCATGAGAGATCAAAATAGATGGTGGAGAGAACATCGCGCGAGTTTGAGATTGATGATATGCTAGAGATTTATGGAGAGAGTCGCGACATATAGTGGGAGGAAGGGTCGGGTCCGCATGTGAAGAGATGGAAAGAGGCGAGAGGTGCACAAGGAGAGGGAGGGTGTTTGTGTGTAGTGGGGGTGGTGAGTGAGATGTGTGTCAATGTGAGAGCAAGAGATGGTGGAGAGCGTGCGAGAGCCAGATATACGTAGGGAGAAAGATGTTGGGGGCAGTGTGTTTTGTGTGTATAGGAAAGATACACGGCTATAGAGTGTGTGTTTGGGAAAGATAGATGCCAGGAGACCTAGAGAGTGGGGGAACAGATGTGTGCATGTCCGAGAGACAAAGAGATAGAGACATATATTGGGGTTCAGACCTAGAAGAGAGAGAGAGGGGGGATAATGTGTGCGCGTGTTTGTGTCCGGGGGAGAGAAAGGCTTGTGTGTGGCGGGGGGAGAGGGGCCGGGGTGGTGTGCTTCAGATAAAGAGTGAGGGGTGTATGTGTGAGAGATATAGACGTAATTAAAATACATGGTCAAGAGTGTGTGCACTCATGCTTGATCATTTTTTTTCTTCATATTTTTGGACTATGAGATAGCGATACTTTTGAACATGCGAGGTATATTTTGAAGTACTAGAATTTCAGACCTAAGATTGGAAATTCTGAATTCGACTACATTATTAGCTTTTTTTAAATTCATTTAAATGGGTGTACAATTTTTAACCCGATTGCGTGATTTCAAATTCATATATCAAACCTAGAGATATAGACATACGGTCGTGTTCAAACCTTGTAATCATCCACTTTATTCATACACATACATATTTGTTTGTGTCATCATATTTAGGAGAAACACATTCTAAATTTCATTTGAATTGGAGCATATGATGGTATTTGCTTGCAATAGCTCAATGATCCATATTTGAATTGAATGGTCAATCTAAGTTTCAAGTTGGAGACATTGATTTTCGAAACTTCCACCTTTTTTTTCTCGCATGCACAACAAATAAATACTCGGCCATGATATCATAGTCGGTTGTACAAGACGAGAAGACATAATTTCAGCCGCCAAAAGCTTTCAAACTTCCCGCTCACATCGAAATTTCTCGCGCCCGAAAGTTTAGCCCTACGATATTCCTCTTTTACCCCTGCCACATCAACGGAAAAGGGTTGCTTTGGTAACTCCATTGTTTTCCCCTCTTTGCCCCCAACATTCTAACCCAGAACCATTCCTCTCCCCGCCTCCCCCCTCCCCCAAGCCGCCGAATCCAGTCCTCCGCCGCGGCGGTGCACCTCACACCCCGCCGGATCTACCTTCCACACCTTGGAACCCCCAACTACCAACTCGCCACTGCACCGAAGCCGCTTCAGCGACTGGCTTGTCCACCGCACCAGATCTCCTTGACCGCCATCATGGTCCAGTGCACCGGATCTGCTTCACCGGTGCCCTCGTCCACCACAGTGTAGGCCCTTCACCGATGCCCTCGTCTGCCACATCGCTGGCCCTTCATAGAAGCCCTCGTCCGCCGCAACAGATCTGCCTGACCGAAAGCACTGTACACCGCCCCGGATGTGCATCACCGACGCCTTCGTCCACTGCACCGGACCCGCTCCACGGACGCCATATTCAACTCCACCGGCCCAGCTTTACTGCCGCCGCCGCCTCATCAGGTTATTTCAATTAGTACTCCTTTGGTTTTTCTCGCCTTTATTGTACAAAAGTTCACTTACCACAGATCAGCTTTCTTGGATGTCGACAGGTGCCGCACCTAAGCACCGAAGCCGCTTCACCAACGGCGACAGCCGGCCCAACTCAACCGCAACACGAGCACCATCGACGACACAGCTTTCACGTATGACAACGATACCCATACGCCACCGAGAATCAGGTACTATTCTCCAACGGTCGGCGCCTACGTTCACCTTCTTAGCATAAGCACCGCACCTTCGAATTTCTTCAGGGCATCATTCAATTTTTTATGAGAGGCGTTATTCTGCTTGCACCTGTAGGTCCAAATGTGTGGTAGTGAACAGGTTATATGTGCTAAATTACAAATCAGTGCACCTGTAGTTACAATGCTTTTTTTTGTCCTAAGTATTACTATACTTCCTAGATATTACTGCCTCCTATTTTACTTCTTGCATGCTATATTTATGATAATAGTGTTGTTCTGATGTCACCTCTTGGTTACAATTATTGTACTAGACTGCTTCTATGTTCTCTATGCTAAATTACACATCAGCAAACTAGCTTGTAGTTCCGCTGCTTTTGGTTCGTCTTAACCTACATTTTTCAATGCTAGCTATTACCGCCTCTGTTCATAACTTTTTTGTGCGTTATTGATCTTCCCAAGTTGCATGACTAATTTGTTGCTTTTATTCATTATGGAGCTGCCAACCGCATCAAGCAAAATGCTTTTTCTTTTGGGGCTGGCACCTCGAACAAGCACAAAAATAGAGTGAAGCACACATATTGTCGTGTAAGCACATACCCTTCTTTCATTAGTTTAGATGAATCATTGATGTTCAATTTGAACAGTGCATGTGATTAAAATTAGTTTTACCAAAATAGAGGGGGAAGAATAAACTACAACGACTAGATTTGCATGCACAGGATGCTAACGACATCTTCAAAGAACATTGCAACAGCAGCGAGCCTTCACAGCGACATATGGTAAGCCAGTGTGTTTTAGTTACTGTGAAATGTCATGCGTGTGGGCTACTTTCTTGGCTTGTGCCCTCAACCTATAATCCTACTGAATTACAAATAGTTCAGTTGCCTGCTTTGCTGTATTGCTTGATTAGAATGCTTGTTTGTTACTCCCTCCGTAAACTAATATAAAAGTGTTTAGATCACTACTTTAGTAATCTAAATGCTCTTATATTAGTTTATAGAGGGAGTACTTGTTAGGCTATACCTGAGTTGGCCAATGTGTCAGAAGTGCATGCCGTACTATCGTAAAAAATGCATGCATACTTCATTTGACTCCTTAACTTTTCCTATGAACTCCATCACAAGACTGTCTTGCTAGTTTATATGAGGCCACACTGTTTAAGTGCTTTCTCAGAATATTTCAACTGTTTATATGCTTGAGCAACTAAATATAGTTGTGGCACACTGCCTTTCAGCTAACCATTTTAATTTGTTTTTGGCTGATGTAACTTCGAACCGTTTAAATATAGCTTGCCATGCTCGGCAATAATTCGTATGTAGTTTACCATGTAAGTTGACTGCCTGGATCATGCGATAACTATCTGTTACTTATGTCCAGCGGAAACCTTTCAGGATGCATTTCAAACTAGGACACAATGTACAACCCCAGGATCTATTTGTGGAAGCAGTGCGCCATCCATGTTACCAGATGGTAGCAGTTCAGAGGCAACCCCGTTGGAGAGCACAGATATTATAGTTCTTGAGGCTCTACTAGAGGCAGAAAGAGAGGGTGTGGCTGCCATGAATGAGGTAATCCTGATCATGAGGCTGGAAATTATGCAATTAGTTGCACGCATTATGCAAGCAAACAAAGATGTGGAGCAAGTAAGACAGTTGCATTTGGAGACGGAGAAGGTCCTGCTGCTTCTGCTATCTGAAGCCCAGGCTAATCCTAGTTCTTCTTTAGATACCAGTTGAAATTGTCATTAGATTTGTATACTTGCATGTTGTGTCATGTTTGTGAATGGATTATGTTGTAAGACCCCTTATTTGTTGTCCATGGCTTGTAATGACCTGATTTTCTTAGGCGAGGCAATCCTCACTACTTGTAGGAGTGGACATAAGGTGAACTGTTTTTCGTGTGAGCACATTGTGTTGGATGAAATAACTGTTTGACTCAAACTGGATTCAACCTTCTAAATTCGAGTATCATGGCATTTGTAAATCATATTCACATATAAAGGTGGAATACATCTTTGTTGTGCATTTGAAGATATCTAAAAAAACATAGAATGATTTATAAAGATTCGTAATCGAATACAAAATGGGTTCGAATTTAGTTGCCAGGGTAAACTTGAATGCTTATTCTCCCAAATTCAAAAGAAGCGGCAAAACACCCACTCCCACGTCGGCTACCCGAAACCAGTGTTTGGGAGATGGAAATTACTGTCTACCCCTGACACGAACAACCTATCTGCCTGATTTCCACTGTTCTAAATAGGGGTAGGTTTGTAGCTTCACTCAGACGTGACACGACCGCCTCTCACCCCATTCAGACATGGTGGGTGCCAAAGGTGGGCGGCAAAACACATTTGATTCAAGCTCGTCCCAAAGACCTCTCTCTCCCCCTCCATTTCCCCATTCATACACGGTGGGCGGCAAAACAAACTCTCCTCGGCCGAAATTGATCTAGGCAAATATTTTAAGTAGGGGCAGGTTTGTAACTTCACTCATACGTGACACAACCGCCCTACCAGTCAGCCTCGTTCATACATCGCGGGCGCCAACCGCGGGCGCCAAAACACCCTCTCCTCGCCCGAAATCGCTCTCGGCAAATATTGGGGAGACGCGAGATTACCGTCCTATCCCCAACCGACGAGACATCCGAAATTTTAAACGGGGGCTAAGTTGGTAACTTCCCCACATTTCAGACAAGCGCGTCCCAAAGACATGGTTCCCCCTCCTCTCTCGCTCCATTTCCCCATTCGTACTCCGTGGGCGCCAAAACACCCTCTCCACCCCAGCCTCCTCCGTCCGCCACCCCATTCACCGCCGTCCTCCTCCACCATGCCGGAGCAGCTACCCCGACGCCATCGTCCATTACAAGAGATCGACGTCTCTCATCAACTGCGCCGGATCAGGATCCTAGCATCGCGTCCTCTCGCTTCATTCGCGCCGTTGTCCACCTTCCTGTGGCCGCTCCTACGACCGTCTCGTCCACGGTAACATGACTTATCCCCCGATGCCGTCGTCTGCCGTCTCAGATCTGCTTCCGCGCTGCCGACAGCCATAACACCCGTGTGGCACCCCGGCTCAGAGCAACTGGTTTACCTTGCATTGCCAGCCCAGAGATCAAGTCTTCTGGCAATACACAACAACTTGGTACAGAAAACAACTGCTTTATTGATCTCTTAGCGGGAGCATAGGTTTACATTTTACATGATGAGCGAGGCCAAGCGGCACACACGGTGCGGCTGCACTTATGTACATTATTTAGTAGACATAGCAGGGGCCTCGATGATAAGGGAACTACTACGCGGCAGCGGAACAACGGGGTAATGGAACTCCATTCCACAGGGACACTGCTGGGACACGGCCTAGAGCGCGACATACTGCTCGACATCAACTCCTTGCACGGCTTCTCCTGCATCTGGCATGATAAGCCAGGTGAGTACTTTGAATGTACTCGCAAGCTCACAGCAAACAAAACAAGTGCGACAAACAACAACAAGGCATTTAACAGATTTAATGCATGAGCATGATACTACTCGACATGAGATGTTCGTGAAATATTGCCATGGTCCTCGGGACCAACTTACCATCTCGGGGTTACCGTGTAACCGCCGTTCATAACTTACCAACGTGATCCTCACTTGATCACTTCCACACCTTTCATAGTGATCCTCGATCACCATTTCTGCGTGTGCCATCTTGTGAATCTTAGTGTGCAAGTTAATTATATCTGTTGACCCACGGTGTGACCTACTACGAACTGTGTCCATATCTGAGGACGCGGCTATCGATAGATTATACACTCTGCAGAGGTTAGTACACTGTACCCACACCATGGAACTCATGGCCTCGTGCTCCCATTCGGGTGGACCAACGACATTCCGACAAAACCAATGTATTGCATGACACTCTCCCGGCCACTCTGACAAACTCCCCTTTGGGCTATGTCCTGGGTGACCCTGATGTCAACATGTGACATCCGCCACCTCTGTGGCTGCCACCGTCGTGGCCAAACATCAACATTGTCCCAAATGGGGACCTTGGTACCATCAAAACTCGGGTCCTCAAGGTTATGACTGCCTACCGGGCCAGGGTAGCGCCAGAACACAACCTTCCCTCGTAGGAGGCACCGACGGGAGGCATGGCAATAGACCGCATTAGGGCCTCCCCATCCAGGCAAGTGTGGTTGCACTGGTGAGCTTGATTCGGTGGCACCATGACTCGATCAACAGCATGTTCAAGTTGGTTTATTATCAAGTTTAACTTGAAGATAAAATGATTCAAGCCATAGTGTGTGAATGGATGCACGGGTCACGATTATGAATGATGAATGCATCATACTACCATATGTGCATATGACATGATTCCTACTGCCTACATTAACAAGTAAGCATGTAACCTACTGTATAATATAAAAATGACAGAACAAAGTCTATGCAGTAAAGTTATATAGCAAGTTATTTTAAATATTGAGTATATTATGAATTTAATTCCATTAAACCAAAGTCATTGCTATGCCATCCTTGTATATGAATGTTGTGGCTTGCCTTGGTTCAGAGGAGTGTCACAATACTCCTGGCCTTCTCCAACACAACTAGGTTCCTCTAAAAATAATTTAAATGCAAAAAGAAAATGTCACATAACACTGTTTATTGCACCAGAAATTCTCAACAGCAAGAAAAATTCTGAAATTTGGTATACAGAAACTTTGGAATTTTATAAACCAGTAGCAAAAAGAATCATCTCATTTGGACTTACAGATAAAAAGTTATGGCTGGTCAAAGTTAGGGTCAAACTCTGGATTAAAAATGAATTAAATCAATTTCCAGAAAATCCCAGAGGGGCTGACGTCGAAGGCGTATTTTGGAAATACGCTTCCACTTAGATACCCCTTCGCGCCCGAGAGAGAGAATGACAGGTGGGGTCCCTGTCCTGTTTTAAACGAGAGAGAGAGAGGAACAGGGCCTGGCGGCTCTGTCATCGGCGTTTCTCCGGCGAGGAGACGTCGGCGATCGCCGGAGGGAGGGGGAATGGGACCAACTCGACGAGACGGTCACGCACGTACCCGAAGCTCGAGCTGAGGAGGTCGAACGTCGTCGCGGCGATCCTCTCTAGAGACGGCGGCGGCGGAGCTGATCGGGATCGGCGTTTCCGGCGGCAATCCGGCGAGCTCTTGGTACCGTCGTGCTCAGGAGGTTGCTACGGTCTCAGGGGTGGCAGTGGTTGGAGCTGAGGTGGCCTAGAATGAGTGCACGAAGGAGAGGGATCCGCGGCCGTCGCCGGCAAGGTTTGAAGGCCAGAGGCCTTCCCGGCGTTGCCAGCAGTTACTAGGGCTCGATTTGAGGTCAGTGGTGTGGTTTGGGATGGCTAGAACGATCGGGGAGGGGCTCTATTTATAGGAGGAGGCAAGGCAGTGCTCGGGCTCCGCCGGAGTTGAGCTGCATGGGAGGAGAGGGGAGGATAAGCACGGGCAGCGGCGTGGAGATGAAGCAGAGGAGCACAGGGCGACGCGGTGCACGGGTGCGGCCACAGTGGCGCGCACTACGCGCGAAAAACGGGCACGCGAGCTCACTGTTCCCGCCGCTAGCTCTCGGCCTCTTCCGGCGAGCTGCATTCCGGCGTCGGGGAGGAGCAGGGAGAGGACTGGGTGGCGCACGGGGGTTGGCTGCGGCGCTGGGACACGGAGAGGTGTCGCGGGGAGGAAGGATGGACGGCGGCCGATCGGACCCGACGTGCAGAGCGCACAGAGCGCGTGCATTGCACCCTGCTCGCACGCGGTCACCGCATGCACTGGCACGCGGGGTGCTTTCGGCGCTGCCAAACCGTGTCCTAGGTGTTGTCCCTTCAACACTTTGCCAAGGAATGCGCTGGGCTTGCCAAATGGTGCATTGGAGGTGACTGGAGCTAGAGGTAAAGTTTCTGGAGAGAAGCTTGCTCCAAGCAATGGGGACAAATGGCTGGGATTCTTGGGCTGATTTTAGGCGTTTAAGCATCACTTAGGAGGGTGATCAAGTGGTAACAATTTCAGCTAAAAAGGATCAAGGAAAAATATAGTTGCTTCACAATGTGCTCTTTCTGACCAGAAGTAAAAACATTTTCCCTGGCTGAAATTTTCCAAATGACCATGGGATATTTTTGCATAGGAAGGTGAGGCATGATCCAACGAATATTTGGGAATTTTCTTGGAATTTTTAGAGCAATAAAAATAGGGGTTGCTTCATAGCTTAGTGAGAAAAGGAGCATTTTCAGGGAGAAAATGAATATAATGCCATTAAATAAAAATATCCAATGGCATTATTTTGAGAGGGATGAGGTCTAGGGAGGGTTTAAGGATGAAAGAACCCACTTGGAAGAAAATCAAAAATAAATCCAAGTGGTAAGTCCAAAAGAAATGACTGGAAAACCCAAATGCAAATAAAATATTCAATAAATCCAAATAAAAGAAAAAGGCAAAAATCCAGGGTGTTACAAACCTCCCCCCCCCCTTAGGATGAATCTCGTCCTCAAGATTCGGTTCCTCAGGAAACAAATATGGGTATGCAGTCCTTAAGAAATCCGCTCTTTCCCAGGTGGCCTCATCTTCAGTGTGGTGTTCCCATTGGACCTTGTAAAACTTTATAGTTTTGCTGCGGGTGACTCTGTCCATTTCTTCCAAGATTCTCAAGGGTTTCTCCTCATATGTTAAATCTTTGGCAAGCTCCAGTTCTGCCATATCCGTTTGTTTTGCGGGTGGTGCAATGCATTTTCGTAGCTGAGACACGTGGAACACATCATGCACCTCGGATAGCTCGTGAGGTAATTCTAACTGATAAGCCACTTTACCAACTCGGGTCATAACTGGAAACGGACCGATGTATCTTGGTGCGAGCTTTCCCCGGGTGTGAAACCTTTTAACTCCTTTCATGGGGGTAACTCGGAGATATGCATATTCACCTGGTTCGAAGCTGATCTGCATGTGCTTTGAGTCATAGTAACTCTTCTGGCGAGATTTTGCCACTTGCAGTCTGTCCCGAATTTCTTTGACTTGCTTTTCTGCTTCCATCATCAAATCAGTCCCGAAGATTCGGCTGTCTCCTGTCTGAGACCAGTTCAGCGGGGTACGGCACTTACGTCCATATAGAGCCTCAAAAGGTGTCATCTCGAGGCTAGTCTGGTAGCCGTTGTTGTAAGAGAACTCAGCGTACGGCAGGCTATCTTCCCATTTGGGTCCATGAGCAAGAGCGCATGCCCGAAGCATATCTTCCAAGATTTGATTTACCCGCTCTGTCTGTCCGTCTGTCTGTGGGTAATAAGCGGTGCTATGCTTTAAAGCGGTTCCCAAGGCTGGGTGTAGACGTAGCCAGAATGCCGAGGTAAACAAAGATCCTTGGTCTGAAGTGATAGTCCTTGGTACCCCATGCAGACTGACAATCCTGGATACGTAGAGTTGAGCGAGTTGATCTGCACGGTAAGTTGTCCTTATTGGAATAAAGTGGGCCACCTTGGTGAGCATGTCGACCACGACCCATATGGCATTGTTGCCTCGTGGTGTCCTTGGTAATCCCACGATAAAGTCCATGCATATATCATCCCATTTCCATTGTGGAACGGGTAAGGGTTGAAGTAGACCGGCTGGTTTCTGGTGTTCAGCCTTCACCTTGTTCCATATATCACAACAGGCGATGTAATAGGCGATATCTTTCTTCATGCCTTCCCACCAGAATGTTTGCTTTAAGTCTTGATACATTTTAGTGCCTCCTGGATGGATAGAGTATGCGGACTCGTGGGCATCCTTCAGAATTTGCTGCTTTAATTCCCCGAGGTCCGGTACACAGACTCGATCCCGAAATCGGAGTGTACCTTCGTCATCAATGTTGAAATCTGGCGCCTTTCCTTCTCGTACTTGAACCATTATCTTTAGTAACATAGGGTCACCAGGTTGAGCCTTTCGAATTTCGTCTTCCAGGGTAGGGGTTACTTCCAAGGTAACCGAGCAAATTGCATCACACAAGATCATATTGAGCTGAGCTATCTCTTCTTGAAGTGTTGGGTGCAGACGCTCGATTAATGTATTTGCGGTAGCTGGCTTGCGACTGAGAGCATCGGCGACCACATTTGCTTTTCCTGGGTGGTAGTTGATACCCAGGTCATAGTCTTTAACCAACTCAAGCCATCTTCTTTGTCGGAGATTCAAGTCTGGTTGCGTGAATATATATTTGAGACTCTTGTGGTCGGTGTAGATTTGGCATCGTTTTCCAATGATGTAATGCCTCCAAATTTTTAAGGTGTGCACCACAGCTGCCATCTCTAAGTCATGGGTAGGATAATTCTCCTCATGGGGTCGGAGCTGTCTTGATGCATAGGCCACGACCTTTCCATCTTGCATAAGAACACATCCAATGCCACGCATGGATGCATCGCAATAGATGTCGAAGCTCCGGTAGATATCTGGTAGAGTCAATACTGGAGCGGTGGTCAACCGGGTCTTGAGCTCATTGAAACTGTTCTCACATGCTTCCATCCATATAAACTTTTGATTCTTCTTGAGTAATTCAGTCATTGGCTTGGCAATCTTTGAGAAGCCTTCAATGAAGCGACGGTAATAACCTGCCAGACCCAAGAAACTCCTGACTTCTGTTGCTGAAACAGGTGTCCTCCATTTCAGGACTTCTGTAACTTTGCTTTGATCCACTGCCACTCCTTGAGCGGAAAGAGTATGCCCAAGGAATCCCACTTCTTTTAGCCAAAATTCGCATTTGCTGAACTTGGCGTAGAGTTGATGAGCGCGTAATCGTCCCAACACTGCTCGGAGATGTTGCTTGTGCTCTTCTTCACTTTTGGAATATATGAGGATGTCATCAATGAACAACACTACAAACTTGTCCAAAAAGTCCATGAACACCTTGTTCATCATGTGCATGAAGAATGCAGGAGCGTTGGTCAGCCCAAATGACATGACCGTATACTCGTACAGCCCGTACCGTGTAGTGAATGCTTTCTTGGGAGTATCTTCTTTTCTTATTTTCAGCTGGTGATACCCGGTGCGCAAGTCAATCTTGGAGAACACTTGAGCTCCGCTGAGTTGATCGAATAAATCATCAATCCTGGGCAGCGGATATTTATTCTTGATTGTGACATCATTGAGAGCACGGTAGTCAACACACATCCGAAGACTAACGTCTTTCTTGCCCACGAATATTGCAGGTGCACCCCAAGGAGATGAGCTGGGGCGAATGTATCCTTTTTGGAGCATCTCATCCAATTGCTTCTTCAACTCCACTAGTTCCGATGAAGGCATTCGATAATATTTCTTGTAAATTGGTGTTGTGCTGGGCACAAGCTCAATGGAAAATTCCAGCTGTCGATCGGGAGGCATGCCCGGTAATTCATCTGGAAACACATCTGGGAATTCACAGACCACTGGGACCAGATTCATCTCTATAGCAATGGCAGCATAAACCATCCCTTTCTTTGGTATGGCTCGACCAGCATAGAATTGAGCAGACTGGCCCGAGGGATTCATTAGCGTGACTTCTCATGTTGCGCAGTTGATGCAGACCTGATGTCTTGTCAGCCAATCCATCCCCAAAATAATATCCAAGGTGGGAGACTCAATGGATACCAGTGATGCGGGGAAGACGACTCCATTGATTAATATTTTCAATCCTCGGCATACAATATTTGTCTTGAGCCTGGATCTGGGGGATTGTACCACCATAGCTTTGTCCAAAAGAGTATAGGAAAGGCGATGTTGGGCAACAAAACTCCGCGAAATAAAAGAATGGGAAGCCCCGGAATCAAATAAAATGGTTGCAGGTATGTCATTAACAGGATACATACCAATGACCACATCGGGAACTTCAGAGGCTTCTTCGGCGGAGATGTGATGAACTTGCCCTTGAATATACCTCCGTTTGGGGAATTGCCCCACATAGTTGACTTGAGGCTTCAGGTTGGCTGTTGGCTTGCCGTTTTTGGGGCACTGCCTAGCGTAATGCCCCGTCTGTCCACATGTGAAACAGACATTGTTACGCTGACAGTCTTCCTTGTTTGGCTTGGCGACCACAGTCTTGATCTGACTTTCATTCTTGATGTTCCCCTGCTACCAGGTTGGCTTGAACTCAAACTGAGGTTGCTTCCAAGTATGAACCTTCAGAAAAACTTGCCCTTCCTTCTTGGGTTCAAACTTGCGTTTGCGGTCTTCATAGGCAGTCTTATGATCATTAACCAGTTTGTGTTCCCTTTCGGCAATGAGTGCCTTGTTCACCAAAGTTTGAAAATCGGGGAAATCCAGCATGCTGAGTGCACATCGGAGGGTAAGGTTGAGTCCTCCGAGGAACCGATCTATCTTCCGTTCTTTGGTGGCCACATCATGAGTGGAGTAACGGGCCAAGTGATTGAACTTGTTTAAATATTCACTTACCGTCGAGGTCCCTTGGGTAAGAGTGAGAAATTCTCGCTGCTTGACCTGCATCATGCCGGCAGGAATATGGTACTTGCGGAATATATCTTTGAATTTAGGAGTTTAAGCATCACTTAGGAGGGTGATCAAGTGGTAAAAATTTCAGCTAAAAAGGATCAAGGAAAAATATAGTTGCTTCACAATGTCCTCTTTCTGACCAGAAGCAAAAACATTTTCCCTGGCTGAAATTTTCCAAATGACCATGGGATATTTTTGTATAGGAAGGTGAGGCATGATCCAAAGAATATTTGGGAATTTTCTTGGAATTTTTAGAGCAATAAAAATAGGGGTTGCTTCATAGCTTAGTGAGAAAAGGAGCATTTTCAGGGAGAAAATGAATATAATGCCATTAAATAAAAATATACAATGGCATTATTTTGAGAGGGATGAGGTCTAGGAAGGGTTTAAGGATGAAAGAACCCACTTGGAAGAAAATCAAAAATAAATCCAAGTGGTAAGTCCAAAACAAATGACTGGAAAACCCAAATGCAAATAAAATATTCAATAAATCCAAATAAAAGAAAAAGGCAAAAATCCAGGGTGTTACAAACCTCCCCCCCCTTAGGATGAATCTCGTCCTCAAGATTCGGTTGCTCAGGAAACAAATATGGGTATGCAGTCCTTAAGAAATCCGCTCTTTCCCAGGTGGCCTCATCTTCGGTGTGGTGTTCCCATTGGACCTTGTAAAACTTTATAGTTTTGCTGCGGGTGACTCTGTCCATTTCTTCCAAGATTCTCAAGGGTTTCTCCTCGTATGTTAAATCTTTGGCAAGCTCCAGTTCTGCCATATCCGTTTGTTTTGCGGGTGGTGCGATGCATTTTCGTAGCTGAGACACGTGGAACACATCAAGCACCTCGGATAGCTCGTGAGGTAATTCTAACTGATAAGCCACTTTACCAACTCGGGTCATAACTGGAAACGGACCGATGTATCTTGGTGCGAGCTTTCCCCGGGTGTGAAACCTTTTAACTCCTTTCATGGGGGTAACTCGGAGATATGCATATTCACCTGGTTCGAAGCTGATCTGCCTGTGCTTTGAGTCATAGTAACTCTTCTGGCGAGATTTTGCCACTTGCAGTCTGTCTCAAATTTCTTTGACTTGCTTTTCTACTTCCATCATCAAATCAGTCCCGAAGATTCGGCTGTCTCCTGTCTGAGACCAGTTCAACGGGGTACGGCACTTACGTCCATATAGAGCCTCAAAAGGTGTCATCTTGAGGCTAGTCTGGTAGCCGTTGTTGTAAGAGAACTCAGCGTACGGCAGGCTGTCTTCCCATTTGGGTCCATGAGCGAGAGCGCATGCCCGAAGCATATCTTCCAAGATTTGATTTACCTGCTCTGTCTGTCCGTCTGTCTACGGGTGATAAGCGGTGCTATGCTTTAAAGTGGTTCCCAAGGCTTGGTGTAGACGTACCCAGAATGCCGAGGTAAACAAAGATCCTCGGTCTGAAGTGATAGTCCTTGGTACCCCATGCATACTGACAATCCTGGATACGTAGAGTTGAGCGAGTTGATCTGCACGGTAAGTTGTCCTTATTGGAATAAAGTGGGCCACCTTGGTGAGCATGTCGACCACGACCCATATGGCATTGTTGCCTCGTGGTGTCCTTGGTAATCCCACGATAAAGTCCATGCATATATCATCCCATTTCCATTGTGGAACGGGTAAGGGTTGAAGTAGACCGGCTGGTTTCTGGTGTTCAGCCTTCACCTTGTTGCATATATCACAACAGGCGATGTAATAGGCGATATCTTTCTTCATGCCTTCCACCAGAATGTTTGCTTTAAGTCTTGATACATTTTAGTGCCTCCTGGATGGATAGAGTATGCGAACTCGTGGGCTTCCTTCAGAATTTGCTGCTTTAATTCCCCGAGGTCCGGTACACAGACTCGATCCCGAAATCGGAGTGTACCTTTGTCATCAATGTTGAAATCTGGCGCCTTTCCTTCTCGTACTTGAACCATTATCTTTAGTAACATAGGGTCACCAGGTTGAGCCTTTCGAATTTCGTCTTCCAGGTTAGGGGTTACTTCCAAGATAACCGAGCAAATTGCATCACACAAGATCATATTGAGCTGAGCTATCTCTTCTTGAAGTGCTGGGTGCAGACGCTCGATTGATGTATTTGCGATAGCTGGTTTGCGACTGAGAGCATCGGCGACCACATTTGCTTTTCCTGGGTGGGAGTTGATACCCAGGTCATAGTCTTTGACCAACTCAAGCCATCTTCTTTGTCGGAGATTCAAGTCTGGTTGCGTGAATATATATTTGAGACTCTTGTGGTCGGCGTAGATTTGGCATCGTTTTCCAATGATGTAATGCCTCCAAATTTTTAAGGCATGCACCACAGCTGCCATCTCTAAGTCATGGGTAGGATAATTCTCCTCATGGGGTCGGAGCTGTCTTGATGCATAGGCCACGACCTTTCCATCTTGCATAAGAACACATCCAATGCCACGCATGGATGCGTCGCAATAGATGTCGAAGCTCCGGTAGATATCTGGTAGAGTCAATACTGGAGCGGTGGTCAACCGGGTCTTGAGCTCATTGAAACTGTTCTCACATGCTTCCGTCCATATAAACTTCTGATTCTTCTTGAGTAATTCAGTCATTGGCTTGGCAATCTTTGAGAAGCCTTCAATGAAGCGACGGTAATAACCTGCCAGACCCAAGAAACTCCTGACTTCTGTTGCTGAAACAGGTGTCCTCCATTTCAGGACTTCTGTAACTTTGCTTTGATCCACTGCCACTCCTTGAGCGGAAAGAGTATGCCCAAGGAATCCCACTTCTTTTAGCCAAAATTCGCATTTGCTGAACTTGGCGTAGAGTTGATGAGCGCGTAATCGTCCCAACACTGCTCGGAGATGTTGCTTGTGCTCTTCTTCACTTTTGGAATATATGAGGATGTCATCAATGAACAACACTACAAACTTGTCCAAAAAGTCCATGAACACCTTGTTCATCATGTGCATGAAGAATGCAGGAGCGTTGGTCAGCCCAAATGACATGACCGTATACTCGTACAGCCCGAGGGATTCATTAGCGTGACTTCTCTTGTTGCGCAGTTGATGCAGACCTGATGTCTTGTCAGCCAATCCATCCACAAAATAATATCCAAGGTGGGAGACTCAATGGATACCAGTGATGCGGGGAAGACGACTCCATTGATTGATATTTTCAATCCTCGGCATACAATATTTGTCTTGAGCCTGGATCCGGGGGATTGTACCACCATAGCTTTGTCCAAAAGAGTATAGGAAAGGCGATGTTGGGCAACAAAACTCCGCGAAATAAAAGAATGGGAAGCCCCGGAATCAAATAAAATGGTTGCAGGTATGTCATTAACAGGAAACATACCAATGACCACATCGGGAACTTCAGAGGCTTCTTCGGCGGAGATGTGATGAACTTGCCCTTGAATATACCTCCGTTTGGGGAATTGCCCCACATAGTTGACTTGAGGCTTCAGGTTGGCTGTTGGCTTGCCGTTTTTGGGGCACTGCCTAGCGTAATGCCCCGTCTGTCCACATGTGAAACAGGCATTGTTATGCTAACAGTCTTCCTTGTTTGGCTTGGCGACCACAGTCTTGATCTGACTTTCATTCTTGATGTTCCCCTGCTGCCAGGTTGGCTTGAACTCAAACTGAGGTTGCTGCCAAGTACGAACCTTCTGAAAAACTTGCCCTTCCTTCTTGGGTTCGAACTTGCGTTTGCGGTCTTCATAGGCAGTCTTATGATCATTAACCAGTTTGTGTTATCTTTCGGCAATGAGTGCCTTGTTCACCAAAGTTTGAAAATCGGTGAAATCCAGCATGCTGAGTGCACATCGAAGGGTAAGGTTGAGTCCTCCGAGGAACCGATCTATCTTTCGTTCTTCGGTGGCCACATCATGAGTGGAGTAACGGGCCAAGTGATTGAACTTGTTTAAATATTCACTTACCGTCGAGGTCCCTTGGGTAAGAGTGAGAAATTCTCGCTGCTTGACCTTCATGATGCCGGCAGGAATATGGTACTTGCGGAATATATCTTTGAATTTATCCCAAGTAATCTCGTCTTCAGTGGGCCACATCACTTTGGCATTGTCCCACCATATAGCAGCTGGTCCTTCTAGATAATGAGTGGCGAAGGGCACTTTGTCAGCATCTTCAGTGCGAGCAATTTCCAGCTTCTTCTCAATGGTCCTCAACCAATCATCGGCTTCCATCGGGTCCACTGCTTGACTGAAACTTGGCGGTTTGGTCCTCTGAAAGTCTGACAGCTTGGAGTGATTACCATTGTGATTATTCTGACCAACCACAGTCTGCATGCTTCTCAGGAATTCCATCAGGTCTTGGTTTCTCTTCTCCTCAAACATCCGCATAATCTGCTCTGTCGTGGGTGCTTGAGGTGGAGGAGGTGGTGGCTGATATGGTTCTGGAGAATGTCCTGCTTGCCTGGCGGATCGACGAACTGGAGTATCGTCGCCACCATGACAGTTACTGCCACACCTTGTCATCCTATATATGTTTCCCAATACGAAGCATCGAGATGAGCAACAACCATTAGGGGAAAACAAGAAAAATAGGGAGGTGAAGCAACAAACCCAGCAGAGAAATCGAGAAAAGCCAAAGCGAATAACAGAAAGCAACATAATTATACAATACATCATCCAGCATACATAGCAGGGCAACAACATGGATAGTACTACTACATCCATACAACCAAACACCACATCATCCTCGTCTACATGCGACGACCTGGATCGCACTTGCACGCTGACGGTCCTGCTGGTGTCTCCTCGGTGTCGGACTCCGAATCGGAACTGATAACGGATACATCCGGAGCAAAGGAAACATGACGACGCTGACGGGAAGACTCTTCCTCAGGGTCTGGAGCAGGGTGACTCCGCAGCATCGAAGCGGCTGGGGTAGCGAGCAGCATAGCCCACTGGGCTGGGGACTCATGAAGAGTCACTACCGACGTGCCTGAGTTACTCTGAGAAGGCGTGGGGGTCACTGGGGTGGGTGGAGGTAAGGTAGCTGGAGGAACAAGTGATGTGTGGATAAGCAGAGGTGGAGCGAAGGTAGATCGAGTGGCAGCTAGCTCGCCTCGAACACGGTTCAGCTCCTGGGCTAGGCTAGTGATCAGAAAATATCCCGCCGTTATGTAGCGAGACAGGTGACTGGCTGACCGGTCACACTCCGGATTAATGTAAGGGAAGCGGATCTGTCCCGACTCATACAGGGACGGATAGAAGTAGAAACCTGGGTGAGTCTGCATCTGAACCTCGTTATAGCGCAGGTCAGTGAGAGCCTCGAATGCTGCAAACTGGACCGCCTGGTCGGGTGTAGAAGCAGTCCCGCCCTTGGTGGAGCGAGTGTACGTGCCCACCACGGTACTGTTGTGCAGGATGACCTCCGCGTGATACTCGTAAACACCATCAGCAAGCTGCTCTCGGTACACCTGGTATATGGGATCATCGCCATCGGGGTAGAGTCGGCGCCATACGTTGCTAAGCAGATGCGGAAAGGTGGAAGGTGCCGGCTCGGGCTAGTACGGATAAGGGACTGGTGCCATCTACACTCACAATATTAGATGATCAGTATTAATACTAAGCTATATGCATGCCATGCAACACCCAAGTGCAGAGTCTAACCTCAAACCACTTCAAAGGCTAACACTACCGTTTTCTAACGCGTCGGGGGTCTAGGGCATCCTACAGTCAGCGCGGCTCTGATACCAAGCGTTGTGGCACCCCGGCTCAGAGCAACCGGTTTACCTTGCATTGCCAGCCCAGAGATCAAGTCTTCTGGCAATACACAACAACTTGGTACAGAAAACAACCGCTTTATTGATCTCTTAGCGGGAGCATGGTTTTACATTTTACATGATGAGCGAGGCCAAGCGGCACACACGGTGTGGCTGCACTTATGTACATTATTTAGTAGACATAGCAGGGGCCTCGATGATAAGGGAACTACTATGCGGCAGCGGAACGACGGGGTAATGGAACTCCATTCCACAGGGACACTGCTGGGACACGGCCTAGAGCGCGACATACTGCTCGACATCAACTCCTTGCACGGCTTCTCCTTCATCTGGCATGATAAGCCACGTGAGTACTTTGAATGTACTCGCAAGCTCACAACAAACAAAACAAGTGCGACAAACAACAACAAGGCATTTAACAGATTTAATGCATGAGCATGATACTACTTGACATGAGGTGTGCGTGCAATATTGCCATGGTCCTCGGGACCAACTTACCATCTCGGGGTTACCGCGTAACCGCCGTTCATAACTTACCAATGTGATCCTCACTTGATCACTTCCACACCTTTCATAGTGATCCTCGATCACCATTTCTGCGTGTGCCATCTTGTGAATCTTAGTGTGCAAGTTAATTATATTTATTGACCCACGGCGTGACCTACTACAAACTGTGTCCATATCCGAGGACGCGGCTATCGATAGATTATACACTCTGCAGAGGTTAGTACACTGTACCCACACCACGGAACTCATGGCCTCGTGCTCCCATTCGGGTGGACCAACGACATTCCGACAAAACCAATCTATTGCATGACACTCTCCCGGCCACTCCGACAAACTCCCCTTTGGTCTATGTCCTGGTTGACCCTGATGTCCACATGTGACATCCGCCACCTCTGTGGCTGGCACCGTCGTGGCCAAACATCAACATTGTCCCAAACGGGGACCTCGGTACCATCAAAACTCGGGTCCTCAAGGTTATGACTGCCTACCGGGCCAGGGTAGCGCCAGAACACAACCTTCCCTCGTAGGAGGCACCGGCGAGAGGCATGGCAATAGACCGCATTAGGGCCTCCCCATCCAGGCAAGTGTGGTTGCACTGGTGGGCTCGATTCGGTGGCACCATGACTCGATCAACAGCATGTTCAAGTTGGATTATTATCAAGTTTAACTTGAAGAGAAAATGATTCGAGCCATAGTGTGTGAATGGATGCACGGGTCACGATTATGAATGATGAATGCATCATACTACCATATGTGCATATGACATGATTCCTACTGCCTACATTAACAAGTAAGCATGTAACCTACTATATAATATCAAAATGACAGAACAAAGTCTATGCAGTAAAAGTTATATAGCAAGTTATTTTAAATATTGAGTATATTATGAATTTAATTCCATTAAACCAAAGTCATTGCTATGCCATCCTTGTATATGAATGTTGTGGCTTGCCTTGGTTCAGAGGAGTGTCACAATACTCCTGGCCTTCTCCAACACAACTAAGTTCCTCTGAAAATAATTTAAATGCAAAAAGAAAATGTCACATAACACTGTTTATTGCACCAGAAATTCTCAACAGCAAGAAAAATTCTGAAATTTGGTATACAGAAACTTTGGAATTTTATAAACCAGTAGCAAAAAGAATCGTCTCATTTGGACTTACAGATAAAAAGTTATGGCTGGTCAAAGTTAGGGTCAAACTCTGGATTAAAAATGAATTAAATCAATTTCCAGAAAATCCCAGAGGGGCTGACGTCGAAGGCGTATTTTGGAAATACGCTTCCACTTAGATACCCCTTCGCGCCCGAGAGAGAGAATGACAGGTGGGGTCCCTGTCCTGTTTTAAACGAGAGAGAGAGAGAGAGGAACAGGGCCTGGCGGCTCTGTCATCGGCGTTTCTCCGGCGAGGAGACGTCGGCGATCGCCGGAGGGAGGGGGAATGGGACCAACTCGACGAGACGGTCACGCACGTACCCGAAGCTCGAGCTGAGGAGGTCGAACGGCGTCGCGGCGATCCTCTCTAGAGACGGCGGCGGCGGAGCTGATCGGGATCGGCGTTTCCGGCGGCAATCCGGCGAGCTCTTGGTACCGTCGTGCTCAGGAGGTTGCTACGGTCTCAGGGGTGGCAGTGGTTGGAGCTGAGGTGGCCTAGAATGAGTGCACGAAGGAGAGGGATCCGCGGCCGTCGCCGGCGAGGTTTGAAGGCCAGAGGCCTTCCCGGCGTTGCCAGCAGCTACTAGGGCTCGATTTGAGGTCAGTGGTGAGGTTTGGGATGGCTAGAATGATCGGGGAGGGGCTCTATTTATAGGAGGAGGCGCGGCAGTGCTCGGGCTCCGCCGGAGTTGAGCTGCAGGGGAGGAGAGGGGAGGATAAGCACGGGCAGCGGCGTGGAGGTGAAGCAGAGGAGCACAGGGCGACGCGGTGCACGCGTGCAGCCACAGTGGCGCGCACTACGCGCGAAAAACGGGCACGCGAGCTCACTGTTCCCGCCGCTAGCTCTCGGCCTCTTCCGGCGAGCTGCATTCCGGCGTCGGGGAGGAGCAGGGAGAGGATTGGGTGGCGCACGAGGGTTGGCTGCGGCGCTGGGACACGGAGAGGTGTCGCGGGGAGGAAGGATGGACGGCGGCCGATCGGACCCGACGTGCAGAGCGCACAGAGCGCATGCATTGCACCCTGCCCGCACGCGGTCACCGCGTGCACTGGCACGCGGGGTGCTTTCGGCGCTGCCAAACCGTGTCCTAGGTGTTGTCCCTTCACCACTTTGCCAAGGAATGCGCCGGGCTTGCCAAATGGTGCATTGGAGGTGACAAATGGCTGGGATTCTTGGGCTGATTTTAGGCGTTTAAGCATCACTTAGGAGGGTGATCAAGTGGTAAAAATTTCAGCTAAAAAGGATCAAGGAAAAATATAGTTGCTTCACAATGTGCTCTTTCTGACCAGAAGCAAAAACATTTTCCCTGGCTGAAATTTTCCAAATGACCATGGGATATTTTTGCATGGGAAGATGAGGCATGATCCAAAGAATATTTGGGAAATTTCTTGGAATTTTTAGAGCAATAAAAATAGGGGTTGCTTCATAGCTTAGTGAGAAAAGGAGCATTTTCAAGGAGAAAATGAATATAATGCCATTAAATAAAAATATCCAATGGCATTATTTTGAGAGGGATGTGGTCTAGGGAGGGTTTAAGGATGAAAGAACCCACTTGGAAGAAAATCAAAAATAAATCCAAGTGGTAAGTCCAAAAGAAATGACTGGAAAACCCAAATGCAAATAAAATATTCAATAAATCCAAATAAAAGAAAAAGGCAAAAATCCAGGGTGTTACAACCCGCAGCACCCGCAACGTATCAGCAGAGGCCTACACGTCGTCGCAAGAGAGGTGGTACTCTTTCATATCTGCTTAAGTTATTGATCTCACCTGGAAAATAGATCGTCACTTGTTTGCTGTACTTTCTTGTCCATACCTAATCTTTATTTGTTACTCCCTCCATTCCACAATGTAGTGCGCCCACGCTTCCCGAGATCTAAGTTTGACCATAAATTTAACCAACGAGACTGACTGCGGCGGGAGCAAAAATTATACCACTAAATTCGCTATTTCGATACAAATTCAGTGGTATAATTTTTGCTCCCGCAGCAGTCGGTCTCATTGGTTAAATTTATGGTCAAACTTAGATCTCGGGAAGCGCGGGCGCACTACATTGTGGAATGGAGGGAGTAGTTGAAAGCAAACATTGGTTGCAAAGTAGCCTTTGTCCGGTTAGCACCTTCAGATCCACCATGGCACGATCAACACTATACTCGCAATGCTTATGGTTTTCCCCTTTTATATTCACTACCATCATCCTAGGTGCTTCGTGTCGTGCTAGCACTGCTCCTCAACCCATCAAGCGAAACAACATGCCACTCATAATTCCAAAGCTTAGTTGTTCAAATACGAATCTGATATGATGCTGATATTACTAAAACAGAGAACGTTTAATTGGTCAGCTAATGTTCCTACATTACTTTCAAAAAGCATGTGCGCCACATATGGAGAGACAGCAGGGAATTGCATATCTTTCTGCGCTCTGGTTCATCATGGGTGGGCAACACACATTGTATTATCCAAAATCTGCTTGCTCTTCTTTAACATGTTCCTCTTCTGTTCTTCTTAATAAGTATAGTAGTACAGTATGTTCCTTGTCGGGAACTGGAGCAGGGACATTTGCAGTCGACATGTATATTGGGTCGCTTCTGATGGATGCTTTCAACTATTCTAGTTGGTCTGCCATAATATCCAGGAAATGCTGGGAGCTGTGTCGCCTTTGAGAGTCTAGACTGATAGTAACAGTATTGCGCCTTCAGTTGAATAGAGCTGCCCCTGTAGGGGATCCGAAGCGTTTCCAGCCGTACTAGCCATACAATCCCATATGTTCCAGCTAGTTCCACTTTCCCAATTTCACTCGTGATGCTTAGGGTTTTCCCCTTTTATCTACACTACTATGATCTGCATAGGTGCTTTGTGTCGTACTAGCAGCACTCCACCCTTCAAGCTAAACAACACACCACTCATAATTCCAAAGCTTAGTTGTTCAAATACGAATGTGATATGATACTGATATTAGTTAACAGACACACATTTAATTGGTCAGCTAATGCTCCCACTTGAGTTTCCAAATGCATGTGGCAACATATAGAGAGACAGCAGGGAATTGCATTTCTTTGTCACTTGTTTACTGTACTATCTTGTCCATACCAAATCTTAGTTGTTAGTTGAAAGAAAACATCGGTTGCTAAGTAGCCTTTGGGTGGTTTGCAGCTTCAGATCAGCCATGCCACGGTCAACACTATACTCATCATGCTTAGGGTTTCCCCTTTTTATGATCACTACAATCAGCCTACGTGATTCGTGTCGTAAGAGCACTGCTCCACCCATCAAGCTAAACAAGCTTAGTTGTACAAATTCGAATATGATATGATGCTGATATTAGTAAGACAGAGACAGGTTTAATTGGTCAGCTAAATGTTCAACTAAATGTTCCTACTTTAGTTTCGAAACGCATGTGAGCCACATATAGAGAGACACGAAGGAAGAGTATTTCTCTGTGCGCTCTGGTTCATCATGGGTGGGAAACACACATTGTATTATCCAAAATCTGCTTGCTCTTCTTTAACATGTTCCTCTTCTGTTCTTCTTAATAAGTATAGTAGTACAGTATGTTCCTTGTCAGGAACTGGAGCAGGGACATTTGCAGTCGACAGTTATACTGGGTCGCTTCTAATGGATGCTTTCAACTATTCTAGTTGGTCTGTCATAATATCCAGGAAATGCTGGGAGCTGTGTCGCCTTTGAGAGTCTAGACAGATAGTAACAGTATTGCGCCTTCAGTTGAATAGAGCTGCCCCTGTAGGGGATCCGAAGCATTTCCAGCCGTACCGGCAATACAAGCCCATATGTTCCAGCTAGTTCCACTTTCCCGATTTTACTCGTGATGCTTAGGGTTTTCCCCTTTTATCTACACTACTATGATCTACGGAGGTGCTTTGTGTCATACTAGCAGCATTCCACCCTTCAAGCTAAACAACTGATACGTCTCAGTCGTATCTACTTTTCCAAACACTTTTTGCTCTTGTTTTGGACTCTAATTTGCATGATTTGAATGAAACTAACCCGGACTGACGTTGTTTTTAGCAGAACTACCATGGTGTTGTTTTTGTGCAGAAATCAAAGTTCTTGGATTTGGACGAAACTTTTTAGAGAATTTTTATGGAATATATAAAAATTATTGGCGCAAGAATCAACAGAAGAGGGGCCACCTGTTGCCCACAAGGTAACAGGGCACAACCCCCCTAGGGCGCGCCCTGATGCCTTGTGGGGCCAATAGGCGGCCGTCTGACCTAATTCCAACGCTATAAATTCACTTTCTCCGAGAAAAAAATAAGAAAAGAAGTTTCATCGCATTTTACGATACGGAGCCGCCGCCACCTCCTGTTCTTCATCGGCATGGCTGATCTGGAGTCCGTTCGGGGCTCCGGAGAGGAGGATTCGACGCTGTCGTCATCATCAACCATCCTCCATCACCAATTTCATGATGCTCACCACCGGGCGTGAGTAATTCCTTCGTAGGCTTGCTGGGCGGTGATGGGTTGGATGAGATTTATCATGTAATCGAGTCAATTTGTTAGGGCTTTGATCCCTAGTATCCACTATGTTCTGAGATTGATGTTGCTATGACTTTGCTATGCTTAATGCTTGTCACTAGGGCCCAAGTGCCATGATTTCAGATCTGAACCCTTTATGTTTTCATGAATATATTTGTGTTCTTGATCCTATCTTGCAAGTTATATGCACCTATTACGTGTTATGATCCGCATACCCCAAGGTGACAATAATTGGGATTCTTTCCGGTGATTGCCGTAGTTTGAGGAGTTCATGTATTCACTAAGTGCTAATGCTTTGTTCTGGTTCTCTATTAAAAGGAGACCTTAATATCCCTTAGTTTCCTTAAGGTCCCCGCTGCCACGGGAGGTTAGGACAAAAGATGTCAGGCAAGTTCTTATTATAAGCACATATGACTATATACGGGATACATGCCTACATTACATTGATGAATTGGAGCTATTGTGTATCGCCCTAGGTTGTGACTGTTATATGATGAATATCATCCAACATAATTATCATCACCGATCCAATGCCTACGACTTTCTCATATTGGTTTCTGCTAAGTTACTTTGTTACTACTGCTTTACACTTGCTACAAATTGCTACTGTTACTGTGTTACTGTGTTACTATTACTACTGCTATTGAAACTATCATACTACTGTGCTACTAAACACTTTGCTACAGATATTTAGTTCTCCAGGTGTGGTTGAATTGACAACTCAACTGCTAATACTCGCAAATATTCTTTGGCTCCCCTTGTGTCGAATCAATAAATCTGGGCGAAATACTACCCGCGAAAACTGTTGCGATCCCCTATACTTGTGGGTTATCAAGACCTTTTTCTGGCGCCATTGCCGGGGAACATAGCTCTATTTGTTGAGTCACTTGGGATTTATATCTGTTGATCTATGAAGAATTTGAAAGACTCTAAGACCAAGATCGTTCCCTCTAAGACGAGGGGAGGTAAGGAACTGCCATCTAGCTCTGCACTTGATTCACCTTCTGTTTTGAGTAGACTTGCGACACCACCACCCGTTATGCAATCTGTTATGTCGCAAGTTATTGATGATACTACTTCTGCTATGAATGATACTATTGATGATGCTAGTACTATCCTTGATAATACTGTGCCACTTGGTGAATTTCTTGATGAACAACTTGCTGAAATGAATGAAATATGATCCTAAGTTTGCTACCTCTCCCATATTTGTTACTGATAAGGATTATGAATTCTCTGTCGATCCTGAGTTGATTACTTTGGTTGAATCTGATCCTTTTCATGGTTATGAAACTGAAACTGTTGTGGCACATCTTACTAAGTTGAATGATATTGCCACCCTATTTGCTCATGAGGAAAAAATTCGCTATTACTATATTCTTAAGTTGTTTCCTTTCTCATTAAAGGGTGATGCTAAGAAATGGTTTAATACTCTTGCTCCTGGTTGTGTGCGTAGTCCCCAGGATATGATATATTACTTCTCTGAAAAATATTTTCCTGCTCATAAGAAACAAGCTGTCTTACAGGAAATATTTAACTTTGTGCAAATTAAAGAAGAGAATCTCCCTCAAGCTTGGGGGAGGCTTCTCCAACTACTTAATGCTTTGCCTGATCATTCTCTTAAGAAAAATGAAATACTTGATATCTATTATAATGGACTAACTGATGCTTCTAGGGACTACCTAGATAGTTGTGTTGGTTGTGTTTTCAGGGAACGAACTATTGGACAGGCTCAAGTACTATTGAATAATATATTGAGAAATGCTGATGATTGGACACTTCCTGAACCACCACCTAAGCTAACTCCGAAGAAGAGAGGTATTCTATTCCTCAGTCCAGAAGATAGCAAGAAGCCAAGAAATCTATGAAGGAAAAAGGTATTAAAGCTGAAGATGTTAAGAATTTACCACCTATTGAAGAGATACATGGGCTCGACATCCCGACACAGGTAGTGGAGGCAAATTCCCTCACTAGATTTGATGAAGGTGATATTCCGTATAATAAATCTGCTAGTCAATGCCTGTATGAATTTGATAATTACATCATTAAACAGGAACACTTTAATATGTATGTTAGCAATCAACTAAAACGGAATGCCATCATGATTGAACGCTTGAGTGATTTGATGTTTAGAACTGCTAATGATGTTAAATGCTTGAGTAAACATGCTTCTATGGTTCAGACTCAGTTAGAACAAATTGCTAAGTCACAAAATAATTTGCTTGATGAGATGAATAATAAAAAGAATGACCATGTTGTTAGAGTTGTTACTAGAGGAGGTAGAATGACTCAGGATCCTCTATATCCTGAAGGTCATCCTAAAAGAATTGGACAAGATTCTCAAAGAAATAATATTGATGCACCTAGTCCATCTAAGAAGAAAAAGAAAAAGAAAAATGACAAAACTTTGCTTGCTCCTAGTGAACCTGAGATAGAAAAACCTCCTGAGAATCATAATGATGCTTCTATTTCTGATGCTGAGACACAATCTGGTAATGAACATACACCTAGTGATAATGATAATGACAATGATAATGATAATGATGATGTTCATATTGATGCTCAACTAGATAATGATGTAGAAATAGAACCTGCTGTTGATCTTGATAACCCACCTCCTAAGAATAAAAGATATGATAAAAGAGACTTTATTGCTAGAAAACATGGAAAAGAAAGAGAACCATGGGTTCAAAAACCTATGCCTTTTCCTACTAAACCATCTAAAAATAAGGATGATGAAGACTTCGAGCACTTTGTTGAAATGCTTAGACCCGTCTTTTTGCGCACTCGCTTGATTGATATGTTGAAAATGTCTCCATATGCTAAATATATGAAAGATATTGTCACTAATAAAAGAAAGATACATGAAGCTGAAATTTCCACCATGCTTGCAAATTATTCTTTTAAGGGTGGAGTACCTAAAAAGTTAGGAGATCCGGGAATACCTACTATACCATGCTCCATTAAAAGAAGTTATGTCAAAACTGCTTTATGTGATTTGGGAGCCGGTGTTAGTGTTATGCCTTTCTCTTTATATAGAAGACTTGATTTGAATAAACTCACACCTACTGAAATATCCTTGCAAATGGCTGATAAATCCACTGCTATACCTATTGGAATTTGCGAGGATGTTCCTGTTGTAGTTGCAAATGTTACTATCTTGTCAGACTTTGTTATACTTGATATGCCCGAGGACGACAACATGTCGATTATCCTTGGAAGACCCTTTTTGAATACTGCAGGGGCTGTTATTGATTGCAATAAAAGCAAGGTTACTTTCCATGTCAATGGTAATGAGCATACGGTTTATTTCCCGAAGAAACAAACTTCAGTGAATGGTATCAATTGTATTGAAAAAGTTTCGACAATCACTATTGGGGCATTCAAATTTACTCTTCCTACCGTCAAAAAGAAATATGAAATTCTTATCGTTGGGGAAATGCATATCCCCGTTGAGGTAACTTAGTGTTATACAAAAATTCTTCGGTTTCATGTCACTCGGAAATAGTTTGTGAATAAGACTTGATCAACCTTATTAATGGATTCTTTTTGATGGGCATGTGGTCGATGAATTTAGTAAGCACAACTTTCTATAATTTTAGTTTGCTCTCTGTTATTTATAGTTTAAATAAATTAAAACACCATGATTATCTTGTTTTCTGAATTATCCGTGCAATAAAAAATGGCCCAAAAATAAAAGTGCTCAGAATGCAATAAAATTTTAACATGATTTTTTCTGGAATATATAAGAATTTTTGGTACTGAGAACAACCCAGGGGGGGTGCACCTATTGCCCACAAGGCAACAGGGCGCGGCCACCCCCCCAGGGCGCGCCAAGATGCCTTGTGGGTCCCACAGGGACCCACTCACTTATCCATTTAGCCCACTTCATCTCCTACCTCCAGAAAAAAAATCGTTGTAGCTCTCTCTCTCTCTTGTGTTCTTGCTCCCAAACCTGAGATTTTCGATCTCTTTGCTTGGAGCTCCGTTTTCGAAACTGTTTTGAGGGATTGCTCCTTGGTATGTGACTCTCCCATTGCTCCAATTAGTTTTTGCTTTAGTGGATTATATTTTGCATAAATTGCTGCTATTGGTGCTACTGAAAATGAGCTTGCATGTTAAATTCTTTGAGTTCTAAGTAGTTTGAATGCTTGATATAGCCTCTAGGCACTTGTATGAGTAGTTGCTATCAATCTTGTGAAGTTTTGTTAACATCTTTTTGTGGTCCAAATTTTTTCAGAAATTTGTTCTTAGGAAAATGAACTTTCTTCAGAGGGGTTCTTCGAGCCGGAGCTCCAAGGGTGTCCTTGGGGATGCCCATGACCACGACCTCAACATTCCGCGTAGGACGGAGGTCCGACCGTGCGAGTGGCCGCACAACACCTTCATGAACGAAGCCGGGTTCCGTCAAGAGTTCGCACAATTTGTTGCGAACGCCGGGCTGACCAACTTCCTCGCAGATGAGTGTGACCAGCACCACATCCTTACAAATTCCTTTGTTCAAATTTTTTATTTCATGCCTAGGCTTGATATCCCCATGGTGCGTTTCGATTTATATGCTGAACATCATGAGTTAACGCTAGATGAGTTTTGTGAGATATGCTTGATCCCTTCTGATGGGGATTTGAGGGAGCCTCGGCCTGAGGAGTTCGAGGACTTCCTTCGCACTTTGACTGTGGGGGAATTTAGGGGCGTTTCAAAAGCCCGTGTTACTAGCTTGCATTTTCCTGCTGTGCACTACTTTACTTTATTCATAGGGAAATGTTTGACCGCCAGGGAGGAAGGTGGTATGGTCAGTGCCCCTAACCTCACCGTCTTGCGTCGTGCTATTCACGGCGATAACACTTTTAGCTTGGGAGCTATCATTGCACACCGCTTACACATCAACAGGACTAAGGGTAAAATCCATGGCGGTATTTATGCTTCGCGTCTCGTGAAACGTTTTAATGTTGCTATCCGCCCAATTGACTACTTGCTGCCCAAGGATTATTTAGACCAACAGTGCATGATCGATCACCACTTTATTGATGAACCCGAACCTCCTCAATATATTCGTTATAACCTGGTTTTCAGCGAGAGAACTCGCGATATTATTCCGTTGCCTGCACCCTCTTTGTTTGACTCTCATGCCAGGAACGGATACACTATCATGCCGGCGGACATCACAACTTACAGGAACGAGCTGGCGGCAGCGGAGAACGAGGTCCAGCAGTGGGACCCTCAGGTGCCTCCGCCCCAGTACTATCCGCCCGGTCCTGATGGATACTACGGGTGGTGATTACCAAGCTAGGCCAAAAGCCTAAGCTTGGGGGAGTACGTATCTCTCACCGACATTACATTCATGTTCTCACATTCATTCCAGTTGTCGGTGTTCATCCTTTTTCATTGTATATCCATGTTAGTTTTATTTTCGTTTTCTTCTTGTGTGTTTGAAAAACTTCAAAAACCCAAAAATATTTCTCGCTTCTTTTCGGTTTTTCTTTCCCGTTTGTTAGTTCGTAGTATTAAAAGAAAACCCAAAAAGATTTCTCGTTTCTTCTTTTGCTTGTTGGGAGTTCTCCCGTGTAAATAGTTTTTCTCGCTTTTCATTTTTCTTCTTTAATTTGCTTTCCTTCAGAAAAACTAAAAACTCCAAAAATATTTCAGTGTGTTTCTCTGAATTTCATTTCTTTTCATTGAGTTGTTGTAGGGAGAAGACCACGATGAAAATGATGAGTGGTTCTCATATGCTTTGTTGTTTATCTAACGAAGAGCCGATATTACATTGTCTTCTTCCTTGAATAAAATGTTTGTATATTCCAGCTTAGTCCACGGCACACTTGCACTATTATTATTTTCACATCATTCGGTCATGCAAGTGAAAGGCAATAATGACGATGATTTGATGAAGTGACTGTGGCAAGGAAAAGCTGGTATGAACTCTTCTTGTTTTTGGTTTTGTAAATATGTTTAACTCAGTACCCATGATTCAGCATATTATGAGTAAACATGTTTGTGATGACAATTAGAGATTATAGTTGCTCATGCCATGCTTAAGTAGCTAGGAGTGGATAATGATTTATCTTGGATGTCAACATGCATTAAAATGGTTATGATGTAGTATGTTAATATGGTATCCTCCTCTGAATGTTTCAAGTGGCTTGACTTGGCACATGTTCATGCATGTAGTTGATTCAAAACCAACATAGCCTCCACGATATTTATGTTCAGGGTGATTATATCCTACTCATGCTAGTATTCAATGTTAATTATTCTCAATGCATGATCATGACCATTTTCGCTCTCTAGTTGGTCGCTTCTCAATCTATTTGCTAGCCTTCACTTGTACTAAGCGGGAATTCTGCTTGTGCATCCACAATCCTTAAACCAAAGTTGTTCCAGATGAGTCCACCATATCTACCTATATGCGGTATTACTCTGCTGCTCCAAGTAAATTTGCATGTGCCACCTCTAATCATTCAAATAAACATCTGTTTTGTGTGCCCATACCGCTCATGGAGCGACAGGGGGCGGTCAGTATCTTCCATGCTAAGCGGGTTATTCTCGAGATGAGTATTTATTCACTTGTCATTGCACGAGAGAGGCTGGTATTTGGGATGCCCAGTCCTATGCTCAAAATCGAAAATATACAATGCAAACAAAGTCCCCCGGAAAGTTGTTGGTATGGAGGTCACCCGAGGATTCGGCTAGCCATGGCTTGTGTTGGTATGGTGGAGGGGGAGTAAACTTTACCTTTCCGCTTGGGAACCGCCTATAATGTGTTTAGCATGGAAGATATTGAAAACTCTCGGTCGTGACGTTGACAGGAAAAGTACACCTCCCAAAATTATTTTTCATCTCTGATTTAAGCTTCGAGCTCTGGCACCGCTGCAAATCCCTGCTTCTCTCTGCGAAGGGCCTATCTATTTACTTTTATGTTATTTACTTTATGTATTTTACTTTTATTGTTGAGTCTCACCTTCTTGCACTAAGCGCCAATCCTGAGAGCACTGATCATGTATATAGGCATCACGTCCGAGACAAGTAAACCGACTCCTGCCTGCATCTACTACTATTACTCCACACATCAACCGCTATCCAGCATGCATCTAGTGTATTAAGTCCATAAGAACGGAGTAACGCCTTAAGAACGATGACATGATGTAGACAAGATAAACTCACGTATGAATAAACCCCATCTTTTTACCCATAATAGCAACAATACATACGTGTCATGTCCCTTTCTGACACTGGGATTGAGCACCGCAAGATCGAACCCATTACAAAGCACCTCTTCCCATGGCAAGATAAATCAATCTAGTTGGCCAAACCAAATCAATAGATCAGAGAAGAAATACGAGGCCATAATAATCATGCATAAAAGAGATCAGAGAAGACTCAAATAATATTCATGGATAATCTGATCATAAACTCACAATTCATCGGATCCCAACAAACACACCGCAAAAAGTGATTACATCGGATAGAACTCCAAGAACATCGAGGAGAACATTGTATTGAAGATCAAAAAGAGAGAAGAAGCCATCTAGCTACTAACTATGGACCCGAAGGTCTGTGGTAAACTACTCACGCATCATCGGAAGGGCAGCAAGGTTGATGTAGAGCCCCTCCGTGATCGATTCCCCCTCCGGCGGAGTACCGTAGAAGGCCTCCAGATGGGATCTCTCGAGAACAGAAACTTGCGGCGGTGAAAAAAGTATTTCGTGGACTCCCCTGAGGGTTTCTGATTTTTTGGGCATTTATAGTGGAGGAATTAAGTCAAACGGAGCTGGGGTGGACCCACGAGGCACGAGGGCGATCCTGCCCCCCCCAGGCGCGCCCCGGTGGCTCGTGGCCACCTCCTCTGGTGTCTGGTCTTCTCCCAAAGCTTCTAGTGTTTATCTTGTCCAGAAAAAAATCTCCAAAAAGTTTCGTGGCATTTGGACTTCGTTTGGTATTGATTTTCTGTAAAACAAAAACAGGGCAGAAAACAGCAACTGGCATTGGGCACTAAGTTAATAGGTTAGTCTCCAAAAATGATATATAATTGCTGTAAATGATTATAAAAACATCCAAGATTGATAATATAACAGCATGGAACAATCAAAAATTATAGATATGTTGGAGACGTATCAACATCCCCAAGCTTAATTCCTGCTCGTCCTCGAGTAGGTAAATGATAAAAACATAATTTTTGATGTGGAATGTTGCCTAACATATTCATCACATATTCTTTTCTTTTATAGCATGGACATTGGACTTGAATGATTCAAAGCAATAGTCTATAATTCGACATGAAAATATAAATACTCAAGCATGCTAACAAGCAACCATGTCTTTCAAAATATCAACGCTAAAGAAAGTTATCCCTAGCCCATTATGCTCAATCATTGATCCATTCATGAAACACACTCAAATATTAGCTACACATAATGCACAAGTATGACAATAGTGCTCTCTAGTTGGTGATTTTGTAAGAGAAGATGGAGACTCAAATAAAAATAAAAATTGCATAAAAGTAAATAGATAGGCCCTTCGCAGAGGGAAGCAGAGATTTGTCAAATGTGCCAGAGCTCAAAGCTGAAATTAAAGAGATAAAAATATTTTGAGAGGCATGCTTTTCCTGTCAATGAAAACGACCGAGAATTCCCAATATTTTCCATGCTAGACACGTCATAGGCGGTTCCCAAATAAAAAGTAAAGTTTATTTCCTTTCCACCATTCTTTCATAATCCATGGCTAGCCGTATCCACGGGTGCCCTCCATACCAACACTTTCCAAGGAATTTTGTTGTTATTAATTTTTTATTCATTGTGGGACTGGGCATCCCTATTACCAGCCACTCTCTCGTGCAATGACAAGTGAATAAACACTCATCGTGAGAATAAGACACCTAGCATGGAAAATAATGGCCACCCCCTGCCGCTTCATGAGCGGTACGGGCACACAAAACGGAAAATTATTTTGAAAATTAGAGTTGGCACACGCAAATTTACTTGGAACGGCATTGAAATACCGCATATAGGTAGATATAGTGGACTCATTTGGCACAACTTGGGTTTAAGGATTTTGGATGCACAAGCAGTATTTCTGCTTAGTACAAATGAAGGCTAGGAAATAGATTGAGAAGCAACTAACCAAAAAACGAAAACGGTCATAAACATGCATTGAACATAACTAACACCGAATAATGCACCATAAGTCGGATATAATTTCATTGCATAACTATTGACTTAACGTGCATGCATAGGAAATCACAAACCTTAACACTAATATTCTTACTAAATCACAATTACTCACTAACATGACTCACATATTATCATTTCCATATCGCAAAACTATTGCAAGGAATCACACTTATCATATCCAATGATCTATATGAAAGTTTTTATTTATATCCCTCTTGAATATCCATCACTTTGGGACCAAATTCATATCTTGTGCAAATTATCGTTACTATCATCAACTCTCAAAAAGATTTAAGTGAAGCATGAGAGTGCAAATATTTCTTCAAAATTTCAATCTTATCAATTCTCAAAATAATATAAGTGAAGCATGAGAATTCATTTCTTCAAAATTTTAATCTTGTCAACTCTCAAAATAATATAAGTGAAGCATGAGAGTTTATTTCTTCAAAATATAGCCACCACTGTGCTCAAAAAGGTTTAAGTGAAGCACTAGAGCAACTGCCTAGCTCAAAAAATTTAAGTGAAGCACATAGAGTATTCTACCAAATGATGATGAACATGTGGCTCTCTCAAAATAGGTGTGTTCAGCAAAGATGATTGTGACAAACTAAAAAGCAAACAAAGCAAAGACTCATATAATACATGATGCTCCAAGCAAAACACATATCATGTGACGAATAAAAATATAGCTCCAAGTAAAATTACCGATGGTTGGTAGAAGAAAGAGGGGATGCCTTCCGGTGCCTCGGGAATCCCCAAGCTTAGGCTTTTGATACTCCTTATTCCTTCATCCATCGTGATCTAACCCAAAACTTGAAAACTTCAATCACACAAAACTCAACAAAACCTTTGTGAGATCCGTTAATATAACAAAATAAATCACTACTTTAAGTACCATTGAAAACCCATTCATATTTTATTTTTGCATTATACCTACTGTACTCTAACTTCACCATGGCTTATACCCCCCAATACAATCCATAGATTCATCAAAACAAGCAAGTAGTGCATCAAAAACAGAATCTGTCAAAAACAGAACAGTCTGTAGAAATCTATTTAAAAGCCATACTTATGTAACTCCAAAAATTCTTAAAAATTAGGAAAACGTGGGAAATTGATATACCAATACTGTGTAAAAATTTCAGATTTTTTTGACTCTCCAGTAAAGAAACAAAATTCGGGCACTGGACGCAAAACTTTCTGTTTTCCAAACAGCATCAATTATACTATCTTCCAAATCATCCTAAAGGCTTTACTTGGCACAAAAACTAATTAAAAACACAAAAACACACTCATACCAGTAGCATAATTGTGAAAACACACAATAACAGAAAAAAATTATTTTATTCATTGGGTTGCCTCCCAACAAGCGCTATTGTTTCATGCCCTTAGCTAGGCATAATGCATAGTTTCAAGTATTGTCATCTTTCAAGTTGATTCCATAAGTGGCCCTCATGATTGATTCATATGGTGCTTTAATTCTTTTTCTAGGGAATGCTCCATACCCTTCTTTAATGGAAACTGAAATTTTATATTCCCTTCTTTCATATCAATAACGGCGCCTATAGTTCATAAAAACGGTCTACCAAGTATTACGGGGCAAGAAGAATTGCATTCAATATCAAGAACAATAAAATCAACGGGCACATAATTTCTATTTGCAAGAATAAGAACATCATTAATTCTACCCATTGGTTTTTTAATAGTAGAATCCGCCAAGTGCAAATTAAGAGAACATTCATCTATATTGGTGAAACCTAGCACATCACATAGAGATTTTGGAATTGTGGAAACGCTAGCACCCAAATCACATAAAGCATTGCACTCATAATTTTTAATTTTAACTTTGATGGTGGGTTCCTATTCATCATATAACTTTCTAGGAATAGAAATTTCTAGTTCTAGCTTTTCTTCTAACGCTTTCATCATTGCTTCTACGATGTGTTTAGTAAAAGCCTTGTTTTGCTCATAAGCGTTGGGTGAATTTAACATGGATTGTAACAAAGAAATGCACTCAATCAAAGAACAATTATCATAATTAAAATCTTTGTAATCCAAGAGAGTGGGCACATCGCTATTTAAAATTTTTACCTCTCCAAACCCACTTTTAGCAATTTTTTCATTAAGATTTTCACCCTCCGAATTATGGGAACGCCTACTGGCTAAAGTTGACTCTTCTTCAGTCCCCTTTTCATCAAGTTTTATATTGCTAAACAAAGAATCAATAGATGAAACACAAATCATTTTAATATCCTCATCATTACTACGATAAAAACCCGGTGGAATCGCTTTTTCTAAAAATTCTCGTTTAGCTTTTAGCATGGCGGTTCTTTTCTTACTCTCATCCATGGAGACATATAAAGCTTTAATTGATTCACTAATATCAATTTTGGGTGGCAAAATTTTAGTCTTAAGATTTTCCACATCATGAATAATTCTATCAATGCTCCTAGACATATCATCAAGTTTGATCAATTTTTCTTCTATCGTAGTGTTGAAAACTTTTTGAGCATTAATAAATTCTTTAATATTACTTTCAAGATCAGAGGGCATCCTATTATTATTATTACAAGAATTACCATAAGGATTTCCATAATTATTAGAGGAATTTCCAGGAAACGGTCTAGCGTTGAAATTACCTCTATAAGCATTATTATTAAAATTGTTTCGCGAGACAAAATTCACATCTACGGGATCATTATTTTGCTCAATCAAAGTGGACAAAGGAACATCATTAGGATCAATATGAGCATTTTTACTAGCAACCAATTTCATAAGCGCATCAACTTTATCACTCAAAGTATTAATTTCTTCAATAGAATTCACCTTTTTACTAGTAGGAGTTCTTTCGGTATGCCATTGTGAATAATTTGCCATAATATTATCAAGCAATTTAGTAGCTTCTCCCAAAGTAATCTCCATAAAAGTACCACCCGCGGCGGAATCTAAATGATTTCTAGAAACAAAATTCAATCCCGCATAAATTTTTTGTATGATCATCCATAAATTTAAACCATGAGTAGGGCAATTTCTTATCATTAATTTCATCCTCTCCCAATATTGGGCAACATGTTCATGATCAAGTTGCTTAAAATTCATAATTTGATTTCTAAGTGAAATAATTTTCGCGGGAGGAAAATACTTAGTAATAAAAGCATCTTTACACCTATCCCAAGAATCGATACTATTTCGTGGTAAAGATGCAAACCAATTTTTTGCATGATCCCACAACGAGAATGGGAATAATTTTAATTTCACAATATCATTGTCCACATCTCTTTTCTTTTGCATGTCACACAATTCTACGAAAGTGTTAAGATGGGATGCGGCGTCTTCATTAGGACTACCGAAAAATTGATCTTTCATGACAAGATTTAGCAAAGCGGCATTAATATCACAAGTCTCCGCACTAGCGGCAGGAGGAGCAATCGGAGTACTAATAAAATCATTATTATTAGTATTGGAAAAATCACACAATTTTGTATTTTCTTGAGACATTGTGGCTACGCAAACAAGATAGCAAACAAGCAAACAAGAAAAAGGCAAACGAAAAATATTTTTGTATTTTTGTAAAAACGTTTTAGAAGTGGGGGAGATGAAAACAAGAGGCAAATGGCAAATAAAGTAAATGCAAGGAGATGAGAGTTTATGCAAAGGTACTTGATAGATGTTGATGATGCCTTCCCGGTAACGGCGCCAGAAATTCTTCCTGCTACTTGTAGCTTGCATTGGTATTTTCCCCGAAAAGGAAGGGATGATGCAGCACGGTAGAGATAAGTATTTCCCTCAGTTATGAAACCAAGGTTATCGAACCAATAGGAGAATCACACAACACCTCGTTAGCAGCACCTGCACACAAACAACAAATCCTTGCAACCAACGCAAACGAGGGGTTGTCAATCCCTCGGCGGTAAATTGCAAGATTAAATTGTATGTGATAGATAGATAGATTGAAACAAAAATACAAAATAAAATAAATAAAAGAAAAGTGCAGCAATATTTTTAGGGTTTTAGTAATTTGATTTAGATAGACCCGGGGGCCATAGTTTTCACTAGAGGCTTCTCTCAAGAAAATAGCATACGGTGGGTAAACAAATTATTGTTGGGCAATTGATAGAAAAGCAAATAATCATGACGATATCCAAGGCAATGATCATGTATATAGGCATCACGTCCGAGACAAGTAGACCGACTCCTGCCTGCATCTACTACTATTACTCCACACATCGACCGCTATCCAACATGCATCTAGTGTATTAAGTTCATAAGAACGGAGTAACGCCTTAAGAACGATGACATGATGTAGACAAGATAAACTCACGTATGAATAAACCCCTTCCTTTTACCCTTAATAGCAACGATACATACGTGTCATGTCCCTTTTTGTCACTGGGATTGAGCACCGCAAGATCGAACCCATTACAGAGCACCTCTTCCCATGGCAAGATAAATCAATCTAGTTAGCCAAACCAAATCAATAGATCAGAGAAGAAATACGAGGCTATAATAATCATGCATAAAAGAGATCAGAGAAGACTCAAATAATATTCATGGATAATCTGATCATAAACTCACAATTCATCGGATCCCAACAAACACACCGCAAAAAGTGATTACATCGGATAGAACTCCAAGAACATCGAGGAGAACATTGTATTGAAGATCAAAAAGAGAGAAGAAGCCATCTAGCTACTAACTATGGACCCAAAGGTATGTGGTAAACTACTCACGCATCATCGGAAGGGCAGCAAGGTTGATGTAGAGCCCCTCCGTGATTGATTCCCCCTTCGACGGAGTACCGAAGAAGGCCTCCAGATGGGATCTCTCGAGAACAGAAACTTGTGGTGGCGGAAAAAGTATTTCGTGGACTCCCCTAAGGGTTTCTGATTTTTTGGGAATTTATAGTGGAGGAATTAGGTCAAACGGAGCTGGGGTGGGCCCACGAGGCACCAGGGCGCGCCTGCCCCCCCAGGCGCACCCTGGTGGCTTGTGGCCACCTCCTCTGGCGTCTGGTCTTCTCCCAAAGCTTCTAGTGTTTATCTTGTCCAGAAAAAAATCTCCAAAAAGCTTCATGGCATTTGGACTTCGTTTGGTATTGATTTTCTGTAAAACAAAAACAGGGCAGAAAACAGTAACTGGCACTGGGCACTAAGTTAATAGGTTAGTCTCCAAAAATGATATATAATTGCTGTAAATGATTATAAAAACATCCAAGATTGATAATATAACAACATGGAACAATCAAAAATTATAGATACGTTGGAGACGTATCAGCCACCTCCTGTTCTTCATCGGGAGGGTTGATCTGGAGTCCGTTCGGGGCTCCGGAGAGGGGGATTCGACGTCGTCGTCATCATCAACCATCCTCCATCACCAATTTCATGATGCTCACCACCGGGCGTGAGTAATTCCTTCGTAGGCTTGCTGGACGGTGATGGGTTGGATGAGATTTATCATGTAATCGAGTCAATTTGTTAGGGCTTTGATCCCTAGTATCCACTATGTTCTGAGATTGATGTTGCTATGACTTTGCTATGCTTAATGCTTGTCACTAGGGCCCGAGTGCCATGATTTTAGATCTGAACCCTTTATGTTTTCATGAATATATTTGTGTTCTTGATCCTATCTTGCAAGTTATATGCACCTATTACGTGTTATGATCCGCATACCCCAAGGTGACAATAATTGGGATTCTTTCCGGTGATTGCCGTAGTTTGAGGAGTTCATGTATTCACTAAGTGCTAATGCTTTGTTTCGGTTCTCTATTAAAAGGAGGCCTTAATATCCCTTAGTTTCCTTAAGGACCCCGCTGCCACGGGAGGGTAGGACAAAGGATGTCATGCAAGTTCTTATTATAAGCACGTATGACTGTATACGGAATACATGCCTACATTACATTGATGAATTGGAGCTATTGTGTATCGCCCTAGGTTGTGACTGTTATATGATGAATATCATCCAACATAATTATCATCACCGATCCAATGCCAACGACTTTCTCATATTGGTTTCTGCTAAGTTACTTTGTTGCTACTGCTTTACACTTGCTACAAATTGCTACTGTTACTGTGTTACTATTACTACTGCTATTGAAACTATCATACTACTGTGCTACTAAACACTTTGCTGCAGATATTTAGTTCTCCAGGTGTGGTTGAATTGACAAATCAACTGCTAATACTTGCAAATATTCTTTGGCTCCCCTTGTGTCAAATCAATAAATCTAGGTGAAATACTACCCGCGAAAACTGTTGCGATCCCCTATACTTGTGGGTTATCAAGAACAACACACCCTCATAATTTCAAAGCTTAGTTGTTCAAATACGAATGTGATATGATACTGATATTAGTTAACAGACACACATTTAATTGGTCAGCTAAAGCTCCCACTTGAGTTTTCAAATGCATGTGGCAACATATAGATAGACAGCAGGGAATTGCATTTCTTTGTCACTTGTTTACTGTACTATCTTGTCCATACCAAATCTTAGTTGTTAGTTGAAAGCAAACATCGGTTGCTAAGTAGCCTTTGTGCAGTTTGCAGCTTCAGAGCTGCCATGCCACAGTCAACACTATACTCATCATGCTTAGGGCTTCCCCCTTTTATGATCACTACGATCAGCCTACGTGATTCGTGTCGTAAGAGTACTGCTCCACCCATCAAGCTAAACAAGCGTATTTGTACAAATTTGAATCTGATATGATGCTAATATTAGTAAGATAGAGACTGGTTTAATTGGTCGGCTAAATGTTCCTACTTTAGTTTCGAAACGCATGTGAGCCACATATAGAGAAACAGAAAGGAATAGTATTTCTCTGTGCGCTCTGGTTCATCATGGGTGGGCAACAGACATTGTATAGAAAGACTTGTAATATCTACAATCTGCTTGCTCTTCTGCTCTTCTTTAACATGATCATCTTCTCTTGTTCTTTAATAAGTACAATATGTTCCTTCTTTGGGGAGAGGAGCAGAGACATTTGCAGTCGACAGGTCAGGTCGAGTTGTTCTTCCTTAGTATATTTTGAAGCTGTCATCTGTGAAGTATCATTACTTCTGGAGCTCTCAACAGGGAGCCTATATTTTGAGTAGCAGGCCACACTATATTAATGCACACACCAAATTTCAGCACACATGGCATCTCCCAGAAGAGTTGCACAAAGATAGCACATAGGGGTTTACAGGGAGGCACTATTGGATTAGAATCCCATATGCATTACAAAGATAATCTCACTTATTTTTATGTTTTCATGCATGTCAGGTATTGAACATGATCATAATGAATATGACAATGGGCGCATCAGAGGAATATTGCGGAACAATCCACTGGCTAACAAACTTGTCATCAAGGGATTGAGATCCTGTCTGGATGCAATGGAACACACACGCTCCCCATCTACAGATTCCATTGTAGAATATCATCCTAAAGACGATTCTGACCTAGATAGAGACCCAAGTCTATTTAGCTCTCCAGATGAGTTAGAGTCAGATGGCCTATCTTATTCACCCATCAAGGTGCTTGCTCTAACTTGGCAAGGTTGTATTGGTCGCACGTATCTTGCATAACTTACACTTTGTTACACCACCATCTGCTTAGTTTACACATCATATATGAGAATATGCCATGCCTATCCATTTTCTATACCTATACCATGTGTCATCATATTAGGGTTTTCCACTCAAATGTTGTTCTTTTGTAATAGATGTCCAAAAGGAAGAGGGTGATTGCAGATCCTGAAGGAGTACAAACAAAGTATTTGCAAAAGGCAGTGATCCATTCTCAAGGGATCATAGGATCTCACAAAAATACTACGCACTGCATTGCTCTTGTCAGTACCTCTTGCCCTTTATCACCATACTTACACTCATTGCTGTTTGATTATGTAGCATCACTGTGCATGTTAGCTTCCTTATCCACCGTTTGCTCGAAATTATAAGATCTATATTTACTCTTACATAAATGTAGAATAATCCCAATAGTTATGAAGTTCTGGATTGCTCTTGTAATTACCTGTTGTCATGTACTCCCTCCATATCAAATTACTTGTTGCTCAATTGGATGTATTTAGAACTAAAATAGTGCTAGATACATTCATTTCAACGACAAGTAATTCCGGACGGAGGTAGTATTACCGTACTTACATTGAGAGATAGTTGATTGTTTGGCATTACTCTACATCTTATCTGCCCTGCCCTCCATTTTCTCCAAATTATCAGATCTACATTTACTCTTACCAAAATGTTGAATAAAGCCAATGCCACTGCACAAGTTGAGGTCTGCATTCCTCTAGTCAGTACCTTTTGCCTTGTAACGCTGTACTTAATTGATAGCTATTTGATTATGTATCATCACTCTGCATCTGAGCTTCATTATCCTCTATTTCTTCCAATATTATTAGATCTATATTTACTCTTTAAAAAATGTAGAATAAAGGCAACGCTTATGAAGAAGTTTCTTTGGGGAATTTCTTGAATTATCATTCCATTGACATGGAGAAGGGCTTTGTCGAGCCCATGTTAACATGTAATGTAAGTCCATCCTTCTCAAGCCTTCAAACTTTGTTCTAGTATAGATTTGGATAGGCATCATTTCCTCCACTGCTTTTTACTTTGGTGTTTGCATCAGATTGCATGTTTGCAACAACTGCCAGTTTCAAAATGTAGTTGTAAAAACATGTTCCTTATTCATACCATTCACATTAATCAGAACAGATGCATTGATTATATTTAGCCATGCATGTATGCCTGCATTCTAGATCTCTAATCCGGTGGTGTGGTGAAGCTGCCCATGCCTGCATCATCTCATTTGCTGCTTTGTCTTAACTGATTTTGCCGATGATACGGACAATGCCGTATTATGTTAATGCTATTTTAAATTATATCTCTGAATTTGCCAATATAAAAAGGGATGGAATTGTCACACACTGACCATCGTTGCTTATATATATTTGTGAAATTTGTTCTGTCTCCTTCTTTCTCTTTCAGATTAATATCTCTGACGCCAGGCAAAACTTTAGGGAAGATAGTGAGCCAAACCCATTGCTAGTACCTATCACTTATATTGCAGCGAAGAAGGTAAACCATCTTGAAGAGAGCGAGATGACCCCAAGGTTATGTCTTGATGAAGACAGTGAGTTCAAGAGACTCACCAGCAGCTGTGACACAACCTTGGTTAAGTTGCTGCGTGAATCAGTTCGACTTCTTCAGTCTCAACTTCAAGCTGAAAGACTTGGTGCAGCTCAGGTCCGACTTGAAGTACAATCTCTAACGAAGATCAAAGAGGACACCTGTGCGTGCTTTATAGCTACGCGGCTAGAGCTAGAGGATTTAACGTTCAGACAACTGAGGTCTCATCAGCTTGTTCAGCTGCTTGTGCTGCAGCACCGGGGTAGGACTAACATTTCTTGATCTGTGTTGAAGTGCTGTTGGTTTTGTCTATTATTTTGTCGGCGCGTTTTTTTGCACTGTTGGCGACCATTGATGCCCAGTGTATGTAATCTGCGGTCTGGTTGCCCTTTATTATCAATGGTGGTGAACTTTGATGCCCAGTGGATGTAATATTCCATAATTTCATTATTGTATAGTCTAGGTTTATTCTTAGTCGGTATGCTGTAATTTAGGCCGGTAGCTTCAACGGAGCTCAACGGCCCAATACGTTATCGGTCTGTCAGTGGTATATAAAAAGAAATTATGCTACCCAAATGGGCCAGCCCGTAACTAGTTATATATGGGCTGGAAAGTCGGCCTATAATCATCTCGGGCCATTATTAGGCCTAAACATAAAGTAGTTTTCGGCCTTTAACAGGCTGAGTAAAACGTGGGCCGCAGCCAGAAATTTCCCTGGGCTTTTAACAGGCTGAAAAGTAGATTGGGCTTGAATTGAGCCGAACAATTCATGGGCCGGAAGCAGGCCGAAACATCCGTAGGCCCATGATTGGCCCAATTGCATACGAGCCGTTAACATGCCAAAAAATTTCATGGGCCTTGGTTGGCCCAATAAAATTATGGGCTGTAAGCAGGCCGGATGCAAAGTAGGCCATAATTTGGCCCGACTATGTCACGGGCCTTTAACAGGCCGTTAGTCAGGTTGGGCTGAAATTTATCCACGAAGAGTACGGGCCGTTAAGAGGCCGAAAGTCACTTCGGACTAGAAATCAGCCCAGTTGCAGCATGGGTCGTTAAATGGCCGAAAGTTAAACCGGGCCGAAAACGGCCCATATGCAGCAACGGCGGCTAACAGCCCGAAACAAATATCGGGCTGAACTGTTAAACAAGCCTTTAACAGGCTGAGATACAAACCGGGCCTACAATGGGCCCAAAAGCACAGTGGCCTGTTAACGGGCCAGATATGTTATGGGCCGTAATTTGGCCCAAAACACGATCCCGTATGGGCCGTAATTTGGCCCAAACCGTGGCAGGCTGTTAACGGGCCGGTCCACTAGTGTCTGGCAAAATCTTGTGGGCCTTTGGCTGGGCCGGCCCATTTAGGTCAAATGGGCCACTGTTGGGCCGTGCCACGTGTGGACGTATCATAGGCGCGTCTTGTCCATTGGATGAATGACATCTGTAGCAACGCCGAGCTGACACGTGGATCCGCTGGCGAATGAGAAATTTACACATGGAAAATCGCCATTGGTCAGAGCTGTTAATGGGTTATCGGATCCAAACCGGAACCCGATAGCTTAACGGCGACCCGTTACGATGGATGCCACGTGTCGGTCACCCTTGACGAAAACACTTCCATGACGCGACATTTATCGTCATGGAAGTGGACACTTCCGTGATGATAATTTCAGTATTGTCATGGAACACTTCTACGACAGCACAGGTATGACTATCTTGATTCTATCATAAAATTGTCACGGATGTACATGCATGACAGAAAACTTGACCTACCGTGACAAAGACGTATCATCACGGAAGTGTTTTTTTTGTAGTGTGATGGGGAACGTTGCATGAAAATCAAAAAAATTCCTACGAACACCCAAGATCTAATCTAGGAGAAGCATAGCAACGAGAGGGGAGAGTGTGTCTACATACCCTTTGTAGACCAAAAGTGTTAACGATCTAGAGATCGTGGTTGGCGTAGTCGTACTCGCGTCGCGATCCAATCCGATCCAAGCACCGCACGTGCGGCACCTCCGAGTTTAGCACACGTATGGCTCGGTGACGTATCCTCCTTCTTGATCCAGCAAGAGAGGGAGAATAGTTAGATGAGATCTGAACTAACACGACGGCGTGCTGGTGGTAATGGCAGCGGAACACCGACGGGGCTTCGCCAAGCGCTGACGGATCGAGGTGGAGGCTTATCGGGAGAGAGAGGAGGCTTGGGTTTGGTGTGTCCAGCCCTTGCGCCCCCTCCCCACTATATATAGGGGTGTCGAAGGGTTGGGGGCGCAGCCCTAGCCCCTCCTCCAAGGAGGGGAGGCGGCCAAGGGAGGAAACTTGCCTCCCAAGGCAAGTGGACTCCCTCCCACTTAGGGTTTCTCCTTCCCAGGCTCATGGGCCTTGTGGGGGTTGGTGCGCCTGGCCCAATAAGGCCAGGGCACCTCCCTACAGCCCATGCATGCCCTAGGGGCTGGTGGAATCCACTTGTGGACTTCCGGACCCCTCCGGAACCTTTTGGAAACTTCCCGGTACAATACCGAAAAAACAGATTTTTCCGGAACTCCGACAACAACTTTCCATATATAAATCTTTACCTCTGGACCATTCCGGAGCTCCTCATGATGTCCCGGATCCCATCCGGGACTCCGAACAACCTTCGGACCTTGCCATATGAATATCTCAATACTACCCTAGCGTTACCGAACGTTAAGCGTGAGACCCTATGGGTTCGGGAATATGTAGACATGACCGAGACTCTTCTCCGATCAATAACCAATAGCGGAACCTAGATGCCCATATTGATTCCCACATATTCAACGAAGATCTTTATCAGTTGAACCATGATGTCGAGGATTCAGTTAATCCCGTATACAATTCCCTTTGTCCAGCAATATGTTACTTGCCCAAGATTCGATCGTCGGTATCTACATACCTAGTTCAATCTCGTTACCGGCAAGTCTCTTTACTCGTTCTGTAATACAAGATCCCGTGACTAACTCATTAGCCACATTGCTTGCAAGCTCTTTACGATGTTGTATTACCGAGAGGGCCAGAGATATCTCTTCGTCATACGGAGTGACAAATCCCAGTCTCGATCCATGCCAACCCAACAGACACCTTCGGAGATACCTATAGAGCATCTTTATGATCACCCAGTTATGAAGTGACGTTTGATAGCACACAAGGTATTCCTCCGGTATCCGGGAGTTGCATGATCTCATGGTCTTAGGAATAAATACTTGACATGAAGAAAGCTGTAGCAATAAACTTAAGCGATACGGTCAAATGCTAAGCTTACGGTTGGGTCCTGTCCATCACATCATTCTCCTAATGATGTGATCCCGTTATCAAATAACAACTCATGTCTATGGTTAGGAAACCTTAACCATCTTTGATCAACGAGCTAGTCCTGTAGAGGCTCACTAGGGACACGGTGTCATGATCTTCATGGACTTTGGCGAGCGAAAGGTAGATGTCAACATGCCGTCATCTTCATGGGCTCCAGCCTTTGTCGAGCGTCCGACGCAACGAGCGGATGACACCACGGTGAGCTCCACCTTCGTCTTCAACGGTGCACTTCATGGTGAAGGGGGCGGTGGTCGTGACGGTGAGCTCCGTGTTGTTGTCTTCAACGATGTCGGGCGTGATGAAGCAGACCAGCCGTGTGATGGCAAGATCCATCTGCATCATCTTCACTAGGGGTTGGGGCGCCACCTTGTGGCGCCTCCTGAGAGGAAGCTTGGCGGTGCCAGGTTGGCAGCCGCCCATTCCAGTTGATTTTTTGCAATCTTGGTAGCACATGGACATGGCACGTTAGTAAGAAGTTGCACTACAAATTTTGAAAGAGCTAAATAAATGACTCATATACAAGGACATTAGGGCATCTCCAATGTGGATCACCAAACAGATACCACCAACACACCAACACGTTCATGGACATCCGTCGAGCATCGTCGTTCAACACAATTTACCAAAGTGGACGCAAAAAGTGAGACACCGAGCATAATAAAAACCAAAGAAAAAAGTTTACTAATTCCGTTCGAGGCAAGGTCGATGACCCAGCCACCGACGTGACTTTTCTGCATCGTCATCGCGCTGCTTCTGTGCCTTGTCATCCTCAGCTTCAATCTCCTTAAAGAGTCACTCCCGCCGCGTGGAGATATAAGTCGGCCGCTGCATGTGACGAAGATGGTGCAGGGATGGAGGCGGCGCTCGGGGCACATCAATCGCAACCCTCTTCTGCCACTTCGCGGATGCAGGGGAGAACTGATTTACGACTTTTGACAACCTACCAGCCAAAAAAACAATTTGATTTCTCAGTATGGTGAAGGACTGAGCAATTCGTAGCATCAGTCTGCTTTATTCAGACCAATATTGCTTACGTGCATCAGTCCTGCATATGAAAGTAAAACAGACAAACCATAGAGCAACTGAATGTTTGATAACTATCAATGGTTGGGCATGTTGCAGAAGTACATCGTTTTTTTGTGAATGATTTACAGAGTTCTGTTATGGGTATTGCTCTTAACAATCTAGCTCAGGATTCAATTTTCTGACCTAAATCACTCATTTTATGAAGTATGGACAATAAACACATCCAGTGACAATCCAATTTTATGCCTCAAAAGCCTAATCACATTTCAGAAGAGTTTGACCAAATAGATACATACCTTCATACGATGAGACTGCCAGTTCTTTAGTGCCCCAGGAACATCCTCAAAAATAACTCCTTGCAATTCTTTCCTTTCAAATCCAGTCCTCCATATATGACCCTGGAATTACATTAGAACAAAACTCCATCAAATGAAAAGATATATGTTTCCACCGGAATGGAATATGAAAGGCACGAGCACCTCCGCCACGGATCCATGGAGAAGATGGGATCCTCGACGAGCTCCTCTCCCGGAGGCACGATGAGGATCTACGACGCGTCCTGATCAACGCCATCACCTCGCCTCCAACTCACGCAGGTCGCGCACCACCGGCCACCGGTTCTCCAGACCGCACCCGGCCGCCGCGCCCAGTATCGCTCTGCTCTGCCCGTGACAGCCTTCGCATCCGCCCCCGTGATGTGTCCTGCAGCAACTTCCATGGGTGTTTGAAAAACAAGACGAACATTGATGATGTGAAGTTATAACCGATGACACCGACTAATGAATAACTATCCAAGAAAGCAAAGACAAAAGGTATGCAAAGTGGACTGTAGAACACACTGAGTATTTGCATTTGACAAGAACATTTCATGAAATTATGATTCAGCAGTGAGAGGAATCCTACCATGCATACCAGCATGGTAATATTCATCATTCCTCACTGTAAAAACTCATAGTGATATTTAGTTAGTTTTCAGCAATTGAGAGATCCTTATGGTGAAAGGACTACTGCCAACGGCTTACTACAATACAACGGCTGATTCACCAACCCGACCTCGGAAGGGAATGTTTTAGCAACAAAGAACCACAAATACATTTATAATCCTGAATTATCAATAGGCTAGTACGATTATTTCTGGTTGTTACCTCTCTCCTTGGAAGGCCAGCAAGAGTAAGCATCACAGGTTGCTAAGAAGGCTCCCACTTTGCAATGGAATCAGGTGCAGACCGATCAACTGGATGGTGAAACTTGCATCTTTCAGAAAATTTACACAATCCTGTAAAATGAGAAAACAATCCAACTTTTAGGTGTTAACACTAACCAATGTAAACACTGGACAATAGTTTAATATGAGTCAACACTAACCAATATAAACACTGGACAACAGTTTAATATGAAAAATAGAAGCCACACTTTATATTGGTCTGATCATACTATAGGAGATCATGAATAACAATATGACAATCCATAAGAATAATGCTCAGTTCTTTCGTACATTTTTTCATATGATGGCTACAGAAAGCGAATATAACCTATTTAGCAGCAGACTTTCTTGTTTTCGATAATTGAGACACTCTGCCCAGCCTTCGCAACCGAAAAATTTTAGACTCAAAAACTTATTACACAATCTTTTGAGAGCTAAAAAAACTCAATTTGCACATCAACAGGCCAATTGGAAAGCAGAAAGTCGAGCTTCACAAGATATGATACACTGGCCTGGCAATGCTCATGATACTCATAAGTGGCAGGCACAAATATGGAGAAGGAAGAGTACATGTTGAATTCACCATGCACTTAAATCTACTATTAGAAATCTCTAGAGAACACGAGTCACCATTTAGCAAATCAAGATGGTTAAATTCATTGGAGCAAGGCATAGGAATGTCATGTGTTAGCCTATGCAAGGAAGTTGTATGGAAAACATTAAGTTGTAAATAAACCCTTCTCAACCATTTTGCTTTCATCAAGTTGGAAACCATCAAGTGTATATGAAATAAATATATTTGTATATATTCCTTCTTTTGCAGATTTACAGTAAAAGGCAAACCGTGATGCTATAAAGTTCATAGCTCTCAGCCAACTAAACCCCTATGCAAAGCACGAATTTTAGTTGGTTTATCATGGAAATAGGCAACCACTAATTTTTCAAGTACTTTTTCCAGCTCCACCCTGCATCCAGCCACCAAATAATGGTATAAAAACATTGGTAATGCAATATTAGTTCCATATATGAGAAAAGGGGATCAATAAACCAGCATAAATCTGAACAAGGGAGGTCTTGACCTTGGCATCGAGAGCTTGCAGCTGGCCACCCATTCGTACATCTTAATCAACGAGCTACTGAAGCTGACAGGGACATGGGAACCTAGCAACAATGAAAAACAGATTAGGATGAGAAGGTCGCCTGGTTTCCTTACCAGTGAGAACGATGGGGACCGTTCCCAGCCCGCCATGACATAATTATTGGAATTTGAAACCTAATGTTCTGTGGGGATTACTGGTGATTTTGCCTGCCTCGACTTACTATCTGAACAACAACTTACGGTGGATATTGTTTTCATGAGGTAATTGTTTAGCTGTAACATTATTATATGAAAAGTAAGAAACAAAATCCAACATGCGGACCTCTATATTATATGGAGAGCGAAAGAAAAGTTCACTCCGGTGCTATGTGCCGTCTCCATTTGCAATATCAGTTTTCGTAATACCATGTTGCTACTATCTTCGTCAGTCTCAGTTTTATTAGCTAATCATTCTGATCTACAAGACTACAACACACCATTATCTAGTGTTTTCCAAAGGAGAACTTTATTTCAACCCTACACGCCACCACGTGCCTCCTTGTGTTAGTTGTTTTATATAGAGACAGATTGGGCATCACAGCAAGGTCTAATTTCCTAGTCAAGTTCTTAGTTATATATGGCATTTGTTTATGTATAACCCTATGAATTTGGTAGTCGTTCAACCTATAGATTTCAGAAATATATTTGGTGGAGTACTGCCATTGGAGAGACTCAGTTGGAACTTGGAGATGATATTAATTTTGTAAAACAACATTTGGTTTCTTGGTTGAAGTGATTAATTCCATGGAAGTGAGACACATCAGCTTCCAGAGGATGTATGAAATAGAAAAAATGGTATTGTTTACATGCTTCTTTTCAGACGTGACACTTGCCAAAGGAACTTAACATATCTTGTTTCAAGTTAATAGCAACTACAACTTCACAATAACTCAACCAGAACACAAGCTTTTTTCAGATAACTTGATGCAGCAGTTGTGTGTGCACCTGCCGTTCCATGTATCAGTTGTGACTGTCACCCATTGGTCTCTGAAGTGTCTTGCCTTACAAGGGAAAATTTGAGCATACATACTGAATCAATTAATCTGGACGACGGCCGCATCACATTGTTCGCGCGAGACTCCACCACCGGGTCTTCCCTGCCTACTTTCCGCCGGTTATCCGCACCGCGGCCGTCGTTACCCTATGAACGAGAGAATCAGGAAAAGGAGACAAGAACAAGGTTGTGGACGAGGCAACTACAAGAATCATCAACCTATAAACCCAAGAAGAAACTTGCAGCAAGATCATCACCTGCACATAATAAACTGGAGCACCAGAGTAGTCAAAAAATTATGAGGAGATGACTAAAATAAAGAACAGCAGAACACAACATAACAGAAGGCCAAACGAACCAGGGCAGCCTCTTGCGATGTGATTCCCGGACTGCTCCTGCCGCTACGGCTGGCGAGCCTCCCTGAACTACCGGCCCCGCCCGCATCCGCCGCTCCACCAACCCTGCTGCTTCCGCCTATAGGTGTCGGACTCGCCACGGCCTTCTGCCCCCGCCTTGACCCAGCCGTCACCGTCGTTGCGGATCTGGTCCACCGCCATCGGCCGCTGCTGCACCTCCACTGCTGGCCGCCGACCTATTGTGTGCGAGCCGGCGAGGTCCTTGTCCCTGTAGCCGACGTTGAGGCGCACAACGGAAGACGAAGGCGATGAGTCGAAGGAGGTGCCGACGACCGCATCGATCTCGTCCGGGTTGTGCTCGTCCTCCCGCGCCTTACTCGGGACGAGAGCTCACGGCGCCGCCCAACTTCTAGCTCTTGCCGCCGCCTTGCCGTTGGGGTCATGGGGAGGAGCAGCGCCGCACCTTGCTACGAGGGAGCCACCGAGAGGAGAAGATTTGTGGGAGAAGCCAGCCTTCCTTCGGGCCAGCGCCGGAGGAGTGATGGTGCGGCGGCGGCGCGGCAGTGGCAACGGCAGTAACCCCAGGGTGGTGGGGAGAGGAGGCGCTTGCGTCGGGAGAGCAGGAGGGGTGGGGCGAACGACTTTTGTCTCGTAGCTTTTTTTTTTTAGGAAACTTTTGTCTCGTAGCCTTGCCAACGTGGACATCGCGAGAGAGCGCCCCTTGACTGCAGCTTATTGTGTTCGATATGGTGCGGTGAATGGTTTTTGGTTTCTCCCTTCTTTAGAACGTACATGCATCACCCATGCGTGTGCACATGCCATGTACGCGCATGCTAGCTTGTTCATATGTACGTGTACTTCTTGCTTCACTTTTCTGTAGGGCACATGTGGTTGGCTCCGCGGACAGGAAATAGATAGCGAGGTGCTCCCGACGAGGTGAAGGAAATGTGGCGCCGACTCCAAGGAGGAGCGTCGTCTTCCAGGATCAAGGCACAGTCAGCACCATAGCGTCAAGTGAAGGAGTTGGCGGCTACGGGCATCATCTCGAGAGTGCACCAGCAGTGTCATCTTTGATGACGGTCACTGCTACTCACGATGAAGTCGTTGGATTTCTCCGAAGAGAAAGGATGAAGTAGTATAGTAATAGATAGTATTTTTTCCTCTAGTTAAGAACGCCATTGCATCATCTTTCCCAAGTACATCCCCTCACATTTGTGCGGCACGTCCACTATCACTGTTCTCGCCCGAGCGAGCTTCTGCAATAGCCTTTATGTGCGCCAAATCATCACCATCACCGCGCCCTGCGAGCGGTGGCATAACCTCGGCCTGCAGTGCCACCACGGCCACGCCCCCGACCGCCCCAAGCCCGCCCCAAGTTGCTCGGCCGCCGTTCTGAGGCTCCTGAACTGGCAGCGGTTCCTTTCTCTTGGCAATCATCCAGCTACAAAAAATGAGACCATAGACTTGGCAAAATTAGGGGATCTTTTCATACATTACTGGCAGAAAACGACGACCTTCTCCAGTGGCATTAAGTGGCGTGACTCGGGTAAGAGGTTTTCCCACAAGGATGCGTGCTCGAACTCTGACATGGTCTCCCTCATAATACAGCTTAGGCGAGAGTTGGACCTCCTTCGACTGATACGCCGAGCTAGCTGATCAACCACTCCTAGATCACGGTACATGTCCGGGATCCCGTGGATTTGGGCCCAAACGTACAGACCATCGAACACGACTGACGTTGGGCCCGATTTGCCATCGCAGTCTTGTACCAGCAGACACATACCTCTGAACAACCACGGTCCTTGGGCTACCTTCTTCCAATCCCCCAAACAGAACATCCGAAACACAAACAAGTTGTCGCCAGCTTCTCTGTACTTCGGGACATGCGCCAGCCCACATACTGACTTGAGAGTTTCGAACACCGCCGAAGAACTAAAAGGCCTAGTTGTGTTCAGCCTTCCAATCATGAGCCATCTTGCATTAGCTTCAAATTTCTTCACTTCCTCTGCCCCTACAATCACATCATCAAATTCATCCTCTTTCAGATCCAGATGTTGCAGCATCTCTTCCAGGTTCGGCCTGCTCCAACCAGCTGAAGATGAGGAACTCCAGGCATCGCCATCTAGGGATCAGGTTCAAGCGTCGGTATCCACGAGAAAATGATCAGCGGACTCCTTCCTGCACCCAGAGCAGCGCAGGCGAGGCCTGGGTCGATGGGACAAGTCGGAGGCGAGGTAAAACTCCGGCGGCGATCGGATCGCCACTAGAGGACAGAAACCCTAAGCAAGAGGGTACAAGGGCGACCATACGTCATCATCAGTTTTTTTTTTTTGAGAAACAACCGTGGCCCAAACAGAATAATCCAACAAAAAACCTGCTTTATTGAGCATTCCAGTTCGGCCAATAAACACCCAATCTACCACGTGACACATGTGGTAAGCCATCCAAACAATGAAAAAAAAACACAATCTTGCGCCACACGCTTCGTGTTCAGGACCTACACACGGGCCAGATCTGGAATGCGCAGGCGACGAGACGAGTAGCGGCGCCTCTGCCAAAACGGCAAAACCCTCCCTCCACTTTTCCCGCCCATTCCCATCCCCCCTCCCCCCAAACGGCCGAAAATCCCCCCCACACGGTCCCGCTCCGACCACCCCGCGCACGGCGATGGAGGCCGCCGCCGACGACCTCCTCGCGGCCCTCTCCTCCCCGAGCTCCCGCGCCGGCCTCCACTCCCGCTTCGCCGCCTACCTCCAGCCCTTCTCCCCCCACCTGCCCGCCGCGAACCCTAACCCCAAGCCGCCGCCGAAGAGGGCGACGAAGCAGGCCAAGCAGCCGCCGCCGCCCCCCGACACGGCCGCCGTCCGCCCCCTCGCGAAGCGGTTCCTCTCGTTCCTCTGCCGCGCGCTCCAGCTCCTCCCGCCGCTCCTCCGCCCGAACCCTAGCGCGGGCGACGCGGCAGGCCTCGACGAACTGCTCGAGATCTACGGCCTCACCCTCGACTGCCTGGCGGCCATCTCGACCTGCCTCGCCGGGAAGCCCTACTCCGTGCTGCTCCAGCGCGGCCGCTTCGTGTGCTGCCTCGAGTCGCGCGGCCACTACGCCCGCGCCGAGGCGGAGGCCGCCGCCACTCTCGAGGCCCTCCGCTGCGCGCTCTCGCCACCGTCGGCCGCAAAGCCTTCTCGTGGTGCTGCAAGTGTTGCCCCCCTCCTCCCTGAGCCTGGCATTGCAGGAGAGGCTGGCGCGGACCCTGAAGTCACCACCCTTGCGGTTGAGCTCACCGTATGCCTTGCTAATTGTGCCAGCAAGGGCAAGGTGAAGGAAGATGCCTGCTACGAACGTGTTCGTAACCTCGTTGAGCAGCTCCGACCATGGCTCCGGTGAGATAACGTGCTCTGCCAACTCTGCATTTTTTTACTAAGGAAGCATATACTGTGTGCGACTGAGATTTTGTGCGGTTGCAGGATTTTGACTGAGGAGGCCAGCAAGAAGTATCTCACTCTGCTTGTGAATTCACTGAGCCGCTGTGCCATTTTCCTGGCTGCCAACTCTTCATTTTTCGACGCTGACCTTGTCCGTGAATTCTGTGTTGCAACCTTAGGGGAGTGTGAGAAGGCACAGATGATTGAACGCTTGCCCACTGTACGTGTGTCTATCAATTTGATTGCCATTGAACCCAACAAATATAACTTAATTATATTGGTTGGTTAATGGTCTTACTGTTTATTCTTGTTGAAGGTTGCACGCAAGATCTGTTCTTCTGTAGATTTGAGTTGGGGTGAGAGCACATGGCTTTTGCTTGCCGTGTTTCAGTCTGTTTTACGTGTCAAGGTAATGTCCCGCTGAAACATGTTGATTTCACTAAAATTCAGAAGAACATTAAGCTACACAAAGTTTAGTGGTAAAAACCGTGACTTGGCTGTACCACATGATTGTGAAGCTAGAAATATGGTCCCTATATTTTCAAAATTCATATTATTAGTGAGATTCCTTGCTATGGAGATGTGTGTGTGTGTGTGTGTGTGTGTGTGATTAAAAGTGGAAAAAGGCTTGTCAATAGTTGGATTTTGCAAATCTATCTTATGAAACATTGTTTCCTGTCCATGGGTTAGACTTCCTTAGACACTGCATTTGTTCTGTAATTTAGGCTGGCTTAAGAAACTGTTCATCCGTGTCAAATATTGTAAATTTCGTGCGAGGTATTTAGTTTTTTGGTTGCTTAAACCATCTAGTTCCTCCTCCCCGTGATTGAGCAATTTCATGCAGATAAAACACATTATCTTTCACTAAAATTTAGAAGCACATGAATCTGCCTAAGTTTTTAGCATTAAAAGTGGTGTCTTGATAACATCACATGATCATGAAACTTACTTTCGAAATTTAAACTATTAGTGTGGTTCCTTGTTTTGGAGATGTGCGGGTGTAACTAGAAGTGAGTAAGGCTTGTTAGTAGCTGAACTTTGTAAAGCTATCTTTGGTTTAAACTTCTCTATTGACTGATAGAGTGCCCTTGTTCATAATGTAAACCTGTTAGACTCGCATCACTTGAATACACCTTACTATGATCTGGTGGTACTTATTTTAGTAGTGATACTAAATGTGCTAGATGCCTTGGAGCAGTAGATGCTGTTTAAGTATCCTGATTCAGTATGTTGTTTTTATCTTGAAGCATTCTACCTCCTTGTGATTACTGATGGTGTAAGTCATCTCTACTATTAAAGGGGAGTTTGTTGTTTTGATTTCCATCGCTTCCACCCTCTCATCGATACATGCCCCTTTCCACCGCTATTTTTTCCAAACCATGCGATAACCCCCAAATTGTTGTAGTGTAGTATTGTGATTTTTCAGTAAAGACCCCGACCTATAAATATTCACAGCCCGGTTCATACGTGCGGACAATATTTACCCAGAGACCCGTTGCGACCGCAATGCTGTTCTTGCAGGAACTTACCTTAGAGCAAAAAAAGTGAATTAAAGTTAGGAAGACTACTGACGTAGGGCGGCGGGTGAGCTCAACCTCGAACCAAACAAGCAATCGATCGGTCCAGCACGGATTGAAATAGGAGCCGGTTCGACAGGAAGCTTTTGAAAACGACCCCACCTCCTCGTTTCTTGGGAAAGAAATCCCTTGCAAAGCAATCAACAGAAATCAAATAAATCACCAATAGCAAGAAATCCCTCGCAAGAAAAAAACAAAATATAGTTGTACGTACAAAATCTCAATCAAATCATATCTTTCCTTACCTTTGCTTATGGATTCCCTCCACAACATATCTCAATCTCAACCCAATCAAAATTTCCTACGCCGGGCCACTAGAATAAAGTTGCCCCCGTTGCAACACACGGGTATTTAGGTAGTTATGAATAAATGACAATTAAGTCATGCAAGCAGATTTCTGGTGTACGTTCTCATATATTGTTTGCACCGAGGCAATGAGTTATTTTACCAATAAGACATTGTTAACTGTTGTAATATGATGCAATTTTTTTCAGGCCTACTTACCTAAAGCTTTAAACGAGTTCCTGGAATTTGTAGCATATTTTTCTCGGAGTTTTCTTTCAAATAGGGAAGTAAATGCTGGTGCTTCAAAACTACTTTCTGGACAAGGTGGTTTTTCTTCTGAGGTACATTATGTACTATTTTTTTACCGTTGCTTGATGTTAATTCATACCATAACAGTGCTATTATTGTTTTTGATTAATTAATTTGCTTGCAAATTATAGATTTCCCCGCCCATCGCCTCAGTTCTTCATCTTTATGCTACTGGACTACACTTCAGTAGACAGCAAATGGAAAGTGAAGATCAGCCCTCTATGTCAGTGGATTTTCTCAAGAATGAAAAGGGCCTACAAACTTTGAACAATGCACTTGGCATACTAGAACGGATTTTCTGTGTCACTGATGGCAAATCCAGTAAACATGATAATTTGGGTAAATATTCAAGTACACTAACTGATGCTGGGCATCCCAATAAGAAACCCAGTTATAGTTATTCTCAGTCACATGAGCATATTATTTTTTTGGCATATTTGGATTCTTTGGAGTTTGTTTGCAAGATACTATTGCAGCCTAAAAATGCAGTTTGGGAGAGCTTCTTTGAAAAAAAAACAGTCCCCACTTCGGGGAAAATGACATGTGTCTTAATGGCACTGGATCAGTTTATTGATTCCAGCCTTTTTGCTTATAGGTAAAGCCCATAAAATTGTACTGTATTATCATTGCAATAAGCGAGCGATTTCTGATTTTGCAAGCTGTTCTTTTGTGTGTTGTAGCAGTTGTACCAAAATGTCCGAAGAAGAGAAGGAGAGATTGCATGAACAACGTGGAACCTTACTGAGAGCCCTAGTTTCAGCATTCAAAATTTCCTTTGTGACCAAAGAGGCTATCCAGGTACCTAAGTCGCTTGTCCTATACTTGTATTTGAATCTTATTAATAGGAACTGAAGACCATTTAGTCATTTACCGCTGGTGTTATTACTTGTGCATCATAGAACCCCTTGATTCAGCCTGTTATTGTTATCACCTTTGGAGCATTTTGTTGCATGTATAAGTTATTATCAATAAACAACTTTGTGTATTCCCCTTTATCAGTCCATTTGTGGAGAATTGCTGTTAAATCACCGAATTTACTATCTTCTAATACCATCCCTATTAATGCATTTTGCTTTCATAGTCCAGAAGAGCTTGTATTCTATCAATTGTGCCATTTCAAGTACATGGATAAAGCTTGAGGAGCTCAAATATTTGATCTCTTCAATTGGTAACATCGGCGTGACACTTTATAATATTGGACATTTTGAAGAGGTACCCTTCTAAGGTGCTGGTCTATTACTTAAATTTGCTTTTAACTACAGAGTTTTGTATGATTGACTGTTGTAACTGCTTCAGGCACCAAAGGCATTAGAACTATGCTGCCAAGCAACATGGACACACGTCAGACTTTCTTACTGTAGACTATCAGCAAGAACGGAAGGTCACATCATAATTGAGGATCTACCGAAGGGTACACTGAAGGATATCATTACAGATGCATTTGCTAGGATAGGAAAGATGGTCGACACTCTCCATAGATGTGGCTCAAAAGTGATACGAGATATTGTTGTGAAGAGCTTGTCTGAATTGTTGGCCCATGTTGACACATCAGATGATTGTCACAAAAGCTATTTGGTTCTGATCGAGTTGTGGGTGAAGGTATTGACATAAAAAAACTAGAGAAGCTATCCCACTTCAAACACTTCGCTGATTTGGTTTTGTTCATTTCTTATGCAAACTTTAGATAACAATTAAGGATTTTGGGAATGACCAAAATGGGGATAGTGCTCCACTTCTATATCACTCTCTTATGGGCTACCCATCTCCCTTGCCAAAGAAGTTGATAGGCTCAATCTTAGAGCAGGTACCAGATTCTGTTTTGTTAGATTAAAAATAGTGTATCTTTATTTGGATCTCTTTATGATGCGAAGTGCTTTGTGGACGTGCATTGGTTTTTGCAGGAATTATTATCATATGGAGCAATGGAATCTCGTGCCACCATGCTCTGTGGAAATATGCAAAATAGAATAATTGATATTCTCTTGAATGAACTTTATTGTTCAAAAGAGTATTATCTGGACAGATCAAAGGTTTTAGTTAGAAAGGCACGTGCACTCCGTGCATCTGGGGTGCAAAACATAAGCAGCTGTCTTGAGTCCTTGTCTGAAGCCATATCTTTACTGGTGAAGCCCCCACCACCCCCTTCTTGTTCTGTTTTCTTACGTATACCATGGTAGGAAGTATTAGTATTGGTCTAGGAGTCCTATTAGGCTATGTTTCCTTTCCTTATACCCCAAGTCATGTGTAATATATATATGCTCCTTGGGCTACGCAATAGAAATAAGTTGCATCATAACATACCACAAGTGAAATCTAAGATCATTTTCTTCCATCGAACCAGCGAGGCATCTTACTGGATTCATCTCGAGGGAATGCGATTGTGATGCATGAATTAGCTATTGCATACTGCTTGCATGCACATTGTGCGCAGGAAGCCAATCGTGGCGGCAAGGTAACTGCTTCATGTCCGAGCTGCGTTTAGTTGAGTTCACAAGAATTGCTTGTAGTCACTTGTACTGTTGTACATTAGCTAGAACATGCCTTTCCTTTGTTTGCTCATGGTTATTTGTTATTTTGAATAGGTAATCTTTGATAATGCTAGGAGTGCCGTTGGCTTGTGGTCAAAGATGGGTACTTCTCATCATTCTTCTCCTGGTGTGATCTTTCAACAGCCATCAGAAACTCTTGTACCACTTCTTTGTTCTCTCGTTGATTTGTTGGCGATGAAGGTAAGTCAAAGCTAAAACTTATTAGGTTTGATAAGATGTAACTGTGCCTTTAGCAAGATAATTATGTCTTTTTTGCCCTATATCAGGGTCACTTTGAGCTTCAGTTTGAGCTGTGCAAGCTTATCATAACGATGTGGAAGCAAGAAAATTTACCCGTAGAAAAGTTATTGTCCATGTTATTTATCAACCGGCGCCTTAATCATGCAAGCTGTCATCTCCCAATGGACCAGAAATTTGTTTCTTATGTGGCAGAACATCTTGGTGTTGATTGCCGCAATACATTATTTTGGAGGATCTATTTTAAAGGAGATTATCCTTCTCTTTCTATGTTTCTTCAGCAGTTGTGGCCTGTTGATTTCTTTTCTCAATCGTGTGAATATTCCCTTGGAAATCAGTTTGGTTTCAATGCTAGTGTTGATGGGATTGATAAAGTTGCATCATCTCTGGTTTCTGAAGTAAGCTCAGTTAATTGCATTGCAAAAATATAGTTCTTATTGTCCTTTAGTTTTTCTGTTATGCATCTTGTATTGCTTTTTGCAGGTTCCTTTGAATAATCAATCAACCTATCTGGCTGGCTGTCTGTATTACGATTTGTCAGAAAGACTTCTGTCAAGAGGACAACTTCTGCAGGTAATCATTTTCTCTCTCATCAATTTACTTTGGTGGAAAATCTCCAGCTATTATGAAATTTGCTTGACTGTAGAGCTGCTTTATAGTTTAGCCCCTTGTAATCAGAACAACTCTTTCTTTTGTTTTGTTCTGTTTTGCAGGCCATTTCATATGGAAGAGAAGCCCTCCAATTGCGCAAGAAGCTCCTAAAAAAGAAGTTCAAATTTAATTTGGGCAAGTTTGTAAGCAAGGAAAGTGAATGTTCTGGTGGGCAAGGCTTTGTTTCACTTGAAGCATGGGGACCAACAATGGCTGAAATTTGGCCAGATTGCACCAGGCCAAGTAGCATGAGAGATTCTTTCCTTACCCCATGGAATGTACTTAAATGTTACCTTGAAAGCATATTACAGGTATGACAATAGCGTGGCATGAGTTAAGTTCAGTACCAGCAAATTGATTGAAAAAGTTGGTGGAATATGTGCACCACCGCTAGCCATCTTTAACATAGTAAGATGAGTCCAACCTACTTATGAGTGATGGCTCGTGTTGACACTGCTTTGTTTTTTGGCAGTATCGCAATCATTTCCATAATGTAAAACATGGTCTCAAGTTGGCTAGAGACTTTCTCATACTATTCATTTTTTTCCACTATGTACTCAGGTTGCTCTGATGCATGAGTTGATTGGTGATGGCGCCGAAGCAGAAGTTCTATTACGGACAGGAAAGGAGATATCATGTTTCCAAGGATTGCCAATCTTTGCTGTTGTTTTTACATCAGCGTTAGGTACATACATCTAGTGATGATCTGTCAGTTGGTTTATTGTTTTTATTCATTTGTCCCTTCTTTCTCATCTTTTAGGTCAACTATACTGCAAGAGACAGCTGTGGGATGCTGCAGAGGGTGAGCTTAAACATGCTAGGGATCTCCTTAAAGAAAATGGTGAATTCATTTCATGCGAGACATGCAGGTTGACTTTAGAGATATCAGTTGATGTGCAAGCTGGGGATCTGTTTTGGAATCAATTTGAGAAAGATTTGCAAAAACATTCAACATGCAATTTGTCTCGTGCTTTAGGCATGTACCGATCTGCCATGGAGAAATTGAATGACACCAGTTTGGAATTTTCTGCTGGGTCCTGTGGTAAACTTAATACTAGTGGCATTTTGAGCAGGAAAGACTGTATTGCAGAAACCAAGCGTGGAGCTTGTAATCATGGGGAAAAACCCTTAGCAGCCAAGGATGGAGTGTTACCTCCATGTACTCCTTGTTTGTTGTTCAGTCAAGCACCTATTGACCAGTACAATGAACTTGTGGGATTAAAATCTGAAAGGGAAAACTTGAAGAATGCTGAAAGTGCCCCACCATTGGATGTTAACATTAAGAAGACATCCAGAACTTCATCACGTTTAGCCAAAGAACAGAATGCGGCAGCTCATGCAAAGACTAGAACCACCCGATCCAGTAAGCGAACTGCACATGTGAAAAGTGAAAAAGATCTAGCTGAACTGAATAGTAAGAATGGCATATCTGGGAACGACAAATTGTCCACAGATGCTTTGGTCTGTGGGAAGCTAAACTGCTCTCTTGATGGTGTTGACTGCAGCAGAGATGACATGTGCAATATGTTTGGGTGTTGGAACTGCCTTTTTGTTAATTCACTCAATTCCGAGTCCATTGAGAATATATTGCAGTTCAGAAAAGACTGCATCCACCGACGCCATCTTGTGTCACTTCTGTTAAAAACAGGTACTATTTTAATCCATGTTCTGTTATATGCCAAACCAATCTGTGATATACTTCAGTTATGAGACACACAATTGACAGTTTCACATACCTAAGGAATCTCATTGGTTGGTAACTTGGTGCTTAATTATGTCAAAACTAAGTTAGGTGAAGTGTGCCTTGCCACAAAAGACGTGGCCAACACAATGGGGGGCCCAAGTGCTCAGCTTAGCTAAATTATTAGTCTATGATGGTGGTCCATGGAGTTAGAAAAGTGTGACCGGCCACAACAATGCCAGTGAAACAAACAGTAGCCTAAGTTTCTTACACAAGTTGTACAAGTAGACACTCCCTGAAAGCTCTCACATCACAAATATAGCGCTCCACATTTCTACATGCGATACTTGGAAATGTATGGATCTGTTAGCTTAAGTAGTTTGATCAAATTTCTTGCTTCTGTAGTTGGGCTACTTGTTGATCATTACTTATTACTCCCTCCGTCCCATAATATAAGAGCGTTTTTGACACTAGCTCTAGTGTCTAGTGTCAAAAACGCTCTTATATTATGGGACGGAGCTAGTGTCAAAAACGCTCTTATATTATGGGACGGAGGAGTAGTTAAGTTCCTTAATTCTTTCATATTGTTCAGTCCTGATGTGCTGCCTTTGCAGCAAGAGCCCTGGGAGCTCAGGGTGGAAAGCATGGAGCTCATGAAGTTCATAGTATCCACTGGCAGTGTATATCATTGTTGTATTTCAGATCTCTTCCTCAAGGTTGTTATAGAACCTATGAGCCTCATTTAATTGGACTAATCATGAATGAAAATACTGGTGATTTTCTTTCTTTAGAGCGTGCGGAAATACTATGTAGTATGAGTTTGTTTTTGCTGAAGGGTCTCCTTTCAGAACAGTCAAGGTTTGTCTAATCAATTCCCTATTGTGCATCAGTCACATGCATAACATTCTGATCGTAGCAGTTCACGACCCTTGCTAAACTGTCATCATTTCATCACTATCTGCAGGGATGGGTGCTGCAGCTTCTCTAGTCTACAAATGGCTGATATCGTTTCTTGGTTGCTGAAAGCTTTTGTGTTATCTGGAGAGAGTCCTTCACTTCTTCAGGAGGTCTGTGATATTCTCAAGTCATTTGCTCTCATAATTTTAAATGCTTAGTTCATTTATCTATTCTACCTCTTTTTGTGAGTGTCTGCTCAAGTCAGGCTATTTTTTCCTTTTGTCGTCGATTATACACTTGCTCCTGTGTTTACATCCAACCCCCCCATTGCAGGTTTGCAGGCTACTCACATGCATATTCTTACTCTCAACGATAGATTCCACGGTTCAATTACCTTTGTATTCCAAGGGATCTCTCTCTTTGAATCATTGGGCTGCTTACTTTCACCAAGCTTCTGTTGGAACTTATCTCAATTGCCATTACCTTGCAAGCTTACAGGCATTGCCCAGAAAAACAGATTCGAAGGTTTGTACCACTCCGAAGTTCACAACCAGATTAACATACTGGCATACTTCATTTTTTCTAATAATCTCCCCTTCATGTTTTCAGGGTCTTGTTGGAGATTTCGCAAACAAGATAGACGAGGTTCCAAAGTTTCTAAGGTTTAAAATTTTAAATAGTTAACTTGCTGATTTATTGTTTCATATGGTGTATGTACATGTATAATTAAACTACAATTTCTGTATCAGGTTTTCATCGGCAGACATGGAACATCTCGAAAAGCATGTATCAGAATTCTTCAATCAACTTCCTGATGTACCAATTGTGTGCATTAGTATGCTTGGGGGCGATTTTGTGAATGTTCTTGAGGAAGCACTTCTTCTCCCTTCCCTGTTTCCTGCTTGGATGTTGCTCTCAAGGTTTGATTCAACAAACAAGCCTACCACGATGCTTCTACCAGTGGATTCTATTTCGAAAGGTGTGTAGATTGCCTGTTGTGATTGCATAGTCTTATAAGTTAATATTGGGTCTCTTGCACTTTTTATTCACATGCTTATTGTTTGACAGAAGCACATAATGAAGACTCTTCTATCAAAGAACTGGATAATCCAACTAGAGCATCAGATAAGAATTGGAAGTGCCCTTGGAGCTGCACTATTATAGATTATGTGGCTCCAACTTTCAGAAAACTGCTTGAGGATAACTTTAGATCCCTCTCTGGCGCAATCGACATTCCAAAGGATGGACAAGCAAATACAGTAAGGTGGTGGTCAGATAGAATGAAGCTCAACGACGACCTTAATGAGATACTGGAGTAAGATTTCTTATGTATGCTACGCGTACAACTGTAAATATTTTAAGATGATCTCTAGATATCTTGCTCCGTACATTATTGAAGATTTGCGTTTTCACTATAAGATTATATTTTAAAAATCAACATTCCTTTGTTCTGATTTTTTTTTTGCCGTTTTGAACAGAAACATGGAAAAATTGTGGCTAGGACCCTGGAAATACCTTCTGCTGGGGCACCAATTAGCTGACCAACACAGTGAGGCAGTGCTGGAAAATCTAATCACTGGTCTGGAATCAGAATTCAAACTTGAAGCAAATCCAGCGCTCATCAAGGTCATCCTTGGCGGGGTTGCATCAGTGGATGAACTGAAAGAATGTGTTTCTCAACTTGTATCATATAAAGGTTACTTTGGCAGGGGAGGGTGTTGTGGAAGAGATAGACTTAGAGCCTTCTCTTGCCAGATTGATGCTGAAGCTCTGGTGTCCCTCGAGCATTTATGCAATGGTGTAGTGAATGAGCTGGCCGAGCCAGTTGAGAGAAATCCAGTCATTTTAGTTCTGGATACTGATGTGCAGGTGAGCATTATGATATCCTTATTGTTGGCTATCTCCTCTGTTATTAAAAAGGTCTTTTTGACTCTGTTATAAGTTTTGACGGATGTTCCGCCTTACTGATTAGCCACTGGAAGGAATAAATTAAATGAAAGCTGTGTCATTTGCATCTACCTTGATGTGATCTAATGTAATTCATTTTTAAATAATTAAACAATGGATGAAACAACACTGTAAGGATCTTTCATGGTAAATTTTAGTGTAGCAATATTCTTTAACCTCAAAAGGAAATTTTCTACTGCTAGCTTTCTTGTATTCTTTGTCTAGCAATATTGCCAATAGAAGCTCTTTTTGATCCCCATCATATATCTTCTTTAACCTCTTCTTAAAAATGCTTGAGTGCAGATGCTTCCTTGGGAGAACTTGCCTGTGTTAAGGAATCAGGAAATGTACCGCATGCCGTCAGTGAGAAGCATCTTTCTAGCATTGACTAGAAGCACTAATCATCAGAAAGATGCCAGTGTCATAGACCCTCCTTTTCCTGTTATTGACCCTTTCAATGCATTCTATCTGTTGAATCCTAGTGGTGATTTGATCAGCACACAAGAGGAATTTGATCAGTTGTTTAGAAACTACGAGTGGAAGGTAACGATGATCTGTTAACTATTTAGAGATGATGAGAAAATGTGCTGCTTGTTCAAACAACCTTCTCAATGGTGAATATTGCAAAAGAAGAAGAATCTTACACCTGTGTTGTATAAACAATTATGTAGTTTGGCTTGCGGAAGTGGAACCTTTACTGATTTCTTTAAACCCTAGAAATGGTAAATATAAATAGTTGGAAATCTGGTTTCCTGGTAGCTTTTGGTGTAGACTCTCCATTTGAGTGTATTGTTAGTTTCACTAGTCAGGAATGCATCAAGTTTAGCATACTATATATAGATGATGCAACCTGCTGAAACGCTTTAACGTCTGTCACAAGCAAATAAGCCATGTATCCAAGAATGATGCAAGCTAGTTAAAGTATAAATTTGGATTCTTCTTAAAGCAATCACCAGCATATAATTGTGATGCATTGATGCCATGCAGGGAAATGCTGGGGATGCTCCAACAGCTGAAGAGCTTGTCTTGGCTCTGAGGAATCATGATCTTTTTCTCTATTTTGGACATGGAAGTGGTATGCACTATGGATATAAATATTGGTAGTTAAGTCACTTTGTTGGCTTGTATAATGTGCTTGTGTCGGAGTCATTTGAACTTCCACGGCTTCAACCTTCAACCTTTGAAGCCATCAAAGTGTAGCGTGCTACCATAATATCCACACTATAGGATGCAAGCTAAAAACCAGTGTCTGGCCCATTGTTTATGACAATCTTCTATGGGCATAGTTACCCGTGTTGAGTTATTTTGCACAAAAAATGCTCACCAAGCTTCTATTGAAAGCTTCCACAGGAACTTTAACTAGTAGATGACTCATACTTTTACTGTATAAAACTTATCACTTATAGTAGTATAGTGGCATATGTATCAGTAGGAACTATTGCTTCTGATTTGCTAACAAATGCCTTCAAGTCTGATGGTTTGATGACCACTTGTGCTATTATTGTTTAGGAATATGAACTCCCACCACTTAGTACTGTTCAGCATTCAGATACTTTTTATAAACTGGGTACTGCTCAGGTATCTGTTGTACTAACAGAGTGTTCTAACTAGTCTGAAAAAATGTTGCAGGTAGTCAGTATGTCTCCGGAAAGGAAATTGAGAAGTTAGATAATTGTGCAGCTGCTCTCCTCATGGGTTGCAGTAGTGGGACACTTCATTGCAAAGGAGCGTATGCTCCTCAAGGGGCCCCTTTGTCTTATTTATCTGCTGGTTCTCCTTCCGTCATTGCAAATCTCTGGGACGTCTCAGATAAAGATATAGATCGATTTAGTAAAGCACTGCTCAATTCATGGCTGCAAGAAAATGTCACAGCTGCCAAGAATTGCTCTAAATGTTGCCCGCTGACACAAGAATTTGCGTCCATGACCATCGCTGCGAAGGACAATGGTAGGTCAAGACGAAAAGGCTCACGAGCTAGGAAGCAACAACAGACAGCAGAGATGGACGGCAGTAGTAGTTGCTGTAACTGCGGGCACAGGCGGATAGCTTCACATATAAGTGAAGCTAGGCGTGCTTGCAGGCTTCCTCTTATGATCGGTGCATCTCCCGTTTGTTATGGCGTGCCAACTATCATCAGGAAGAAGTAATCGTCTGTGCTCTAACTGGAGATCATCGATGACTGCATGCTGTAGTTCTGGGCTTTGAGCCATTGATGCGAGCCGCATGGCACTTGGCACCGAGGGAAGCGCCATGATAGGCATGTCATTGCAGAAGCTCAGATGTGCTGGTGACATGTCTGTTGTTGTTTGTACTTAGCAGCAGATGCAGAACTAACAAGACAATGCTGATTGGCTGTTTTTTTACCGGAGGACCGGCCGAGATTTCATCCAGTCTGACGAGATTCAGTGCTGTGCCTCCACAGGGTATATACGAGTAAAATTATGCTCCGGGAAATCAGTAGCATGTAGAGCAATTGAACCTTGATCTGTTGTTATACATGTGCTTCAAAATGTAATTCTGAGCACAGATGTAATCTTATGTTCCGGGAAATCAGTAGAATGTAGAGCAAATGAATCTGCTCGAAGGCAACTGCTAACTGTTGTTTGTATTATTTTGTACACTACAGATCTGATTCTTTCTGTTACATTATAATATAGCTGGTTTAATTGTATGTTCTCGTACTGTAGTAGCCAAGGGTTTGGGTTACGTGTGTTTCTGTTAAGCTTCCATAATATAGCTGGCAAAGTTTTTCTCCTTCAAAAGTCAAGCTTCATAAACTTTGACCAAATTGATATCAGGTGCATCATGAGACATGTTTTTTTACACGGATTTTGCTACAAATCGAATGTCTGTTTTTTTAGCAAGCATGACAAATCCTTGCCATGCTCAGTTTTTTGCCGAGAATTGCTGTGCTTCTAAAGAAAATTGCCATACCTGCAACAATATAATTTGACATAAAAAAGGTTCGATTTGCCATGCTTAAAAATCTGGCGTACGCCAGATTTTTAGCATTTCCGTTTTATATTGAGTAACGTCTTACATTCTGGGACGGGGTAGTACTTGTTAGATATTCTTGGTCGAACTCTACAATGTTTGACTTGTGAAAAATGTCTGTACGCACAATGGTATGAAACGAAGGGAGTACTATGCCAAAATGTGCTCTATTATGTGCGCGCATCTGCGCATTTCATCGTTCTCATGTCTGCAACTATTCATAGCTTCACCTGGCAGTCCACTGAGTGCTGTATTTTAAACCCAACATCGTGTCACAAATGAAATAGCTGAACAACGCAAAGATCCAACACAGCATACACACACACACACACACACACACACACACACACACAAACCACAGCAACTGGAATAATTGGCTAGAAACAATTGGAAACTACACAAGCCGCACAAGATGGATGCGGCATTTTCCTTTTTCAGCAAAGAATGTGAAAATGATACATGGTTGATGGAAAGCAATGAACTGAGGTTAAGACAAACTACTTTGGTACAATGATCATGAACAAGTAAATTTTGGTTGGAATTGATGAATGCTAGGCACCAGGGAATCAGCTGTGCATGTACTCTGGTGACAGAGCCCCTGCCTTCTCAATTAGAGTCTAAAAACAGTCTTCCACGGTTCCTACGGCGTCGCCGGCGCCGCCTGTCTGATCTAAGCATACCCGCGCCTCCCCCTCCGGCCAGAGTCATGTCATCCTCGTCGTCGCCTTCTGAGGTGAAAGGGTACGGGGTGGTTCCATTGGCACCACCACTGCTAACCACATAACCTTCCTCGGCATCTCCAGACATGCCACTTGGACTCTGGAGCCTTTGGGTCCGGTGACGCTGAGCAACTTGACGCATCATGAATATTATCAACCTTCGAGCGTTATCCGCCTCCCGGTCATTGCCACGATCGTCGTCGTCGCTGTCTTCGTCCTCCAAGTCAACTCCATCCTCCAGGTCCAACACATAGTCGCCCCAAACCACTGCCCTCCCCATTGATGAAGTGACCGTGCTGAGTGCGTCTTCCCTCTCTCTTTCAAACTCGAGCGATCTCCACTTCTGTTCGACGGCGGGATCCACTTCCCTTGGCTGCACAAGAGGGTGCTCCAACTTCACATGCTTGCGGAGTTCCTTGTACGTCCCCACAAACGAGCAGCCATCCTGCATGCATGTTCTCCTTTTTCCGTTCAGATAGCTTCGAGCTGGTTCTACCACAGTCCACCCCTTAACTTTGCCACGACACAATGGGCATGCGAGGTCAATGGACTCAGTCTTCTCGACTGCAGTCAATGGCACAAAGTCCAAGGTACTGCCAACAGTGCTGGCAGGCAGTTCCTCAAGCAATGCCCCCTTGGTGTATGCCTTCTTGAACTGATCGAGGCAATTTGAGTGCCGGTAGCTCGTTCCACACATGTAAGGGCGACAGCCCTTGTCATGAGATGAACAAAGGAGAAGCACAGCATTGTGTGGGTATTCCATGCACACAGAGCAGTTGGCATCTTCCCAGTCCATCTTCTGCACAGTTGGCAGTGCTTTCTTCCGGTTGGCTCCTTTCATTGCCTTCCAGCGGTACGAAGGAATGGGATACGGCGTGGCCCTGAGACGACGAGCCGCATGCCTCTTCGCCCTTGCATTTCTTGCCATTTTCTTCGAAACCTGTCTAGAAATCCATCATTACATGAGCACCTCATAAAAGTGGAACTTATGATAAACAGGAGGATTAATAGAACATAAAGGATGTGAGAGATCAGAACCACACCAGAAACATGAACAAACAAAAGAAAGTCCCTTCCAAGTATGTTAGTATATTGATAATCAAAGTCATACGAAGGGGAAAATGAATATGAACTCATCCAGTATATTCTCTGTCCAGAATGGACCAATGGTTATGTAAGTCTACCTCGGCAATTTGAAAGGTTTAAACTATACTCAATCCTCGTCGTTTGCCGAACATAAGCAGCAGGGCGGCAAAGGGGTCTGACAGCATGAAACACAATCAAGTGGCCTGATGATCTACATGTTCCAATTTCATTAGGTTCTGGGTACTGGGATCATACACTGCCAAGATCATCAGGAGAAAGTTCTACCCTAGAGAGAAAAATGAATATGCAATGCCAGGATGACCTGAAGATTACTTGATCTGTATCATTCATGATGTCCCAAGCAATAGAGAACATTGTAGATCAGAGTCCATAGAGATAATGCAGAAGGTCGTGAATTGTGACAAAAGCACACAAGTAACAAAGCTGAAGCATATATTACTGATGAAAATCAACAGATTGCCAATATACATACAACCAAGGAGCACATCAACTTCTAGGCAAATGATCATGTTTTCATAACCAAATCGATCCTCCCGCAGAATTCGATTGAGACAAGAAAAACTCTTGAGCAACGTTACCACACAATTGCAGCTTTACTCTTGCAGCGCAGGCTATCAAACTTCAGATCCACAAGAATGGCAAACAAAGCAGCACAGGCACCAGAAGTCACAAATAGACTTTCTGGGATCCAAGTACAGTTGGGTAGGCAGATAAAGAAACAAGGAGCTGGCACAACCAGGAGCATTAAATAATGAAATACATCAGATGTGATCTACATTCCCCATTAAAAAATCACACCTAAGAGCCAGATAAGACTAGCTAAAGGAAAAAAACCAGCGACTCACATGGAGCATCTCAGCTCGTCTCAGATCTGCCAGATTAGATGTGAAAAAACAAGGAACAACACATACTTTTTTTAATTGGAGAGAATCATTTGATACTGCACTTGGGCCAAAGATTCCATCCTTTGAGGACATGCTACGTTACCAGCACACGGAAAGAATATGAAGCAAAGGTAGCTCCTTTAAGTTTCACTTTGCTCCTGGTCCTGCTTACATGATTAATGCAGATTGCAAGCACATGGAAGGAGGTTGGGAAATGATCTCTTTTGCTGCAACTTGGTGTCTTGGACCCAAATCCAGCATTCTCGAGCCAATATTAGAGGCAAAAGGATGCATTTATTTTCCTTCCATGTAAAAGCCCCCTATCCACTCAATGGTGCAGTAGTAACTAAGCAAGATCTCTCTTCCTGCACTTCCAGGTGAAGAACCCTAACCCAAACTGCATGGCAGAATGCTAACAAATCCGGAGAACAGAGCTTTGTTGCTTCACTTAAGACTCCTAATTATTCACATTCCTAGGGAAATGAGCATCAGCAGACTACAGCTTTTCCTCCCTTTCTGTTCAGTCCATCATTTCCAACAGAAAAAATAAATCTAGACACAACGACAATTGCAATTGCACAACAAATTCATGAACATGCATCTTGCCACGCCATTGTGGCACATGGTTCCAATCTACACTACACGCAGAGCCAAACACCAAGCACAAGCGTCAAATTTACTGCTTCATCTGCTCGCAATTGGCGGAAGAGAAGCCCTTCTTTGCTCGGGTAACTTCAATTTTTTTTGACCATGGGTAACTTCAATTTAGGCCAAAGGCCCAAGAGATCGTGACCGCAAGCACCCAAACCCTCACTGTCCGGGGCGAAATTCCCACGGAGAGGGTGAATTTTGGTCACCTCAGCAGAGATCCCTGCCCAGACCGCTCCCCGGCAGCGCCCACCCGGATCACCGCCTGGGCTCCCCAGATACGGCCCCGGGCCGCCTCCTTCCCGCGGGAACCAGCCGCAGAGCACTCAAATCGCCGCCGGAACACCTTAAATTCCCCGGGAACAGGCCATTTCCCCGCAATTCCCAGCGCGACACGCGAGCAAACACCCACAGGAAGCACGTCCTATGCCCCCAGAGGCCGCGGACCTCACTCTATCCTCCGCAGACCAGACCCACGAAACCAACCGAAGGAAATCAGAGGTAGGTGAACGAATCAGGAGGAAGGAGGGCTGGGTATATACCTAGGCCGCGGAGGGGTCGGCGAGGGGCGCGGGTCCGGGCGGTCCCGGCGGCGAGCGCGAGGCCGCGGCGGAGTCGGGCACGGCGGGACGACGAGGGGGAGCACGGGGAGGAGGAGTGCAACGGAGCGCAGGGGAACGGAGAGGACAAGGACGCAAGTTATCGAGGCGAGGCGGACGATTTGCTCAAGGAGAGAGAAGAAAAGTGGCGCAAAAAGAAGAGAAAAAAACCAGATAAGAAAAAAAAGGAGCGAGGAGAGAGAGAGAAGGGAGGTTGGGAAATGGACGCAAGGGGGGAGGGAGAGAGAGGAGAGGATGGCCGGTGGACCAAAGGCTGGGGGATAGGCAAGGCAGCCACGTTTGTTTTGTTGCGTTCGCGTTGCCATTACGGCTCGGGTTTGGCGCGGGGGAGGCGTGGGGAGGGTCCGTGGACCGAGCCCCGTCGCGGGCGGACACGAGGGTCGTGGCGGCGAGGCGGGGCGCGTGGGCGGCGTCCATGCGGGGAGGCTGGGGGAGAGGCGCCGCGGTGACGCAACCGACGGGATCGGGGGTGGTTCGGGTTGAAACGACATGTGCTGCGTTGAAACGACGGACGGGGACGAGGAATATTCATATTCCCTCCTCCGATTTATCGCGGGAGGGGTGGGCATTTTTACCCGTGAGTTAAAAGGAATTTTGATTCCTTCGCGCGAAAAAAATACGTCACGTGGTCTCTTCACCTTTTCACGCCTCGCCTCTCCAACGGTTCAAGTAGTAGAACCGACGATCCTCAAAAAAATAATACGATAACCGCGAAAGATGCTAACATTTGGTTTGGGGATTATTTTTCTTTTCGTATGTGCAGTGTCCCTTTTCTTCTTCTTCTTCTTCTTCTGGAGTGTATGTAAAATGGACCCGTGCCGATTTTTATGTCTCTATACGTGGTTTGAAAATAAGTGGATGGTTTTTACTCTCGTAGGATTTACATTACAAAAGGTTTGGCATTGCAATCTTGTACCCCTATTTCGGGTGTTCTGTGAGATCCTGCTAATAAAAGAGGGTCTTAATTAGTGATTTGTCGATGGAACCACCAAGCACATGCTCTTTTGGTGCCCAAAAGATTACGAGTTAATGCTAGTTTGTTGCCAAATTATAGCCCACAGATTGATATGGTCATCTTTGCTATCAATGAGCTAAATTAATAGGCCGCCAAAGGAAAATGTTTTGTTTGTTTTTGTGCCTTTCTGCTTGAAATATCCCCTTGATTTTCACAATGGTCAACATTATCTCATCGGTGGGGCCATTGTTACAGTAAGAACCATCGCCTCGATTATCGCCATTCACTGGAGCCACACTCCTCTTCACTCGACAGCACAAACTAGATCTACAATGTCATCATCTCGTGCACCGAGCAATCATCATCCTCGTTCAAGTGGGCGGCACTAGTGCCACTACATCGCATTGACCAAGAAGGCCTGAGGCTTGGACCTTGAGATCTCCTAGAGTGCAGGATAACCCGTTTTCCCTCCTCGCCCACCCTCTCCTTGATAATCACTATGGCGATGCAACAGTTGAGTGTAGGCCCATCAGACGAGGAAGCAACGACATTACTAATCGACGATGCAATGGAGCTTGTGGTTAGTCATAGCTAACTAGTCGAATGGTGGTGGTGACGCTTAAGCCCATTGCTAAGTTTTATGGGAGTTCTCAATTTGAAATGTTAACGATGAACTGCAAAAAGATATATAACCCTTTATGACTTGTAGAGAACATATATTGTGCACCTAATCAAATTTAAATATGTGAGTACGTAGATACAACATACACAGTGGCAGAGCTATGTACGTTGCTGCAGGGGCCATGGCCCCCTAGCTTTGATTAAAAACAGGAAGAAAATTATTTGGAGACTGCTGAGATTAGATAAACTATAACATATCTTAACACAAACATTTCACTTTAAATTTGATTGGAGACTCGAGGAAAGAATGCAACGAAAAGTAGTTAATTTGGATTGGATTGTTAATTCCCCAGTTAACACTAGTACAACTGAATTTTCTATTTATGTTTCTTGGGTCGTGTTTTGTAATTTCTACTTCACGATAGATGACACATTATTTTTGTGACCTCATTTTATCTTTAGATTTTCTTTGAGAACTTTGAGCGAAGTTCTCGGCTTAAAATGAACCCTTTGCACCAAGACCCGTTGCGTATCATACGTTCTTCGAGTTGTACATAATCTTTTCTTTTAAAATACCGATTTATAGACGCACACGCTCACACATCGTTCATTGAAGACCGGATCGGAATTGCAGAGCTTTAAGATCAATGAAATCCCCACATGCGTAGAATAATTTGAGTCGTACATAATTGATGCAGTTCTTTTATTTAGGACTTGGTGTGGGAAAACATGCTGTTTAGCTGCACGACAATACGCGTATTTTTGTATTTTTGCATGTGTGACGTGGTTTGGTATTACCAGAGGAAGCTAATTTTTTTTAAATAATACACTTTTTTTATTAAATTTCAGAAATATTACGCTGTTTTTTTTAAAATAATACAGCGTCGGCCACCTGGAAGCCGACTGGCTTCAGTCGGCCTAGGGGAAGCCGATTAGTATCCTTTCGGCCTAGGGGTGGCCGATTGACCTCCTATCGGCCTAGTGGACGTCGACAGGTGTTTCCTGTCGGCTAACTGGTGGCCGAGTGGAACCTGTCGACCCACTGGTGGACGACTTGATATTTATTCTTTTTTCTAATCAGAATTAGCAATTTTATTTACTCTGACTGTACGTTCCCCTTAGTGAAATATTAATCCTCAAATTATTAACAAATAATAAAGTCTATAATGATCGAATGAAAATACCCCAAAATCCCGCCACATTTTCCCGCTTTCTAGTTCCGGCCATATTTTTCCCGCTTTCTAGTTCCCGCCATATATCTCCCGCCATATTTCCCCGCTTCCGAGTTCCCGCCATATTTTCCCGCTTCCGAGTTCCCGCCATATTTTCCCGCTTTCTAGTTCCCGCCATATATTTCCCGCTTTCTAGTTCCCGCCATATTTTCCCGCTTTCTAGTTCCCGCCATATATCTCCCGCCATATTTCCCCGCTTCCGAGTTCCCACCATATTTTTGCCTTCTCAACCTATAAAACACCCTCGGCAGTAAGGTGGGTAAGCAATCTATTGTAGTGTCGTAGTCTCGCGAAGATGTCCGGATATCCTTTTGATCGTAGTTTTCACCCTGGTATGTCCCGATGTCTTCTGCGTTTAGCCGCCAATTTCAGGGTTGACAACATATTAGTTCCGTGGGACGAACTCATCAGTAGTGACACGCTACTGAATGAGCTGGCTCACGCATTAAGTAGGTCCGGGTGGCCTTCCAGGACATTTGAGGAGATACGGAAAGAACTTCTCAGGTTGCATGGAAGATGGAAGAAGCAACAGCATCAGAGTGTAGCATTCCTAAAGGCTGCAGCAGAAAATACTTATTTATGGACCCAAGACAGCGAGGACGAAGACGATATCTTCATGCCGAGCACCAAGGGCAAGAGTACCGCATCATCGAAGGGCAAGAGTTCTGCATCGTCGAAGGGCAAGAGTTCTTCATCGTCGAAGGGCAAGAGTTCTGCATCGACGGAGGATGACGATGATGACTTCATGTAGTTTTTACGTTGTATGTTGTAAGTTCCGTCCTACCTACCGTTTAATTCAGATGTAGTTGTATCCAGTTGTTTGTACTGTCTTATTGTAGGAGAAGTATGTTCTATCTAAATATGATGTTGTAGTTGGCGCACGACGTTGGATAACAGAGTACTAAAACAGAATAGGCATATGTCTCATACATAAGTACATAGTCATTTGTCTCATACATAGAATAAGCATAAGTCTCATACATAAGTAGATAGTCATGTCTCTACTGATAGATAGAAGCGTCACTGACGACGTCTGCCATGGCGCTCAGGCTGTGCATCAGGCGTCGACCATCCCAACCTGTGGGGTGCCCTAATGTTAAGAGGAGGAATCTCAGACTCGTCCTGGTCATACTGTGTATCCTGTGTGGGGCCTGGTGGAGGAGTCGAATACATGTTCATCCACTGGGTGTGCTGCGACATGTGATCCTGTATGTTCTCCTCAGGATCTTGATCACTCCCCCATGTGGATCCGGATATAGACGCCTGATATTCGTAGGCTCCTGCAGGAGGGAACGTTAAGTCATGAAGAAATATGTCGCCTCAATTCATATTGAAAACAATAAATATGAAGAGACATACCAGCTGGCTGTGGCTGAAATACGAAGCTCGACGTGGGACCCTGCTGCTGTGGCTGTGGCTGAAACACGAAGCTCGATGTGGGACCCCAGTGCTGTGGGTGCTGCCACGTCGAACTGCCAGGTTGGTCAGGAGGGGGTGGCCTAGTCGTCGGTGTATGTGCTAGACATGGACGTGGCTGATGTCGGTGCGTGGAGGGACGCGGCGGCTGCTGCTGCTGCTGCTGCTGAACAACATCGCTTCTCCAGGTGCACGTGATAGCCTCGTAGACAGCTCGTATCTTGTTCTGCAGGCGTGTCACGAAGGGCTGGAGCACAGGCCGGTGTTGAAGAAGAGGTCCAAACGAGAGTGAACGTCCAAAGGTGGACACATCCTCGTAGAGTTCGAGTGTCAAGTCAGCCTGAAAATTGTCAGGACGATTATCAAGTATGCACGGCAAAGTACGTGACAACTAGATGCATTACATAAAGAGTATATATCTTACCGCGTACTGCCTAGAGCCCGAAGTATCATAGCTCGGGTACATATCCAACGGACTAGGGTCAGGTATCTCATCTGGGTGAGAGTGATGAACGATGCGTAACCGTGTTCCGGTCATGTACCGCTGCAAGTAGCGATGGAATTCATCGAGATCAAAGTCGATATTCTCGTGCCACAGATGTGTGTTCGCAGTCTCCCATTCTGTAACGTACGGCTGAAGCCTAACTAGCCACTCAGCAGCTGTCCTGTGAATCCCCTTCCTCGTGGTCCTAAAATTATGGTGTGTGTTCCAAAATTTACTAATGCTTCAAATGGACAATTGTGAAAGATAATGCAACATTGAATAAATAGACAGTACCTGTGGATGTGTCCTGGCACCGGGTTCTCTGTAGGGTGAGGGGCCTCTAACTGCTGAAGACCAAATTGCCTCATAACCCTCTGCCGAGCCATCTCCTCGACGAAGACATCGAAGATGATCTTAAATTTCGTCATCCAGTAATCACGATCTCTTGTGCATAGCTCAGACATACCACCGGGGTATCTCGCCTCTATGGCTGCTTGCGTGTAGGGCTGCCAGATGACCCCAGTGTACGCATCAAACTGCTCGTTCAATGCCGTGTATGCTCGCCTAGTCTGATCAGCAGCAAAGCGTCTCTGCGGAAAACAAAAGTTAGTTTCAGCCATAGTGTGCACAAATAAGATGCATTAAATTATAACACGAGACATACCCTACGACGTGCAACACAGAGCGAAAGTAGGCATGTCGATGCCATCAGCATCGAACATGGGTTCCATAGGCTCATCAACACGTATGTCCGGTCGTCCTATAGAGAACCTCTCCCACGACCACAGCTGTAGAAATAGAGGGCATCCAAGAAGGGCTGCCGTGTCCGATGTAAGCTGGCAAGCGTTGCACATACCTCGGTATGTAGCCTCTAAGACCGCCGAACCCCAACTCCTCTGTGTGATCTAATCCGGAATCTCAGCGTTCGCGATCTCCAGTGCAATAGGGATGTAGCACGCGCTAATAGTGGTGACATGGTTCTCTGTGAACATCACCTTGCCGAGAAGCCACAGTAGGTATGCCTCCAGGCTGCGAGTGATCTGTGCCGCATTCAACGGCTCCGGGAACTTCTGGATCTATATTGAGCAAAGAGAAAGTAAGTATTGGTAAACAGTGAAGGTATCTTCTGTAAAACCATATGCACGACAACTGAAAGATATGTGGTAGGGGAACTAACCTGGAAACGGAGCAACCAATCATACTTAGGTCCGTGACGCTCCGATGCCAGAGCCGGGGCACCGGCAAAACCAGCACCGAAACGTTGTGCCATATCTAGCTCCCAACCAGCCGGTGCCTCCAACGGTCCTATGGCATGACCTGCCAACGGTAGTCCCAGCAAAAGTGACACGTCCTCCAGAGTAGGAGCCATCTCTCCCCAGCGGAAGTGAAACGTGTGGGTCTCAGGCCTCCAACGGTCCACTAAGCAGGTGAGCAAAGAGGAGTCGATGGCGAGGCGTTTGCATCCTTCCGTCTTCTCAACCAGACGCGCGAAAGGTAAAAGGCCAGCCCATTTAAGTCTGCATGTTAGAACAATTCAGTTAGTGTGTCCCATTAATATACATGCTTGAAGGAAATAAATAAAGCACGTACCGGTCAACCCATTGCGGGTGTATCTTCCAATATTCCTTAGAAGTGCGAGTGACCAGGGGCTCGAGCTTCTTCGTAGAACATATCGCAGAACGATGCTTACTATCAATGTCTCGCTTAAGCAACCACATTCCCGCCATTCCTGCACATACAAATTTCAAACATAGTTGCACACTAAATACAAATTTCGAACATAGTGCCACACTTAATACAAATTTCGAACATAGTGCCACACTTAATACAAATTTAGAACATAGTGCCACACTTAATACAAATTTAGAACATAGTGCCACACTTAATACAAATTTAGAACATAGTGCCACACTTAATACAAATTTAGAAAATAGTGCCACACTACATACAAATTTCGAACGCAGCCTAGCTTCTTCCTCTCCCTCTTACTCCTCTTCCTCCTCTCCCTCCTCTTCGGCCCCGGTTGCCTCGTCCACGCCCAGTGACGAAAGTGGGACAATTAGTGTCCCTATGACCAAATTCATTGCATAAAATGCATTGCATAGTTGGGCCTCCCGCTTCAGATTCATCCATATCATTCCGGATGCGCCGACACTATCGTCTACCTCTACTTGTACGCATATTCTCTGGGTCTGGAATGTAACGCCTTTCAGCAGGGTTAACGGTGTTGAAATTACCCATTGATCGAAATCCCAGCAACTCACCTGTCCAGGTATTGAGGACAGACTCTTTCAGATAAAATGGAGACACGAACGATATTGCGTCCATTCCTAGCTGCCCGCAAGTAGCAAGTACATGTGAGCAAGGTAGGTGAAGCAACTTTGGTTTGTTGCACGTGCACTCACACGTTGGCCAGGCTTCATTTCCAATTTTCACCTCATGCGTCCTCAACTCATTTGCACATCCGAATTTGTTGTTAGCTAAGCGGACCTCAAACCTTCTTTCTTGATTACCGATGGCGACTACAGTGTGTGATCTAGCTTTTTCCATCTTTTGATGCATGTACTTCATGACTCTTTCACAGTAACGTGTGTTCGGGTTGTTCAAGATATGCTGCTCTGCTTTTTGACGTCTATCTCTGAAATATTCATGGTGCCATAGAAAATACCCTCAACGATGGCTGTAAGTGGTAATGCCCGGTTTCCTCTCAGGACAAAGTTGTATGTTTCTGCGAGGTTGGTAGTCATGACACCGTACCTTGCTCCATGTGTGTCATGCAGCAAAGACCACCTCTCCAGAGGCTCATGCTCTATCCACTGCTCGAAGGTTTTAATCGACCTCCCGAGCCTTCTCCTAGTACCAGGTGGGTCAAATCCTGGCAAGTCACATAGCCCAACAGGCTCCTCCTCCACGGCCGCTGTTCCTGTTGCTAACTGTGCAGCTACTGCTTCAACATGTGCCCTCACCGCTGCATCTCTTGCAGCTTTCCTGTCCCTAACGTGTCTCTGCATGCACACATTAAGTCTGTCACGTATCAAATTGTACTTCCATAGCTGGTTCTGCTTGCAGAGTTTTTTGAATAGATTCATCAGGCTCTTATTTCTGAACTGCGAGAAGAAATTAGCCCCCAGATGGCGCATGCACCAACGGCTCTGCAAGTCCTGCCATGGAGTTTGTTCCTCAGGGCCAGGGTTTGTCAGTGTCTTTATCGCACTGAGTATACCTGCATGCCTGTCATGAAGGATGCACACATTGGGCTTATCCTTGACAACTGATATTTTCAGTTGCGTGAAGAACCATGTCCAACTTTCAATGTTATCACTCTCAACAAAAGCAAATGCGAGTGGGACTACTTGATTTTGGCCGTCTTGACCAATGGCTATAAGGATCTGACCCTTGTACTTGCCAGTGAGAAAAGTGCCATCTACACATATCACCGGTTGGCAATGCTTGAAAGCTTCGATGCATACACCGAAAGAGAAGAACAGTCGATGCAGCACCCTCACAGTTGGGAACTCTGGCATGAAGAGGTCTTGGATATCGACATAGGTGCCAGGATTCCGCTGTTGCAGTGTGTGGAGGAGCCGGACAACAGAGTTATATGCATCGAAATAAGAACCAAATCTCCTCTGAAGGGCCGTATGCTTAGCCCTCCAAGCCTTGCCATAAGAAATTCTGTAGTTGAACCTGACGAAGACTTTTGTCTGGATTGCCTTCACTTCCATCGCTTTGCTCTCCACTATCTCGCTGTAAAACAACCTCGCAATAAGCGTGGATGAAAGGTTGGGATGATCTTGAGGGATGCAGGGAATAAGACAAGTGTGATGAACTAAGTCACTGATCACCCAACTTGTGCCATACTTAGGGAAATAGCCGTGCACCCTGGCAGGACAACCTGCATTCTTGCATACCATTGTCAAGTATTTCTGACTGGACACCTCAGCTATGAAAACCCTTTGCGTGGACATTGCCCAATTTATTATTGCGTCCTTCAGAGCTTCTTTGTTGGGATACAGAGCACCCGTCGCAATGTTGTTCTGGTGATATTGCAGAATCATGCCCATCATTCACGGTCATTGCAGATGAGAAGTCATGATTCCATGATGCAAGATTCGGGACCTCCTCTGCATTTTCTTCTTCATCCGACTCGTCAGAATCATCGGCATGACCACGGTCAATATCGGTGTCTTCTTCTTCCATCAGGTTCTGCATGTGCCCATCTACCTCGTCAGCGTCCGCCTCGCCACTATAAGCCTCGCCACTGTAATAACCATCAGCATTTCCTCCTTCTACCTGACTACTCTGCCCTAGTTCATAACCATCATCTCCAGCATTTGACTGCATCCCTTCACTGCTCTGGCCAAGATCGTAGCCACCCTCGCCTTCATGTGCAGTGACCTCCTTCACGACGGGAAGCACTAAGGCAACAGGATTGCATCCCCTGCGTTCACAACCTTGTAACCAGCGCAGCCACTGGGAGTCTCGCTCTATTGGCCTCAAATAAAAGTAAATGATTGAACTTGACTGTGTCCACAATGCATGAACACCGACGGTGTGTGTTTCAGTATTAAGCCCTAAACTTGCTGTCACCCATTCTTTCAACTGACTGACTGACCATGTTCGAGGGGCGGTCAGTGGCACCTCTATGTAATCAAATTCACACAGATAAGCTCCCGTCTCAGTTGTTTGGACAGTACCAGAACCGTAGTAAAATACGAACTTCACTACATCAGACATCTCGGCCCACCTAATTTTTTTTTTCAACAATGAAATACAACTATTAAGCAGCATGACAAACTAAATATATTAGCACTCCTAAATAATTGACATGTACATATTTTACGGAATATTACCGAACCAACTACAAATATTCACACACCTAAAAATTTGAACTCTAAATATATTAAGGATATTACCTGAGCAACTACAAATATTTGACACAACTAAATATTACCGGAGCAACTAAAGATTACCGGAGCAACTAAAAATATTCACACAACTAAATATTACCGGAGCAACTAAAAATATTCACACAACTAAATATTTGACACAACTAAATATTAACGGAGCAACTAAAGATTACCGGAGCAACTAAAAATATTCACACAACTAAATATTACCGGAGCAACTAAAAATATTCACACAACTAAATATTTGACACAACTAAATATTACCGAAGCAACTAAATATTACCGGAGCAACTAAAAATATTCACACAACTAAATATTATCGGAGCAACTAAATATTACCGGAGCAACTAAAAATATTCACACAACTAAATATTTGACAACTAAATATATTACGGATACTACCGAAGCAAATAACAATATCCGCACAACTAATATATTTCACATCCAAACATACTACCGAATACTATCACCGGAGCAACTACGACAGGTAAAATGTATGTTGAATTATACCCTTGAAGCGTGCGAAGCAACGACGAACGGCGGACTTCAATCACCGGAACCGGAGCCGGAGACTCCACCACACCGCCGGAGCTTCACCTCCACCACCTCCACCACACTGCCCGAGCTTCACCACCGCCACCACAACCTCCTCCAATGTGCTCAAAAAAAGCTCCAAAAAAATGCTCACCACGACCACCACGAGCTACCCCATCAGTAGATCGAGGTTTCCCTTGCCTCCCCCAACTATCTACAACGCATCCATGGTGGTAAATCGGCAAAAAAATGGCTGATTTTGGTGTAAAAATGAGAGAGTTTTCGAGTGACAGAGAGAAGAAACGAAGAACACAGAAGAAACAAGGAAGAGAAGGGAAGAGGAGGAAGAAAGGGGGGCTGCTGCGGGCTTCGCACCCTGTCGGCCTGCGGCAAGCCGATCGGCCTGCGGGTGGCCGACAGGGCTTGTCGGCTGGGCCCCAGCCACCGACAACAGCTCACGGGCCGACTGGGAGGGGCGCGACGTGGCCTTGCCACTAATCGGCTTACACGTAGCTGAAAGGCCACTTGTCGGCCACCGATAGGCCGACGAGCCCCAGTCGGCCACCGGTAGGACGATAGGCTCCTGTCGGCCTGCAGTAAGCCGACGATGTATTATTTTTTTTTAAAAAAAATGGCGTAATATTTCTTAAATTTAATAAAAAAAGTGTATTATTTAAAAAAAATTAGCCCAGAGGAAAGGGTCTCCGTTCTCTGGTCGCCTAGACAGACATTTTCTTTAAGAGACTATAGAGACTTTCACGCGAACAAGTAACAAGAAGAGTGAAAACAACCGCAACCTTGGCTTAGCTGTCTTCTTGTGCGATTTGGCCACCGTGGAGATAGTATATAGATCAAGGGAGTACTAGTAACAGCATGTGGCAGGAAGAGAATAATGATGCGATCAAATCTGGATGGGGATAGATAGGGTCTGGATGGATGGATGGACCGCACTGGATTTGGGTGCTGTTGGCTGGCAGCATCGCGACGACGCACGCATGCTCTTCTTGTTCTCAAGCCTGAAAACTCAGTTTCGGTGGTTCAGACTTCATCAGAGGAAGGAAACGCAAACGGGGAAAGGATGCTAAGGGGATCACATGATCGATGATGCTGCGTGGTGGTCCCGCTTTCGATCTCTCTCCCCCCCTGATGAAAACTGTGAGGCATTGAGTACTTCGATTCTGTTGGTGATTACTCTTTTTCTTTTCTTTTCTTTTCTGAGATGTTGATTTAAACTTGTTTTCCTTATGATAAGTATATACTATATTTTTTAGAAACATCAAGTACCTACCACTGAAGAGATTTCAGCCTTAATGAGATACACAAAGGGCCAGATGCGAGGGTTTGATCCCAGAGGGTTGGGGTACAACCACCCTTGACCCTTCTAGTCATTCAACCACAAATTGGTTCTCAGTCAGTCAAATGTAATTGGGCAGGGTATATAACACGGGAATGGTTTCCACCAACCAGCAATGTTCCTCTCATTAATTCTCATTTCTTTCTTCTCTACGGAAAACAAAATCTAAATTTGAAACAAACCCAGCATGAATAGCCAAAAAAAAATGTCACTACTTATTTCTGTTATGTATTTTGTTTCTCTATGTGTATTTCGAATTTCAATTTAATCTTTTTAGGGCACATATCTTGTGAACATTCATGACAAAAATAAAAAAAATTCTTGAAACATTCGAGTTAGATTTTTGTGCAATGGTACCATGTCAACCATGGTATCACACGATATTTCCCTCCCCGAACTCCTCCTTCACCCCTCCACAACATGTCCTCCTCATCCGCCTCCCCTATCTGTAACCCCACCGTCCCTCTTCTTGCGTTGTCATCTATGTCCTGGTTTAAGGTTGCTGAGCTCATTACCATGGATGACCTCATGGACGAGCTCGAGATGGAACATGAAAAGGGTGTTTTCACGCACCACCTAGCCCATGAAAGATGGTGGCTAGAGTGAATGCAACTGGCTTGCCTGTTTTGGCTCCGACGAGGCTCCGGTGAGCAAGGTTTTGTCAGCGAGCCCGTATCAGCTAGTCTGGTGCCTAAAATGTTTGTCAATGAGAGGTTAGTGGCTTTTGCATGTTTGTTTCATACATGGAAAATTGTCAGTGATGTTGCTTATATATGCACATAACTAGTGTTGCATGCAGTGTTTTCATGCTGCAACAGTCGTACAGTCCATATCTCATATTTCAGAACAAACAACCAGCAAGGCGAATGATCGACTACTAACATTCAACAAACATCTAAAGAAGTTTAATACAACTTATAAACATATATACACACTCAACAACATCTAAGCTTAAGAGCCTATGTAAGACTACCTGCGGAGCTTCATTGACGAAGTCACTACATAACAACACACATATCACCTGTTAGTCAACAAAAATTCTATGTTGATACAAAGACCCAAGCTTGAAGTTCGACTCTGCTAGAAAAGGAAAAAACCTCTACTAACCAACTGAGCAAACATTTTGTTATTTTTATTTATTATTTGAAAAGGAGGGACCTAAACGCAATCAAATCTGCAACAACTCTTTAAAAGCCCTTCATTTGAACATCCTAGACCCTTGAACCGTCCTCCATCGCCTACATAGAAACACTTAGAGCAAAAAAGTAGGAGTCTAGTTTGCCTGAAGCGAGAGCCGCATCATCGCGCCGTCTAACCATGAACCCTATGCCGAACATGATGCATTGTTGCTATCATGCATCCACCGTTCAACCAAAAGTCGGTGTCAATGCGGTGACAATCACCAATGCATCACTACTTGTTATAGAACATAACACACATTGGGCTCCTCGGTGTAGGAGTTTGCAGTACACAACAAGATTCCCTCAGTGAGAAATCAAGGTATCAATCCGCGGAGGTACCAGTATCTTGCAACCGTTGAATGCCCTTCAATACAAATAAAACTTCACTTGTGTCCCCAACAGTTCTAACAAGGGTGTCAATTCTTGCTAGTTGCACAAGTCTATTAAAAGATAACATGGGATAAATATTTTTGGTATTTTCAGAATAAAAGAAAACTAAAGTAAAAAACCGTGTAAAAGTAACGGGCCAAGTAACCAATCACGCACAGAGGGTCCCTGGGGCCACCTCTGGCTGTGCCACATGGTAGGGGGTGCCCCACTCGTTAGTAACTCAGCCAAGTAACGCTAAACGGTCTTGACCTGACGACAAAACAACGTATGGGCATTTTTTAGGCTGGGCTGAGTAGAGGAGGGGAAGAGTGAGGAATGTTAGATGGGTTGGGAAAACTGAGTAGAACTAACCAGGGGCACAAAAAATAGAAATCCCTTAACATTTTAAGCTTATTAGCAACACCCTCATGAAAATATCCGCAACATAAATTCCATGAAGTATAGTTCCTCTAGGCAAATCTAGAAGTCATTCTTTTCCTTTTCCTCTCAAAGAGAAAGGAAATAGACGCAACATCAAAGCGCCAGGTTCATAATCTTTAATACGTGTCATATTGCAAAGCACAATATAAGTATGTAAATGCATGCCGACATCTTCGGATGCAGAGCCTCCAAATTGGTTTTGTTAAACCATAGTAGCAAGATGGATCTTAATTTCAAATTGTTCGTCATCAACTTCAGGTAATGCGATTGGTGCACGCATAAAGTTCTCATTCAGAGCAAGAAAGTCTCCAAGTTTTCTTGCTATGATATTTTTTTGGGGTTTTCGGTAACAAAAATAAATAAATAAAGACAAGAACAAAACTTAAACAATAACTCTAATGCAATTACTAGTGACACGATGCCTCCCTGGCAACAACGCCAAAAAAGGTGGTTCATGCCCTTTGATATCTGGTTTGGATAGCAGAAGATCCCCGTACCTTTCCCCAAGGAGTGACCCTGGGTATCGAACCCACGAGAGGATGTGCACCACTACAAGGAGTCAAACAAGTTATTGCTCTCGAATTAAATTCCAGTTTTCTTAACTGGCTCATAACCTTGTACTTGTGCATGGGATTTCATCTTGATAATAAACATAGTCCTAGACGACACCCGTTAGGATGTGCTCATAACGCGATGAAGTGGGGGATGTGTCCAAAGTATGTCACAATTGGTCATGACCTGCATCGAGAGTCAATTGTCCAACTGATGGCCCTTACCGTCACGCGGGGTTACCTCGGTTATTAAGAATTACTTCAGACAAAAGCATTGGGTGTTTAATGACTACACCTCATTTATACCTAAGGAATTGCTTTCTTCTACCATACTAATACTTTCTATCACTGGTGTTCAGAATAGCGTTCCATGCATCCTCACTTATTACCTCCTCCTTGATCGATCTACGAGATCCTGGGTACATGCAGGGCCTTAGAACGAGAAGAATACAAAAGACAACTCCGTTGTGAAGTGCACATACAAATAACGTCAATCAAGCAAAGTCATTCCAACGACCCGTGCACAAATAAATAGAGTTGCAAGGCCTTGCCTCAACCCATTGCCTTAAAGGAATTACTCACACACCGTGATCGGATCCCAAGAAGAACTCATTGAAGACGACAAAAATATAACGTATAGCAGGACACTCAATGTGGATCTGGATCGAGCATGCTGTAGGTGTAGCTATAGTGCTCGTCATTGTCGGGGAAGCAAAAGTGGTTGCACCACTTCGTGAGAGACATGTCGAAGCCTTGAACCATGAGATGAAAAGTGGTCCGTTCTCCTTATCCACCGACATTCAACCCAATGACGTGCGAGAGAGCGCTAAAGAAGTCTAACGTCAACCGACGATACGTTGCCGCATTCTAAAAAACAAAACCCACATTAGGACATAACAAATTGAAATTGTTACCTATGCCAAGTGTGGCGATCATGGACAGACACACCAACTTGGTCGGCTTTGTCCTTCTCTCGTGGAGCGCTCGACACTTTTTATTTTCGGCGTGATTGAAGAAGGTGATCCCCCGAAATGAAACTTGTTTCCTACGCGCAACTTCATCAGTAGAACAATGGATTCACTGCGTGCAATACGAGCAAACCTCCTCGTAAACATCTAAGCAAAATAATTTTTCAGTTCAATAGATCGACACGCAAGTGATCCTACACGAAACATATGACTAAGCTACTCTAAAACATCAACAAATTTGTGCTCATCTAAATTAGTTTGGTCAAGAGCATAAGAACCTAAACATGGATTGAGAGAGCTATAGAGCGCAGATTCACGAAAAATAAGTTGGGGATTGGAGGAGAAACATACCATAGATCATTCACACGGAAGTATTCAAACTGAAAATGAGTAGGGAGGCAGATCCGGCAAGGGTTTGGAGAGGTTGGAGGAAGAAGAGAGAGGAGACTAAAATTTTAGATTGATTTACCTCCTCTTCAGGCTGATATGGGCGAAACAGCAGGCGGTACGAGCACGCGCACCAACGAAGGCCCTGGTTCTGAAATTCTGCTGGTGCATACCTGGTACGACCGAGGGTACGTACGAGCGCTCGTGCTTGTACCATGCACCATCTTGGAAAACTTGACCTTCTATTGCTTGGCTGCGCAGGCGGTACGACTACTGGTACGAGCACTCACACTCGTACTGTGCGCCATCTTGGAAAAACACTTTCTGTAAGTCCCTGTCCGAACATGGTACGACCGGCGGTACGAGCGCTCGTACCGTTGGCCGTCCTTTGCTCTGGACTCGTTGGCTTGGCTTGCCTCCTTTGGTACGATTGTTGGTACGACTGGTTGCACTCGTACCTTTAGCCGTATTTTGCCCTGGATGCTGTAAATTGAGATTTTCTTCGGGGCTTTTCTTCGTAAACCGAGAGGTTACTTCCAACATATCCAAAAGGCAAAATTTTCAGAACTTTTAACATAGGCACAACACATAATAACTTTAACATATACGCTGTCAGTAACGACCATTTTTCTTCTCCTCCTCTTTGATGGTAGCTTCGATCACTCTTTATTGAAACATACAAAACAAAAACAACTAACTTCTCCCGCCTTATTCACATGGTTAGCCTCCCATGAAGAGCTTTGTTTTCGGTCGTTTAGCTTGACCGCAATGGCGGTTACTTCTCTTTGGGTACAATAATGCCTAACCCGTAGCTCCTGGTGTTTAGGGTGATACCATCTCCTTTGTATGCCTTGATCTTCTTTTTCATGGGGAAATGCTTAATAAAAGGATCCTTCGAAGGAAGGTCAAATCTCACATGACCTTCAAAAATATTAATGGTGACTTTGATGGTCCTTAAGAATGGCCTACCTAGTATAATTGGAGCAATGGGATCTTCACACATATCAACAATGACAAGATCAATCATAACATGACAATCAATAATTTGAATGACTACACCATGCTTAATCCCTACTGCTTGTGTAAAGGTAGAATTGACCATGTTCAACTTAATTTCACTTGTAACAAATGGACCAAGATTGAGTTTATCATAAACAAAAGATAGCTTCTTGTTTAACCGGAAGCTTACCATATAGTTTTTTTATTTTCAGCATCTAATTCACATACCTTGTCTGCAACTTGATCAATATGAAGGTTCTTGTATATGGCTCTTATCGAGCTCCTCTAAAGATTCCTCTCTACTTCTCACCATTTGGACACTCTCAACCAGATTAGGTTCTGGCTTTCTAGCAAACTTGGCTAGAATCACTGTTTGTCTTTCTGCAATTTTTGCAACGTGTGCCTCCATGCTACGAGTTCTTTCTTCTAAACCCCGCACATCATTAGTGAGCCAATCAATCTTACCGATTATTTGACCGAGCAAGCCATCATGCTTTTTCAATATATCGGTAAATGTCTTGTTCTGCTCAGTTTGAGCAGTTATAAAAGTTTTAAGCGTTTCATCCAAAGAACTTTATTACCGTTGCTCGTTCCAAAATTTTAGATGCTCCTTGATTAGTTGGATATGGTGGCTTAAGATAAATAGGAGAATACCCATGATTTTTCTAGTTGAGATTATAATTCTTGCAAGCAATAAAGTTAACATCATTAACATCTGTATCAGTAATGGAGTTGACACTTACATCTTCTTTACCTCTTATAGTGTCGATGTATTCATCGATCTCGGCGGTCAGCTCTTCATCTTTCTCTTCAGAGATGGAATTCACCTTTCTTGTGGTAGACCCCTCCACATGCAATTGGGTATGGTTCTCTTGCATATCATCTAGTAGTTTCTTGGCCTACGCAATTGGTCTTCCCATGATGATTCCTCCTGCAGCTCTATCTAGCATGGTTTTTGACATAGGGCTAAGAGCATTATAAAATATATGAAGAATAATACATCCTTCCATCCCATGGTTTGGGCAATTTCTTATAGCCTCCTTAAAATCAGTGATCTAAGATCCGAGTTGTATAATTTTTGTACTGGGACAAAACTTAGATAAAAATATACCGTAACATAAATTTCATGAAGTTATAGTTCTTTAGGCAAAGCTAGAAGCCATTATTTTGCTTTTCTCCTCAAAGAGAAGGAAATAGAGGCAACTTCAAAGTGTCAGGTTCATAATCTTTAATACGTGTCATATCGCAGAGCTTAGTAAAAATATGTAAATGCATGCCAACATCTTCAAATGTGTAGCTGCTACTCCTGCAGGAGTCGTTGGGTTTCCCCAAAGAGGAAGGGTGGTGTAGATAGCAGCAAAGCTTTCCCTCAGTTAAGAACCATGGTTTATCGAACCAGCATGAGCTTCAAGCTAACAAGATAAACAACACCTACACACAAACAAAATAAAAATACTTTCACCCAACGTGGCAAGGGGGTTGCCAAGCCCTTGTCCTACTAGTTACAAGGTTAAAAGCAAATAGATAGATATATAATGGTATAGTGAAACGACAAAATGAAAGAAGCAATGTAGAAGTTTATATTGATGGAGAACAGACCCCTGTCCATCGGTTCACTAGTGGTAACTCTCTCGAAAACAGGCAAACGACATGACAAATTACAGTTGGGCAATTGAAAACATTGCAATATTTATGACTATGATCATTCATGGCATAATCTCACATAGGCATTACGTCCGTGATAAGTAGACGGTTAAACTTACTGACGTCTACTGCTAATACTCCATCCCAAAACCGCTATCCAGCATGCATCTCAAGGTATTAAGTTTGCAAGAAACAGAGTATTGCAATAAGCAAGATGACATAATGTAGACACGAAGAAGTCAATCAATATAACTAAACCCGGTCGTTTTATCCTTAGTGGCAACAATACAATACAATACCTGTCTTGGCCCTTATTGTCACTGGGTTAGAGCACCGCAAGATTGAACCCGCTACAAGGCACCTCTCCCACTGAAGATAAATCCATCGAACTTGGCCAAATATGATAGATAGATCGGAGAGAAATACAAAGCTATTTAATTATGCACCAAGAAAACCTAAATAGATTCAATTGATTTCAATGAACAATATGATCATAAAGTAACAATTCATCATGTCCCAACAAACACACCACCGATTACATCGAATTGATCTCGATCAAGAATAAGAACATGGTATTGAAGATCCAAAAGAGAGAGAGGGAACCATCTAGCTACTACTATGGACTTGTAGGTCCTAAAGGAATTACTCACACATGGTTATGGAGGAAACAAGGTTGAGGAGGAGGCCTCTGGCACTGGCTTCCCCCTCCGGCAGGGCTCCGGAACAGAGCTCCAGATGAAATCTCTTCGGAACAGAGGCTTGTAGCATCGATAAAATTCTTCTAGAGGAACGATAGATGGTTTCGGTATTTATAGGGAATTATGGTGGTGGAATTGGACTAAGGCGGTATTAGTGGGTAATGTCAACTACACAACTTATTCTTGTAGACTCGTGTTGGGCCTCCAAGCGCAGAGTTTTGTAGGACAGTAGCAATTTTCCCTCAAGTGGATGACCTAAGGTTTATCAATCCGTGGGAGGCGTAGGATGAAGATGGTCTCTCTCAAACAACCCTGCAATCAAATACAAGAAATCTCTTGTGTCCCCAACACACCCAATACAATGGCAAATTGTATAGGTGCACTAGTTCGGCGAAGAGATGGTGATACAAGTGTAGTATGGATAGTAGATATAGGTTTTTGTAATCTGAAAATATAAAAACAGCAAGGTAGCAAGTGATAAAACGGAGCACAAACGGTATTGCAATGCTTAGAAACAAGGCCTAGGGTTCATACTTTCACTAGTGCAATCTCTCAACAGTGCTAACATAATTGAATCATATAACAATCCCTCAACGTGCGATAAAGAATCACTCCAAAGTTCTTATCAAGCGGAGAACATAAGATGAAATTGTTTGTAGGGTACAAAACCACCTCAAAGTTATCCTTTCCGATCAATCTATTGAGCTATTCCTATAAGTGTCAGAAACAGCCCTAGAGTTCGTACTAAAATAACACCATATGATACACATCAACCAACTCTAATGTCACCTAGATACTCCAATGTCACCACAAGTATCCGTGAGTTGATTATACGATAGGCATCAAACAACTTCAGATTCATAATATTCAATCCAACACAAAGAACTTCAAAGAGTGCCCCAAGATTTCTACCGGAGAAAGTAGGACGAAAACATGCATCAACCCCTATGCATAGATTACCCCATTGTCACCTCGGGAATCCACGAGTTGAGTGCCAAAACATACATCAAGTGAATCAATAGAACACCCCATTGTCACCACGGGTATCCATATGCAAGACATACATCAAGTGTTCTCAAATCCAAAATATTCAATCCGATAATAGTGGAACCTCAAAGGTAAAAACTCAATTCATCACAACAAGATAGAGAGGGGAAAAACACCATATGATCCAACTATATTAACAAAGCTCGCGGTACATCAAGATCGTGCCAAATCAAGAACACGAGAGAGAGAGAGAGAGATCAAACACATAGCTACTTGTACATACCCTCAGCCCCGAGGGTGAACTACTCCCTCCTCGTCATGGAGACTGCCGGGATGATGAAGATGGCCTCTGGTGATGATTTCCCCCTCCGGCAGGGTGCCGGAAAAGGGCTGTAGATGAGATCGTGGAGGTACAAAGGCTTGCGGTGGCGGAGTCAAAGTTCTAGGGTTATTTCTGGGGGTTTCTCTATTTATAAGAATTTTTGGCGTTGGAATCACGCGAAGAGGGGCCACAAGGGGCCCACGAGGCACCAAGGCACGCCCAGGGGGGTGGGCGCGCCCAGGTGGCTTGTGGGGACCCTGTTGTCTTCTGCTGCTCCCCCGAAGCTTCCTGGGTCTGTTTCCTTCCAGAAAAAATCGTCAAAAAGTTTCGCTGCATTTGGACTTCATTTGATATGGATTTTCTGGAAAACCAAAAACAAGCAGAAAACAACAACTGACACTGGGCACTAGGTCAATATGTTAGTCCGTAAAAATCATATAAAAGCCATATAAAAGTGCACCAAAATCATACAAAACTATAATAAACATGGCATGAATACTTCATAAATTATAGATACGTTGGAGACGTATCAGCATCCCCAAGCTTAATTCCTGCTCGTCCTCGAGTAGGTAAATGATAAAAGAAATAATTTATGAAGTGTGAATGCTAGCATAGTGTATAAGTTTGATCAATGATAATTTCAATCACTTTTCCTAGCATCATGACAACAACTTTTTCTCATAAAACTCGTCAAGATAAAGTAGCAATCAATTCACATGTTATGGTTCAAACAATGCATTCTCTTGAAACTTAACAACCTATGTTCTTAGTCACCAAACAATTGCAATTCAACTTATCTTCAACAAAGTCTAAGTAAGAGCTCCACATACTCAATTATCATTTAGTCTTCTATGATTGCTAGTACTCAAAGCATATTTTTAGAACAAATAGCATCCATCGAACACAGAGAAAGATAAGGGCATAATGTTTCGCCTCCCAACTTATTTATCATAGAGATAATTGTCAACAATAATAATTCATGATCAAATATATTTGACTGGCCATATGTGCCTGGATCTTTCCCCACCACATGATGCTTGCCAACTAGAGAATAATTAAGGTTGAAATGAGAAGTAATACCATTGACTCTTGCATAAAAGTAAATACATAAAGTAAAAGATAGGCCCTTCGCAAAGGGAAGCAGAGGTTGTCATGCGCTTTTTATTTTTGGATGCGCAAGCCCTTAATGCAAAGGAACGTCACGTTATATTGCCCCTTGTGATAGCAACCTTTATTATGCAGTCCGTCGCTTTTATTTCTTTACCATCACAAGTTCGTACAACGCTTATTTTCCCTTGCAATAAAAGATCATACATATTTTAGGAGCAATTTTTATTGCTTTTTTGCACCGATGATAACTTACTTGAAGGATCTTATTCAATCCATAGGTAGATATGGTGGACACTCATGGGAAGAAACGGGGTTTAAGGATTTTTGGATGCACAAGTAGTATCTCTAGTTAGTACGAATTTTTGGCTAGCAAAAGATCCTAAGCAAGCACCACATGTTGGAGGATCCATAACAATATAACTTCTATGCAAATATACCCAAACATAACTCATTACGTTGTCTTCCTTGTCCAACTTCAACTAATTTGCTCAAGTTTGAAAATAATTAATGGGTATTCGCAATCATAAAAGATGTCCAAGATAATATATTTATATGTGAAAGTTCTCTTCCTTATACTAATCATTCATGAATTTCTTGTATGACCAATATTGTGGTTGTCAAACTTCAATAGATTTTACTTTCTAAACCAAATGTGAAATTACTACTAGGCATGATACAAGCATATGAAGCACATATAATTTCAACTTTATGATATTCAATTCATTCAATAATTTACTCATAGGATATAAGTGAAGCACAAGAGTAAATGACAAACTACTCCAAAAAGATATAAGTGCAGATCAAATGAGTAGTTAAGTAAATAGGTAGCAATGTGAGGACTCTCTCTCATTTAAAAATTTCAGATCTTATGTATTTTATTCAAACAACAAAGAAAACAAAATAAAATGACATTCCAAGGATAGCACACATCGTGTGAACAAGTAAAAACTTAGGCTCAATCGAGACTAACCGAAAATAGTCGATGAAGAAAGGTGGGATGCCTACCGGGGCATCCCCAAGCTTAGATGCTTGAGACTTCTTGGAATATTACCTTGGGGTACCTTGGGCATCCCCAAGCTTGAGCTTTTGTGTCTCCTTAATTCCTCTCATATCACGGTTTCCCTAATCCTTAGAAACTTCATCCACACAAAACTCAACAAGAACTCGTGAGATAAGTTAGTATAAATCAACTCAAAACCTTAACATTCTCTACTGTAGCAAATCACTAAAATTATAATTAAACATTACATACTAAATGCCTCTACATATTACTCCTATCCATAAATAGAAACATTAAACAAGCAAACATATGCAAACAATGCGACTATAACATCAATCTGCCAAAACAGAATAGTCTGTAAAGGGGGAATAAAAATTCATACTTCCCTAACTCCAAAAATTCTAAAAACTTAACACATGACATATAAATCATGCATGCTTACTGTGTAAAAATTTCAGATTTTTATCATGTTCTGACAATTCATATAAATTCAGGACATAACAGAAAACTTTCTGTTTTCAAACAGCAACACATAAACTTGCAAACTGAGCATGGTAAAGGCTATAATTGGCATTTTATTGAACTAAAAGATACAAAACATTATTATAAATAAAATCAAGCAAATCTCAACAAAAGAAATGACGCTCCAAGAAAAACTCATATCATGTGACGAATAAAAATATAGCTCCAAGTAAGGTTACCGATAATGTTGAAGACGAAAGAGGGGATACCTTCCGGGGCATCCCCAAGCTTAGTTGCTTGGGTTTTCCTTGAATATTACCTTGGGGTGCCTTGGGCATACCCAATCTTAGGGTCTTGCCACTCCTTATTCTCCTCATATCGATTTCTCACCCAAAACTTAAAAACTTCAATCACATAAAACTTAACGGAACTTGTGAGATAGGTTAGTATGATAAAAATAAATCATCCACTTAGGTACTGTCAATACAAGATTCACAATTGTTCTCACATAATGCCTACTGTATTATATCATTTCCACAATTTATATTACTCAATATAAGCTATGGAAACACTAAAACAAGCAAACTATGCACTAAAAACAGAATCTGTCAAAAACAGAACAATATATAGTGAGCGATTTAAAAACCATATTTATGTACCTCCAAAAATTCTGAAAAATTATTACAACGTAAAAATTTTGTAACCAAATACTTTGTAAAAATTTCAGAATTTTCTCCAGCTCCAGTACAGAATAGAAATTCCAGCACTGGACGCAAAAGTTTCTGTTTTTGCACAGAATCAAATCAACAAGCATCCACACTATCCCAAAGGCTTTACTTGGCACATTATTGAAAGAAAACATATGAAACATGATTACTATAGTATCTCAATCATGTGAAAACAAGAAAAACAGTAGGTATAAATATTGGGTTGTCCCCAAGAAGCGCTTTTCTTTAATGCCTTTTAGCTAGGCATGATGATTTCAATGATGCTCACATAAAAAGTGAAGAATTGAAACACAATGGGAGCATCATGAAGCATATGACTAGCACATTTAAGCCTAACCCACTTCCTATGCATAGGAATTTTGTGAGCAAACAATTTGTGGGAGCAAGAATCAACTAGCATAGGAAGGCAAAACAAGTATAACTTCAAAACTTTCAACATAAAGAGAGGAAACTTGATATTATTGAGATGTGTAGAAGCATATATTCCTCTCTCATAACAATTTTCAGTAGCATCATGAATGAATTCAACAATATAGCTATCACATAAATCATTCTTTTCATGATCCACAAGCATAGAATTTTTATTACTCTCCACATAAGCAATTTTCTTCTCATTCATAATAGTGGGAGCAAACTCAACAAAATAACTATCATGAGATACTTGATTGGCATAATCCATTTGAAAATTAAAATCATGATGACAAGTTTCATAGTTATCATTATTCTTTATAGCATACATGTCATCACAATAATCATCACAGATAGCAACTTTGTTATCATAATCAATTGAAACCTCTTCCAAAATAGTGGAATCATCATTAAATAAAGTCATGACCTCTCCAAATCCACTTTCATAATTATGGCCATAAGATTCAACACCCTCCAAAATAGTGGGATCATTAGTACCTAGAGTTAACACTCTTCCAAACCCACTTTCATCATTGTAATAATCATAAATAGGAGGCATGCTTTCATCATAATAAATTTTCTCATCAAAACTTGGGGGGCTAAAAATATCATATTCATCAAACATAGCATCCCCAAGCTTATGGCTTTGCATATCATTAGCATCATGGATATTCATAGAATTCATACTAACAACATTGCAATCATGCTCATCATTCAAGGAACTCACATTAAACATTTTATTAAATTCTTCCTCTAACAATTGAGCACAATTATCCGATCCATCATTTTCAAGAAAGATATTATATAGATGAAGTATGTGAGGCAACCTTAATTCCATTTTTTTATAGTTTTCTTTTATGAACCAAACTAGTGATAAACAAGAAACTAAAAGATTCAATTACAAGATCTAAAGATATACCTTCAAGCACTCACCTCCCCGGCAACGGCGCCGGAAAAGAGCTTGATGTCTACTACACAACTTATTCTTGTAGACTCGTGTTGGGCCTCCAAGCGCAGAGTTTTGTAGGACAGTAGCAATGTTCCCTCAAGTGGATGACCTAAGGTTTATCAATTCATGGGAGGCGTAGGATGAAGATGGTCTCTCTCAAACAACCCTGCAATCAAATACAAGAAATTTCTTGTGTCCCCAGCACACCCAATACAATGGCAAATTGTATAGGTGCACTAGTTCGGCGAAGAGATGGTGATACAAGTGTAGTATGGATAGTAGATATATGTTTTTGTAATCTGAAAATATAAAAACAGCAAGGTAGCAAGTGATAAAACGGAGCACAAACGGTATTGCAATGCTTAGAAACAAGGCCAAGGGTTCATACTTTCACTAGTGCAATCTCTCAACAGTGCTAACATAGTTGAATCATATAACAATCCCTCAACGTGCAATAAAGAATCACTCCAAAGTTCTTATCAAGCGGAGAACATAAGATGAAATTGTTTGTAGGGTAGGAAACCACCTCAAAGTTATCCTTTCCGATCAATCTATTGAGCTATTCCTATAAGTGTCAGAAACAGCCCTAGAGTTCGTACTAAAATAACACCATATGATACACATCAACCAAATCTAATGTCACCTAGATACTCCAATGTCACCACAAGTATCCGTGAGTTGATTATACGATATGCATCAAACAACTTCAGATTCATAATATTCAATCCAACACAAATAACTTCAAAGAGTGCCCCAAGATTTCTACCGGAGAAAGTAGGACGAAAACGTGCATCAACCCCTATGCATAGATTACCCCAATGTCACCTCGGGAATCCGCGAGTTGAGTGCCAAAACTTACATCAAGTGAATCAATAGAACACCCCATTGTGACCACGGGTATCCATATGCAAGACATACATCAAGTGTTCTCAAATCCAAAATATTCAATCCGATAATAGTGGAACCTCAAAGGTAAAAACTCAATTCATCACAACAAGATAGAGAGGGGAAAAACACCATATGATCCAACTATATTAACAAAGCTCGCGGTACATCAAGATCGTGCCAAATCAAGAACACGAGAGAGAGAGAGAGAGATCAAACACATAGCTACTGGTACATACCCTCAGCCCCGAGGTTGAACTACTCCCTCCTCATCATGGAGACTGCCGGGATGATGAAGATGGCCTCCGGTGATGATTTCCCCCTCCGACAGGGTGCCGAAAAAGGGTTGTAGATGAGATCGTGGAGGTACAGAGGCTTGTGGCGGCGGAGTCAAAGTTCTAGGGTTATTTCTGGTGGTTTCTCTATTTATAAGAATTTTTGGCGTTGGAATCACGCGAAGAGGGGCCACAAGGGGCCCACGAGGCACCAGGGCACGCCCAGGGGGGTGGGCGCGCCCAGGTGGCTTGTGGGGCCCCTGTTGTCTTCTGCTGCTCCCCCGAAGCTTCCTGGGTCTGTTTCCTTCCAGAAAAAATCGTCAAAAAGTTTCACTGCATTTGGACTTCATTTGATATGGATTTTCTGGAAAACCAAAAACAAGCAGAAAACAACAACTGACACTGGGCACTAGGTCAATATGTTAGTCCGTAAAAATCATATATAAGCCATATAAAAGTGCACCAAAATCATACAAAACTATAATAAACATGGCATGAATACTTCATAAATTATAGATACGTTGGACACGTATCAGTGGGCCCCACAAGCTTAGGGGGAACGGCCACTGACTAGGATATGTACTTAGGGTAGGGTGCTAGGCCCGTCCTACATACCCCACCTAAGGACACCACATTGGAGGACTACAAGACTACGAGAGAGATTCCGACTGAACTAGCCATGGCGTATGAGTCACTCGGAAGACCCCCCATCCACTCGACGGTCAGCTCTCACTCGGAGGGGCCGCCAATCACTCGACCGCAGAAGACCAAGAGTCTCCCCAGGGAGGCCAACGGGCAGGCGTTACGCTCGCCGCCTTAACTGGCATTTATTGTATACGTTACCAGTAACGCCCCCCCCTTTATTACCTACAATCAAACCCCTAAATGCCAGACGTTTATGAGGGGCAGCGCACTCTATATAAGCCACCCCTCCCCACTGGCACAAGGGTTCGCAATCCTTTGTAAACACAACACACGTATCACTCGACAGAGTAAGCTCCCCGGAGCACCTGAGACGTAGGGCTGTTATCACTTCCGAGTGAGGCCTGAACTCATACATCTGTGTGTACACCCTCGCCGTAGCTAGGACTCTGCCCTCTCCTTTCGTACCCCTACCATCTACTGTCAGGCACATTCCCACGACAGTTGGCGCCCACCGTGGGGCAGGCGTCTAAGCGACTTCCGGCGAGGTTGCAGTTTTTCATCTTCACCATGTCTCCCGACGGCGGTTTGATCCTGGGCTGCGAGATCCGTCTCGGTGCGTTCACCTTCATCGCCGACGACTCCGCATGGCTCCAGGAAGCCCCTCTCGACGTTGAGGCTCTCCCCGTCCGCGGGGCGACGCACTTCAGCGCGAGTTCATGCGGCGTTCTCCTGCGTCAGCCGTCGACCCCGTACATGTCGGCTCCAGCGTCGTCCACTCTCCCCGCTGTTCGTCGCCGCAAGCGATCCGGTCGTTCGCGACTCCAGCGATGGGTGAGGCACGCGGCGGCGCACCAGGCGTCGACTCCGCAGATCGCGGCTATCGAGCCCGCCGAGCCACTTCACGGCGCGTTCGACTCGGCATCAGATTCATCCGAACTCCCTTCCGAGTGCGAGAGCTGCGATCCTGCAGCAGAAGTTTTCATGGCGGGTTCTCATCAGAGCCCACCCGGCTATGGCCATGGCGGCCGCGAGCGTGGCGGCCCGTCGAATGATCAGCAGCGCAGGGATGAGGAGGTCCTCCAAACCCCCATCGTCGGCACGACTGCAGAAGCCCAGGCTCTGGAGGCTGCGCATCTCGCCACCTTGGCAGAGCGCACGTGCCTCGAGGAGATGCAGAGGTCACTCGACGAGCGCACTCGACAGCGCCACGAGCGTCAGTTGTTCCCTCCAGTCGACGACAATCGTCAGATATACCATACTCCGATCCAGAATGTTGCAGCGGCGGCTAGGATTGCAGATTCTATACAGCCGTCCGATTCAGAGGCCGGCAGAGGACTCGAGCAGATCCGAACCCTGCTTGGGGCGGCTCGACAGCAGAACTCCGCTGTCTCTCATTCGCGCAACAGGATTCACAGCAAATCAGTTAGAGCAGACACAGTCCAATCGACCCACAGTCCAGGGTCACCTCAGCGTCGCAGAGGCAGAGATTACCGCAACGATCAGTACAGAGATCAGAGGCGAGATCAGTTTGCTCCTCGGCATCACCGTGATGACCACCGTCGAGTGCCTACTCCTCCGCGGAGTGGTCCATACGTGCCCCGGCACTATGATGACAGGCGCCCGTACAGTGATGAGCGGGACCCTGGGTTTGACGCGAGATCCGTTCTCGTTCAGAACCGGGTCGACAGAGGCAGATACAACAGAGGTGGCTATGACAGAGATTTTCCGAGTGGCAGTGGTACAGCTGTTTCTGGTCCAGAGTGTTTTAGCAGAGCCATCCGATCTGCTGAGATCCCCCCCAACTTCAGGTTGGCGGCTGGGATTAGCAAATTCACTGGCGAGTCGAAGCCGGAAACATGGCTAGACGATTATCGAGTGGCTGTTCAGATCGGCGGAGGCAACGACAACGTGGCTATGAAGCATCTGCCCCTGATGTTAGATGGTCCGGCCCGGGCGTGGCTTAATCAGTTGGCTCCTTCTAGCATCTATTGCTGGGAGGATCTTGCCCGAGTGTTTGTCAAGACCTTCGAAGGCACCTGCAAGCGCCCTGCCGGTTTGCTCGAGTTGCACCACTGTGTCCAGAAGCCGAATGAGACCTTGAGGGATTACATTCAGCGGTGGACCACTCTTCATCACACGGTGGAAGGTGTTTCCGAGCACCAGGCTGTTTGCGCCTTCAAGGCCGGAGTCAGATACAGAGAGCTCTATTTGAAGTTTGGTCGGACAGGAGATATGTCCCTGAGCAAGATGATGGAGATTGCCACCCGATACGCCAACGGCGAGGAGGAGGATCGCCTCCGCAGTGGCAAGGGTAAAGCAGTCGACAGTAACCCCGGCGGCGGAAATTCCAGTCGGAAGCAAAAGCGTAAAGCTGACGGCTCTGTCCAGGCAGAAGTAGCCGCTCTGGCGGCGAAAGGGAAAGTGAAGCCAAAGGGGCAGTTTGTTCAGAAGAAGTCCAAGAACCAGTCGACAGATGTCCTGGATATGCCATGTCCCATTCACTCACCGAAGGATGAAGAAGGCAACTTGATCCTGTCAAAGCATACCACTCGACAGTGCCGATTGCTGATCCAAGGGTTCAAGGGAGAGCAGTCGAGTGACAAAGATCCTGAGAAAGAAGAGGACGAAGATAAAGAAGACTTTCCTGAGATCAATGCCACATTGGTGATTTTTGCCGATGTAGAAAGCAAGAGTCGATTGAAGGTCATCAACAGGGAGGTCAACATGGCTGCTCCAGCTACCCCCGAGTACCTCAAGTGGTCCCAGACAGCTATCACCTTCGATCAGTCGGACCATCCCGCTCATGTCCCTACCCCAGGTCGACTGGCGCTGGTGGTGGATCCGGTGGTAGGAGGCACTCGGCTCCGCAAAGTTCTCATGGATGGAGGAAGTGGCCTGAATATTCTGTACGCTGATACCCTCAAAGGGATGGGCATTCCGATGTCCAGGCTCAGCGAAAGTAATATGCAATTCCACGGGGTCATCCCTGGGAAGAAGGCCAAGTCACTCGGACAGATCGCGCTGGATGTGGTGTTCGGCACTAACAAGAACTTTCGCAAAGAGAAGCTGACATTTGAGGTTGTAGACTTCAAGAGTGCATATCATGCCATCCTTGGCCGACCAGCGTATGCACGTTTCATGGCCCGCCCATGTTACGTGTATCTCAAGCTGAAGATGCCCGGGCCCAAAGGTGTGATCACAGTCACAGGCAATCGACAGAGGGCTGAGGAGTGCCTCCAACAGGGCTCCAAGATCGCCGACATGCAGATGGCTGTAGTCGAGTTAGAAGAGTACAAGAAGACTGCTGATCCCGCTGATCTGTTGCGTTCCAAGAAGCCCACCACCGAGTCAGCTTTTCAGTCGGCAGGAGACTTGAAGCAAGTGCACATTCACCCGACAGATCCTACTGCTGCTCCGACCAACATCTCAATCACACTCGACAGCAAATAGGAAGCCGAGCTCATCCAGTTCCTCCGTGAGAACTGGGACATCTTTGCATGGAAGCCCGCTGACATGCCTGGTGTACCCAGGGGACTGGCTGAGCACCGTCTGAGAGTTGATCCGAAGGCCAAGCCTGTAAAAGAACACTTGCGCCGGTCGGCAACAGAGAAGCGGAAGGCAATCGGCGAGGAGGTGGCTCGACTCTTGGAGGCCAGGTTCATTCGCGAGGTCTACCACTCCGAGTGGCTTGCGAATGTCGTCATGGTCCCCAAGAAGGACAAGTCGCTCCGAATGTGTATAGACTTCAAGCATATCAATCGGGCCTGCCCGAAAGATCATTTCCCGCTCCCCCGCATCGACCAGATTGTGGACTCGACTGCGGGGTGCGAGCGTTTGTCTTTACTCGATGCATACTCTGGCTACCATCAGATCCGTCTGTTTGGTCCAGATGAAATAAAAACGGCCTTCATCACCCCTTTCGGGTGTTTCTGTTGCATCACCATGCCTTTTGGTCTGAAGAATGCTGGCGCTACTTTCATGCGCATGATTCAGAAGTGTCTCCTCGACCAGATCAGTCGGAATGTCGAGGCCTACATGGATGATATCGTAGTCAAGTCTCGCAAAGGTTCCGACCTGCTGACTGACTTGGCGGAAACATTCGCCAACTTAAGAAGATATGACCTCAAGCTGAATCCAACCAAGTGTACTTTTGGAGTTCTGGGTGGAAAGTTACTCGGTTATCTCGTTTCCGAACGAGGAATCGACATCAACCCCGAGAAGATCGGTGCCATCGTCCGAATGAAACGCCCCGAGCGTATTCACGATGTCCAGAAGCTTACTGGTTGCCTGGCAGCGCTGAGCAGATTCATTTCTCGTCTCGGAGAGAAGGCACTCCCTTTGTACCGACTGATGAAGAAATCCGATACGTTCGAGTGGAATTCAGAGGCAGAAGCAGCGTTTGTCCAGCTCAAAGCCCTGCTCTCCACCCAGCCGGTGCTTGCCGCTCCACACAGCAAAGAACCCCTGCTCCTGTACATTGCAGCCACCAATCAGGTCGTCAGTACAGTTCTTACTGTCGAGCGAGAAGAAGAGGGCAAGGCCTACAAAGTCCAGCGCCCAGTTTATTACATCTCTGAAGTGTTGACTCCTTCTAAGCAAAGGTACCCACATTACCAGAAGCTTGTCTATGGTATATATCTATCAGTGAAGAAAGTGGCGCACTATTTTCAAGATCACTCAGTCTCAGTCGTCAGTGATGCGCCTTTGAATGAAATCCTCAACAATCGAGCGCGACTGGTCGAGTGGCCAAATGGGCCATTGAACTTCTTTATTTTGATATCAAGTTTGAAGCGAAGAAATCCATTAAATCTCAAGCACTTGCTGACTTCATGGCCGAGTGGATAGAACAGCAGCAGCCAGTCCGGATCCACTCAGAACACTGGACCATGTTCTTTGACGGCTCGAAGATGCTGAACGGTTCTGGTGCTGGTGTGGTATTGGTGTCTCCCAAGGGCGATAAACTCAGCTATGTCCTCCAGATTCACTTTGATTCCTCCAATAATGAAGCTGAGTACGAAGCACTCCTTTACGGGTTGCGTATGGCCATCTCGCTCGGCGTCCGTCGCCTAATGGTATACGGTGACTCAGATTTGGTGGTCAATCAAGTGATGAAGGAGTGGGATGTCAGAAACCCCGCCATGACCGGATATTGCAATGCAGTAAGAAAGCTTGAGAAGAAGTTTGAGGGTTTGGAACTCCATCACGTTCCCCGAGTGAAGAATCAGGCAGCTGACGAACTGGCAAAAATCGGTTCCACTCGGAAGCCTGTGCCCAGCAATGTGTTCCTGGAGCATTTGCACTCTCCTTCGGTACAAGAGGACCCCTTCACCGAAGAGCCCCCGCAGCCTATAAGCGCCTCCAATCCGACTGAAGTTGATGTCCCAGTAGTCATAGATCTGGTCAGTGAGATTCTGGTGATAACTCCCGATTGGACGGTGCCCTACATCGCGTACATCCTCAGGCGAGAACTTCCAGAAGACGAAGTTGAAGCTCGATAGATTGTCCGCAGATCCAAAGCTTTCACTGTTATGAATGGGCAGCTGTACAGAGAGAGCGTAACCGGCGTGGCTCAGCGATGCATTTCTCCCAAAGAAGGTCGACTGATTCTGGAGGAAATTCACTCGGGAACTTGCGGCCATCATGCCTCCTCTCGGACGATTGTTGCCAAGGCCTACCGAGCTGGTTTCTTCTGGCCGCGCGCCAATGAGATGGCTAAGGATATTGTGCAGCACTGTGAAGGATGCCAATTCTATGCAAACTTGTCGCACAAGCCTGCGTCTGCCTTGAAGACCATCCCACTCGTCTGGCCGTTCGCTGTATGGGGATTGGATATGATCGGACCTCTCCGCACGGGCCAGAGTGGTTTCACGCACCTTCTGGTAGCAGTCGACAAGTTCACTAAATGGATTGAGGCCAAGCCTATCAAGAAGCTGAATTCTCGCACAGCCATCAAATTCATGAGGGAAATAATATTTAGATACGGAGTTCCCCATAGTATCATCACGGACAATGGTTCTAATTTTGATTCGGAAGAGTTCAGAGCCTTTTGCTCCTCTCAAGGCACTCGGGTGGATTACGCATCCGTTGCGCACCCCCAGTCAAACGGTCAGGCCGAGCGAGCAAATGGCCTTATCCTTCAAGGGTTGAAGCCTCGACTCATGGGCGAACTCGATCACGCAGCTGGAGCTTGGGTTACAGAATTACCGTCTGTTCTGTGGGGCTTGAGGACAACTCCAAATCGGTCAACTGATCGCACTCCTTTCTTCATGGTGTATGGGGCTGAAGCTGTCCTGCCGAGTGATGTTCTTCACAATTCTCCTCGGGTGGACCTTTACTCGGAGGTTGAAGCTGAGCAAGCACGCCAGGATGCTGTGGATCTCCTTGAAGAAGAGTGGGAAATGGCTTTGATCCGGTCGACTGCATACTAGCAAGATCTGCGTCGCTTTCATGCAAGGCACGTCAGGAGTCGGACCTTCCACGAAGGTGACCTCGTGCTCCGAGTGGATCAGCAGCGGCCTCCCAAGCTAGCCCCCGCGTGGGAAGGCCCTTTCGTCGTCACCAAGGTGCTGAACAATGGAGCCTACCACCTCTTCAATCTCAAGAAGAACGCTGACGAGCCACGGGCCTGGAACGCGGATCTGCTTCATCGGTTCTACACCTGAAGGTTGATCTGTCTGATGTAATAAGAGTAAACTGTTTTGATTATCAAGGATACGACTCCTGCAGTCTTTTGTCGATTCCGATCGCACAATTCTGAGTTCAAGAATACTCCGAGTGCGAGCGATTTTCCACTCGGGGGGCTTAGCCGCGATTCCGCATCGCCTAAGTTTAAATCTACTCCGAGTGATGGGCGATCCTCACACTCGGGGGCTTAGCTGCGACTCCGTGTCGCCTAAGTTCAGAACCTCGTCGAGTGAATAGCATTCACTCGAAAGCTTAGCCGCGATTCCGCATCGCCTAAGTTTAAATCTACTCCGAGTGATGGGCGATCCTCACACTCGGGGGCTTAGCTGCGACTCCGTGTCGCCTAAGTTCAGAACCTCGTCGAGTGAATGGCATCACTCGAAAGCTTAGCCACGGTTCCGCATCGCCTAAGTTTAAATCTACTCCGAGTGATGGGCGATCCTCACACTCGGGGGCTTAGCTGCGACTCCGTGTCGCCTAAGTTCAGAACCTCGTCGAGTGAATAGCATCACTCGAAAGCTTAGCCGCGGTTCCGCATCGCCTAAGTTTAAATCTACTCCGAGTGATGGGCGATCCTCGCACTCGGGGGCTTAGCTGCGACTCCGTGTCGCCTAAGTTCAGAACCTCGTCGGGTGAATAGCATCGCATTCACTCGAGAGCTTGGCTGCGAATCCGCTTCGCCCAAGTTAAATCGTACTCCGAGTGACGAGCGATCCTCTCACTCGGAGGCTTGGCTGCGAATCCGCTTCGCCCAAGTTAAAACGTTACTCCGAGTGATGAGCGATCCTCTCACTCGGGGGCTTGGCTGCGAATCCGCTTCGCCCAAGTTAAAACTCTACTCCGAGTGATGAACGATCCTCACACTCGGGGGCTTGGCTGCGAATCCGCTTCGCCCAAGTTAAAACTCTACTCCGAGTGATGAACGATCCTCACCCTCGGCGGCTTGGCTGCGAATCCGCTTCGCCTAAGTTATAAACATACTCCGAGTGACGAGCGATCCTCTCACTCGGGGGCTTGGCTGCGAATCCGCTTCGCCCAAGTTAAAACTCTACTCCGAGTGATGAACGATCCTCACACTCGGGGGCTTGGCTGCGAATCTGCTTCGCCCAAGTTAAAACTCTACTCCGAGTGATGAACGATCCTCACCCTCGGCGGCTTGGCTGCGAATCCTCTTCGCCTAAGTTATAAACATACTCCGAGTGACGAGCGATCCTCTCACTCGGGGGCTTGGCTGCGAATCCACTTCGCCCAAGTTAAAACGCTACTCCGAGAGATGAGCGATCCTCTCACTCGGGGGCTTGGCTGCGAATCCGCTTCGCCCAAGTTAAAACGCTACTCCGAGAGATGAGCGATCCTCTCACTCGGGGGCTTGGTTGCGAACCCGCTTCGCCCAAGTTAAAACGCTACTCCGAGTGATGAGCGATCCTCACACTCGGGGGCTTAGCCGTGATTCCGCATCACCTAAGTTATAAACTACTCCGAGTGATGAGCGATCCTCACACTCGGGGACTTAGCCGTGATTCCGCATCACCTAAGTTATAAACTACTCCGAGTGAGGAGCAATCCTCTCACTCGGAGGCTATCTGCGAACCAGTCTTTGCCTAAGTTCCGATACTCACTCCCGAATGACGAGCGGTCCTCTCACTCGGGGGGCTTAGCTGCGAGTCAGTCCTCGCCTAAGTCCGAAATCAATCAAACAAATTTAAGACCCCTGCCGATGTCGCCGCCACTCGACAGCGGTCTCGGGGACTACACCTAGTGGGTGCACTCCGCGCGCCCCCACTGGACCAGAAACCACTCGACAAGACCTGATCTACTCGAGAGGAAATCAAGCAAAGGACTGAAAAACAAATTCAGATAAATCCAGAGTATTCAGCATGGATAAAAGTTGCCCATGCAAATGACGAAAGTACTCGGGCCCAAGACCCGAAAGAAGTTTTAACGATACACCACCACTCGGCATACCGAGGCAAATTAAAGTTTTTGATCACCAGCAAAGTTTTTTCAAGCTCCAGTGGGACTTGCAGGCTCGACGAAGGTGTCCAGGTGGATCCCGTCAGCGATCCGAGTGGCCGCTTCGATGAAGGTCTCCATGAAGTCCTGGAACTAGAGTTTCTTTGTGTTGGCCACCTGAGTGCTTTCAGTTTGTCCTCCTTGACCTCCTTGCAATGGACCCTGACGAGTGAGAGCGCTATATCAGCTTCGCAGCGTGCAGCAGATTTCTTCCATGCCTGCACTCGACCAGGGAGCTCGTCAAGCCGAGTCATCATTGACTCGAGGTCAGCCTGAAGTGAGTCTTCCGGCCACAGCTCCTTGTCGACCTTCTCCATTGCACCTCGCAGTCGAGCAACGTACTCCCGGACGCTTGCGACTCGAGCTTCAAGCCGGAACATGTTCATAGCCACAGCATCTCCGACAGGTGACTTGGAAGGGTCCAGATTGGGCTCGACCGCCTCGGTCTCCTTCTCTAAGTCCTTGCAGAATTCTACATGAAGAAGATGGAAAGAATTAGTCGTGATACTGTTCCCTGAAAATCAACGGAATTCACTTGACTGGATGAAGTTGGGATTAACGGAATTCACTCGACTGGAGAAAATTACCTTCAAGCAAAACATACATCTTCTGGGCGTAATCCCCCAGATAGGTCTCCAAGCCCTTTACTCCCTTGGTTGCATGGTCAAGCCTTTTGCTCCAGTCAGCTCGCTCCTGCTTCAGCTTCGTGTTCTCTTCCTCAAGCTTGCTGGCCGCGGCGAGCTTCTTCTCGGCAGCTTCAGTCTTCTCCCTCGCCGTCTTCTGAGCATCGGCGAGTGATCTGTCTTTGTCCTCCAGCGCCTTCTTCATGATATCTAAAGAAATAGCATTGTTGAGTCGCGCTCGGAGTCGACGGTTTTCAGCACGCACGTCTGCTCGAGTGGAGTCACTCGGTTCAAAGATAGAAGAAACAAATAATGAAGTACTCGATCAACAAAGTTTACCTCCTGAAGCCTTCAGATCAGCTTGCGCACGCTCCAGGTCTCTCCTCGCCAGTTCCAAGTCGAGCTGAAGCTGAGTCTTCTCCTTCTCCAAGTCAGCATATCGAGTACCGAGCTCACAGGCCTTCTGAGATCAACGACAAAAACAATTCAGTGGACAGAAATATGGGCTTCGAGTCCAAGTTCTAAGACTCCCGCCGACTGCCCGCAGTCGACGGCAGTCTCGGGGACTACACCCAGTGGGTGCACTCAGCGTGCCCCCACCGGAACGGTATCCACTCGGAACGGTCCGCCCGATCCGAGTGACGGCCAAACATAAAAAAAAAACAAGGCAAAAGTTCTAAGACTCCCGCCGACTGACCGCAGTCGACGGCAGTCTCGGGGACTACACCCAGTGGGTGTACTCAGCGTGCCCCCACCGGGACGGTATCCACTCAGAACGGTCCGCCCGATCCGAGTGACGGCCGAACAAAAAAAAAGATTGTCCACTCGACCAGGTCAGCCCTAGCCGAGTGCGTGACAAGCGATTACCAGTCGACAGACAGAAAACTCCCAGCGGGTGCAGAAGTCAAGTCATGGTAGACGGAAAGCGACACAATCAAAAAGCGCACTTACAAGTGCACTTACTTGGACGTTCGCCCGAAGCGCTGAGCTAGCGTCGTAAGCCAGCTTGCTGGCCTCGTACGCCTCCTTCGTACGCCGCATCATATGTTCAGCCTGCATCATCGCCTCCTTAGCAGCTCCAGTCTGATCTTCTGGAACACGGTGCAGAGAGAAGATGGTCTGTGAAGGGAGCGGCGATGTAGTCGGAAGGACTGGCGCTTGCGAGGCTGGCGCTTGGGAGACAGGCACTTGTGGCGGACTGGCGAGCTCCACGGCCATCTGGGTCGGTGTTGTAATCGGTTCAGTCGGAGACGGGGCTGCGGGGTCGGTTTCCATTGGCTCTGCATGTCACCAGTCGACATATCACATGACTGTCGAATGGTTTGAGAAGAATGTCAAATGACAATATGCCATACCTTGGCGAGAAGTAGCTGCGTCCGGCGTGTCCTTCTCCGCGCTTTCCTCTCCTCGCCCCGGCGATGTCACCGAGGTAGCGGCCCTGACGATCAAGATCCACTCGGTCAGCAAAAATATGAAGTTCAGCAACAAGTTAAGCGAAGAGCAAGGATACTTACGTTGAAGCAATCGGCACGTCAACCTTGATTCTGGGGAGAGCCTTCCGGGGCTTGGTGGTGGTGACCTTGGGTTGCTTGGCAACCTTTTCAATCGGCTCTGGCGTCGACGTCTGACTGCGCTTGGAGCTCCTGGTGGTCGACCCCCCGGCCCGACCCCGGTCGAGTGTTGGGTCGTGACGCTGCTTGGAACGCCCTTCAGTACGCGGAGGAGACACGACTTCAACTTCATCGCTCCCCGACGAATTGTCACCGTTGCCTTTGCTGTCCTCGGCGTAGCTGATGCTGTCGCTGTCGCTCTCGCTCCCCGCTCCTTCAAGGTTCTGACCGCCATTCGGCACGGGTGAATACATGTTCGTGAGCTCCTGCAAAGATTCAAGTCAGTCAGCTGAGGACATATTCACTCGACAAGATACAAAAGCAATCGACAATGGCATGACTCACCACATTCGGCGGGTTCGCAGCTGAGAAAGGCGATACTCTTTTGGAACCCCGGGGGTTGTCTCGCGCACCAGTGATGCCGCGCAGCCATAGCGTGATGGTTTCCTCTGAGACATCTTCCGGGTGGGTACGAGTGGTATCGTCGACTCCTGAGTAATGCCACATCGGATGGTCCCGCGCCTGGAGCGGCTGGATCCGTCGACCCAGGAACACCTCCAACAGATCCAAGCCGGTCACTCCATCACGAATCAGATTCACAACACTGTTCATCAAGATCCCCACATTGGCCTTCTCTTCCTCGGCCACGGTCAGAGATGGGGGTGCAGTGGGTCGATCCAGCGTGAAGGGAGGAAGGCCGGTCGATATGTTTGGGGACGCGACGTCATGGCAGTAGAACCAGGTCGACTGCCAGCCCCGCACCGACTCCGGAAGGGTGAGCGCTGGGAATGCACTCCCCGTCCTCTTCTGAAGACCCAAACCCCCGCATAGCTGGATGACGTTGGTCCTATTATCACTAGCGTGGACCTTCTTTACCGACTGAGAACGGATGGTAAAGATGTGCTTGAACAGACCCCAGTGGGCGGGACAACCCAAGAAACACTCACACATCGTCACGAACGCAGCGAGATACGCAATTGCGTTGGGAGGAAAATGATGCAACTGAGCCCCGAAGAAATTCAGAAAACTGCGGAAGAAAGGATGCGGGGGCAGAGCAAAACCTCTCTCCAAATGGGTGGTCAGGAGGACCCGCTCGCCCTCGCGCGGCTCCGGCTCCGTTTCCGTCCCCGGCAACCTCCACGACCCGGCCGCAACCAGGCCGTCAGCGACGAGATTCTCCACGTCCAACGCCGTCACGGTTGACGGCAGGAAATCACCCTGCATCCATCCGGGTGGCGCTGCGGCCCGGGCGCTCGAGGGCTTCTTCCCCTTCGTCGTCTTCTTGGGTGCCATTGTCGCAGCGGCGAGCGGATTCGATCTGAGCAGCACGGCGGCGGAGCAGAAGAAGCGGAGGAGACGAGGGGAAAATGAGCGCACTGTCGCAAATTCCTCTCCCCTCTCATTTTTTATGTCCGACGACCCGAGTCACTGACTCGTTGGCCCGCCAAATCCCTGTGTATCCCATTAACGGAGGAGCCGCGATATGTGGCGATAAAGGTGGTGCAAGGATCGAGGAGCCACTTCCCCGTCGGTTGCGTCATCCCTGCTCGGCGCACGTTCCCCAAAATTTCGAATCCCGCGAAATCCGGGCCGGACAGAGCGTCCTGTCACATCTGAAGATCCTGTTGACCATTCGGACTCGAACCTGCATCTAAATTCACTCGGAAGAAATGACAAGCTGAATAGATCAAGGCAGACGTTGGAAGGCCCAGTCGTCACGGGTATCGGAAAGATCTCGAAGCTCATTCAGAACGCTGAGTTCGACAGAACCTGCACTGCACCTTCTCCACTCGAGCCCGGATCCATTCGGGGGCTAATGACGAGGATATGTACTTAGGGTAGGGTGCTAGGCCCGTCCTACATACCCCACCTAAGGACACCACATTGGAGGACTACAAGACTACGAGAGAGATTCCGACTGAACTAGCCATGGCGTATGAGTCACTCGGAAGACCCCCCATCCACTCGACGGTCAGCTCTCACTCGGAGGGGCCGCCAATCACTCAACCGCAGAAGACCAAGAGTCTCCCCAGGGAGGCCAACGGGCAGGCGTTACGCTCGCCGCCTTAACTGACATTTATTGTATACGTTACCAGTAACGTCCCCCCCTTTATTACCTACAATCAAACCCCTAAATGCCAGACGTTTATGAGGGGCAGCGCACTCTATATAAGCCACCCCTCCCCACTGGCACAAGGGTTCGCAATCCTTTGTAAACACAACACACGTATCACTCGACAGAGTAAGCTCCCCGGAGCACCTGAGACGTAGGGCTGTTATCACTTCCGAGTGAGGCCTGAACTCATACATCTGTGTGTACACCCTCGCCGTAGCTAGGACTCTGCCCTCTCCTTTCGTACCCCTACCATCTACTGTCAGGCACGTTCCCACGACAACCACCCCCTGCCCGCGCCACCCGTCCTTGTGGGCCCCTCAAGCCTCGTCTCGATCTCACTCGAAGCTTCCAACGCTTCTTGTTGCCAAAAAAATTGTGTTAAAGCGGCAACTGATACGTCTCCAACGTATCTATAATTTATGAAGTTTTCATGCCATGTTTATTATAGTTTTGTATGATTTTGGTGCAGTTTTATATGGCTTTTATATGATTTTCATGGACTAACATATTGACCTAGTGCCCAGTGCCAGTTGCTATTTTCTGCTTGTTTTTGGTTTTCCAGAAAATCTATATCAAATGAAGTCCAAATGCAGCGAAACTTTTTGACGATTTTTTCTGGAACATAAGAGACACTAGAAGCTTCGGGAGGTGGCTAGAAGACCCACATGGGCCCCACAAGCCACCAGGGCTCGCCACCCCCCCAGGCGCGCCCTGGTGCCTCGTGGGCCCCCTTGGCACCTCTTCGCGTGATTCCAATGCCAAAAAAATTGTTGGGTAACGCAGCAGAAAACAAAAAATTTCTGACCTACGCACCAGCCCAGGACCACTATGGAGACTGCATACAAGGTTTGATCTTTTCATTACCAACTCGTAGCGCAGCGGAAGTAGAGTCGATGACGATCAGCGGTGCAGATCCCCGCAGCTAAGATTTTACAACCTCCCAACCGCGAGGATGTTCACCCTCGTCTACCCCTCGGACAGCCCTCCGAGAGGCAGTCGGATAGTCCCTCGGATGGTGTCATGGACAGCCCTTCGGGAGGACGCTCGAAACTCGGATGGTCACTCGGACAGCCCTTCGGGAGGACCCTCGAAACTCGGACGGTCACTCGGACAGCCCTTCGGGAGGCACTCTCGAACTTAGACCGAAACTACGATCTCTCTACAGAGTTGCATACATACGGTTTCATCTATCCAGCAAGGCTTCGCCGTCCAGAACTAGTTCCCACCGGAACCCAGACAGCCTTTCGGCTGTACGAAACTATTTCGCTGGGAGGGAGAGAGAAGCCAGAAATGTCATGGCATGTGTATGAGAGCAAGGGATGAGTCTTTAGGCAACCCCCTCCACCCCTATTTATAGGCCAAGCCCAAGGGTGGCTTCTCCAAGAAGCCAAGGGGAAAAATACCAAAAGGCCCTCAAGGTGGCTTCTCCAAGAAGCCACCCAAAAAGCACTTTCACTATTCACGGAAACATTTTTCTGCGACCGTTAAATCCAAAAATATTTTTGTGGGTCTTAGAATAATTCCAGTACCCACTAAAAATGATTTTGGACGCGTTCCGAAACAATTCCGGATTAGTGATTTTCATCTGCGAAAAGCAACCAAACCGGTTACGGCAGCTCCGGAACTTTTCCGGTTTTTATCCCGGAAAAATCCCAGAAGTTTCCAGAATAATTCTGGCACCCTCCAAGAATTTCCAGGCGTGTGCCAAAACCAATTTGACTTAATGGCATACCCCGAAACAACTTTTCAGATTTACCGAAACTATTCCGGTGTTCTCTCCGGAACGTTTCCGTTGTCTCCGAAACTTTTCCAGTGACTTTCTCTCAGACTCCCTGTCTAGTATTCAGCAGATAGATGACCCTTAAGCGTGTGACCCTATAGGTTCGGTGAAGTATAGACATGACCCGGAACACTTTCCGATCAATAATCAACATCGGAGCCGTGGACACCCATATTGACCACTATACCCACATGAATGAATATTCGAGTGAACCTTCAGTTGCCGTGTGCTATTCCTGTTGCTTCGCGATATGTTACAAATACCCGAGGTGAGAATCATCGGCATCCCCATGGATCAACACTTGTCCACAATGCCAGTTACCTCGTTACCGGTTTTGTTCTCTTTTCTCGTTCCCGTGTTCCGGCATCCCTGTGATCAAATCACAATGTGTGTGGCCAGACAATGGTGGATACCGTAACACCGAGAGGGCCCAGAGATATCTCTCCATTGTCGGAGGAGCAAATCCCAATCTTGAGCTATCAAGTCCCTTGACATACTTTCCCATGAACCCGTAAGCCGCCGTAATAGCCACCCAGTTACGGATGACGTTTAACAAACCCCAAAGTTCATGAAGCAAGCATGAAGAAACTCGACACTCTCATGGTCTAAGGAATTATGCAAACATTAACTTTTCTGTGTTATTAACCATTAACTTGTGACAAATGAATCTCATAGCATAACATCAATTCGGGTCGATTCAACACAAGTGTTCTCCTAACATTGTGCCCTCAAAGTTGCCGGCATAGTCATGCCCATGATCAGGAAAACAGAACCATCATGCAACACTTGAGCTAGTCTTAGAGGCCAGACTAGGAATACTTTTTACCATTTTATTATTCCACACGTGCATATGAGTCTTCCTCCTAGCCTCATGATTATTGCAGACTCGAGAACCATAGCAGTTATAGCACAGAATATAAACTTAACTACAAACATGGAGATAAATAATAACACTTATTATTGCCTCTAGGGCATATCTCCTACAAAAATCATATATATTCAGAAACCCCCGAAAGTTAACCTAGATGAGTTTTTACGCCGCCGCAAGCCTCTGTACCTCGACGATCTAATCTACAGCCCTTTTTCGGCACCCTGTCGGAGGGGGAAATCATGACCGGAGGCCATCTTCATCATTCCGGCGGTCTCCATGATGAGGAGGGAGTAGTTCACCCTCGGGGCCGAGGGTTTGTACCAGTAGCTATGTGTTTTATCTCTCTCTCATGTTCTTGATTTGGCCCGATCTTGATGTATCGCGAGCTTTGTTAATATAGTTGGATCATATGGTGTTTATTCCCTCTCTATCCTTGTTGTGATGAATCGAATCTTTTCCCTTTGAGGTTTCGTTATTGTTGGATTGAATATTTCAGATTTGAGAACACTTTATGTATGTCTTGCATATGAATACCCGTGGTGACAATGGGGTATTATATTGATTCATTTGATATATGTTTTGGGACTCAACTCGCGGATTCTTGAGGTGACATTGTGGTAATCTATGCATAGGGGTTGATGCACGTTTTCATTATCTTTTCTCCGATAGAAACTTTGGGGTGCTCCTTGGAGTTCTTTGTGTGGATTGAATATTATGATTATGAAGTTGTTTGATGCATATCGTATAATCAACTCACGGATACTTGTGGTGACATTGGAGTATCTAGGTGACATTAGAGTTGGTTGATGTGTATCATATGGTGTTATTTTAGTACGAACTCTTGGGCTGTTTGTGACATTTATAGGAATAGCTCAATAGATCGATCGGAAAGGATAACTTTGAGGTGGTTTCGTACCCTACAAACAATTTCTATCTTATGTTCTCTGCTCATAAGAACTTGGGAGTGATTCTTTATCGCACGTTGGGGGATAGTTATATGATCCAATTATGTTAGCATTGTTGAGAGATTGCACTAGTGAAAGTATGAACCCTAGGCCTTGTTTTTAAGCATTGCAATATCGTTTGTGCTCACTTTTGTTACTTGCTACCTTGCTGTTTTTATATTTTCATATTACAAAAACCTATATCTACTATCCATACTACACTTTTATCACCATCTCTTCGCCGAACTAGTGCACATATACAATTTACCATTGTATTGGGTGTGTTGGGGACACAAGAGATTTTTTGTATTTGGTTGCAGGGTTGTTTGAGAGATACCATCTTCAACCTATGCCTCCCATGGATTGATAAACCTTAGGTCATCCACTTGAGGGAAAATTGCTACTGTCCTACAAAACTCTGCGCTTGGAGGCCCAACACGAGTCTACAAGAATAAGTTGTGTAGTAGACATCAAGCTCTTTTCTAGTGCTGTTGCCAGGGAGGTGAGTGCTTGAAGGTATATCTTTAGATCTTGCAATCGAATCTTTTAGTTTCTTGTTTTATCACTAGTTTGGTTTATAAAAGAAAACTACAAAAAAATGGAATTGAGGTTGCCTCATATTATTCGTCTTTATAATGTCTTTCTTGAAAATAAGGATTCCGATAATTGTGCTCAATTGATAGAAGAAGAATTCAATAAAATGTTTGGCATAAAATCCATGAATGATGAGCATGATTGCAATGTTGCTAGTATGAATTCTTTGAATATCCATAATACTAATGATGATTGCACTAGTCATGATAATGATGTCTCCTATAAGGATGTCAATTTTTGTGGAGTGAATTGGGAGTGCAAATGCATACCAAAAAGGGAAAATAGATTTTGTAAGAGGCATAAGTATTTAGAAACTAAAGGATTGTAAGAGAGGCCAGATGATTGTGCTGAAAGATTTAATTTTTCTCGCCATCCTTGTGAACTTTGCAATGAACGTGGTCATTTAAATCTTCAATGCAAATTGTTTCATGATCGAATCATGTCCAAAAATTGTGATAACTTGATTACCCTTGCGCATCATAATGAACTTAGTCTGCTTCTGGGCTATGAAGAAATGGAACGTATAACTAGGGATATTCCAGAATATAATCTCAAGAGATTTCTCGATTTTGATCTAGAGGAAATTTATATGTATTGTGCGGTAAATTGCATTGAGAATCCTTATATTGCCAATTATTTAAAGACAAGAAAACAAATAGAAGATGAAGAGAATACTAATGAAGGGGAAGAGGTTTCCCAAAATCCTCCTATTTTTTCTTATGATGAAATAGGTGACGAGAAGGAGCTCCCTATTCAACCAATCTCATCAATAAGAAGCTCGGAAAAATTTATTAAACCCACACATGATGTGGTGAAGAAGAAGAAAAGAAGAAAGAATAGAGGTAAAACGGTATCCCTCCCAAATGATGTTGCTCCTATTATTGTTGTGCCTCATCAGAATGAATCAAAAATAATTGTGGAAGATGATACACTTGATGATGATATTGCTTCTTTGTTTTATGGTACAATGTCCGAAGGAATTATTGAGGATGATTTTATTATGCCTATTACTCATTATGATGATTATGATTGGGAAGATAATGATACTTCTTATGATCTTGAAAATCTTTATGGCACCAACTTGGAGGAATATGATAATAATTGTTATACTATTGGTGCTATTCATACTATTGATGATAATAGTGATAATGCTAATGATATGCAAACCAATAAGCTTGGGGATGCTATGTTTGATTGGAATGATATGTTTGAGAATTTATTTGCTGCAAATAATGTTTGCCCTAAGCTTGGGGATGCTATGTTGAATGAAAATGATCTTTTTATTCCCCCTACTTTTGATGAGCAAATTTATTATGATGATGACATGCCTCCTATCTATGATGATTATTGTGATGATACTTATGTTATGAAAAATAGTGATGATTATTATTATAATAATTTTTATAATTATGAAAATCCTTTTACTGAACATCACTCTTTTAATTTGGAAACAATTTATAGTATTCGAGTTTCATACGATACTCCCACTATTATGAATGAGAAGAAAATTGCTTGTGTGGAGAGTAATAACAATTCTATGCTTATGTATCATGACAAGAATGCTTTGTGTGATGGATATATTGATGAATCCATTCATGATGCTACTGAAAATTATTATGAGAGAGGAACATATGATTCATGATGCTCCCGTTATGTTTCAATTCTTCACTTTTTATGTGAGCATCATTAAAATCATCATGCCTAGCTAAAAGGCATTAAAGAAAAGCGCTTGTTGGGAGACAACCCACTACTTATACCTACTTTTTTTGTGTGTACACATGATTAATCTACTGTATTAATCATGTTTTATATGTTTTCTTTCAATAATGTGCCAAGTAAAGCCTTTGGGATAGTGTGGATGCTTGTTGATTTGATTCTGAGCAAAAACAGAAACTTTTGCGTCCAGTGCTGGAATTTCTATTCTGTACTGGGGCGTGAAAAAATTCTGAAAATTTTACACAGTATTGGTTTACAAATTATTTACGTTTTCCTAATTTTTCAGAATTTTTAGAGGTATAGAAGTATGGTTTTTAAATCGCTTACTACACGCTGTTCTGTTTTTGACAGATTCTGTTTTCGATTCATAGTTTGCTTGTTTTAGTGTTTCCATAGCTTATATTGAGTAATATAAATTGTGGAAATTATAGAATACAGTATGCATTATGTGATAACAATTATGAATCTTGTCTTGACAGTACCTAAGTGGATGATTTATCATTATCATACTAACCTATCTCACCAAGTTCCGTTAAGTTTTGTGTGCTTGAAGTTTTCAAGTTTTGGGTGAGATATCAATATGAGGAGAATAAGGAGTGGCAAGACCCTAAGATTTGGGATGCACAAGGTACCCCAAGGTAATATTCAAGGAATACCCAAGCAACTAAGCTTGGGGATGCCCCGGAAGGCATCCCCCCTTTCGTCTTCAACATTATCGGTAACCTTACTTGGAGCTATATTTTTATTCGTCACATGATATGAGTTTTGCTTGGAGCATCATTTTATTCTGTTGATATTTGCTTTCTGTTATCAATAATCATGTTTTGTATCTTTTAGTTCAATAAAATGCCAATTATAGCCTTTACCATGCTCAGTTTGCAAGTTCATGTGTTGCTGTTTGAAAATAGAAAGTTTTCTGTTATGTCCAGAATATTCCTGAATAGTCAGAACATGATAAAAATCTGAAATTTTTACACAGTAAGAATGCATGAGTTCTCTGTCAAGTGGTAATTTTTCAGAATTTTTGGAGTTAGGAAAGTATGGATTCTTATTCCCCTTTTACAGACTGTTCTGTTTTGGCAGATTGCTGTTATAGTTGCATTGTTTGCATATGTTTGCGTGTTTAATGTTTCTATTTGTGGATAGGAGTATTAAATATGAAGAGGAACTTAGTATGCAATGTTTAATTATATTTTTTGTGATTTTCTACAGTAGATAATGTTAAGGTTTTGAGTTGATTTATACTAACTTATCTCACGAGTTCTTGTTGAGTTTTATGTGGATGAAGTTTTTAAGATTTAGAGAAACCGTGATATGAGAGGAATTAAGGAGACACAAGAGCTCAAGCTTTGGGATACCCAAGGCATCCCAAATTAATATTTCAAGAAGTCTCAAGCATCTAAGCTTGGGGATGCCCCGGTAGGCATCCCACCTTTCTTCATCAACAATTATCGGTCTGTTTTGGTTGAGCCTAAGGTTTTGCTTCTTCACATGATATGTGCTATTCTTGGAGTGTCCTTTTATTTTCGTTTTGTTTGTTGTTTGAATAAAATTATCAAGATCTAATTTTTTTTAAATGAGAGAGAGTCCTCACATAGCTACCTATTTACTTAACTACTCATTGATCTTCACTTATATCTTTTGGAGTAGTTTGTCATTTACTCTTGTTCTTCACTTATATCCTATGAGTAAATTGTTGAATGAATTGAATATCATAAAGTTAAAATTTATATGCTTCATATGCTTGTCCCATGGGGAGTAGTGACTTCACATACAAGAAGTATAAGTAGTAAAATTTATTGAAAGTTAACAAACATAGCATTGGTCACTTGAACAATTCATGAAAGAATTTTGAAGGAAGAGAAATTTCACATATAAATATACTATCTTGGACATCTTCTATGATTGTGAGCCCCCATTAATTATTTTCAAGCTTGATCAAGTAGTTGACATTGGACAAGGAAGACAACGTAATGAGTTATGTTTGTTTATATTCACATAGAAGTTATATTGTCATGGATCCTCTAAACATGTGGTGCTTGCTTAGGATCTTTTGCTAGCCAAAAATTCGTACTAAGTAGAGATACTACTTGTGCATCCAAAAACCCTTAAACCCAGTCTCTTGCCATGAGTGTCCACCATATCTACCTATGGATTGAATAAGATCCCTCAAGTAAGTTGTCATCGGTGCAAAAAGCAATAAAAATTGTTCCTAAAATATGTATGATCTTTTATTGCAAGGGAAAATAAGCGTTGTACGAACTTGTGATGGGAAAGAAATAAAAGCGACGGACTGCATAATAAAGGTTGCTATCACAAGGGGCAATATAACGTGACGTTCCTTTGCATTAAGGGCTTGTGCATCCAACAACAAAAAGCGCATGACAACCTCTGCTTCCCTCTGTGAAGGGCCTATCTTTTACTTTTCTGTATTTACTTTTATGCAAGAGTCATTAATGTTAATCCCTATTCTGCTCTACTTATTCTTTAGTTGGCAAGCATCATGTGGTAGGGAAAGATCCAGGCACATATATCCAGTTGAATATAGGTGATCATGAGTTATTATTGTTGACATTATCCCTGAGATAAATAAGTTGGGAGGCGAAACATTAAGCCCCTATGTTCCTATGTGTTTGACTGAAACGGTTTGTTCTAAAAATATGCTTTGAGTGTCAGCAATCATGGAACACTAAAAGATGGTTGAGTATGTGGAATTTGCTAGATCAATGCTCTTACATAGACCCTTCCTGAAAATAAGATGAATTGCAATTGTTTGATGACTGAGAACATAGTTTGTTAGTTTTTAAGAAAGTTTATGGCCTATACTTAAAACATGTGAATAGCTTGCTACTTGATCATGAGAAGTTTTATGAGATGAGCTACTGATTATGATATATATTGATGCTATAAAAAGTGATTGAAATTATCATTAATCAAACTTATGCACTATGCTAGCATTCACACTTCATAAATTATTTCTTTTATCATTTACCTACTCGAGGACGAGCAGGAATTAAGCTTGGGGATGCTGATACGTCTCCAACGTATCTATAATTTATGAAGTATTCATGCCATTTTTATTATAGTTTTGTATGATTTTGGTGCACTTTTATATGGCTTTTATATGATTTTCATGGACTAACATATTGACCTAGCGCCCAGTGCCAGTTGCTGTTTTCTGCTTGTTTTTGGTTTTCCAGAAAATCTATATCAAATGAAGTCCAAATGCAGCGAAACTTTTTGATGATTTTTTCTGGAACATAAGAGACACTAGAAGCTTCGGAAGGTGGCCAGAAGACCCACAGGGGCCCCACGAGTCACCAGGGCGCGCCACCCCCCCAGGCGCGCCCTGGTGCCTCGTGGGCCCTCTGTGGCACCTCTTCGCGTGATTCCAACGCCAAAAAATCATATATATTCAGAAACCCCCGAAAGTTAACCTAGATGAGTTTTTACGCCGCCGCAAGCCTCTGTACCTCGACGATCTAATCTACGACCCTTTTCCGGCACCCTGCCGGAGAGGGAAATCATCACCGGAGGCCATCTTCATCATCCCGGCGATCTCCATGACGAGGAGGGAGTAGTTCACCCTCGGGGCTGAGGGTTTGTACCAGTAGCTTTGTGTTTTATCTCTCTCTCGTGTTCTTGATTTGGCACGATCTTGATGTATTGCGAGCTTTGTTAATATAGTTGGATCATATGGTGTTTCTTCCCTCTCTATCCTTGTTGTGATGAATCAAATCTTTTCTCTTTGAGGTTTCGTTATTGTTGGATTGAATATTTCAGATTTGAGAACACTTTATGTATGTCTTGCATATGAATACCTGTGGTGACAATGGGGTATTATATTGATTCACTTGATATATGTTTTGGCACTCAACTCGTGGATTCCCGAGGTGATATTGGGGTAATCTATGCATAGGGGTTGATGCACGTTTTCATTATCTTTTCTCCGATAGAAACTTTGGGGTGCTCCTTGGAGTTCTTTGTGTGGATTGAATATTATGATTATGAAGTTGTTTGATGCATATCGTATAATCAACTCACGGATACTTGTGGTGACATTGGAGTATCTAGGTGACATTAGAGTTGGTTGATGTGTATCATATGGTGTTATTTTAGTACGAACTCTAGGGCTGTTTGTGACACTTATAGGAATAGCTCAATAGATCGATCGGAAAGGATAACTTTGAGGTGGTTTCGTACCCTACAAACAATTTCTATCTTATGTTCTCTGCTAATAGGAACTTGGGAGTGATTCTTTATCGCACGTTGGGGGATAGTTATATGATCCAATTATGTTAGCATTGTTGAGAGATTGCACTAGTGAAAGTATGAACCCTAGGCCTTGTTTTTAAGCATTGCAATATCGTTTGTGCTCACTTTTGTTACTTGCTACCTTGCTGTTTTTATATTTTCAGATTACAAAAACCTATATCTACTATCCATACTACACTTTTATCACCATCTCTTCGCTGAACTAGTGCACCTATACAATTTACCATTGTATTGGGTGTGTTGGGGACACAAGAGATTTCTTGTATTTGGTTGCAGGGTTGTTTGAGAGATACCATCTTCAACCTACGCCTCCCACGGATTGATAAACCTTAGGTCATCCACTTGAGGGAAAATTGCTACTGTACTACAAAACTCTGCGCTTGGAGGCCCAACACGAGTCTACAAGAATAAGTTGTGTAGTAGACATCAGCAACGTATTTTGACCTCCGTAGATATCGATTTCCTACGTAACAAAAAGAGAGCAGAAAACAGGAACTGACACTGGGCACTAAATTAATAGGTTAGTCCATAAAAATAATATAAATTGCTATAGAAAGTATATTAAATGATAATATAATAGCATGAAACAATAAAAAATTATAGATACATTTGAGATGTATCAATAGCCTCCAAACTGGTTTTGTTGAACCACAGTAAGTAGATGGGGCTTAATTTCAAATTTTTTGGTAGCAACATCAAGTAATTCGATTGGTGCACTCAACAAAATCTCCAAGTTCTCTTGGCATGATAATTTTTGTGTGTTTTCGGCAACAACACAAACTGGAAAAACAAATAAATACAAGAACAAAAACTTAAACAAAAATTGGAATAAAAACTTAAACAATAACTCTAATGCAATCACTAGTGACACGATGCCTGATACGTCCTAAATGTATCTACTTTTCAAAACATTTTTGCTCTGGTTTTGGACTCTAATTTGTGTGATTTGAATGAAACTAACCCGGACTGACGCTGTTTTCAGCAAAATTGCCATGGTGTTATTTTTGTGCAGAAAGAAAATTTCTCGGATGGACCTGAAAATTTAAAGAGAATTATTTCAGAATATATAAAAAATACTGGCGAAAAGATCTACTGGGGGGCCACCCAGGAGCCACAAGCTCAGGGGGGCGCCCACCCCCCAGGGCGCGCCGCCCAGGCTTGTGGGGCCCTGGCAGCTCCGTTTACCCTAATTCCAATGCTATAAGTACCTATTGGTGGAGAAAAAAATCAGAGAGAAAGAATCATCGCATTTTACGATACGGAGCCACTGCCACCTCCTGTTCTTCATCGGGAGTGCTGATCTGGAGTCCGTTCGGGGCTCCGAAAAGGGGGATTCGACGCCTTCGTCATCATCAACCATCCTCCATCACCAATTTCATGATGCTCACCACCGTGTGTGAGTAATTTCTTCGTAGGCTTGCTGGACGGTGATGGGTTGGATGAGATTTACCATGTAATCGAGTCAATTTGTTAGGGCTTTGATCCCTAGTATCCACTATGTTCTGAGATTGATGTTGCTATGACTTTGCTATGCTTAATGCTTGTCACTAGGGCCCGAGTGCCATGATTTCAGATCTGAACATTTATGTTTTCATGAATATATTTGAGTTCTTGATCCTATCTTGCAAGTTATATGCACCTATTACGTGTCATGATCCGCATACCCTAAGGTGACAATAATTGGGATTCTTTTCGGTGATTGCCGTAGTTTGAGGAGTTCATGTATTCACTATGTGTTAATGCTCTGTTCCGATTCTCTATTCAAAGGAGGCATTAATATCCCTTAGATTTCCTTATGGACCCCGCTGCCACGGGAGGGCAGGACAAAAGATGTCATGCAAGTTCTTACTATAAGCACGTATGACTATATACGGAATACATGCCTACATTACATTGTTGAATTGGAGCTATTGTGTATCGCCCTAGGTTGTGACTGTTACATGATGAATGTCATCCAACATAATTATCCATCACTAATCCAATGGCTATGCTTTTTCGCATATTGATCTTTGCTAAGTTACTTTCGTTACTGCTGCTGTTACAATCGCTACAAAACTGCTACTGTTACTATTGCTACTGTTACTACTGCTATTGAAACTATCATACTACTGTGCTACTAAACACTTTGCTGCAGATATTTAGTTCTCCAGGTGTGGTTGAATTGACAACTCAACTGCTAATACTCGCAAATATTCTTTGGCTCCCCTTGTGTCGAATCAATAAATTTGAGTGAAATACTGCGCGCGAAAACTGTTGCGATCCCCTATACTTGTGGGTTATCAAGACCTTTTTCTGGAGCCGTTGCTGGGGAGCATAGCTCTATTTGTTGAGTCACTTGGGATTTATATCTGTTGATCACTATGAAGAATCTGAAGGATGCTAAGACTAAGATCGTCCCCTCTATGACTAGAGGATGTAAGGAACTGCCATCACACTCTGCACTTGATTCACCTTCTGTTTTGAGTAGGCTTGCGACACCACCACCTGCTATTCATTCTGATATGTCGCAAGTTATTGATGATACTACTTCTGCTATGAATGAAACTATTGATGATGCTAGTACTATGCTTGATAATACTGTGCCACTTGGTGAATTTCTTGATGAACAAATTGCTAAAGCTAAAGGAATTGAAAATGTTGAAACTCTTGAAAATTATGATTCACCTATTATTCCTAGCTCTCCTACTAGAGTTGAAATGCCTGGGACATCTGATGGTTATGTTTTTGATAGGGAGATAGCTAGGGCAATTCTTGCTTGTAATGATAGAGATGAGGTTAGAAAATTGCTTGCTGAATTGAAAGAAAAATCTATGAGGGAGAGAATGAAATATGATCCTAAGTTTGCTACCTCTCCCATATTTGTTACTGATAAGGATTATGAATTCTCTGTCGATCCTGTGTTAACTACTTTGGTTGAATTTGATCCTTTTCATGGTTATGAAACTGAAACTGTTGTGGCACACCTTACTAAGTTGAATGATATTGCCACCCTATTTGCTCATGAGGAAAAAATTCGTTACTACTATATTCTTAAGTTGTTTCCTTTCTCATTAAAAGGTGATGCTAAGAAATGGTTTAATACTCTTGCTCCTAGTTGTGTGCGTAGTCCCCAGGATATGATATATTACTTCTCTGAAAAATATTTTCCTGCTCATAAGAAACAAGCTGCCTTACAGGAAATTTTCAACTTTGGGCAAATTAAAGAAGAGAATCTCCCTCAAGCTTGGGGGAGGCTTCTCCAATTACTTAATGCTTTGCCTGATCATCCTCTTAAGGAAAATGAAATACTTGATATCTTTTATAATGGACTAACCGATGCTTCTAGGGACTACCTAGATAGTTGTGCTGGTTGTGTTTTCAGGGAACGAACTGTTGGACAGGCTGAAGAACTATTGAATAATATATTGAGAAATGCCGAAGATTGGACACTTCCTGAACCACCACCGAAGCCAACTCCGAAGAAAAGAGGTATTCTATTCCTCAGTCTAGAAGATATGCAAGAAGCTAAGAAATCTATGAAGGAAAAAGGTATTAAGGCTGAAAATGTTAAGAATTTACCACCTATTGAAGAAATACATGGGCTCGACATCCCGACACATGTAGTGGAGGTAAATTCTCTCACTAGATTTGATGAAGGTGATATTCCGTATAATAAATCTGCTAGTCAATGTCTGTATGAATTTGATAATTACATCATTAAAGAGGAACATTTCAATATGTATGTTAGCAATCAACTAAAACGGAATGCCATCATGATTGAACGCTTGAGTGATTTGATGCTTAGAACTGCTAATGATGTTAAATGCTTGAGTAAACATGCTTCTATGGTCCAGACTCAGTTAGAAAAAATCGCTAAGTCACAAAATGATTTGCTTGAAGAGATGAATAATAAAATGAATGATCATGTTGTTAGAGTTGTTACTAGAGGAGGTACCATGACTCAGGATCCTCTATATCCTGAAGGTCATCCTAAAAGAATTGAACAAGATTCTCAAAGAATTAATATTGATACACCTAGTCCATCTAAGAAGAAAAAGAAAAAAGAAAAACGATAGGACTTTGCAAGCTACTAGTGAACCTGAGATAGAAAAACCTCCCGAGAATCATAATGATGTTTCTATTTCTGATGCTGAGACACAATCTGGTAATGAACATACACCTAATGATAATGATAATGATAATGATGATGTTCATGTTGATGCTCAACCAGATAATGATGTAGAAATAGAACCTGTTGTTGATCTTGATAATCCACCTCCTAAGAATAAAAGATATGATAAAAGAGACTTTGTTGCTAGAAAACATGGAAAGGAAAGAGAACCATGGGTTCAAAAACCTATGCCTTTCCCTACTAAACCATCCAAAAACAAGGATGATGAAGATTTTGAGCGCTTTGTTGAAATGCTTAGACCTGTCTTTTTGCACACTCGCTTGATTGATATGTTGAAAATGTCTCCCTATGCTAAATACAGGAAATATATTGTCACTAATAAAAGAAAGATACCTGAAGCTGAAATTTCCGCCATGCTTGCAAATTATTCTTTTAAGGGTGGAATACCTAAGAAGTTAGGAGATTCAGGAATACCTACTATACCATGCTCCATTAAAAGAAGTTATGTTAAAACTGCTTTATGTGATTTGGGAGCCGGTGTTAGTGTTATGCCTTTCTCTTTATATAGAAGACTTGATTTGAATAAGCTCACACCTACTGAAATATCTTTGCAAATGGCTGATAAATCAACTGCTATACCTATTGGAATTTGCAAGGATGTTCCCGTTGTAGTTGCAAATGTTACTATCTTGACAGACTTTGTTATAGTTGATATGCCCGAGGACGACAACATGTCAATTATCCTTGGAAGACCCTTTTTGAATACTATAGGGGCTGTTATTGATTGCAACAAAAGCAAGGTTACTTTTCATGTCGATGGTAATGAGCATACGATTTATTTTCCGAAGAAACAAAGTTCGGTGAATGGTATCAATTGTATTGAAAAAGTTTCGACAATCACTATTGGAGGTTTCAAATTTCCTCTTCCTACTGTCAAAAAGAAGTATGAAATTCTTATTGTTGGGGAGATGCATATCCCCATTGAGGTAACTTAGTGTTATACGAAGATTCTTCGGTTTCATGCCATTCGGAAACAGTATGACAGCGTCCATGGTTTCACACCGGCCACCGCTGAGCCCAGTCGGGTCGCGGAAGTGCGGATCCGTGGGGGCGCGATCGGTCGTGCGCTAGGCGCAGGCTGGCCCGTCTACGACACCCCCGTCAAGAACATGTGCGCGGCGCAGGCGGCCGTGGCGGATCTCGAGTTCCTGGAGGGCGAGGAGCTGCTGCAGTAGCAGCAGCGCATCCGCGACCTGATCACCGGGAACCCGGCCCAGCCCAGCCATCCGCCTCTGCCACAGGTAAAACCTGGAACCCGGAGAGGGCCCTTCGGGACACGCAGCAGGCGTCTTCCCCTGACGGCAGCACCAGCCGCTCTGGCCGGCGCCGGGCAAGCCGGAGCCGACACAACCGCGTCACGACGGCTGGTGACAGCATTGCCGACGAGGCTGCCGGCAACGATTGGGTTCAGCAGCCAGAACTCCCTCCCCCGCCGCCTCGACGGCCTCGGCCGGCTTCCGCTGGTGCGGTGCCATGCGGCCCCGTCGCAAGCCGGCTGGGCCCCCGCAAGCCCTACGACGAAACCGACGCCCGCCACCACATCGACCGGCTGGCGTGGTCCACGCTTCTCGAGGAGGAGAGCTCCGTTGGCCCCGCGTGTTTTGGACCCCGCATCTGCAAAGAGCCCTTCCCCAAAGGGTTCACGCTGGCCCGCGACAACCCCAAGTATAGCGGCATCACCAAGCCGGAAGACTGGCTAACTGACTACACCACGGCTGTCGGCATAGCCGGCGGCAACAGGCGCGTAGGGGTCCGCTATGTCCCCCTCATGCTGCTCGGCTCGGCCCGGACGTGGCTTAACAGCCTGAGGGCCGGCAGCGTCAACTCCTGGTTGGACTTCGAGGATGCATTCGTACGCAACTTCACCAGCACATACAAGCGTCCGGGTCGGCCTCGCCAGCTCTCCATGTGCGTTCAGAGCCCGGGCGAGCCTCTCCGCGACTTCCTCATGCGGTGGACCGAGCTGCGCAACTCCTGCGAAGGGGTCCACGAAGTGCAAGCCATTCAGTACTTCGTCGACGGGTGCCGAGACGGCACCCTGCTCAAGCACCGCCTGATGTGCGACAAGCCGAACACCCTGGCGGAGCTTATGGCGGTGGCGGACAAGTACGCCACGGCCGACTCCGCGATGCGCGTAAAGATCACGGTCGACGTGGACGGCAAGCCAGTGCCAGTCCAGCCGGCCACCCCGAAGCCGGCTGGCGAAACAAACCAGCGCCGGCAAGACAACAACAACAACAAGTGGAAGGCCGAGCAGCCGGCTCCTCGCTACAGCGACCAGCAAGTGGCCGCCGTGGCGGAGGAGCAGCCGGCCGAGCAAGGCGGCGTCAATCGCCAGCGCACCGGCAAGACGGCCTGGCAGCCCAAATTCTCCTTCGAGCAGATGCTGGACGCCCCCTGCAAGCACCACAGCGGCGCGAAGCCATCCACGCACACGCTCCAGAACTGCAGCATCACCCAGCGCCTGATGCGTGGCAATTTCCCACCACCACCGCCCGGTCCCGACCCGCAGCTCCCGCCGCCTCCCCCGCCACCTCCGGCAGCCGGCGCCCTCGCCAACAACCCCTACCCGTAGCCGGACACGGCCTATGTCGTCTTCACCAGTGAGGGCGACGACAAGCACAGCAAGCGCAGGTACCAGCACGAGGTGAACGCCGTCGTCCCCCGGTCCCCTAGTACATGCAGTGGTCCGACCGTCCCGTCAGCTGGACCCGGGAGGACCACCCGGCCGTGATGCCCACGCCGGGTGGCTACGCGCTCATCCTCGACCCCACCTTCGTCGCTGAGAAGCGCACCTGCCACTTTTCGCGGGTGCTGATCGATGGCGGCAGCAACATCAACATCCTCTACCGCGACACCATGGTCAAGCTCGGCATCGAGGAGAGCCAGCTGCAGCCCACCCAGACGGTGTTCCACGGCATCGTGCCGGGCGCCTCGTGCTCGCCCATCGGCCGGGTGCGGCTGGACGTGCTGTTCGGCACCAGCGCCCACTTCCGCCGCGAGCCGATCTGGTTCGAGGTGGTCAACCTCGCCAGCCCCTACCACGCGCTTTTGGGCCGGCCGGCCCGCCATGGCCAAGTTCATGGCGGTTTCCCACTACACATACCTCAAGATGAAGCTGCCGGGTCCCAAGGGCATCATCACCATCACCGGCGACTACAAGAAGTCCCTGGAGTGCGCCAAAGTCGGCTCTAAGCTGGCCGAGTCGCTTGTCATCGCTGAGGAGAGGCGCCAGCTCAACCGTCTTCTCGTGCTGGCTGGCGAGCAGCCGGTCATGCCGGCTCAGCTCAACCAGCCGGTCGATGAGGGGTCCTTCAAGCCGGCCAAGGGCACAAGGAAGGTTTCGCTTGACCCGTCCAACCCCAACTCCATCGAGTACGTCGTCGTGGGCTCCGGCCTCGACAGCAAATAGGAAGGCGAGCTCGTCGACTTCCTCCGTGAGAATCGGGATATCTTCGCATGGTCCCCTAAAGACATGCCGGGTGTTCCACGGAAGTTCGCCGAGCACAAACTCCACGTCCGGCCGGATGCCAAGCTGGTCCGGCAGCCGCTGCGCCGCTTCTCCGAGGAGAAGCGAAGAACCATTGGCGAAGAGATCGCCCGGCTGCTCAAAGCCGGGTTCATCATGGAAGTATTCCACCCCGAGTGGCTGGCCAACCGGGTCCTCGTCCTGAAGAAGAACGGCACTTGGCGCATGTGTATCGACTACACCAGCCTGAACAAGGCCTGCCCCAAGGACCCGTTTGCCCTACCCCGGATCGACCAAGTCATCGACTCCACCGCCGGCTACAAGCTCCTGTCCTTCCTGGACGCAAACTCTGGCTACCACCAGATCAAGCTGGACCCGGCAGATGCCCTCAAGACGTCCTTCATCACCCCCTTCGGGGCGTATTGCTACATCACCATGTCGTTCGGCTTGAAGAACGCCGGCGCCACCTTCCAGCGCTGCATGCAAAAGTGCCTCCTGCCGCAGATCGGCCGGAATGTGCACGTCTACATCGACGACATCATGGTGAAGACCAAGCAGCACCTCACCCTCCTCGAGGATCTCAGGGAAACGTTTGCCAATCTGCGCCAGTTCCAGATCAAGCTCAACCCGGAGAAATGCGTCTTCGGCGTGCCAGTCGTCCAACTCCTTGGTTTCCTCGTCTCGGAGCACGGCATTGAGGCCAATCCGGAGAAGATCAAGGCCATCGACCGCATGCGCAAGCCGGCTCGGCTGAGTGATGTCCAGAAGTTCACCGGCTGTTTGGCCTCTCTCAGCCGGTTCGTCAGCCGGCTAGGGGAGAGGGCCCTGCCCCTATATCAACTGATGAAGAAGAGGACACCGTTCGAGTGGTCCGACCAGGCGGACGAAGCTTTCCGCGACCTCAAGCGCATGCTCTCAACCACACCCGTCTTGGCCGCGCCGACTGAGAAGGAGCCGCTCATGATGTACATCACGGCAACCACCCGCGTGGTCAGCTGGTGCTGGTGGTAGAGCGCCGCGAGGAAGGCAAGGCACAGCCGGTCCAGCGTCCTGTGTACTACCTGAGCGAGGTCCTCTCCACCTCCAAGCAAAACTACCCCCACTACCAAAAGATGTGCTACGGCGTGTACTTGGCCGCCAAGAAGCTGAGGCAGTACTTCCAGGAGCACGCCATCACCGTGGCGAGCACGGCCCCCATCGGCGAAATCATGGGATGCCAGGACGCCTCTGGCCGGATCGCCAAATGGGCCATCGAGCTAGTCGGCCACACCATCCTCTACGAGCCTCGCACCGCCATCAAGTCGCAGGCGTTGGCCGATTTCCTCGTCGATTGGGTGGAGACCCAGTACTTGCCGCCGGCTCCCGACGCAACGCACTGGCACATGCACTTTGACGGCTCGAAGATGGCCTCCGGCTTGGGAGCCGGCATCGTGCTCTCCTCCCCCAAGGGCGACTGGCTGCGCTACGCCCTTCAAATCCACTTCGCCGCCTCCAATAACGCCGCCGAATACGAAGCCATCGTCCACGGCCTCCGGCTGGCCAAAGAAATTGGCATCCGGCGCATCCTCTGCTTCGGCGACTCCGACCTGGTGGTCCAGCAAGTCTCCGGCGAGTGGGACGCCAGGGATTCCAACATGGCCAGCTACCGTAACCTGGCCCAGTAGATGACCGGCAGCTTCGACGGCTACGAGTTCCTTCACGTCCCCCGAAACGAGAACGAGGCGGCGGACACTCTAGCCAAGCTTGGCTCCAGCCGGCAAGCGATCCCAACCGGCGTCTCCCTCGAGCACCCGCGCAAGCCGTCCATCAAGCCGTCTCCGGATTCGGAGTCTATCTTCGTCCCGGCCGACCCAACAGTCCCTCCCTCCGTCTCGGGGACTGCCGGCTCCGGCTTGGGGACCGCCATCCCATCCCCAGGGGCTGCCGTCTTGAACCCAACCCCGGGGGCTGCCGCCTCCGGCTCGGGGATTGCTAGCGCCACCTCGGGGGCTGCCATCCTGATCCCAGGTGCCGCCATCCCAGCCCCGGGGGCTGCCGGGTCCGGCTCGGGGGCTGCCGGCTCCACTTCGCCGCCTCCCGACCCGGCCGAACTCGCGCAAGTGGCCATCCTCATGGTGCTGGAGGCGCCGTCTTGGGCTCAACCGATCCTCGCTTTCCTAACAAGCGGAGAGCTCCTGGCGAACGAGGTCGAGGCTCGGCAGCTGCAGCGCCGGGCCTCCGTCTACAGCATCATCAACCGCGAGCTCGTCGAGCGTAGCACAACCGGCGTCTTCCAGCGATGCGTCGAAACGGCCAGGGGCCTCGAGATCTTGCTTGATATCCACCACGGCGAGTGCGGGCACCACGCCGCCTCCCGGTCTCTGGTGGCCAAAGCATTCCGCCACGGCTTCTACTGGCCAACAGCGCTGAAGGACGCCGAGGCGCTGGTCCTCAAGTGCAAGGGCTGCGAGCATTTCAAGGCCCAGAGCCACCAGCCGGCCGCGGTACTCCAAACCATCCCTATCGCGTGGCCCTTTGCCGCCTGGGGCCTCGACATGGTGGGACCCTTCAAAACCGCTCGGGGTGGCATGACACACCTTCTGGTGGCCGTCGACAAGTTCACCAAGTGGATCGAGGCAAGGCCGATCAAGAAACTCGACGGTCCCACAGCCGTCTAGTTCATCAAAGACATCGCTGTCCGCTATGGAGTCCCCAACAGCATCATCACTGACAACAGCACCAACTTCGCCAAAGGCGCGCTGGCATGCTACTGTTCCGTCTTCGGCATCTGGCTTGATCTGGCCTCCGTCGCACATCCTCAGTCCAACGGCCAGGCGGAGCGGGCGAACGGCCTCATCTTGGCCGGCATCAAGCCGTGACTCGTCGAGCCGCTCGTGCGATCACCCAACAGCTGGATCGACGAGCTGCCGGCCGTCCTATGGAGTCTTTGGACCACCCCCAACCGCTCAACTGGCTTCACCCCATTCTTCCTCGTCTACGGGGCTGAGGCGGTCATCCCCACGGATCTCGAGTTCGACTCGTCTCGCGTCACCCTGTACACGGAAGTGGAAGCCGAAGTAGCACGCCAAGACGACGTCGGCCTGCTAGAGGAGGCACGCCTGCTGGCCCTCAGCCGGTCGGCCATCTACCAACAGAACCTACGCCACTACCACAGCAAGAAGATCAAGCCCCTCGCTTTCCGTGAGGGCAACCTCGTACTCCGGCTGATCCAAGGAACAGCCGGCCAGCACAAGCTATCCTCCCCATGGGAGGGCCCCTTCATCATCAGCAAGGCCCTGCGCAGCAACGCGTACTACCTCATCGATGCGCAAAAGCAAAACAAGCGCAAGAGAGACGCCTCCGGCGAGGAGACAGAACGCCCCTAGAACGCGGAGCTCCTCCGTCCGTTTTACAGTTGAATCATGTATGTATGTATCACTACCCCTTTTTGAACTTAATGAAAGCAGCAGATCCCCCGAACGACACTCGGGGGCTACCTTTTCATCTCTATCGAGTTCTTGCGCACTTTACCGCATTCGCCTCCCTCCCGTCGGGTCGGCACGGCCGGCTCGGTGGCTCGGGGGCTCGCTGGCTAGCCCGCGCCTCGCTCTTCTGAACCCGGCCAGTAACGTGCGCCCCGCTAACCGCTAAAAGCCCCCTCTCTGCCATAAGCCACAGACCGGCTCCCGGCTGTTCAAGGCTGGCAAGAGCCAAAGGCTGCAAGCGTCCTCACGTGAAAAACGGCTAAGTACGAATGCCCGGCTTGGCCAACCCGGCCATCTCCCTCTACTCTCCGCCGCACAGACCGGCTGCGCTCCAGCCGGCTTCGCCGCCTGCAGCCAGTCGGCCCAGTGGGTGTTTCGCTTGCGCTCAAATCCTAAGGCCTAAGTACTCACCGCTCTCTTCCGAGTCCGGCTCCCCGTCCCAGCTACAGACTGGCTCCCGGCTGTCCGGCTGGCGGGGAGAAGGACGAAAAGGAGGGTGACCAAGAAAACGGCTAAGGGAAAAGAACAAAAGTGAACCGCCAGACGGCAGGCACAAGCATACAAGAGACAAGCATGCATTTATATATATAGCCAGGCCCACGGCCAGTTCATTACAATTAACTCACACCCCCAGTGGGTGGACCACCTGCCGGCTAACAAAAGTTTCAAGTTTAAAAAGGAAGAGATACAAGAAACTAAAACACCCTAGGCGGCGGCCTCGTCGGCGTCACTTGGCGCCGGAATCTCCGTGGTGGCGGTGTCCTCCAAGTCGGCGGCATCGTCATCCGCGCCGCTTCCCGTCTCGGCCGAGCTCCCCTCCAGGTCCTCGAGCGCCAGACCGAAGTCGTTGGCGGGTAGCTCCGCGCCGTCCGGCGCTCGCTCCGGCATGAACTCACCGTGCGGGGTGAACGACGCGATGTCACTGGCCCGCACGGCGATCGGCGTCACCCGCTCCGCCAGGTCCGCCTCCGCCCCGGCCCTCCGTGCCTGCAGCTGGTCCAGGCGGATGCCTGGATACCAGGACACCACAAGCCCAAGCGCCATCTCCGCACTGGCTCGGGCTGCGGAGGCCCTCCACGCGCTGAGACGCGCCGCGCCGGCTTCAAGCCAACGCGCCAGCCGGCTCACGCTCTCGGCGCCACCACACCCGGCCAGAGGGCGGCCACCATCGACAAACCGGCTTTGAAAAGCCGGTTCATCTCGCGCTCCACCGCCTCCAAGAGAGCCTTGGCGGCCACGGTGATCTCTGCCACCGACCAGGCGGCATACTCCTTGATGGCGGCCCCAGCCGCCATCTGCTCCTGCCGGTGGGCATTCACCGCCTCCTCGGCCGACTCCTGGGTCTCGGGGAAGAACCCTGGAAAAGAAGGGGAAAAAGATTGACCAAGACGCCAAAGGGCGGAAAACAGAAAGAAGCAAAAGACACAAGTAAAATACGCTTACGCGTGAGGAGCTCGTCGATGTAGAGCGCCTCCTGCAGCGCCCCCCGCTCCCTCGCCGCCAGCGCGTTGGCGCTGCGGTCGTGATCCGCCTTGAGCTGGGCGACCTCCTTGGCGGCCTTCTTCGCCTCCTCCTCCTGCCGCGCCGCCGCTTGAAGGCGGTGCTCCTCGGCGAGCCGGTCTAGCTCGGCCTTATGGGCGGCGGCGGCCTCGTCCCTCTCCCGGACTGCCCGGGCCGCCTCCTCCTGCAGCCGGTCGCGCTCCGCGGCCGCCTGGTCATGGAGCTGGCCAGATTCCGCCAACTGGCGCCGGAGCGCCTCCATCTCCGCCGGGTCAACTGCGGCGGCTGCGCATCCGGATCCGGATCCCGGTCAGAAGCCGGACGAAAAAGCAAGACAAGAAGCAAAGCAAGAAGCAAAAAAGATCCGACCCGGCTGCTGCACAACCGGCCCGGATCTCGGGGGCTACACCCAGTGGGAGCGCTGGCGCGCCCCCACTGGAGGAATACAAGAAAAATGTTCGAAAAAATACCTCTGGCCTGGCGAAGCTCCCCCTCCTTGGCCGCCAGCTGGTCCCTGGCCGCGCGGTACCGGCCCAGGAGGCGGTTTTACGCCGCCACCTGCTGGTCGTAGATGGACTGCAAGGAAGGAAAAGTCAGCATCCGGACGCCTGAGAAGGCCCGACCCGCCTGCTGCGCAGCCGGCCCGGGCCTCGGGGGCTACACCCAGTGGGTGCGCTGACGGGCCCCCACTGGAAAGCGACCAAGCCGGTCAAGAAGAGCAAAAAAGAAACAAGAAGCAAGAAAGCACGAAGGGCAGGCAAACTTACCGCAAAGGTCTGCTCTGGTTGTTGCAGCCGATCGCTCTCCGCCTGGGCGAAGCTCTGCCACTGGCTGTGGTGGTTGGCAATCTGCAGCCGCAGGGAGTCCACCGCCGCGTCCAGTTCGCTCCGGGGGGCGCCGCTTGTCGCCTCGCTGGAGCTCGCCGCCTAGGTCCGCTGTCGCTGAACCGCGGACCCGGCGCTGGTCCCACTGTCGGCCGGCCTCAGTTCGAGGCTGTGCCCCGTGACCCGTGGCTCCGCCATCACCAGGGCGCGAGAGCTCCCTGGCGCGGTCTCCGTCCTTGGGGGCGGCGCTCCTCCTCCGCCCAGCGCGGCCTCCGGCTCGCGGTCTCCTCCGCCTCCGGCCCCGTCGGCCGGGTCGACAGCCGACGGCACCTCCTGGTCGGCCGTCGGGTCGGCCTCCGGCTCATGGTCGCTGGATTCGCCGCGACCGGCTGCTTCCTCGGCGGCCGCACGGGCATCCACCTCTGCCTGGCGGGCCGGGTCGTGCACCGCTTTGGAGCGGTGCTCCGCAACCGGCGACGGCAGTGGCGACGACGCCGTCCACTCCGGCCACGCGACCTCCTCCGCGACCCGCCGTCGCCACGCCACGACCTCGGCCACGGCGTCGCTCCACGCCTTGGCCGACGCCTCGGCCATCTCCTTCTCCGCCTTGGCCTGGGCCCTCCAGGCGTCCTGCTCGGTGTTCTCCAGGGTGGAGCCGGATTGGCGGGCCGCGAGCACCTCTTCGGTGGTCTCCGCCACCTCGCGCTGCTCCGGCCCCGCCGCCGGTCGGCCTCCTCCGCAGCTACCACAGCCGCGGCCGTCTCCGCCAGCTCGAGAGCGCTCCTGGACAGTGCGCGAGGGAGATGAAGAAGAAAAAAAGAAAAGAGAACAACAGCAACAGCGACAAATAAGGCAACAACACGACTGCAAAAGAAAACCTACCCTATGGCCACGAGAACCGCTCGCGTCGGGCCTGCCGACGGCGCCGTCCGATGTGCCTTCTTGGCGGACCTCTTCAGGGTGCCCGTCTGCACCGCAGCAGGGCGCTTCGCAGCCGGCCGCACCTCGACCGGCTGCTTCCCGTGCGGCCGGCTTGAGCCCGCCGGCTCCCCGGTCGCCCTCCTCTGCCGTCCCCTGGGGGCGGCCCCGTCGCCCGCCTCCGTGTCCTGAGGAGCTGCATCGCCCGTCCTGTCCTCGTCATCTTCATCGTCATCCGGCCACTCGCGCAAAACATCAGGGATCAGAGACTTACCGGCTTGAGCGGAGCCGCCGGCTTCTGCGTCCGCGGGGCGCTCCTCGTCGCCTTCGGCGCCCGCGTTGCCGGCCTCCTCGTCCTCCGGGTCCGATTCGTCCCGGTCCGGCTACAGAACCATGGGACTCGGGCCGTCATGCACCAGCTGGCTCGGAAAGCGCTGCAGCCGGCCCAGGGCGTCAGGGCGCATGAGGGCGGACGTCGCAAAGAACAAAGACCAGAGACTTACCGCTGGCGCCGAGGCATCCCGGCTGTACGACTCCTTGCCAAACCGCCACTCCTTCACCTTGAGCACAGCGGTGGAGACGTCGTTAACGCGCACAGCGTTCTCCTCCGGCATCAGCTCCTTCGTCGACAACCGGCAGGGGTCGCGCCGGCCGCTCATATCGCAGATCTGATGCGGCCGCCGCTGCAACGGCAGAACCCGGCGGCCGATGAAGGCGGCAATGAGGTCCACGGTGGTGAGCCCCTCGCGGTCCGTCATCTCCTTGACCCGGCGGTAGATTCCCAAGATCTCCGCGGACAGGATCTTCGGGTTGGGCCCCCAGTTTAGCTTCTCGGCTGGGGGCACGTCGACGAAGGGAGGGAGGTTGATGCGGTCGTTGGCCGGGTCCGCATTCTTCACGTAGAAGGACTTCTGCCACTTTTTAGCAAAGTCCTCGAGCGGCAGCTTCGGGAAGGGGCCCGCCGTCCGGGTAACAGGCACGGCCGCCCCGCACTCGGACATGACGCCGGCGGATGCTCCTTGCTGCTTGAGGTAGAACATCCGGCACCACAACTCCACGTACGGGAGGATGCCGACGTAGCCCTCGCATAGCGTTGCGAAGCCGGCGAGCTGCAGAATGGCGTTCGGCCCAAGATGGTGCGGCTGGAGACCGAAGTAAGTGAGGAAGCGCCTGAAGAAGACGCTCGCGGGAAGCCCGAGCCCGCGGAGGAGGTGGGTGTAGAACACCACTACTTCGCCACTCCGCGGCGCTGGCACCATCTCCTCGCCAGACGCGCGCGCCTCCATCTCCGCCGCCGGCGGCAGCCGCCGCGTGCGGTGAAGGTAGTCGATGTCGTCGTCGGTGACAACCGACCCCTCCCAAGAACCTTTCGGTGGCGCCATTGGCGAGAGCGGGAAAAGCGCGTGCGAAGGAGAAAGGAAGCGGCGGCGGCGGAGCGAAGGCAGAACGGCCGCGCAAGGGTCGCAGCACGGCGCGGTGGCAGCTTTAGCGGGCAATGGCACGCGGGCGACGGCGTGCGGCGGCAGTGTGCGCAAGAAGGAAGATGGGGAGGCAGAGGCGAAGCAACGGGCGGGGGCAGAGGAGCGAATGCCTCGGCCTCTCCCCCTCCCTTCCCTTTTAAAGACCACGGTGGAACGTGGGGGAGTGGGATCATTTGCGCCCACGATCCCCACTCCCCCGCAATGCGTGGGCGCATTAAAGACATGCCTTAACTGTCCCAAGAACTCCAACAGGCGCGTGCGGCCGCAGTAAATCCCGCGCACGGGCCGAGGCCGTGGCCTGTTGGGACCCAGCCCGGCGCAACGTCCCGTCGCGCGCGTGGCCTGGCAGGCCTCTTCGGCCACTGGGCTGCACGTGGCAGGGTTTTGTCTGGCGACTGGCGCGCTCCCCCGTATCGGCTGGGCCAGCCAGCCGAACCATTCGGACCCCGGCGCAATCCAGTACCTCAACCCGGCTCCCGGCAGCCAGCGAATGGCGACCTCGAGATGACACTTCCTCGCCATGCAACCGCGCTCCTTTGGGGAGGGGATAAGCTGCAAAGCCTCCCCCGCTTGGAGCCGCCGAGCCTTTACAACTTCGGGGACTACTGTCGGGGGGATAACCCGCGGGTAGGCAAGCGGACCCGGAGCCCCTTTTTTCAAAAATGTCGGGGCAGCCCGTGCCCCTCCCCGCCGGCTGGCCGTCCGGCCGGCTTCCCAATGCGGGCCGGCTAGGCCCGGCCCCTGGCCGGGTCCGGCTGCCTGCTAGCCGGCTGGTGACAGGTCAGCGGCCGTCCCGTTGCTCCCAATGACAAGACAGCCCCCCACGACGGGAGAGCGTGGCTATAGTGCGATCCGTCTCGGGAAGGCGCGGCGGCAGAGCTGCCGTCCCCCCTGACCGGGATGACCAGCGCCAGCACCACTGCGCCACTGCAGTCCCCACGATGCCGGTCACTCCGTGATGCGAGAAGCGATGGTCCACAGTGCCGAGCAGCCGGCGGGCCCTGCAGCCGGCTCTGGACGCCGACATCCAGGTCCCGCAGTGTGTGAATTTACCCATGTAACCCTGGGGGGTCGGGCTATAAGACCCCCCAGGAGGCCTCCATGCAGTGGCTCTGGCTCTCGTCCTTGTCTAAGTCTTCGGCTTCCACGGCTCTCAGCAGCAACACACACCCACATCCACAGGGGAGGCAGAACGGCGGCCTAGCCCCTTCTTCCTCCTCCGCTCAAACAGCTCCAAGAGCAACCCTGTAACCCTTGTGCATATCATCCCATTCGGCAGGACTAGGGGTGTTACCTCCCTGGAGGGCCCTGAACCTGGGTACGCCTTGTGTCTCCCGCACGCGTGTGCCAACCTCGCTTTCGGAACCCACCGGCGTCCTCACGCAGCCACCACTTTTAGCCATCTCATGGCATCTGCCGTGATTTCACCACGACAGGCGGAGACCGAGCGCCTCAATGAGACAGCTCGCCAAGCTGTAGCAGCTGCACTTCGGTATAATCCAGACTACCACCATGGGTATTATCCAGGCCAGGAGTTGCCATAGACCAACTTAGGCCAAAAGCCTAAGCTTGGGGGAGTACGTATTTCTCACCGACATTATATTCATGTTCACACACTCATTCCAGTTGTCGGTGTTCATCCTCTTTCATTGTATATCCATGTTAGTTTTGTTTTTGCATTCTTCTTGTGTGTTTGAAAAACTTTCAAAAATCCAAAAAAAAATTGTTGTAGTTTCTTTCCTGTTTAGTTAATTCATAGAAGTAAAAGAAAACCCAAAAAGATTTCTCGTTTCTTCTTTTACTTATTGGGAGCTTTCCCGTGTAAATAGTTTTTCTCGTTTTTCGTTTTCCTTCGTTAATTTGCTTCCTTCAGAAAATAAAACCAAAAACTCCAAAAACATTCTAGTGTGTTTCTCTGAATTTCTTTTCTTTTTGTTGAGTTGTCGCGAGGAGAAGACCATGATGAAAATGCTGAGTGACTCTCATATGCTTTATTGTTGATCTAACAAAGAGCCACTATTACTTTGTCTTCTTCTTTGAATAAATGTTTGCAGATTCCAGCTTAGTCCACGACACTCTTGCACTATTATGATTTTCATATCATTCGGTCATGCAAGTGAAAGGCAATAATGACGATATTTGATGAAGTGATTGCGGTGAATAAAAGCTGGTATGAACTCTTCTTGTTTTTTTCTTTGTAAATTGTTTAGCTCAGTATTCATGATTCAGCTTTATTATGAGTAAACATGTTTGCGGTGACAATTAGAGATTATAGTTGCTCATGCCATGCTTAATTAGCTAGGAGTGGATAATGATTTATCTTGAGTGTCAACATGCATTAAAATGGTTGTGATGTAGTATGTTAGCATGGTATCCTCCTCTGAGTAATTTGAGTGGCTTGACTTGGCACATGTTCATACATGTAGTTGAATCAAAACCAACATAGCCTCCATGATATTTATGTTCAGGGTGTTGATATCCTACTCATGCTTGTATTCAATGTTAATTATTCACAATGCATGTCGATGACCGTTTTCGCTCTCTAGCTGGTCGCTTCTCAATCTATTTGCTAGCCTTCGCCTATACTAAGCGTGAATACTGCTTGTGCATCCAAATCCTTAAACCAAAGTTGTTCCAGATGAGTCCACTATATCTACCTATATGCGGTATTACTCTGCCGTTCCAAGTAAATTTGCATGTGCCACCTCTAAAACATTCAAACGAACATCTGTTTTGTGTGCCCGTACCGCTCATGGAGCGACAGGGGGCAGTCAGTATCTTCCATGCTAAGTGGGTTATTCTCAGATGAGTGTTTATTCACTTGTCATTGCACGAGAGAGGCTGGTAATCGGGATGCCCAGTCCTATGCTCAAATTGAAATTATATAATGCAAACAAACTCCCCCAGAAAGTTGTTGGTATGTAGGGCACCCGTGAATTCGGCTAGCCATGGCTTGTGTTGGTATGGTGGAGGGGGAGTAAACTTTACCTTTCCGCTTGGGAACCGCCTATAATGTGTTTAGCATGGAAGATATTGAAAACTCTCGGTCGTGACGTTGACAGGAAAAGCATACCTCCCAAAATTATTTTAATCAATGTTTTAAGCTTTGAGCTCTGGAACCGCTGCAAATCCATGCTTCCCTCTGCGAAGGGCCTATCCATTTACTTTTATGTTATTTTACTTTTATTGTTGATTCATCACCCTCTCATTTAAGCACCAGTTGGAGAGCACTATTGTCATTTTTATGCATTGAGTATAGTTAATGTTGGGTGTGACCATGACTGGATATCCTCTACCCTGAATTACAATGTTTAGTCGTTGCTTGAATATCAGAGGTGCTCTGCATTTATGTTTTGCGGTCTCAGAAAGGGCTAGCAAGATACCATGTTATCATATTATATCATGATTGTTTTGACAAAGTGTTGGCATCCGAGATATCTTATTATTGCTCGCTAGTTGGTTATGTTATTGATATGAGTAAATGTGAGACCTAAGTACTATCATTCATATGGTTAATTCATAATCTTTGCTGAAAACTTGGATGCTAGTTAAGTATATATACAGACAACAAGAACAAAAGAGTTTGTAGAAGTTTTTCTTTCTCACTTTCAGTTTGTCAACTAAATTGCTTGAGGACAAGCAATGAGTTATGCTTGGGGGAGTTGATAAGTCCTAAACGTATCTACTTTTCCAAACACTTTTTCTCTAGTTTTGGACTCTAATTTGCATGATTTGAATGGAACTAACCCGGACTAACGCTGTTTTCAGCAGAATTGCCATGGTGTTATTTTTGTGCAGAAATAAAAGTTCTCGGATGGACCTAAAAATTTACCGAGAATTATTTCAGAATATATAAAAAATACTGGCGAAAAGATCTACTGGAGGGGGCCCACCCAGGAGCCACAAGCTCAGGGGGCGCGCCCACCCCCCAGGGCGCCCCCCAGGCTTGTGGGGCCCTGTCGGCTCCATTTACCCTAATTCCAACGCTATGAGTACCTATTGGTGGAGAAAAAAAATCAAAGAGAAAGAATCATCGCGTTTTACGATATGGAGCCGCCGCCACCTCCTGTTCTTCATCGGGAGGGCTGATCTGGAGTCCGTTCGGGGCTCCGGAGAGGGGGATTTGACACCGTCGTCATCATCAACTATCCTCCATCACCAATTTCATGATGCTCACCACCGTGTGTGAGTAATTTGTTCGCAGGCTTGCGGGACGGTGATGGGTTGGATGAGATTTACCATGTAATCAAGTCAATTTGTTAGGGCTTTGATCCCTAGTATCCACTATGTTCTGAGATTGATGTTGCTATGACTTTGCTATGCTTAATGCTTGTCACTAGGGTCCAAGTGCCATGATTTCAGATCTGAACCTTTATGTTTTCATGAATATATTTGAGTTCTTGATCCTATCTTGCAAGTTATATGCACCTATTATGTGTCATGATCCGCATACCCCAAGGTGACAATAATTGGGATTCTTTCCGGTGATTGCCGTAGTTTGAGGAGTTCATGTATTCACTATGTGTTAATTCTTTGTTCCGGTTCTCTATTCAAAGGAGGCCTTAATATCCCTTAGATTTCCTTATGGACCCCGCTGCCACGGGAGGGTAGGACAAAAGATGTCATGCAAGTTCTTACTATAAGCACGTATGACTATATACGGAATACGTGCCTACATTACATTGATGAATTGGAGCTATTGAGTATCGCCCTAGGTTGTGACTGTTACATGATGAAAGTCATCCAACATAATTATCCATCACTGTTCCAATGCCTACGCTTTTCGCATATTGATCTTTGCTAAGTTACTTTCGTTGCTGCTGCTGTTACAATCACTACAAAACTGCTACTGTTACTATTGCTACTGTTACTACTGCTATTGAAACTATCATACTACTGTGCTACTAAACACTTTGCTGCAGATATTTAGTTCTCCAGGTGTGGTTGAATTGAAAACTCAACTACTAATACTCGCAAATATTCTTTGGCTCCCCTTGTGTCGAATCAATAAATTTGGGTGAAATACTACCCGTGAAAACTGTTGCGATCCCCTATACTTTTGGGTTTTCAATGCCTCCCTGGTAACGGCATCAGAAAAGGTGGTTGATGCCCTTTGAGATCTCGTTTGGATAGCAGAAGGTCCCCGTACCTTTTCCTCAAGGAGTGACCCCGGGTATCGAACCCACCAGAGGATGTGCACTATGACAAGGAGTCAAACAAGTTATTGCTCTCGAATTAAATTCTAGTTTTTAACAGGACCTTAACAACCTTTTTGGATGTAAACAGTGATATGGAAATATGCATGTGTATGCGGTCTTGCTCTCACAACCTTGTACTTGTGCGTGGGGGATGTGCTCACAACGCGATGAAGTGGGGATGTGTCCAAAGTACGTCACAACCGTTCACGACTTGCATCGAGAGTCAGTTGTCGAACCGATGGACCTTACCGCCGCACAGGGTTACTTCGGCTATTAAGAATTACTCTAGACAAAAGCATATGACGTTTAATGACTACACCTCATTTGTGCCAAAGGAATTACTTTTCGCCACCGTACTAATCCTTTGTCACTGTTGTTCAGCGTAGCGTTCTACTTATCCTCGCTTCTTAGCTCCTCCTTGATCGATCTACGTTATCCTGGGTACCTACATGGCCTTGGTATGAGAAGAAGACAAAAGACGTTGCGAAGTGCAAATAGAAATAACGTCAATCCAGAAATTAGTGCACATACAAATAAAAATAGTGCACATAAAAATAACTCTGTTGCGAATGGGCCCATGACGAGTCATATTATTGCACTCATTCCACTATTATTTAAACCGGATAATCCCGGAATAACCGAGAGAATCACCCCGATATTGCCACTAATGACTAATGAATGCAAGAACTAGCAATCCTTTGTTTAATGTATTTCCACATAAAATGGGCTCAAACATAGAAGAAAATCATCTTATAGAAGGAAACATCAAATGTAGAGACCAATCCAAGGAAAATGGAGTTGTCAAGAGGAAAAAGGAGCAGAAGACAATGCCTAATACGACCGCATTCAGAACGGACTAATTTTCTTGATATCGAAGGAACTATATTTGCGAAGTGACTAATAACTCCATTAAATATAAAAAATTAACGTCCCCACCCGGACAATTACAATTATCCTATCTGATGAAATAAAAATATCATAATAGTAACCAATTCTGATCCACATGAATATCCTGGTGATATAGCCAACTGATAAAATCATCTTTGTCAGGGCCAACACAAGGACCATAAACATTCATCGAAAAGTCCATGAAGTATTAGTGTGTTGGGAAGTAAATTCAACCCAAACACTACAATGCCTAATTTACCGCAACTGCCATATAATAGTGTAATTCACTAGACATAACTGTTGGGATTTAGCCCATTTAGTGGCAGCCCACATGCACATGTGGTCCATCCTAAATTCTGAAAATTCCAAAGTGTTGCACAAAGTTTAGCCCCATACTGCCTAGCCATGGAGGTGGAGGGCAGCTTATACGGTAGAGCTCATGTTATCTTCTAAAATGATAGAAACACACTAAGACTTGTGCTACACACACACACACTAAGACTTGATATTCCAAATTACCCTGTAAAGGAATGAATTATTTATGGAAAATACATTTTTGGAAGGAAAGTGAAGGAGTTAAAAAATATATTACATAGTTACATGGGAAACAATTTGTCAGCCGTGGGCCCCGAGGGGCTAGGGGTGACTAACTTTTTTTTTGCGGGGATAGGGGTGACTAACTTGCCTGCTATGAAATTATTTTTATTATAAGCAAGTGGTTACAGAAACTTGAATACTTCGAGGGACTTATGGCAAAGTTTATCTAGAGCTAAAAACTTAAGGAAGTGTAGTTTGGCTTAGCGCTCAGTCAAACCACAAAGTTCTTATTTTTGGCAAGGAGTGATGAAAACTTTAGGTGTTTTCTATAGATGTTGTAGGCTTGTAGCAAATAGTTGGAGATGGTAAATACACTATGTTTTGGGTGGATGTGCATCACCTCTTCGGGGATGTTTTGGTATACTTTATCTACTTACTTTTTGTGTGAATATCATGGTTGCCCATGATGTTTTTCTATGCTTAATCTACTTATTCTTAGTGTGAATATTATGGCTGCCTAAAGTCTTTGAAGAAGGCTGGGGTGTACTCTCTTTACATTTGTGTGTGTGTGTGTGTGTTTGTTGGGCGGTGGGGGTGTGGGGGGTAGCTAAAACACATTGGGTAGACAACCTCATAGGTGTTGATGCCTTTTGGAAGAAAAAAGAGAGATGTTTTCGGTAAAATCCTTGTATATTGTACTTAAAGCTAATCGGTACAGACTATGTTTATACCTTTTTTTCACTATGATTCCTTTAATAGTTAGACTATTTCTCTGGCTGACCTTTCAAGGTAGCATTCTGACTAAGGACAACATGTTGAAACATGACGGATAAGTGACAAAAAATGTCATTTCTACAGCAAGAAGGAAAACGTATATCACCCCCCCTAGATGTGCAATGGCTTGATACGTTTGGAATGTGGTAGCGAGTGCTCCGGGTGTGAGGCTGCTGCCCAGAACAATCCAAGAATTGTCTGGCTGGGTGTTTAGTTCTAAAGGGGCGGACAAACGAACTTGCTTCTGTGGTAGTGTGTCACAGCCCTAGAATAATGGTTGTAATTAGATGCATCAGAGCATCAATGCATCATGTTAAATTCAAATGAATTTGAAATGGGGATGATTAAACCCTAGCACCAAATGAATTTCAAATAGGTTCAACTTAAAATATTTTTCAATGAACCCAAAATGCCCTTCAGAAAAGTTCATGATTTCTAATAAAGGTGAAAACCTCTGCCAAAAATGATGAACATATTTCTAGGTCATTTCTGGATTTTTGAATTAAGCCATAATTTATTTGAATTGGGGAATTTAATTTCTATAAATAATTTGAATGCTTCAATAATTCTGAAACTAGTTGAGGGCTTTGGGAATAATTCAAATAGTGCCCACAATTAATTTTAGGAGTTTTAAAAATGATTTGGTATTTTTACTAAATCAAAACAGACAAGAGGAAATAGAAAACAGAAACAAAATAGAAAAAAATTTAGAGAGAGAGACTAACCTGGCAACCCAGCCGGCCCATCTGGCCCGTGCCAGTCACCCCCAACCTCTCGCCAGGAGGATGAGGGGCGCGTGGACGACGCACGCAAGCACGTGCTGCGCCACCTCCTGCCCGTCTGTCTGCTAGGGCGAAGGGATAGGGCTCCCCAGAGCCATCTGGATCGGGCCATTCCCCTCGCCACTCTCCCCCTCGCCTCCCACTGCTTCTCCCCACGATGGCCGAAGCGCTCGCGGCCGCGCCGTCGCGAACTACCGCAGCCACAACCTCTCCTACGCCCCCTCTCCATGACCCCGAGTTCCGCCTCATCGCCTTTTTCATCCTCGCCGAGCCACGCGAGCCGAGAAGCTCTACATCGCCATCACGTCGTCGTCTTCTTCCTCGGGATGCCGAACGCCGCCGTGCTACTTGTAGCTTGCGTTGGTATTTCCCCGAAGAGGAAGGGATGATGCAACACAGTAGAGATAAGTATTTCCCTTAGTTATGAAACCAAGGTTATTGAACTAGTAGGAGAATCACGCAACACCTCGTTAGCAGCACCTGCACACAAACAACAAATCCTTGCACCCAACGCAAACGAGAGGTTGTCAATCTCTCGGTGGTCAATTGCAAGATTAAATTGTATGTTATAGATAGATAGATTGAAACAAAAATACAAAATAAAATATATAAAATAAGATGGCAGCAATATTTTTAGGGTTTTAGTAATATGATTTAGATAGACCCGAGAGCCATAGATTTCACTAGAGGCTTCTCTCAAGAAAATAACATACGGTGGGTAGACATATTACTGTTGGGCAATTGATAGAAAAGCAAATAATCATGATGATATCCAAAGCAATGATCATGTATATAGGCATCACGTCCAATACAAGTAGACCGACTCCTGCCTGCATCTACTACTATTAGTCCACACATCGACCGCTATCCAGCATGCATCTAGTGTATTAAGTCCATAAAGAACGGAGTAATGCCTTAAGAACGATGACATGATGTAGACAAGATATACTCATGTATGAATAAACCCCATCTTTTTAACCTTAATAGCAATGATACATACGTGTCATGTCCCTTTCTGTCACTGGGATTGAGCACCGCAAGATCGAACCCATTACAATGCACCTCTTCCCATGGCAAGATAAATCAATCTAGTTGGCCAAACCAAATCAATAGATCGGAGAAGAAATACGAGGCTATAATAATCATGCATAAAAGAGTGTAGCAAAGACTCAAATAATTTCATGGATAATCTGATCATAAACTCACAATTCATCGGATCCCAACAAACACACCGCAAAAAGTGATTACATCGGATAGAACTCCAAGAACATCGAGGAGAACACTGTATTGAAGATCAAAAAGAGAGAAGAAGCCATCTAGCTACTACCTATGGACCCGAAGGTCTGTGGTAAACTACTCACACATCATCGGAGAGGCAGCGAGGTTGATGTAGAACCCCTCCGTGATCGATTCCCCCTCCGGCAGATCACCGGAGAAGGACCCCAGATGGGATCTCTCTGGAAGAGAAACTTGCGGCGGCGGAAAAAGTATTTTGTGGACTCCCCTGAGGGTTTCTGATTTTTTCTGAATTTATAGTGCTGGAATTAGGTCAAACGGACCAAGGGGGGCCCACGAGGCACCAGGGCGCGCCTGCCCCCCCAGGCGCGCCCTGGTGGCTCGTGGCCACCTCCTGGGTCTTCTGGACCTCTCCCGAAGTTCTAGTGTTTATCTTGTCCAATAAAAAATCTCCAAAAAGTTTCGTGGCATTTGGACTTCGTTTGTTATTAATTTTTTGTAAAACAAAAACAGGGCAGAAAACAGCAACTGGCACTGGGCACTAAGTTATTTGGTTAGTCTCCAAAAATGATATATAATTGCTGTAAATGATTAAAAAAACATCCAAGATTGATAATATAACAGCATGGAACAATCAAAAATTATAGATACGTTGGAGACGTATCAGCATCCCCAAGCTTAATTCCTGCTCGTCATCGAGTAGGTAAATGATAAAAACAGAATTTTTGATGTGGAATGCTGCCTAACATATTTATCACATATTCTTTTCTTTTGTAGCATGGACATTGGACTTGAATGATTCAAAGCAATAGTCTATAATTTGACATGAGAATATAAATACTCAAGCATGCTGACTAGCAACCATGTCTTTCAAAATATCAACGCTAAAGAAAGTTATCCCTAGCCCATTATGCTCAATCATTGATCCATTCATGAAACACACTCAAATATTAGCTAGACATAATGCACAAGTATGACAATAGTGCTCTCTAGTTGGTGCTTTATAAGAGAAGCTGGAGACTCAAGTACAAATAAAAATTGCATAAAAGTAAATAGATAGGCCCTTCGCAGAGGGAAGCAGAGATTTGCTAATGTGCCAGAGCTCAAAGCTGAAATTAAAGAGATAAAAATATTTTGAGAGGCATGCTTTTCCTGTCAACGAAAACGACCGAGAATTCCCAATATTTTCCATGCTAGACACATCATAGGTGGTTCCAAAACAGAAAGTAAGTTTATTTCCTTTCCACCATTCTTTCACAATCCATGGCTAGCCGTATCCACGGGTGCCCTCCATACCAACACTTTCCAAGGAATTTTGTTGTTATTAATTTTGATTTCATTGTGGGACTGGGCATCCCTATTACCAACTATTCTCTCGTGCAATGACAAGTGAATAAACACTCATCGTGAGAATAACACACCTAGCATGGAAAATAATGGCCACCCCCTGCCGCTTCATGAGCGGTACGGGCACACAAACCGGAAAAATTATTTTGAAAATTAGAGTTGGCACACGCAAATTTACTTGGAACGGCATTGAAATACTGCATATAGGTAGATATAGTAGACTCAATTGGCACAACTTGGGTTCAAGGAGTTTGGATGCACAAGCAGTATTTCCGCTTAGTACAAATGAAGGCCAGCAAAAAGATTGAGAAGCAACCAACCAAAAAACGAAAACGGTCATAAACATGCATTGAACATAACTAACACCGAATTATGCACCATAAGTAGGATATAATTTCATTGCATAACTATTGACTTAACGTGCATGCATAGGGAATCACAAACCTTAACACTAATATTCTTACTAAATCACAATTACTCACTAACATGACTCACATATTATCATTTCCATATCGCAAAACTATTGCAAGGAATCACACTCATCATATCCAATGAGCTAAATGAAAGTTTTTTTTATATCCCTCTTGAATATTCATCACTTTGGGACCAAATTCATATCTTGAGCAAATTACCGTTACTATCATCAACTCTCAAAAAGATTTAAGTGAAGCATGAGAGTGCAAATATTTCTTCAAAATTTCAATCTTATCAATTCTCAAAATAATATAAGTGAAGCATGAGAATTCATTTTTCAAAATTTCAATCAACTCTCAAAATAATATAAATGAAGAATGAGAGTTTATTTCTTCAAAATATAGCCACCACCATGCTCAAAAAGATTTAAGTGAAGCACTAGACTAACTGCCTAGCTCAGAAAATTTAAGTGAAGCACATAGAGTATTCTAACAAATGATGATGATCGCGTGGCTCTCTCAAAATAGGTGTGTTCAGCAAAGATGATTGTGACAAACTAAAAAGCAAACAAAGCAAAGACTCATATAATACAAGACGCTCCAAGCAAAACACATATCATGTGACGAATAAAAATATAGCTCCAAGTAAAACCTGCCGCATTAAACCTATTTTTAAATAAAAGCAATCGAAGATGCTCAAAAGGGGGTGTTCCAGCCCAAGAGAGAGAACGACGAGCTTACACGCGCCCTCGGGAATCCTGAACACGGAGGATGAACACGAGGCAAAGGCGTTGTTCCGTGGGTTCAGGGGTTTTCGGTGTGGAACGACACTTATAGAAGCCGTGCGAGAAAAAAGAAGCTGGATGCAGACCGGCTTCAAAAGGTAGAATCAAAGAACGCGGAGTTGGAACGCGTTTTAATGCGGCAGCAGGAGCAGATCGACACAATTAGCCAGCAAAGGGCGTCTCAGCGGCAGGAGCAAGCAGATCTAGCATTGGATAGTACCGTCCCATCTATGCGGAAAAGCAGCGTGGGTTCCACGGGGGTCCCGGCCGATGATGCACTGCTGGCTCGCTACCCCGTGGATGATATCAAAGAGACGACAAGTTGTGAGCTACACATGAAAATGAAGAACATATCCATGAAGGTGGCGGTCGGCTTTGCTTTACCGAATGCACCTGAAGCAACCATCCATGGCAATCCGATTCCAGCTGGCTATGCTCGTGTCGGGGTGGATGAAGTTCTGTCGGGATATGACTCATTAGAGCTTGACATTCCTGGAGGTCAAGGGGAGCAGACACTGGGAGAAGTCATACGTGGTCTCATTGTATGGAGAAAGGATTGCATCGTGTTTCCAAACTCGGCGCCAAGGCCACCGACTCCTCCGAGTAGCAATACACATGTAAGTCCGCCGCGTCAGCCGACTCCACCCCACCTCGAGACGGAGCCCAGCGCGAGTCCGCCATATCGATCTCCGACGCGTCAGCTGACTCCACCCCTTATGTCCCAGCAGCAGGGCCATAGGCGGAAGAGAGCACCAAAGAAGAAACCCGAGCCTCCTGCCAAAAAGAAGTTAGCTTACAAGATGACTGAGAAGGAAACCAGATCGGTCGTGGCTTCCGAAGTGAAGTCCCATTTTGCACCGAAACCGCCCCCGTCGCCAAAGGAGATAATACCTGCGAAAACCGTACAACACTTTGTGGATCTTCTAGAGCGACCCCCGGCACATGTGGAGAATAGGCCATCAGACTATGAACGCTGTATTAGCAAGTCATATCATGATCAAATGCAGCAGTCGAAAAGTACAAGTAGTAATAAAAGCGGGAAAACAGTTCCCCAGCTCGGAGAACAAGCAATGCAATCGATCCCCCCGCTCAAGGTGATTACCGATAACGCGCTAACCGACGCTGCTAGAGAGATGGGTATCACTGTTGAACAACTCTTAGGCACCAAGGAACTCCCCATGTGTGATCTAGTATGGAAATATGTCCCCGGGAACCCTCTGGTCAGACCTGAGCAGGTCGAGCATCTACCAACACAAATGCGAAGATTGCATGAGTTGTACATGAAAGAAGTAGCGAACGGGCGACAGACGCTCAGCGTGAAAGTCAAGGAAAAGCATTACTTCTATGAAAACGAGATAATCATTGAGCTTTCAGAAATTTTCCAGTTATACAATCAAGCCGCACTCGACAAATCTATCGTCGGTTGCTATTGTCTGTAAGTGATTTCTTTCTGTAATTTAAGTCTCTAGCTCAGCTCGTTCATTGCCTGTAATTATCCTCACTATATTCTTTTGTACGCTATTATGCAGAATGAAGATTCTCCTATGCCAAAAAGAGGGAATCTTTGACATTGGGTTCGTTGACCCATATATCATTCATGAACTAAGTATAAAAGACTTCCCCGATGACACAGAGGAGAACTTGCTAAGGTTTTTGAAGGCACAAAATACCAAAACAGATATACTATTTCCTTACAACTTCAAGTGAGTGTTACTGTCTTGTACTACAAATTCTATTTTTTGCTTACTCGATGTTAAGTGTAGTTCATGAGTTATGCATGCCTGCTTATATAAACGTGTGCGCAGGTTCCACTGGATCCTGCTAAACATTAAAGTTGACGCTGGAACTGTTGAAATCATGGACTCACTACGTAGAGACTCTCAAGAATACACCAGCTTGATTTTGATGCTCGACAGGTAATTACAATCAGTATCGCACTATATCGGCCTCTTTCGTTCATTTCCTGATATCAAGTAATTAATAACTCCTTTATTCATTTTTTTTGCCGGGCGGGGTTTGGAAACGGTTCATCAAAGAGGTTGTCGGTGAATGGAAACCGAAGCTGTCATGGCGACGGATCAAGGTAATTAAGTACTACTAGCTAGGCCCGCGCACCTCTTTAATTCTAGTATCAATACCATTATCATGCTTGATTATTATCTAATTGAATTCTATTCTCGCAAAGTGCATGAGGCAGGAACAGAGGACTAATTTATGTGCATACTACGTTTGCGAGAACATTCGCATTACGACCGAATGGCACAGAGATGTAAGACAACTACAGGTACGTAAACACTATTCACAATTTGTTTTAATGATCTAATATATATACACACAACTAATATATTCATATTGATCTACTTCTTTAAAGATGCAAGAGATGCGAGATAGGCTCCTACCAAAGAACCGCATACGAGAAATTCAAGAGGAAGTTGCGGGATTTTTGCTTAGGGAGGTCATATCTGAAAGAGGAGAATACCATTGCACCTAATGCCTGCATGTAATGATCTGCAAATTGTAGGAGAAATTGTATATACCAAATTGTATATATATATATATATATATGTGTGTGTATGGTCGTACGAGAAATTATATGATATATGTATGGTCGTACGAGAAATTATATTATATATGCATAACGTGTATAGTATGTAGTAGCGTAAAATATGTTTGAAATGAAAAAGAATTGAATAGAAAACACAAAATGAAAAGGAAAAATAAACCATAAAGCCTAAAACCCTAAACCCCTAAACCCCGAAAACCCTAAACCCCTAAACCCTTAGTCCCGGTTGGTATCCAAATATATAATTTACAAGTCTCAATCAAAATATTTGAAACAATGTTAGTGGTCAAAGGTTTGAAAGTTTGGAATGCTAAAAATCTGACGCCGGATTTTTAGGCATGGCAAATGCTAAAAAGCTGAACATAGCAAGGATTTGCCTAAAGGAAATTGCCATCCTCGCGACAACATAATTTACCGTAAAAACCGTTCGATTTGCCATGCTAAAAAATCTGATGTTCGATTTGTAGCAAAATCCAAAAGGTTTGGCTTAAGATAGGTCCAAAACGACATGTTATTTGTGATATGGAGGGAGAGTATCCGTATATATCCATATAATGCAAAATAAATATACTAACTATTTTCCGTAAGAAAAACTATTTTTTCGTAAACTTTCCCAGATAGTGTTGCACCTTTATTTTTCTGGATTTCTCCTTTAGAAAATTCTAAGCCATTTCTCACGAAGGACTTGGATTTACGTTACAAATATAGCAACCCAGATTACCCACCTTGGTAGTATTTTGCAAGCTTTGATTGGTTGAGATAATGATGAGACAGTGAATCAATGTTGTAATTTACCGTTAATAATCAACAATTGCAATATTCCTCCAAAACAACCTAAAAAATCAGGACCAAATTTAGGCCCAAAAAATTTCTCCAATGTGTGTTCCCCTCCTAGCTTGATCTGTTTGCACACAACAACTCTAATCAAACCCCCTCTGTAATCCTGTCCCAATTACCTAGTGTCACTCACATCCTACTCATGGGGTGGAAGTGATTCAACCACCCCCCACTTGTTGCTACTCTCCCCCTCCTTGCTCCTGGTCGCCTGCCCGTCCTTCCCAATGACGTTGCTGATCGCGGTGGCGATGGCCTCAGAGAACTGATTTGAGTCCGACGCCATAGTGCCGGCAATGTCAGGCAATGACGTTGGCCTGACGTCGTCGACGCCTCCGGTGCCCCAGAACGGCCTCTTGCCCCCTCCTAGCCCAACCGCGCCGCCGTGCGAAGGGTTCGGAGGCCACGGGTACTTGAGGTGCGTCGCTGGCTGAGCGGACAGCGCAGAGGAATGTCCGAACATGCTGAGGTGCTGAGCGCCACCGCCGCCCATGTTGCCGGACATTAGCGGCGAGGCGGATGAGTGGTATTGGGAGCTAGAGTTGAGCTGCAGGTAGGGGCTGAGGTAGGAGGAGGACGCCGGCGGCGGGCCACCCGAGACAGCCGCGACGGAGGTGGTGCTAGAGAGCAGCATGAAGGTGGCAGCGCCGGCGCCCGCGGTGGCGGTTGACGCCATGGCCGTGGCGCCGACGGGGAGCGGGTGGTTGTGCGTGCCCTCGTACGTGGTGATCAGGATCGACATGTCCTCCTGGCATCTCTGCACCTGCACCATCACAAATCAATTAAGATCCATGCATGGTACACACGTGACAATCAGGTAGGCAGGCTAGAGTCTTGGTGATTTGTGCAACAAAATTGGGCAAATTTGGTCTCACCTGCTTCCGCACCGGGCAGGCCGGCGCGACGGTGCACCGGTAGTAGGCTCGGGGGCACGGGTTCCCCTTGGCGACCTTCTGCCCGTACTTCCGCCATTGGCACCCGTCGTTCATCTGCAACCGTCAACTCGTTACTGGCAGCAATAACAGTGCAACGTGGGGATCGAGAATGATGCGCCGTGTCTTACGGTGGGGCCTTGGCACCGGACGCGCACGGAAACCCTAGTCTTGCGGTTGGCCGCGTTGACGCCCTGCTGGCTCCCGATCCCGCCGGCTGCGGCAAGATCGCCAGACGCCGGCGGGGACATCCTGCTGCTCTCCAGCAGCGCGTAACCCCTCGCCTTACCAACGTCGCTGATGATGTCCGGCGCGGCACCGTCGACGACGTCGTGCCTTGCTTCTTCCTCGTACGACGACGTGCGCAGGCTGAGGGACAGCCCTAGACCCTCCCTGCCGTCGTCCGTGTCGTCGCTTCCCACGGACGGCCGCTGAGCCGCCTGCTCCGGCTTGCTCTTCGCCTCCGCCACCGCCACCGCCGGCGCCGTGCCGCCGAGCGTGAGGAACACCTCAGTCTCCTGTACAAGTACACAAATCAAATCACACTCGAATTCGATCGCACGTATCCAGAATCCAGATGGTAATTATGGTGTGTCACGTGGAAGAATAATTAATGGCGCCATGCACGAGATGAGCCCCAGCTTACGCCTAGCTAGAACATGCGTAGACTAATTGGATAATGGCCTAGCTTAGCTAGCTAATGTTGAAGCTTAATTAGCGCCCTTACTAATACTCTACTAGTATAGTAGCTAGGAGTAGTTAATAGGTTATTACCTTAGGCTCGTGATCTGCCGGTTGCTTCTGGTAAGCGGCCAGCTTGGTCTGCAGCTCGTAGTAGTCGCGCACCGTCCGGTCCACCACTCGCCGGAGCATCTTGTTCTCCTCCTTCATCTTCTCCATCTCCTCCTGCATCGTGCTCAACTGCAGATAGAAAGATCGATACATGTAAATTAATTAACAGATAGTAGAAGATATGTAAATTTGCTACTTGTTGCACCACATATGCATATACCTCGTCTTGCGCCATGGCGGTATGGTCATGGTGGTCGCCGTCGCCGTCGCCAGGGGCCGCCTCTACCATGTGCTTGTCTTCTGCGCGAGTCCCCGCACCGTCGCTCTCCTCATCGTCGATGCCGTCGGAGCCGTTGTTATCAGCAGCAGCAGCTGCAGATTGCTTGTCCTCCTCCATCACACCTCCTTGTTGAGTACCATACTTGATCTCCTCCTTGGAGCCGTTTCCTCCTCGGTCCACAACCACTTCAACAACCTCTTTGGCTGGTGCCTGTCCTTGCTTGACTTGTCCCTCCTTCTCTGCCGCCGGCGTGGCGTCTCCGGCCGGGTGGTCGCCGTCGCCCCCGCTGCCATCGTCGTCGTCCCTCCTCTCGAGATCTATCTCCGCCCTCTTCCTCTTGGATGATGACATGATCGACCCTTGACCAGTTTCTTGTGTGTACCTTTGTCTCTCTGCTAGACTGCTACAGCTGAAAGGAGGAACGGTCTTAAATCCCAATGCCGCTTCTCCCGAGGCAGCTAAGTCAATGTCTGGATGTCTAATGCGTATTAAAAGGGTTAATGAGGAGGGGAGACTCCTCTCTGCTCTCTTAATCCTGTTATCACATGTCACTAGCTATTTTTCTATTCTACCAACTTGGCTCTAGGAACATGTACACGCCAACTTAGTGTGCCAGGCACACATGTCAGTGACACACACACATCATGGAATACGTACGGATCTTAATTACAGGTCAAGCTAGGCCTTCGTATCCCCCGCAAAAAAAAAAGGCCTTCGTATAACCGAAGTATTAATGGCGAAGGATTAATTTGGAGGGTGTGTGCAGTGCAGCAGTGCAGGGTGTTGTGATCCAAATGATAAGGATACCAAGGTCAAGTTGGGGCCCGATCATGTGATGCGTGGAGCGCTTCTGGCGCTAGGGATTAGTATTTTATGGAGCCCAGGTCAACTCTTTGGAGTTTCTTTTCCGGGCTGCTACCATCACCCACCTTAATTTCCCCATCACCAAAATCACATAATACTATGTTGAGACTTGAGACTCAGTTTCCTTTCATACATGTACATGTCAACTTTATACTGCAATTTCAATATGCAGGCCGGCCATTCATGTACGTACGGTATACATATATTGAGTTGTTGACTTATGCTATATGAGGCTTAAAATTGGTACCGCTGGTGGCTCACATAGTTAATTCTAATGAATAAGATAGCTGTACACAGACTGATCATCGCAAAATTAAGAGCAAACAATAGCAACATGCAATATTTATTTGATGCATTACGTTACACACTGCGGAACTCTTCAAATAAGAAGGCATGTGATCATTTGGGTTGCTTGAGCGGCGGGATCAAATAATTCATGACTTGTACAAGCATATACTTACAAGGCTCATTAATTTGGTTTGCCTTAGGTCAAATTAATTTTTGTTTGACAAAATTTATCAAGAAAAATGTTAATATTTACTACTTTATATAAATACAACATGAAAATAAACTGGATGGTAGTATTAACAAATGTTGATTTTCTTCTCGATAAATTCGTCAAACTTAAAAAAGATTAGACTTAAAGACACACAAAATGAGCCTTATAAACTTAGACAGAGGGAGTACTCTAGATCGACCTAGTCGTTTTTGTGGCCTATTGCGGTACTATTTCTTTGTTCCTATTTTAAGAGTACATTTCACTTGTTGCTGCCTAGTTGTGACTATGTGGTGACTTTTATCCCATTTTAAAATCTTGCTACAATTGCCCTAACACTAGTTATAACTTTATGATGGTTTTAACCAAATATTTTATTTTCATCAAACTTACAAGCCATCAACATGACGGTATAACCTGGTAGCTGGTTTGATGGACAACTCGGAGCCATATCCGGTAGGCAGTTATGTGACGTGGCACATTTTGATACAATTTCGTAGAATTCAATGGAATTTGATGGAAGAAGAGAGAATTGGACATAATTTTATACACCCCCAACAAAATAGTCGTCCAAGTTGTTCGCCTGTCAGTTGCTATGTCATCCTAACAACTATGGGTCTAGGTTATTAGTTCGGAGAAAATAATAGAAACCGGGTAAAACCTGTTGTAAGAATATAAAAATAAGACACACACCTTGAGGGTAAATTGTGGAATATACTCCTACTTTGAAGAAACCTGAAACCCCAAAATTCTATTAAGACATAGTATAAGAGCAATGGCCTTCCTTTTCAACTTTTCATTTTCATCAAGTTTGAGTTTCTTTTGCTTCCATGCATGTAACCCTATCAAAAAGCCCAAAGTAAGAAAACTAAGGTGTGGCGATTTTGTTTTCTAAGGCATTGCGATCCACACAACAATTATTATAATTTCCTTGATGCCTCAACTTGGACCTCTGCAATGGCTTACGGCACATGTCATCGTGCTAGCATCGCGGAAGGCCATAGCCATCTGAGTGCCTAATTGCATATAGCTCTGGCTGCCAAGACTAATATTCATGGAAACAAATTAAGAGGCTGCATATAAAATCATGCGTATAAAATCACGAGTCAACTTACTTGGGCCCACACAGAATTTCACTAACCATGTTCCATATTATTGTATGATCAACCATGCTCACTTGCACAATAACTTACACTTTCGATCTTGATCTAGAAGAAATCTGCTTCCTCATGATGATTGAGGTCAACTGGTTGTTGGAACCAAAAAAAACTGGCTTGTATAAGCTTCTCCTTGTTGACGTTGGACTTGGAATAGATCTCAAGATTCCTGTGCATTATTAACGCCAGCAACAACGTGATTAACATATTACATTACATTGGTTACATTTATCTCACAGCTAATTTATTTGGACGGAAGCCAACTTAGTCTGCCTACTGCGTCACCTTGTTCTGACTTGTGCTGTCGTGTAATAAGTAACACTTTTCTTTTAGAAATCAGCAGCCCCGTACGAAATCCCAAGTCGTGCACGTATGGGCGTGCATAAATATTAGCACTAGACTTGATCAACATTTCAACAGCAAGGCAGGCACACGCATAGTGCTACTCCTACAAGGTATTAGAGTCGTGAGGCGTAAAACATTTTTCGATTTTTTATGGTCTCCTAAGGTCGACAACCTAGCTAAGCTATGTATATATAGCCAGGCCGGCCGGCGTCGTTTATTTCGGCCGGCGGCGGCGGCGACGACCGGTGCTCTAGTTGGACTAGCTAAGCTAGCGAGCGTACCCCGAACGTCCGTGCGTGGCATCTATCGGTTCTCCACGGGTCGCTTCGCGTGGATGCATATGCACGTACGCGTGGTCGATCGCAGCGATTAGCGCGGTGTAATTTGGATTGTTTCGCGCGTCATTTGCGTGGCGAGAGGTGCGTGTGAGCTTACCAGCTATTGCCGGATAGTGTTTTTGACGGCGAGCAGTGGGTGAAGTTTCCTGGTCAGAGGTGGAATATTTTCGCATCTGGTCGACATGTATGTTTTCACCACTATTTGGCCCAACGAACGGAAGGCTTGACCTGATCCTTCGAGAGGATCAGCCGATCGATCGGCCAGTGAGTAACCTTGATCAGCGATTCACCATGTGGCCGTGTGTATTGTTTTTTAATTTTTTTTTTTGGAAGATCTTGCGGCTGTGTGGATGTGAACGTAGCGTCCGCGGATCGTTATTTTTTCTGAACAAGGTTTCGTTGAGAATTCGGGTGAGATGCTATCTCAAAGATGCTCCCATATATGAAGATATCCTTGTTCAGTCAATTTCTTTTACTACTAAAGTTTAGTTTGTTCACTGTCCGATGGAGGCCAATTTAGTCGATCATTCTCTAGCTAAATAATGTGATGAACAACCAAATGTGTGGGTTGAGGAACCTCTTAGCTTTAATTTGTCATTGTTAATCGACGATGTATCTCTGATTTGAGTAATAAAGTGAGCCATGAAGGCATTTCCTCAAAAAAAAAAGATCAGTTCAGAACTTGACATTAGTGCTCTCTCCTCTTGGATGGGACAGAAGAAACAAGAAATATTAGCACTTTCTGGATGGAATCCTAGATTTGAAGGCACTTGCACTACTAGGGAAAACCCTAGTAGTAGCGCGGGGTAATGGGCTAGCAGTAGCGCGGGGCGCGCTACAGCTAATTGTTACTAGTAGCGCGGGCCTGACCCCGCGCTACTGCTACTTATGCTAACAGTAGCATGGTGTAGGACCCGCGCTACTGCTAAATAGCAGCATCGCCGGGTGTTGCCCTGCGCCACTACTATTCGTGCGTATTTTATTTCTTTATATTTATACTGTATTTATACATTGTTATACAATTTTTTTATACAGTAGCAATGAAGAGGTTGTGAAAGAAATACGGATTAGATTAAAGTGGATGGATCCAAGTGATCAAGTTGAATTAGTAGGACGATATGATGTTAGGACGGCACACAAGTGTCGAATGAAGGCAATGCCTATCAATTCCAATTTGCATTGGGGTGAGCCTTGACCAACTTAGTTGCAAACACTTCGAGTGATTTGACTTCCGAGGATGCAACAACCTCCTTATATGCACCCCAATGCAAATTGGACTTGATAGGCATTGCCTTCATTCGACACTTGTGTGCTGTCCCAACATCATATCGTCCTACTAGAGGAGCCTTGACCACCTTAGTTGCGAACACTTCGAGTGATTTGACTTCCGAGGATGCAACGACCTCCTTATATGCACCCCAATGCAAATTGGAATTGATAGGCATTGCCTTCATTCGACACTTGTGAGCCGTCCCAACATCATATCGTCCTACTAATTCAACTTGGTCACTCGGATCCATCTACTTTGTTCTAATATGTGTTTCTTCCACCCCAATGATATAACAACTCATCATCATCATAATGACATAACAACTCATCATCATCGTAGTCATATAACAACTCATCATCCGTAGTCATATAATAACTCATCATCATTCTAGCACATGACAAGTACTACGGCCTACTCATCATCATCGTAGTCATATAATAACACACCATCATTCTAGCACATGACAAGTTAACCACTACTACCTAATTGTTCATCCTAAGTAAATAACTTCCTAGCACATAACAAGTACTAGCTAGGACCTACTCCTCTCTCTTAGGTAAAATAGTATAAAATAGAGAAATCATCCATCTCCATTATGCAGCATAGAGATCCATCGGTCTCCAATTTGTAGCATGCGCTCATTCACTATTTTTGTCCATCCTTTGATTTTGAGGCCTCCATCTGTTTGAGAAGTCGAGTATGCAAATTCGAAAGTCTCCGTCCCTGGCCGGACGTTAACAATTGCCATCTGACCTTCGACAAACATCAGTGGAGGCACAACATCATTCGGGAGCTTTTGTTCAAGAACATAATAGTAAAAAATAGTTAGCAATGTAGTTACTTATGAAGAATGTATGAAAAAGATGGACCAGTGACACAATAGTAAAAAATCTTACCATGATATTTGCACGAATGTTACCACCATTCAACTCGTGGACTAGTGGCACGTATCCACTATAATTTTGGCCACATAAAAAAATGGCCTATGTTTTGCTGGAATGTCGTTTAATTCCCGTTCCGGCAAATCACGGGCACTCGATATGTCCTACTTTCTAGCACAAGTCATGCCGAAATTCACGGAAAATTTCGGCATGACCTTTGCTAAAAACAGGACATATCGAGCGCCTGAAATTTGTCGGAACGGAAATGAATCAACATTCCGGTATAACATAGGCCACTCGGAGGGAACACCTACAAAATCAACTTTCCATCTACCTCCGTCTATGCCATACACAGAGTAGCAATACATCCATCTATGCAATACACAGAGTAGCAAATATACAGTAGCCATACATATATGCAGTAAACAGTAGCAAAAAATTTATGCACAATACCAATAACCGAAATACATTAGACATACATCTATGCAATACACCAATACATCCATCCATCAATCCATCTATCCATCCATCCATGCATCTATCCATCTATCTATCCATCCATCAAAAATGGCCAATGCAGGAAGAACAGATGATGTTAATTAACCATGCATGGCCGTGGGAGGAGGGAGGGAGGGAGATACCTCGGGGGCGACGGCGGCGGGGGGCGAGGGCAACGGCAGCGGCGGGCGACAGCGACGGCCGGGAGATGCAGCGACAAAGTGAAGAAGTGAGAGTGAGGAGGAAAGGGACGGCCAGGAGAGGACAAGAGGAGCTTAGCAGTAGCGCGGGGTCCTGGCCCGCACTACTGCTAAAACAGCTACCTGTAGCGCCTCTCTGCCGTCCCGCACTACTGCTATGTGGGACCCACCAGCTGGCCCCGTGTATAAATAACAGCAGCGCAGGTTCCACGGCCGGCACTGCTGCTACTTTATTAGTTGCAGCGCGGGTCCTAGGGCCCACACTGCTACTATGGCCTGCCCCGGGGGGTACCGTTGGGCCCTCCTAGAAGTAGCGCGGGGTTGGAAAGCCCGCGCTGTGATACGTCTCCAACGTATCTATAATTTATGAAGTATTCATGCCACGTTTATTATAGTTTTGTATGATTTTGGTGCACTTTTATATGGCTTTTATATGAATTTTATGGACTAACATATAGACCTAGTGCCCAGTGCTAGTTGTTGTTTTCTACTTGTTTTTGGTTTTACAGAAAATCCATATCAAATGAAGTCCAAATGCAGCGAAACTTTTTGACGATTTTTTCTGGAAGGAAACAGACCCAGGAAGCTTCGGAGGAGCAGCAGAAGACCCACAGGGGCCCCACAAGCCACCAGGGCACGCCACCCCCCCAGGCGCGCCCTGGTGCCTCGTGGGCCCCCTGTGGCACCTCTTTGCGTGATTCCAACGCTGAAAAATCATATATATTCAGAAACCCCCGAAAGTTAACCTAAATGAGTTTTTACGCCGTCACAAGCCTCTGTACCTCCACGATCTCATCTACAGCCCTTTTCCGGCACCCTGTCGGATGGGGGAATCATCACCGGAGGCCATCTTCATCATCCCGGCGGTCTCCATGATGAGGAGGGAGTAGTTCACCCTCGGGGCTGAGGGTATGTACTAGTAGTTATGTGTTTGATCTCTCTCTCTCGTGTTCTTGATTTGGCACGATCTTGATGTACCGCGAGCTTTGTTAATATAGTTGGATCATATGGTGTTTCTCCCTCTTTATCATGTTGTGATGAATTGAGTTTTTATCTTCGAGGTTTCACTATTATCGGATTGAATACTTTTATGGATTTGAGAACACTTGATGTATGTCTTGCATATGAATACCCGTGGTGACAATGGGGTATTATATTGATTCACTTGATGTATGTATTGGCACTCAACTCGCGGATTCCCGAGGTGACAATGGGGTAATCTATGCATAGGGGTTGATGCACGTTTTCGTCCTACTTTCTCCGGTAGAAATCTTGGGGCACTCTTTGAAGTTCTTTGTGTGGATTGAATATTATGATCTGAAGTTGTTTGATGCATATCGAAAAATCAACTCACGGATACTTGTGGTGACATTGGAGTATCTAGATGACATTAGAGTTGGTTGATGCATATCATATGGTGTTATTTTAGTACGAACTCTAGGGCTGTTCGTGATACTTATAGGGATGGCTCAATAGATTGATCGGAAAAAATAACTTTGAGTTGGTTTCGTACCCTACAACAATTTCTATCTTATGTTCTCCGCTAATAGGAGCTTTGGAGTGATTCTTTATCGCACGTTGAGGGATTGTTATATGATCCAATTATGTTAGCATTGTTGAGAGATTGCACTAGTGAAAGTATGAACCCTAGGCCTTGTTTTCAAGCATTGCAATACCGTTTGTGCTCACTTTTGTTACTTGCTACCTTGCTGTTTTTTATTTTCAGATTACAAAAACCTATATCTACTATCCATACTACACTTGTATCACCATGTCTTCGCCAAACTAGTGCACCTATACAATTTGCCATTGTATTGGGTGTGTTGGGGACACAAGAGATTTCTTGTATTTGGTTGCAGGGTTGTTTGAGAGAGACCATCTTCATCCTACGCCTCCCACGGATTGATAAACCTTAGGTCATCCACTTGAGGGAAATTTGCTACTGTCCTACAAAACTCTGCGCTTGGAGGCCCAACACGAGTCTACAAGAACAAGTTGTGTAGTAGACATCAAGCTCTTTTCTGGCGCCGTTGCCGGGGAGGTGAGTGCTTGAAGGTATATCTTTAGATCTTGCTATCGAATCTTTCAGTTTCTTATTTTATCACTAGTTTGGTTTATAAAAAAAACTAAAAAAAATATGGAATTGAGGTTGCCTCATATTATTCATCTTTATAATGTCTTTCTTGAAATTGATGGAGAGGAAAATTGTGCTCAATTGATAGAAGAAGAATTCAATAAAATGTTTGGTATAAAATCTTTGAATGATGAGCATGATTGCAATGTTGTTAGTATGAATTCTATGAGTATCCATGATGCTAATGATATGCAAAGCCACAAGCTTGGGGGTGCTATGTTTGATGAAGATGATATTTTTAGTCCCCCAAGTTTTGATGAGAAAATTTATTATGATGATTGCATGCCTCCTATCTATGATGATTATTGTGATGACATGTATGCTATAACGAATAATGATAAATATGAAACTTGTCATCATGATTTTAATTTTCAATTGGATTATGCCAATCAAGTATCTCATGATAGTTATTTTGTTGAGTTTGCTCCCACTGTTATGAATGAGAAAAAAATTGCTTATGTGGAGAGTAGTAAAATTTCTATGCTTGTGGATCATGAAAAGAATGCTTTATGTGATAGCTATATTGTTGAATTCATTCATGATGCCACTAAAAATTATTATGAGAGAGGATCATATGCTTGTAGGTGTTGCAATAATATCAAGTTTCCTCTCTATGTGTTGAAAGTTTTGAAGTTATGCTTGTTTTACCTTCCTATGCTAGTTGATTCTTGCTCCCATAAATTGTTTGCTCACAAAATCCCTATGCATAGGAAGTGGGTAAGGCTTAAATGTGCTAGTCATATGCTTCATGATGCTCTCTTTGTGTTTCAATTCTTTACTTTTATGTGAGCATCATTGAAATCATCATGCCTAGCTAAAAAGGCATTAAAGAAAAGCGCTAGTTGGTAGACAACCCAATATTATGATCTGAAGTTGTTTGATGCATATCAAAAAATCAACTCACGGATACTTGTGGTGACATTGGAGTATCTAGGTGACATTAGAGTTGGTTGATGCGTATCATATGGTGTTATGTTAATACGAACTCTAGGGCTGTTCGTGACACTTATAGGGATGGTTCAATAGATTAATCGGAAAAGATAACTTTGAGCTGGTTTCGTACCCTACAACAATTTCTATCTTATGTTCTCCGCTAATAGGAGCTTTGGAGTGATTCTTTATCGCACGTTGAGGGATTGTTATATGATCCAATTATGTTAGCATTGTTGAGAGATTGCACTAGTGAAAGTATGAACCCTAGGCCTTGTTTTCAAGCATTGCAATACCGTTTGTGCTCACTTTTGTTACTTGCTACCTTGCTGTTTTTTTATTTTCAGATTACAAAACCTATATCTACTATCCATACTACACTTATATCACCATGTCTTCGCCGAACTAGTGCACCTTTACAATTTGCCATTGTATTGGGTGTGTTGGGGACACAAGAGATTTCTTGTATTTGGTTCCAGGGTCGTTTGAGAGAGACCATCTTCATCCTACGCCTCCCACGGATTGATAAACCTTAGGTCATCCACTTGAGGGAAATTTGCTACTGTCCTACAAAACTCTGCGCGTGGAGGCCCAACACGAGTCTACAAGAACAAGTTGTGTAGTAGACATCACGCTGCTACTACGGGTTACCTGTAGCGTTGTATTTAACGCAGCGCTGCTACTAAGTAACAGTATCGCAGGCGCCTTACCCAGCACTGCTGTTAAGCGTCTACCTATAGGGTTTTCCCTAGTAGTGTTGTTGTCATGCCCAATATGCGGTCCTATCCCCAAGGAACTCGGAAGTTCCACTAAGGATAGAAGCGCATATCGAAGACGCTTCGCAAGGTGGATATCATTACAACATACCATGTACTGAATAAATGAGAATACCAGATAAAGGCTTACACTCGCCACAAGCTACAGCATGAATACATCAATACATAGCAATCATCAAACAGAAGAGCAGGATCCGACTACGGATGAAATCAAACGAAAAAGAAGAACGACATCCACCCTGCTAGCCCAGGCTGCCGACCCGGAACCTATCCCTTGATCGACGAAGAAGAAGAAGCAGAAGAAGAACTCCAAAAGCAAACATGCATCACTCTCACGTCAAATCATCGCGTTACCTGTTCCTGCATCTGTTGTTGTGGTAATCTGTGAGCCATGAGAACTCAGCAATCCCATTTCCATGGGTAGCAAGACTATCAAATCTTAATGGGTATGGAAGGGTAGGGTGGTGAGGTTGCAGCAGCACTAAGCGCTGTATGGTGGCTAACTTACGAGTACAAGAATAAGAAGAGTAAACTATGCATAACGGTCGCAGTCTAGTAATGATCAAGAAGTGATCCTGAACACCTACTTACGAGTCAAACATAACCCCACCGTGTTCACTTCTTGGTTCAAACCTCACAAGAAGAGACGATCACGGTTACGCACACGGTTGGTGTATTTTAATTGAATTTAGTTTCAAGTTCTCTACAACCAGAGGTTATAAATTTCCAAGTCGCCACATAACCGCGGGCACGGCTTCGCGAAAGATTTAATCCTGTAGGGGTGCTCCAAGTAGTCCATTATAAATTACCACACGCATCTGATGGAACATCCTCACACCATGATAACACGATGCTTACGATAAGGAATCCTGGTGGACAAGCCACTCGTAACAGGCAAAACTAAACCAGTAAGACCTCCCGGTGAGCCAGATCTGTATCTAGAGCCGCGCGCTCTCTATCTACGGGCATCATCCGTCTATGCTAAGTGGACGGTAGCAAAAAGAACCTGAGTTGCCCCGAGGCGGCTCCGCCGACTGCTAGGTAGGTGGACCAACGGTTGTTTTTTACTGCTGGCCCTAGTTATGTTGAAATTAAAAGAGTCCCCGAGGTGGCGACCCTCTATGCATTAATTATTAGGTTCATGTTGGCAAATGTTAAAACCAATGTTGGGCCTTGCTGGAGAAGTCTTATCCTAAAACAAGTGATCAGGGGGGTTCCCATATGCCCCACATGTGTTAGAAGCGCTCATCAAGGAACATAACACCGGTATTACGAAAACTAGGGCGGCATGAGTGGAACAAAACACTAGGCAAAAGGCTGATCCTTCCACACACAACCAAGTATATAGATGCATTAATTAAATAAGAGATATTATGATATCCCAACATATCCATGTCCCAACATGGAACAACCTGCACTGCACCTGCAACTAAAATGCTATAAGAGGGGCTGAGCAAAGTGGTAACATAGCCAAGCAACGGTTTGCTGGGTAGGGTGGTTAGAGGCTGTATCATGGCAATTTGGGAGGCTGACAAACAAGTGGTAGCTAGTGAGACATAGCGATAGCACCGAGACAACTAGCAAGCAAAGATAGTTGTGATATCCAAGGTAATGGTCATCTTGCCTGAAATCCCGCTAGGAAGAAGATCAAATCCATGAAGTAGTCAAACAATCGTAGTGGAACGAATCCTCACACTTCGCAACGTAACCGGACTATCGAGAAGAAGTACAACCGGAAAGAAGCAAACAACATTGTAAACAAACAAGCATAAACATGGCATGATGCACAACAAAATATGATGCATGTCCGGTTTAAGGATGCATGGCATGGCAAAATGCAACAACCAAATACTACACATTAAGTGAAGCTCAATATGCAATGAGTTGCATATTGACAAAACTTCACATTCAATTATTTAGTTCACTCCCGTTTATGCTACTCATTAGTATTAAATTTTGTTTAACATGGCAAGAGATGAAACACAATTAATCTACCTAGCTAGGCAATTTAAATGAGGCCGGAAACAACACATAACAATTCCGAAAAATCCCCATGTATAATTTTCAAATTTCGTACTGTTCTGAATAAAACACAATTTTAATGTTGTTAAACAGCAAAAGAAAGTGCACCATGTTAATCTACACATTTTTCTACCCCATTTACATATAAAGTTCATTTAAATCGGAGCTACGGTTATTTAGATATGAAATAAACCATTTTAGCATGTTATTTGTGCAAATTAATGCAAACAACAATTTTAAACATTTTTAACATGCATGAAAGTTGCATATTGTGAAACTACACAAAATTCTAAGCATTTTACATATAAATCATTTTAATCCGATGCACGGTTTGTGTGTTATTAAATGCATGAACATGGAGGTTTTTTTTGCAAATCTGTAATTTCCTGGAAATAGGTAAATTCGTGGATCTGAAAGAAAAAATCAGTGCATCAGGCCGAAATCTGAACAGTGCACTGGGCGGAATAAAGCAAAGGTCGCCCTGGGCGCGGGATAGGCCGGTTCGCTCACCAGAGGGTCCTTGGACCGGTTGGTGCAGACGACGGAGCTGTTCCGTTTGGTTCATTGAACAGCGCGGAACCGGCGGTGAAGTGAACGACACGATGCAGGACGAAGAAGTGGATGGCGTGGTGCATGATTCTGTTTGAATCACGGGAGCTGGGACGAGGCGGGGCAGGCGCGGCCGGGACGGAGCGTTCCAGGCGCGGGGGCGAGCGGGACTTGGCACTGGTCGCGTTCCAGGAAGAAGAGCTGGGTGGCGGCGCTGGTGCTTCCGACGTGCATGCGAGATGGAGATGGCGGGGTCGGCCGGGGAAGGGGGCTGCCGGATCCCGCTGGACCAGAGGTTGGACGGCGTGCGGCGGCGGGGACTCGGCTTGGTGGCGCGATGCAAAGGACGCTCGTGCGGATGGTCAACGGCGACGCCGAGGACGCGTGGGACTCCGGCGAGCGGCAGAATGACGAGGAATCGGCGTGGGAGGCTCGGCAACGCCCTGATCCGGTCCCGATCTGGCTTGCTGCGACGTATACGGGGCGGTGGCGTTCGTCGGCCATGGCTGCAACATGTGAACCATGCGCGCGAGAGAGATCGTGAGAGAAGTGAGCGAGGGCCGGGAGGAAAGAGAGGCAGAGGAGAAAGGAAGGGGAAGGGAGAGGGGCGGCCTGGTCGAAGCTCGTGCTCCGGCGAGTTGCTACTCAGGTGGCCGGCGCGAGGAGGCGAGGTGGCGCGGGGCGGCGCGGCAGCGAGCTTTCGAGAGCTCGTCCCCCTCGGGCGAGCGGCGGCGCGCGCTCTCGGGCCCAGATGGGCTCGAGCGGGCTCAGATCTAGGCCGCGACGGGCCCACGGTGGTGGGAGACAGGGGTGGTGGCTGGCTAGTGGAGGGGCGCCAAGTGGCGGCGGAGGGTTCGGCCGGCACGGAAAACGAGAGGAAGGTTGGTGGTGGCGGCTGGCTGGATGGATGCAATGGTGGAGGTTGGTTGGCGCGCCCCAAAACTGAGGAGCGGCGGCTGCGGGTTAGGGTAGGCTAGGGCTAGGGTTTGCACTGATTTGGTATGTGGGTGGTCTATAAATAGAAAGTTGGATTATGTTTGGACCCTCAGATTTAGATCGGACGGTCGAGATAACTAGGCTAGGGAAGTCCAATTAAGAAACCGAAGATGTTTAGGGTATTTCGAGATTGATCCGGACCCAACGGTCATAACCGGTCGGTTCGGGTTCGGAGAAGTTTTCGGACAAGGTTGCGAGGGAATCTGTGCACTGTGCAAAGAGGCTCAAGCGGCCACACAAGAGAGAATCAAAAGAACCGGTTGGTCTGAGAAAGGTCAACGAAGACAAAGGAGCAGCGACAACTATGAACGGATGCAAGCTGGAAAAAAAATGACGGCAACAGAGTGCCGATGCAATGCGAATGATGCCATGATGAATGCAACAAACAAATAATTAACGCGGCTATCACGAAAACATGGAAGGCATCTGGAGCGTCAGTCTCGGGCTGTCACAACACTCCCCCACTTACAAGAGATCTCGCCCCGAGATCTAAGCTTGAGAAGAGGAAGAGGAAAAAGGAAGAGGTAAAACAAAGTTGTGTAACACCCCTGTGTAATGAGCTACAGTAATCCATCATGTTAATGCTAAGCTACTGTGATTTGCAATGCTTGATCATGTTGGATTAATATCTCATTTCAAATTCTGCCACTGAATTCAATTCAAATTGCAAGTGAATTTTGGAGTTGCACAAAAGTTGCTGGAAAAAATGTTCATCATTTAGTAAAACTTCCTAAACAAATGTTTGTTAAGAAAAACAATATCACCATGTTGCTAAAATGAGCATTAGCATTTAAAACAATGCCATTCCAGCAAGTTAAAATGCAAATTCATTTATGAAAAATGCAAATGGATTCATCTTGCTCCCAAAATAATTGTGGCAGTGCCTAAAAATGCTTTGGATTTAGTGGGCCATGTCCCATATTTTTCCTAAGTATTTTGGTAGCCCTATAAATTCTTTTGTTATCTCTGTTATTAAACAAAACGGAAAAACTGAAAAGAAAAGTGGACGAAAGAACTTGCCTGTCGCGGCCCAGCCGGCCCAGCCCGTTACTGTCACCTCCTACCTGCCCCGCCTCTCGTGTCGTTGCCGCCATGGCTGCTGCTCGCCGCGCCGCCCGCTGTCTGCCACCGCACCGGGGCAGGTGAGCCCCTGGATAAGGGCGTCCCGAGCCCTTCCCCCTGGTCGCCTCGCCCTCACTCTCCTCTCTCCCTCGCTAGCGCTCACTCCTCCTCTCTCCCCTGCTCGCTACCCGAGCGCCGTCGCCGCCACGCCTCCGTCGTCCTCGCGGCCACCGGCGCCCGCTCGTCCTTCCGAGCCATCCACGGGCTCCGCCGGCATCCGCACGTTCGCCTGGTGCCCTCCGTTGGAGCCGGGAGGCCCTGCAGTGACGGATCCCCATCGCCCTTTTCACCGGCAGCCGGCAATCCCCTTTGCCACCGGCGACCTCTCTGCAGCTCCTAAGCCCCTCGCCGGCCTCCTTGCGCCGCTCGGTGAGAATCCTCCTTCTCCCCTGGCCCCTCTAGTTGCTCGCGCGCGCGCTAGGACGACGTCCCCACTCCGACCTGTAGCTCGCCGCCACCACGGCTCCTCGCCGGCGCGCTTAACGGCCACCTCCGTCCACTTCGGCACCGTAGATCGATGCGGAATGAACTGGTCGTTCGAACGCGACCGAAAACGCGTGTTTTGGTTCACCGTAGAGGATTTCTGCCGCCCGCCGTGATTCGGCCGCCGCGTTCGAGCTCGCCGGAGCTCCTCCGGTGACGCCGCTGAGCTGGCACGGCTGGGACCCACCCAGAGACACTGCCAGTGGCCCCCTGCGCCTTCGTTGACCGCGTTGAGTTCGGTCAACGTGGATTACTGTTCACCACAGCCGCTGACTAGTGGGTCCCGCTGACTAGTGGGTCACTGTTAATGGCTAATTAGATATTCTGTTAATTAGTTAGTGACACTGACAGTAGGCCCCACCAGTAGATTAATTAGTTTAACTAATCTGTTTAGTCTCTGAGTCGCTGACAGGTGGGTTCCACCTGCCAGTTTGACTAGTCAGCTGGTCAGCTGACTGCTGACGTAGTGATAACATCAGCATGACATCATATTTCTAATTAGGCAATTTCTGTTAATTTAAATAATTTCAGAAAAATGCTAAAAACATCGGAAATTCATAGAAATTAAACCGTAGCTCGGATCGAAAAACTTTCTACATGAAAGTTGATCAGAAAATCAAGACAAATCCGAATATGTGGTCAAAATGCTTGACCATCACTCCTAACTACCTGAACCTGGAACCTTCCCCTCCGGTTCAGTATACCGAAATCCGTCTAAACGCCAGGAAAATATCCCAAATATTTTCCCGTTCCGTCTGTGACATGTAGCCATGCATTAGGTCACCACTAACACTGCATACCGTCATGCCATGCTTCTGTGTTGCATTAATTGCTTTTATTTATTGTTTCTTCCCCCTCTTCTCCTCCGTTAGACCCCGAGACTGACGCAGCTCCGGAGACCGACTACACCGTCGAAGACCCCTCTTTTGCCGTAGAGCAACCAGTCAAGCAAACCCCCTTGAGCATGCCTATATTACCTATCTTTTCTCCCTCCTGCTTGCATTAGAATTTGCTATTGCTTTTGATTGATCCTAATTCTGATGCATAGCCTGATTTTGTAAACTGCTTTTGATACTTTACCTGATATCCTAAATGCTTAGTATAGGTTGGATGAAATCCATCTGTGGCCCCTCCACATTGTCATAGTTGCCCCGCTTAGTTACCAGTGCCCTGATCGATGTGATCGACGGGCCGAGACCAGCACATCACCACACACCCCCCCTAAGTTGCTCGACTCTACAGAGCTAATATCGAGTGCCGAGGGTGATACCTCTTATCTCACTCCTGATGTTGCCTCTGTGGTACAGCTAGTTGGTTGTGGGTTACCGAGGGTGAATCCTCTGTCACCACCTCCAATGAAGCTTATGTCGTGCAATCCCGCAATTGTGAATACCTTCAAGGGTGATTCCTCCGGGTTCACCTTGAAGGATACGTCGAGAGGGAAATCCAATGAGGGTGATTCCTCGGATCCCATCTTGATGTTATGGACACACGGGTACCTTGGCATTAATACAGATACTGGATAAAGTCGGGTCGACCCCGAGGGGTACCCACGAGAGGTGCAATGGAAAGTCAGGCGGGCCTGGAGAGCACCCGCGAGAGTTACTGTGGCGGCTGGCTGTTTAGCGGTACCACCCAGGTTGTGGTGGTAGCTCCGGACTTGTCCCGACAACCGTCACTAAAATTAATAACGCACTAACGGATTTGGGTATTGATCTGAGTTGGCCATTGGCCTATACGCACTACCACCACGTGGGATAATGGTTTAATGGGGCCCACGATGCCGTATGTATCAGCCGAAAGCTCTGTCAGACGTCCAGTTCAGCATTGTGGCACGGTCGGATCGTGCCATCCAGGAGAGGGATGGTGCTGGTATTCACCCTGCTCGCAAAGACCCGGAGTGCAAAGGGCGATGGGCCCAGGACCCCTGAGCACTTAGGATGTAGACCGGCAGGGACCTCTCTGCTGAGCTCTAGGTGGGGCTACAGTGTGTCGATCAGCCGAGGCCGGGCATGACCCAGGAAAGTGTGTTCGGCCGGAGTTAATCGAGCGTGTTGGGTAACAGTAGTGCACCCCTGCAGGGAAGATTATCTATTCGAATAGCCGTGTCCACGGTAACAGGACACTCAGTGTTGTATCCCGATCTACTACTACTTGAACTGGATAATTTAATTAATTGGAAACTCCGGGATCGCTTTCTCGCAGGGAGTCGAGGAAGGATCTCTAGGCTTCGATTCAACATGCTTGTTGCTTTATTATATGATACTAATCTGCACTCTTCTAATGCTGCAAGACCCCGAAGATGCTAGTCTTCGATAGGCTAGGCCTTTCTCTCTATTCTGGCTTTCTGCAGTCAAGTCCACATATACAGCCTTCCTTGAAAATGTTGCATATATAGATTAGTTCTGATGTCAGTCTTGCGAGTACTTTGGATGAGTACTCACGGTTGCTTTGCTTCCCTTTTTCCCCATACCCAATTGCTGCGACCAGATGACGGAGCCCCGGAGCCAGCTACCGCCGTCGCTGACTACTACTACCCCTCTGGAGGAGCGTACTACTACGTGGAGACCGCCGACGACCAGGAGTAGTTAGGAGGCTCCCAGGCAGGAGGCCTGCGCCTTTTCGATCAGTCTTTTTATTTTGCCCCGCCTTGTTAAGGCGTATCTGTTTAACTTTTATATCTGTACTCAGATATCTAATGCTTTCGCTGATGCTTGTATGACTCAAGCTTATGTATTCGAGCCCTCGAGGCCCCTGTCTTGTAATATAAAGCTTGTATTATTTTATTTGTGTTTAGAGTTGTGCTGTGATATCTTCCCGTGGGTCCCTTGGCTTGATCGTGCGAATTTGCGTGTATGATTAGTGCACGATTAAGTCGGACCGCCGACTGCCTGTAGGAAGCCCCTTTCCAACTCCTTGGCCGAAGTTGAGTCTAGTTTCCAAAAATTGTTTTACAAACATGGCTCTGTGGGCCCACGTCGCCAATGGTAGGTATTAGGATCTTTTATTACTCTTCCTTACTCTGGGACTCTGATCTCTCTTCCCTTCGGGTTAAAGGTTTTGCTAACTCTAAAATTAGGTTCTCGTGGTCACATCCACCCGGAGTTCTGAATTAACCCCCCTCCCTTCTTCGAGATGAGGGCCAGGATTCTGCTGCACAATGTTCACGGACCGCAGGATCCTTTTATCGAGGGCACCCTGCGTTGCCACTTGCAGATTCCTCGCTCTCGTGGTTTTCTCCGACGTTGGTGTAGCCTTTGCTATGTCTCGTTGTTGTATCTCTCCACCGTCTAGTTTGTCTAGTTGCGAGTGTTTCCGAGCTCGTACTATCCGTTTGAACCCAACTCTGTGCATGGATCTGTATGTCTTTAATGACTACTAATTTGTATCTAATGCACTCTTTGTTCATTGCTCATGTTACATCATGATTAGCCTCATTCAATGCAGATGTTCTTGCTAAACTGCCCCTGTTGTTTTGGCAGCATGGCTGACGATCCTCCACCTCCACCCTATATTGCCGCAATGATGCAGCAGTTTGAACTGAATCGACAGCTCAATGAGAGTCTGGTAAATCGATTGGAACGCAACGATGCTCATCAGGAGCCTGGCCCGATATCACTGTAAGATTTCGTGCGCCTCAACCCTTCCACCTTCCGTAACTCGACTGGTCCAATGGATGCTGATGATTGGCTCCGTGACATCACCTTTCAGATGGAGTCGGCAAATGTTGCTCCTGACAGTTACGTCACTTTTGCGACGTATCATCTGAGGGGCCCAGCTGCTCAATGGTGGGAAAGCCACAGGCGTATGCTGCCTGCTGAAACAGTCACCACATGGATAGAATTTTAGTCAGTTTTCCGGGCACGGCACATTCCACAAGGTCTGATGGATCAGAAGAAGAAGGAGTTCCGCAAACTCACACAGGGCAAAATGACTGTGGATGAATATCAGAGGAAATTTCTCGATTTATCCCACTATGCTGAAGATGATGTCTGCACTGACGCACGCAAGCAGGAGAGATTCCGTGAAGGACTGCGTCCTGATATTAAGCTCGCACTTATTGCCCATGATTGCACAGACTTTGCGACGCTTGTCAGCCAAGCTTTCCTAGCTGAAACGGGTCTGAATGAATACCAGGAGTCGCTCAAGCGCACTCGTGATGTTGGCTCATCCTCGGGTCAGCCTGCTCAGAAACGTCAAGTCTGGATTCCGCACAATGTTCATCACCGACCTGCCCCAACCCCAAGGCCGTCTTATGTCGCACCTCGTCTGCCTCCGCCACCGAGACAGTTAATGGTTCAGGGTGGACAGCCCAATGCTATGGCTCCTACCAATAATAATGATTTATCCCGCAAGTGTGGACAGCCAGGACACCTTACAGTCGACTGTCGCCCGGATCCGCCTCAGAATGCACCACATCCCCCTGTTGCTCGTAAGAAGAACAGTCGAAACCGTCATCTCAGAGGTTGTAAGGCCAGGCCATCTGCTGTGAGCCGTGGTCAGGTCACCCATGTCAAGATTGAAGAAGCTCGTGAGGCCCCAAAAATTGTGATGGGTACCCTTCTCGTTAATTCAGTGTCAGCCGATGTTCTCTTTGATTCAGGAGCATCTCATGCCTTTGTGTCCCAACAATTTGCACAGTTACATGGGTTAGGCATGGAAAAAGTACCCACTCCCTTGGCGGTTCAATCTCCGGGAGCCAAGTGGCAAACCACAATGGTAAGCCCTCGCAACCAAATCGAAATTGGAGGGTTACTATTTCCAGGTTCTCTCACTATGCTCGGACCTTCCAACATAGACATCATTCTTGGTATGGAATGGTTGGCAGCCTATAATTCTTTGATCAACTGTGCCGCCAAGACAGTCCAGCTCACACACCCTTCTGGCAAGGTGATCAACTGCTCAGCCCAGTTAAGCCAGAATGCCGACAGCCAGATATATGCTCTGAATGCATTGAATGCTTCTCCTCTTGAAGGCATCGAGAACGTTCCAGTTGTTCATGATTTTCAAGATGTCTTTCCAGAGGAACTTCTAGGAGTACCCCCTGCTAGGGCTGTCGAGTTCGTTATCGACCTGAAACCAGGCACTACTCCCATTGCCAAGCGCTCGTACAAGATGCCGCCTCATGAACTCCTTGAACTTAAGGAGGAAATCGACAAGTCACTTCAAAAGGATTTCATCCACCCCAGTTCTTCTGCTTGGGGAGCACCTTCTCTCTTTGTTAAGAAGAAGGATGGACCGAATCGGTTGGTTCAAGATTATCGACCTATCAACCAAGCAACGATTCAGATCAAGTATCCGCTTCCCAGAATCAATGATCTGTATGATCAACTTGCTGGTTCCTCAGTATTCTCTAAACTTGATTTGAGATTGGGATACCACCAGATCAGAGTTCGTGAAGAAGACATTCCGAAGACAGCTTTCGTTACTCGCTATGGTTCTTACGAGTACACCGTCATGTCTTTCGGATTAACCAATGCTCCAGCAACATTCTCTCGATTGATGAACTACATCTTCATGGATTACCTCGACAAATTCGTCGTGGTTTATCTGGATGATATACTTGTATATTCGAAGAATGAAGAAGAACATGCCGAACATCTTCGGCTTGTACTGGAGAAGCTGCGTGAACATCAACTGTATGCCAAGTATTCCAAGTGTGAATTCTGGTTATCTGAAGTGACATATCTCGGCCACATGATTTCCAAAGATGGCATTGCTGTTAACCCAGAACGAGTTCAGGCTATTCTTGAATGGACTCCCCCGAAGAATGTCAAGCAAGTCAGAAGTTTTCTCGGACTCGCCAGCTATTGCCGCCGTTTTGTCGAGAACTTCTCCAAGATTGCCAAGCCTCTGACTGATCTGCTTCACAAAGGTGTTAAGTTTGAGTGGACAGAAAAATGTCAGAAAAGTTTTCAGACACTCAAAGACAAGCTGACATCTGCCCCAGTGCTTGCTCCTCCAGATTCTCGCAAGGACTTTGTGATTTATTGCGACGCATCCCGTTAAGGATTAGGCTGTGTCCTAATGCAAGAGCGCAAGGTGATTGCTTATGGGTCTCGACAGTTGCGTCCTCATGAAGAGAACTATCCAACGCATGATCTTGAACTGGCAGCAGTTATTTATGCATTGAACTTATGGCGACATTACCTACTTGGTAATCATTGCGAGATCTACATGGATCATCAAAGTTTGAAGTACTTGTTCACTCAGCCATCTCTGAACCTCCATCAGCAAAGGTGGATGGAGGCCATTACAGACTATGACTTGGGTATTTCTTATACCCCTGGCAAGGCCAATGTAATGGCTGATGCCTTGAGCCGCAAATCCTACTGCTGTGAACTTGAGGTTCAGCTGCAACAACCACTTCTGTATGAAGAACTTCGAAAACTCAACCTCGAGATAGTTCCTCAAGGATATCTAAATACCTTGGTTGTTGAACCAGATCTCGAGCACAACATCAAGACAAGGCAGAAATATGACTCTAAAGTCGAGAAAATTAAGAAATACCTCTCCAAGGGAAATTCTTCATTCTACCATGTTGATGATGATGGTGCCTTGTTCTTCAAAGGCCGCCTAGTGGTCCCCAGAAAGCATAATCTGGACTCGCGTTCGGATGTCATGAAAGAAGCACATGACACACCTTTGTCTATCCACCCTGGTAGTACCAAGATGTACCAAGACATTCGTCAACGGTACTGGTGGCCTGATATGAAACGAGACATTGCTCGATATGTTGCTGAGTGTGACGTTTGCCGTCGCATCAAAGCAGAACACCAAAGACCTGCTGGGACTCTGCAACCACTTGATATTCCCGAATGGAAATGGGACAAAGTTGAAATGGATTTCATTACTGAATTTCCCAGATCACAGAAGGGTCATGATGCTATTTTTGTAGTCATTGACCGATTCTCAAAGGTTGCTCATTTTCTACCAGTCAAGGAGACAATCACTGCTAGTCAGTTAGCAGACATGTATGTTTCCAGAATTGTGTCACTCCACGGTGTTCGGTTGGAGATCAGTTCAGACCGTGGCAGCCTCTTTACCTCAAGGTTTTGGAACAGTTTCCAAGAAGCTATGGGAACTCATCTGTCCTTCAGCACCGCTTTTCACCCCCAGTCCCAGGGACAAGTTGAACGAGTCAACCAAATACTAGAAGATATGCTACGCGCATGTGTCATCTCCTTTGGCAAGAAATGGGAGGAATCTCTCCCGTATGCTGAATTCTCATACAATAATAGCTATCAAGCTAGTCTGAAGATGGCACCATTTGAAGTTCTTTATGGACGTAAGTGTCGAACCCCTCTGAATTGGTCAGAAACTGGGGAACGGCCACTCTTCGGTCCGGACATTATCCAACACGTGGAAGAGCAAGTTCGTATTGTTCGCGAATATCTCAAGACTGCTCAGTCTCGTCAGAAGAGCAATTATGACCGTAAACACAAGGTAATGGTCTATCAACCTGGCGAACAAGCATACCTTCGTGTTACTCCGATGAAGGGCACTCGCCGTTTCGGAATCGAGGGCAAGTTAGCTCCTCGCTACATTGGCCCATTCCGTATTCTCGCAAGACGTGGAGAAGTGGCATATCAGTTGGAACTACCGCCGAACCTTTCTCAGGTTCACGAAGTTTTCCATGTGTCGCAACTCCGCCGTTGTTTCAAGGATCCGATCCAAGCAGTGGATCATGAAGTGCTTGAATTGCAGGATGACCTGTCTTATAAGGAGCATCCGATCCGTATTCTTGATCAAGCTGAGCATCGAACTCGTCAGAAGGCAATCAAGTTCCTTAAGGTTCAGTGGTCGAATCATTCTGAAGCTGAAGCCACTTGGGAACGCGAGGATCGTCTTCGGGAAGAATACCCCGACCTTTTTCCTTCTACCTCCTGAATTCTCGGGACGAGAATTTCTTTTAGAGGAGGAGAATTATAACACCCCCGTGTAATGAGCTACAGTAATCCATCATGTTAATGCTAAGCTACTGTGATTTGCAATGCTTGATCATGTTGGATTAATATCTCATTTCAAATTCTGCCACTGAATTCAATTCAAATTGCAAGTGAATTTTGGAGTTGCACAAAAGTTGCTGGAAAAAATGTTCATCATTTAGTAAAAATTCCTAAACAAATGTTTTTTAAGAAAAACAACATCACCATGTTGCTAAAATGAGCATTAGCATTTAAAACAGTGCCATTCCAGCAAGTTAAAATGCAAATTCATTTATGAAAAATGCAAATGGATTCATCTTGCTCCCAAAATAATTGTGGCAGTGCCTAAAAATGCTTTGGATTTAATGGGCCATGTCCCATATTTTTCCTAAGTATTTTGGTAGCCCTATAAATTCTTTTGTTATCTCTGTTATTAAACAAAACGGAAAAACTGAAAAGAAAAGTGGGCGAAAGAACTTGCCTGTCGCGGCCCAGCCGACCCAGCCCGTTACTGTCGCCTCCTACCTGCCCTGCCTCTCGTGTTGCTGCCGCCATGGCTGCTGCTCGCCGCGCCGCCCGCTGTCTGCCACGGCGCCGGGGCAGGTGAGCCCCTGGATAAGGGTGCCCCGAGCCCTTCCCCCTGGTCGCCTCGCCCTCACTCTCCTCTCTCCCTCGCTCGCGCTCACTCCTCCTCTCTCCCCTGCTCGCTGCCCGAGCGCCGCCGCCGCCACGCCTCCGTCGTCCTCGCGGCCACCGGCGCCCGCTCATCCTTCCGAGCCATCCACGGGCTCCGCCGGCGTCCGCCTGTTCGCCTGGTGCCCGCCGTTGGAGCCGGGAGGCCCTGCAGTGACGGATCCCTGTCGCCCTTTTCACCGGCAGCCGGCGATCCCCACTGCCACCGGCGACCTCTCTGCAGCTCCTAAGCCCCTCGCCGGCCTCCTTGCGCCGCTCGGTGAGAATCCTCCCTCTCCCCTGGCCCCTCTAGTTGCTCGCGCGCGCTAGGACGACGGCCCCGCTCCGACCTGTAGCTCGCCGCCGCCACGGCTCCTCGCCGGCGAGCTTAACGGCCACCTCCATCCGCTCCGGCACCGTAGATCGACGCGGAATGAACTGGCTGTTCGAACGCGACCGAAAACGCGCGTTTTGGTTCACCGTAGAGGATTTCCGCCGCCCGCCGTGATTCGGCCGCCGCGTTCGAGCTCGCCGGAGCTCCTCCGGCGACGCTGCTGAGCTGGCACGGCTGGGACCCACCCGGAGACACTGCCAGTGGGCCCCTGTGCCTTCGTTGACCGCGTTGACTTCGGTCAACGTGGATTACTGTTCACCACAGCCGCTGACTAGTGGGTCCCGCTGACGTAATCACTGTTAATGGCTAATTAGATATTCTGTTAATTAGTTAGTGACACTGATAATAGGCCCCAACGTAGATTAATTAGTTTAACTAATCTGTTTAGTCTCTGAGTCGCTGACAGGTGGGTTCCACCTGCCAGTTTGCCTAGTCAGCTGGTCAGCTGACTGCTGACGTAGTGATGACATCAGCATAACATCATATTTCTAATTAGGCAATTTCTGTTAATTTAAATAATTTTAGAAAATGCTAAAAACTTCGGAAATTCATAAAAATTAAACCGTAGCTCGTATCGAAAAACTTTCTACATGAAAGTTGATCAGAAAAACGAGACGAATCCGAATATGTGGTCAAAATGCTTGACCATCACTCCTAACTACCTGAACATGGAACCTTCCCCTCCGGTTCAGTATACCGAAATCCGTCTAAACGCCGGGAAAATATCCCAGATATTTTCCCGTTCCGTCTGTGACATGTAGCCATGCATTAGGTCACCACTAACACTGCATACCGTCATGCCATGATTCTGTGTTGCATTAATTGCTTTTATTTATTGTTTCTTCCCCCTCTTCTCCTCCGTTAGACCCCGAGACCGACGCAGCTCCGGAGACCGACTACACCGTCGAAGACCCCTCTTTTGCCGTAGAGCAACCAGTCAAGCAAACCCCCTTGAGCATGCCTATATTACCTATCTTTTCTCCCTCCTGCTTGCATTAGAATTTGCTATTGCTTTTGATTGCTCCTAATTCTGATGCATAGCCTGATTTTGTAAACTGCTTTTGATACTTTACCTGATATCCTAAATGCTTAGTATAGGTTGGATGAAATCCATCTGTGGCCCCTCCACATTGTCATAGTTGCCCCGCTTAGTTACCAGTACCCTGATCGATGTGATCGACGGGCTGAGACCAGCACATCACCACACACCCCCCTAAGTTGCTCGACTCTACAGAGCTAATATCGAGTGCCGAGGGTGATACCTCTTATCTCACTCCTGATGTTGCCTCTGTGGTACAGCTAGTTGGTTGTGGGTTACCGAGGATGAATCCTCTTTCACCACCTCCAACGAAGCTTATGTCGTGCAATCCCGCAATTGTGAATACCTTCAAGGGTGATTCCTCCGGGTTCACCTTGACGGATACGTCGAGAGGGAAATCCAATGAGGGTGATTCCTCAGATCCCATCTTGATGTTATGGACACACGGGTACCTTGGCATTAATACAGATACTGGATAAAGTCGGGTCGACCCCGAGGGGTACCCGCAAGAGGTGCAATGGAAAGTCGGGCGGGCCCGGAGAGGACCCGCGAGAGTTACTGTGGCGACTGGCTGTTTAGCGGTACCACCCAGGTTGTGGTGGTAGCTCCGGACTTCTCCCGACAGCCGTCACTAAAATTAATAACGCACTAACGGATTTGGGTATTGATCTGAGTTGGCCATTGGCCTATACGCACTACCACCACGCGGGATAATGGTTTAATGGGGCCCTCGACGCCGTATGTATCAGCCGAAAGCTCTGTCAGACATCCAGTTCAGCATTGTGGCACGATTGGATCGTGCCATCCAGGAGAGGGATGGTGCTGGTATTCACCCTACTCGCAACGACCCGGAGTGCAAAGGGCGATGGGCCCAGGACCCCTGAGCACTTAGGATGTAGACTGACGGGGACCTCTCTGCTGAGCTCTTGGTGGGGCTGCGGTGTGTCGATCAGCCGAGGCCGGGCATGACCCAGGAAAGTGTGTCCGGCCGGAGTTAATCGAGCGTGTTGGGTAACAGTAGTGCACCCCTGTAGGGAAGATTATCTATTCGAATAGCCGTGTCCATGGTAACAGGACGCTCAGTGTTGTATCCCGATCTACTACTACATGAACTGGATAATTTAATTAATTGGAAGCTCCGGGATCGCTTTCTCGCAGGGAGTCGAGGAAGGATCTCTAGGCTTCGATTCAACATGCTTGTTGCTTTATTATATGATACTAATCTGCACTCTTCTAATGCTGCAAGACCCCGAAGATGCTAGTCTTCGATAGGCTAGGCCTTTCTCTCTATTCTGGCTTTCTGCAGTCAAGTCCACATATACAGCCTTCCTTGAAAATGTTGCATATCTAGATTAGTTCTGATGTCAGTCTTGCGAGTACTTTGGATGAGTACTCACGGTTGCTTTGCTTCCCCTTTTTCCCCATACCCAATTGCTGCGACCAGATGACGGAGCCCCGGAGCCAGCTGCCGCCGTCGCCGACTACTACTACCCCTCTGGAGGAGCGTACTACTACGTGGAGACCGCCGACGACCAGGAGTAGTTAGGAGGCTCCCAGGCAGGAGGCCTGCACCTTTTTGATCAGTGTTTTTATTTTGCCCAGCCTTGTTAAGGCTTATCTGTTTAACTTTTATATCTGTACTCAGATATCTAATGCTTCCGTTGATGCTTGTATGACTCAAGCTTATGTATTCGAGCCCTCGAGGCCCCTGGCTTGTAATATAAAGCTTGTATTATTTTATTTGTGTTTAGAGTTGTGCTGTGATATCTTCCCGTGGGTCCCTGGGCTTGATCGTGCGCATTTGCGTGTATGATTAGTGCACGGTTAAGTCGGGGGCGTCACAAGTTTCTTGTTGGACAAACGAGTGAAACCAACAAACCTCGAAGGTTGCAAAGAGTTGAAGAATGGCTTGAGGAACAAGCAAGAATTCTAAACCACTCTGGTTGAAACGAGATAGATAAGGAATGAGAACAAAAAAAGAATTTGGGCAGCACTCTGGTAGAAAAGAGAAGCAAAGCTTGATAAGAAGAAAAGGACTTGAAAAGAGGGCACAGCACTCCGGTAAAATGGATAAAAGAACATGATCTTGGTGAAACGAGATAATGGGTCAAAGAGAGAAACATCACAATGCCTCCGGAACGAAAGAATAGAAGCTAGATCGTTGGAAAGAAAAGAACGGAGAAGAAAATGACAATTTCTCCCCCAAATGAATTTGAAAAGAATCCTTCCAAAGAAGGATTGAACGGAGTTGTTGGAAAATCAACAACGAAAAGAATAATCTTGTTGTGGGCTTATGGAAAACTGCTCAACATTTGAGGTGAAAACTTGCCACTAACGGAAAGAATTTGCTTGCTTGATGTTAACGAAGGGATAAAACTTCTTTCACCGAGAGGATACATAGAGAACTTGGGTCATGGATAATCACCACAATAGCAACATTCCTTAGGGAATGCTTTAGGTGAAATATAACCCAAGAAAACTCATTTCTGAACAAAGAGAAAAATGATGGGTTTGAATATCTCATTCCTGACAACTTGTGAATCATGAAACACGAAGGGACATTGTCAAGAAAGACATAACACCACCTCAAAAGACAAGGGAGAAGGAATTGCACTTCGGAATGCAAGATGAAGAACGCTTGAGCTTCTCCAATAGGAATCTTGACGAACACTTCAAGAACGAATGAAATCTTTAACGAACCACTATGAAGAGCCTCGTTGAAGAACTCCGAAAATAGAAGAATGATAGAATGGTAGTGAAGTTGAAAGAATAAGATTGAAGCCTTGCAATGATTTAGATGGAGCTTCGAGACGAGATAATCGATAAAAAATTGAAACTCCGGAAAAGAAAAGATGAGCAATTTTAGAAACGAGAATTTGATATCATGAACGAACTCCGGAAGAAGGATTAAATCACCTTGATGAAATAAGAATAAGAATTACGTTATGCTTATCCTTCATCAACTTAAATTGATGAGAAGCAATGGATTTTGCATACTACTTATTTTTCTTGAAAAGATTGAGGAGAGATATAGCGCAAACTTGGGAAGGTCTTCAACGAACCACCGGTAGGATTTTGAAAAGAACGAATGAATTGATATTATAACAAGGAAGAGGAATCTTGAACGAACCACCGTAAGAATTGAAAAAGAACGAAGAAAAGAGAATGAATCACCGGGAAGAATTAGAAAACGAACAAAGATACTTGAGGGAATTTAGCTACAAGAGAACGGAGAGATCACGAGCTGACTAAAGAATACTTGAACGATGCACCGGACGAATTCGAGAACGGGTGATGAACGGTGAGAATGAATAAATGTTTTGAAATGATGGCCTTCAGAGAATAAAAAATGGAAAGAACTCATGAAATGCTCCGGATAGGTATGAAAAGAATTTCTCACGATCGAAACAATTGTGAGGATTGCATGAAGCTAGAACCACGAATCTTCAAGAGAACGGATATGCTTTAAGAGAAACTCTTCTTCGGTCTTCAAAGCTGAGAATGACGACGAGAACCACCATGAAGATTTTAAGATACTCCGGATAAATGAAGAATAGATAGGTTGGGCCAAATATGACAATAATTTGAAAGCGATCTTGGAGAAGGCAATTGACTGATGGAATCTATTCATACGTCAAACTTTGAAAGAATTTGAGAATAGCACCGGGAAAAATTAGAGGAGCCAGGTAAGATCCTGGGAAAAGACCTGTGGGTTATGGGCCCACTCAAAAGAAACACCGTTGGAAATGATTGCTTGAAAGAGGGATTGCACCGGTTAGATTTGAATGGCTTGAATGAAATAACAACCACGAAAGAGAACGGACGGATTTTGAATGGAAACACGAATCTTCTGAGATAATTTCTTCGCACCGGAAAAGAATAGAGAGGTGAATAAACAAGAGAGTCTTGAATAAGAATTTCCAACATGGGAAAGCATTTGAAACGAGGAAAGGGATATGATCAACACCGAAAGCTTGCATTGAATCCACCGGAAAAGAAAACGAGAGCGAAGAATGATAAACTGTAGCTCCTGAGCATCTTCACGAGAAATCACCGGAGAAGAACATTGAAGGAAAAGAATTGAGAGACTTCTCATGAATAAAATGGATACTTGATTTGAGAATTTTTACTCCGCGAAGAAAAAGGGTGGGAGGGTGGGAAAAAGAAAGACAACTTGGAACGGGTGAAACGAATACCGTTGAGAAAACTGAGAATTGATCTTGCAAATGTTGAAAGGATTGAATTAACTCGAAGAGAAGCATGCCGGTTCAGAATAATTTTCCATGACAATCTTGATGATCAAGAAGGATTAGCACTCCCATAGAAATATGAGAGCACCGCTTAGGAAAGGTATGGAATCAACACTTGACTTGGAAGCAACTCGAATACCACAACTAAAAACAAAACAACGGATGTGGCTTGTAGAATAAGCCGGAACAAACATACGATAGAGATTTCGTCCAAAATTTTCGTGGTGGGGCCCACACAGGCTCGATCTTATAGTGTCCATCCGTTCAAGGTAGTGTACGAGACTACGAAGCATCCCCGAATCGTAGCGAAGCTACAAGGATTCTTTAAGACGCAACGAGCACCGCTGTAAAATCGACCGTGAGCAGGTGGACCACTAGACATCGAACCCCAATCTCATATCATGCATCTGTCGGAAAGATATCCTAGGTAACTACTTGAATTTCCACCTAAGAACTCCCGAAACTTCTTGGTTATGCGATCAGGTTGCGTGTCCAGGAACCTACTCATAGCAAACAACAACCTAATCAGCTGCAACTGCATCCGCAACCCTTAACACACAACCGAGAAACTCCGCAAATTCTTCTACCTTAGACCTTCGAAAACACAGTGATACTAGTCACGGTGGATCATCCGAGCTATCTCCTCCAGTACTGGGGAAAAGTCACGTCACTATTTGCCACCACAAAAAGTATAGAAGCATTTCGATGTCGGCGTCCTCTGGTATTCCGGAACTGGAACGATAGCGAATGTGACAAGAACCCCTTGGAGCTCAACTCCCTGGGTCCAATCCATACGGTCAAGAGGCACCAAGAACAGAATTCTGTCACATCGATATCGCAACGATTCCGAAAATACCCGCGTGATCCAAAAAAAATTGAGTGAGAAGAGTAGTAGAATCAAAACACCTACGTCACAATTCCTCACCAGAGCGACGAAGGGGATAAGGAGTAAAAAGAATTCCAACTCTCCGATATATAACTAGACTCAAAATAGTTTTTCTTCTAGACTCGACAATGGTTCGATCAATCAAGGGGGCTCCTATGGTCGGTCGAGGCTCTGATACCAACTTGTCACGCCCAATATGCGGTCCTATCCCCAAGGAACTCGGAAGTTCCACTAAGGATAGAAGCGCATATCGAAGACGCTTCGCAAGGTGGATATCATTACAACATACCATGTACTGAATAGATGAGAATACCAGATAAAGGCTTACACTCGCCACAAGCTACAGCATGAATACATGAATACATCAATACATAGCAATCATCATACAGAAGAGCAGGATCCGACTACGGATGAAATCAAACGAAAAAGAAGAACGACATCCACCCTGCTAGCCCAGGCTGCTGACCTGGAACCTATCCCTTGATCGACGAAGAAGAAGAAGCAGAAGAAGAACTCCAAAAGCAAACATGCATCGCTCTCACGTCAAATCATCGCGTTACCTGTACCTGCATCTATTGTTGTAGTAATCTGTGAGCCACGAGGACTCAGCAATCCCATTTCCATGGGTAGCAAGACTATCAAAGCTTAATGGGTATGGAAGGGTAAGGTGGTGAGGTTGCAGCAGCACTAAGCATTGTGTGGTGGCTAACTTACGAGTACAAGAATAAGAAGAGTAAACTACGCATAACGGTCGCAGTCTAGTAATGATCAAGAAGTGATCCTGAACACCTACTTACGAGTCAAACATAACCCCACCGTGTTCACTTCTTGGTTCAAACCTCACAAGAAGAGACGATCATGGATACGCACACGGTTGGTGTATTTTAATTGAATTTAGTTTCAAGTTCTCTACAACCAGAGGTTATAAATTTCCAAGTCGCCACATAACCGTGGGCACGGCTTCGCAAAACATTTAACCCTGCAGGGGTGCTCCAAGTAGTCCATTATAAATTACCACACGCATCCGATGGAACATCCTCACACCATGATAACACGATGCTTACGATAAGGAATCCTGGTGGACAAGCCACTCGTAACAGGCAAAACTAAACCAGCAAGACCTCCCGGTGAGCCAGATCCGTATCTAGAGCCGCACGCTCTCTATCTACGGGCATCATCCGTCTATGCTAAGTGGACGGTAGCCAAAAGAACCCGAGTTGCCCCGAGGCGGCTCCGCCGACTGCTAGGTAGGTGGACCAACGGTTGTGTTTTGCCGCTGGCCCGAGTTATGTTGGAATTAAAAGAGTCCCCGAGGTGGCGACCCTCTATGCATTAATTATTACGTTCATGTTGGCAAATGTTAAAACCAATGTTGGGCCTTACTGGAGAAGTCTTATCCTAAAACAAGTGATCAGGGGGGTTCCCATATGCCCCACATGTGTTAGAAGCGCTCATCAAGGAACATAACACCGGTATTACGGAAACTAGGGCGGCATGAGTGGAACAAAACACTAGGCAAAAGGCCGAGCCTTCTACACACAACCAAGTATATAGATGCATTAACTAAATAAGAGATATTGTGATATCCCAACATATCCATGTCCCAACATGGAACAACCTGCACTGCACCTGCAACTAAAACGCTATAAGAGGGGCTGAGCAAAGCGGTAACATAGCCAAACAACGGTTTGCTGGGTAGGGTGGTTAGAAGCTGTATCCTGGCAATTTGGGAGGCTGACAAACAAGTGGTAGGTAGCGAGACATAGCGATAGCATCGAGACAACTAGCAAGCAAAGATAGTAGTGATATCCAAGGTAATGGTCATCTTGCCTGAAATCCCGCTAGGAAGAAGATCAAATCCATGAAGTAGTTGAACAATCGTAGTCGAACGAATCCTCACACTTCGCAACATAACCGGGCTATCGAGAAGAAGTACAACCGGAAAGAAGCAAACAACATGGTAAACAAACAAGCATAAACATGGCATGATGCACAACAAAATATGATGCATGTCCGGTTTAAGGATGCATGGCATGGGAAAATGCAACAACCAAATACTACACATTAAGTGAAGCTCAATATGCGCAATGAGTTGCATATTGACGAAACTTCACATTCAATTATTTAGTTCACTCCCGTTTATGCTACTCATCAGTATTAGATGTTGTTTAACATGGCAAGAGATGAAACACAATTAATCTACCTAGCTAGGCAATTTAAATGAAGCCGGAAACAACACATAACAATTCCGGAAAATCCCCATGTATAATTTTCAAATTTGGTACTGTTCTGAATAAAACACAATATTAATGTTGTTAACAGCAAAAGAAAGTGCACCAAGTTAATCTACACATTTTTCTACCCCATTTACATATAAAGTTCATTTAAATCGCAGCTACGGTTATTTAGATATGAAATAAACCATTTTAGCATGTTATTTGTGCAAATTAATGCAAACAACAATTTTAAACATTTTTAACATGAATGAAATTTGCATATTGTGAAACTACACGAAATTCTAAGCATTTTACATATATAAATCATTTTAATCCAATGCACGGTTTGTGTGTTATTAAATGCATGAACATGGAGGGTTTTTTTTGCAAATCTGTAATTTCATGGAAATAGGTAAATTCGTGGATCTGGAAAAAAAACAGTGCATCGGGCCGAAATCTGAACAGTGCACTGGGCGCAATAAAGCAAAGGTTGCCCTGGGCGCGGGATAGGCCGGTTCGCTCACCAGAGGGTCCTTGGACCGGTTGGTGCAGAGGACGGAGATGTTCTGTTTGGTTCATCTAACGGCGCGGAACCGGCGGTGAAGTGAACGACGCGATGCAGGACGAAGAAGTGGATGGCGTGGTACATGATTTCGTTTGGATCACGGGATCCGGGACGAGGCGGGGCAGGCGCGGCCGGGACGGAGCGTTCCAGGCGCGGGGGCGAGCGGGACTTGGCGCTGGTAGCGTTCCAGGAAGAAGAGCAGGGTGGCGGCGCTGGTGCTTCCGGCGTGCACGCGAGATGGAGATGGCGGGGTCGGCCGGGGAAGGGGGCTGCCGGATCCCGCCGGATCAGAGGCCGGACGGCGTGCGGCGGCGGGGACTCGGCTTGGTGGCGCGATGCAGAGGACGCTCGTGCGGATGGTCAACGGCGATGCCGAGGACGCGTGGGACTCCGGCGAGCAGCAGAATGACGAGGAATCGGCGCGGGAGGCTCGGCGACGCCCTGATCCGGTCCCGGTCTGGCTTGCTGCGACGTATACGGGGCGGTGGCGTTCGTCAGCCATGGCTGCAACCCGTGAACCATGCGCATGAGAGAGATCGTGAGAGAAGTGAGCGAAGGCCGGGAGGAAAGAGAGGCAGAGGAGAAAGGAAGGGGAAGGGAGAGGGGTGGCCTGGTCGGAGCTCGTGCTCCGGCGAGTTGCTGCTCGGGTGGCCGGCGCGAGGAGGCGAGGTGGCGCAGGGCGGCGCGGCTGCGGGCTTTCGGGAGCTCGTCCCCCTCGGGCGAGCGGCGGCGCGCGCTCTCGGGCCCAGATGGGCTCCGGCGGGCTCAGATCTGGGCCGCGGCGGGCCCGCGGTGGTGGGAAACAGGGGTAGCGGCTCAGGTGGCGGCTGGCTAGTGGAGGGGCGCCAAGTGGCGGCGAAGGGTTCGGCCGGCGCAGAAAACAAGGGGAAGGTTGGTGGTGGCGGCTGGCTGGATGGATGCGATGGTGGAGGCTGGTTGGCGCGCCCCAAAACTGAGGAGCGGCGGCTGCGGGTTAGGGTAGGCTAGGGCTAGGGTTTGCACTGATTTGGTATGTGGGTGGTCTATAAATAGAAAGTTGGATTATGTTTGGACCCTCCAATTTAGATCGGACGGTCGAGATAACTAGGCTAGGGAAGTCCAATTAAGAAACCGAAGATGTTTAGGATATTTCAGGATTGATCCGGACCCAACGGTCATAACCGGTCGGTTCGGGTTCGGAGAAGGTTTCGGAAAAGGTTGCGAGGGAATCTGTGCACTGTGCAAAGAGGCTCAAGCGGCCACACAAGAGAGAATCAAAAGAACCGGTTGGTCTGAAAAAGGTCAACGAAGACAAAGGAGAAGCGACAACTATGAACGGATGCAAGCTTTTGAAAAAAAAATGACGGCAACAGAGTGCCAATGCAATGCGAATGATGCCATGATGAATGCAACAAACAAATAATTAACGCGGCTATCACGAAAACATGGAAGGCATCTGGAGCGTCGGTCTCGGGCTGTCACAGTTGTAGATTTGAGTGAGCAATAATATGAAATTATGGAAGTTGAAGATATCACTAAAAGTTAAGATATCCATGTGATACCTTTGTCGAGGTGTTGTGCTGACAAAGGACAACCTCCGCCCGTCACAACTGAGAAAGGAGCAAGAAATGTAATGTAGGTTCTTTTTTGGCTCATGACGAGACAATTAAACATCTCTTATTTTAGTGTCACTTCGTGCATTCTGTGTGGTCAGTCATTCAAATAGCACACAATATGTATCCGCCAAGAAGAGTTACCAATATGTATGTTCACTAGATCGATGATATACCTAAAAAATTGGCTACATAGAAATGATATGGTCTTTAATGGTAAAACTTCTACCCCCTTGCATGTTATCTATCGTTGTACTCAGTGGGGTTTCATACATGGTCTATGCTACACAATACAGTACCGACCACTACTCACAGTGGTGTACGCGGTTGAAGTAGGTGTCCAGGGGGTTTTACCACACATGGGTGGTGGCATAGTCTTGAAATGATGACCTCCACCCTCCCCGACATAGGTGTAGTTTCGGTCTTATATGACTTTACACATGAAGAGGCTAGGTGTCCGCTCATTATTCTATGTGTTCTCTTGATGCTAAATTATGAGTAAATAAAAGCATTATTTATATTAAAAAATGAAAGCCCTGCTCATGGCACTCAACTAAAGGATATGAGAACTCTACCTTTTTTTTCATTTCCTAGCCACTATTCAACATAGGAGAGACCGTATTATTTTATTAACGATTCTTTACTTCTTAGGCTCCCGGTGTCTAATTGGATTTTTATACACCTATAGACTAATTGTATGGAATTAAACTCACATCATGAGATGGCAATATCTTGTCGGAAAAGGGAGTAGGAGTGGGCCCAAAACAAAATTCAGGGGGGAGATTAGTTGAAGGTTAGTGGAAATCAAGCCTATAAAATCTGCTCTATTCAGTGACAAAAATACTGGTTACGAAACAGGAAACGTCGCCAAAGATCAATTTCTGTGACGGTCAACCGTCACCGGGTGTTTTCCTCCCGGGGCAGCGCCCTCGGCAACTTTTGCGACGTTCTGGCCTGATTTTAGGCGACGCTTTTGGGCATCACTAGGCATGTCCCTTTTCTGGGACGATTAGTAGTGTCACCGAACGTAATTTGAAAACTAAAGATATTTTTTTGATCTCATTTGCTTATATTAAAATTCCCCTACGTCCCCAGCTAGGTCAAACCCTGGGCTGCTGCCTCTCCCCTCCCCATTTGACCCGGCGTGGAGCAATACATATGGCGGCCACCACCCGTCATCGTCCCGACGGGGAGCAATATCCGGATGTGCACCGACACCGAGCACCACCAACACCACCAGGCGCGACCCTCCACCCGGCGCCATCCTCCACTTCGGCATACTCTTTCTCCGGCCACTGAACTCCTGGTGGATCGCCGGCGGCGGCTGCATCATGTAAAAATTTCGGAGCCTTGCACTCTGTCAAGCCGGACCCACCCAAATCATCCGAAAATCACTCGCGGAGCTATAGCAAGGCCCAATGGAATGTGGCCCACCCAGCCATGAGATTTTGTACACTATGCATGTACTTTTGGGCCTTCAAACAACAACCCACAAACTATTTTGTTTTGTATGGCCCACCCAGCTTTGGGCTGCAAGCTCCGCCACTGAGAAAATACTACTTCTTCTGTGTTGCTTAATGGTATAACGAGAAAAGTTTGTCACTACTCGAGAGAGGTGAGGCGGGGAGGCCTCTTATCCAATCTCCTTTTTTGCTTTGGTTGCTAATTTGCTACAATCTGTACTCAACAAGGCCATGATGGATTCATTGGATGACCAATTCTTTCAAGGATTTCCCTCACTTACTCATTATGCAATATGACGATACACTTTCCATTATCTTAGCTCTAACACGTCCATTCCTTGCTGCAACAGTTTTCTATTTCCATGGATCTTAAGACAAACTACCAAATCCTTCCTTATTCCTATTAATGTGCATAGAAGTAGGATCCATAAGATGTATTCCTCTTCAAGACATAACCAGCTCTTTATCATGAAAGTGATGGAACAAGTTGATATGAGTTGGTCATTTCACTGATCACTTTAGAGGAATATTTATTGAAATTCTAGCACATATCCCAACATATGGAATTATGAGTGGAAAACCATTGGCTTCTCTACCTCGAGGGTTTATAAGGCTCTTGTGGATCATTTTGTTGTGCCTAGGGAATTCCATTGGCTTTAAATTTTGTTATCAGCGAAAACATCAAGTGTTATTGTGCCTATTTCTCAATGACATGTTAAATACTAGGGATATGTTGCAAACAGTTTTTTTTATCCATTCTTGTTTATTGTGTCGTGTGTGACATGCAAGTCAAGGAGACTATAGATCATCCTTTTTTACCTACAAGTTTGTTTAGACTTGATGGAAATATATGTGCCATAGCATCAATTTACAGGAAAATGTCCATCATAACTTGGTTACCCTAAAACAGAGTGTGTCGGTACTATTTTATATGGAGGTTCTTACAATAGTGGCACAAAGTGTGTGGCCATGTAGAAATGATTTTATCTTTAAAAAGAAACTCGGCCAAAATTAATTATATATATGTTGGAAGAATTTTGAAGACGGTCTTGATTGTCGATGGAGCTAAGAGGAAGGCGTACTCAAATCTTCAAAGCTGTGTGGAGGATATATTTTGTTCAAACGTGTATAGCTAATTCTATTGGCCTTCTTTTCTTCCACTCTCTTTACATAGATAGTATTCTATCACATATAAAAACTATAGTATGTAATCCACCAATTACTTGCCAAAAAAATTACACAATCATGTTTCATTTTCAACATTACAATTTTATCAGTTTACATAATTAGTTTTCAGAAATACTGATTACGAAGTAGATATACATACGCGCACACTCATACAAATACTCAATGAAGATATTGTTGGAATTGTGGAGTTTTTAAGATTTACGAAGTCAATATACAAGTCTCGGTGGTCTTTCTTTCCCCTCTCGCGAGGTGACTAGGGCAAAAACTTTCCTCCCAGGTAGTAGATAGGCTGCCAAGACTATGTGTGACGCTCTAGCTGCCGGTGGTTGGGAGGGGAATCCTGGTGCCTCAACTCTGACTATTAGATAGGTTAGGGTTTTAGTCCTGGCAGGGGCGGCGTTTGGACAGATGGTGGGGCTTCTTCTTTGAGTCTGCCTTCCGGGCTTTGATCCTCCTCAAGTTCGTCTGTCAGGGTGGATTAGCCGGCTCATCGGGGTTGCGAGTTAGTGTTTCTTGTCATGCATATGCAACGATGAGTTTTTGCGCCAGGTTCTTCAGATCGATTTAATGGTTCAATGAAGAAGACTGTGGCTCCGCGGCTCTGGTCCTTGGGGACACGTGCACAAAGACTTTCCGTCTGTTATAAACAAGGCCAGGTCGGCTATGGTATGAGAGCGGCAACAACAACACGGCGCCGGCTCGTTTTGGCAGTGGACGTTGGGTGGTACAGGGATTTTGCCATAATTTTTATTATGTTGGTGATGTTTTGTACTTCTGGTGAACCTTTATAATAGATCTGAGTCCTTTTCGAAAAAAACACATCTCGGTAGAAACATCTTGGAATTGGACCCCTTGATGGACCCGGTGGAGCGGGGTACAAGTGTATGACCATCTCTACATGTGATGTCATTTAGCCACTTTGATGAACTGGTTGTAAGAAAAAAATCACAATAAAGTAAGATAAAATTTCTCATGTTTTCTTAACCATGTAGGAGAGATGCATGTAATAAATTTCCCACAAACATGACAAATAGACGATAGATCAAATGTTTCATAAAACAGTCTGTAGTATTTCCTCTATCCTGATTTATTTGTCCCCTCGCATGTTGATTCAAATATTGAACATAGATATGACTAGCAAATTGTAAATTATATGTAAAGATTATATTCTTAGATTCGCATTCTAAAGATGTTTTAGAAGGTACTCTTTTTATGATATATAATTTATAATTTGCAAATCAAATTCACATCCAAAGTTTGACAAAATACAATGAGTGACTAATAAACTAGAACTGACTAATAAACACTCCACCCCCATGAATTCAACTTGGTGGGGCCCTCTTCCCTAATTCGTCCAACAAAAAAATGCCACCTGGCAATTACGTTAATCACGTATAACTGTTTATGTAGGTGTAGCATTGCTCCTGGCCAAATCACAGGAGAACTTAGCTCTGGACTCTACGACGGCGCACGGTGGCCATGTGTGCTGCTGCCGAGTATGATGCATCGGCGTACGCGCGCGAAGGTAAACCGGTCCGGTCCGATCGAGGCTGGCTGATCCGGTGGGTCGGGATGGGGTCCCGTTTGACCCTTGTTTAGCCACGCACGTCACGTCCTTCCAGGCCTCTCCATAAAAGAATCGGCATGTTGTGTACGTATGCAACACACACGCACGCACCCTAGGATAGCAACGGTTCCGTCAGTCAATTTAGCTAGCCGTGGCGAACCAACCTGTGATTGGATAGTTAGAGAGACAGTGGTATCCCTAACCCAACAGGATTCAAGTCCTGGTGCTCGCATTATTTCATAGGGGTGGAGTGTGCATGTGTGCGTTCATAGGACTGAGTGTATGCGCGTATGTATGGGCGCTTGCGTCTGTACTGTGTTAAAAAAATAAAAAAAATTAGATAGCCGTGGACCTAATGGCGCATCGGGCCAATCGGGACGATGAAACCGAGCTGTTTTTTATCTGGATCATACGGAGGGATCAATCATCGTACGACGGCATCTCAGTGACGGGTGCGCGCGCAGGTCCTGCCATGGCACGCATCAGACGGGGAGGTGCTGAATCGTATTTGTCGGCGTATCTGTCACGACGATGAAGAGTCGAGATGATTCATAGATTCAGAAACCTCACCGACAGATCCTAAGCGGAACCTGGAGGTTTGATACGCCGGACATTAAGGTGCACGGAGTGACCAACCAAGCACACGCACGCATGATCGAGGCCCTCGTTCAGGTGCGCTGTGACAGCCCATGTTGTATGTCAGCGACCTGGGCCCAGTTTGAAGCCACAAGGACTACAAATACCAAGGGGAGACAACACGCACAGGTTGGCTTGGATCGGAACGGCGGCTTCGGCCGAGGCGTGTGTGTGGCTGTGTTCTCGTCTCCTCCTCCTTGTACTGTTCATCTTCCTCCTCTGATTCCATTGATTAGCATCCAGTTCCTCCATAGATGAGTTGTAATCTCTGAATCCAGTCAATTGAGTGAGATTGAGTAGTGAGATCCTCACAATTGGCATCAGAGCCGTTCGATTCTGCACCAAAAATCCACCCAAAACTTTTCCCCAATCCATTCTATGGACTCACGACGGCGCGCGGAGCTCCTGGCGACCCTCTCGCCGGAGGGTTTGGCGACGTATGAGGTTCTGAAGGCCCAGCTAGCTCGCGATCTGGACCGAAGCTTCGCCGCCTCTAAGGCGAGACTAGAGAAGTCCATGGAGATGGCGTTCGACGACCTCCACACCAAGCTAGACGAGACTATAGGCCACCTCCGCCAGAAGGTGCGTACCGACGACGGCACCAGGCGTGCCCCCGCAGCAGCAGCGTTGGCTTCATCAACGACGAGTTCGGTCGCGTTTTCGCCTGTCTTGCGCGGCACCGTCTCCACCATCCGTTCGACCACGGCATCCGCGGCCACCGCGACACCTCCGCGCGTCCCCGTCCAGGTGCCACGGGACTCTACCTCGAGCTCGGTCCCTGCTATGCCTGACAGCGCCGTCATCACCGACCCGACGCCGATCTCCACGCTGGACGACTCGCTCGATTCCGCCACGACGGTTTCCTCAGCAGCGAAGTCCTCACCATCAGCGACCAGCGCCAGTTGGGTCACGGCCTCCGTGCGTGCGGCGACGGCTACACGCGTTCCCACAGTGGTGTCGTTGGACTCTACATCGACCCCAGTGCCCAACATTGCCCCTGCTGCAGTCGACATCAGCCACGACGCCGTTGCCATCAGTGACGCCACGAAGATGCCCACCATCTGCTCGACGAAGGGCCAGAGTTTCAACACCAGCAACACCGGCGTTCTAGAGATGTCAGTGGCTCTGGAGGGCGTGTCGAATACTGCTCCAACACCTACAAGGGGCACGGCCACCCAATTCCTACAAGTACTCGAGCTAGTCATGAAGCCGCCTGCTACCTGTTCGACCGAGTGCCCAGGAGGGGACACTAGTGCAGCCAGGGCAGTACTTTCCTCTACGGCAGCGCCTGGAAGGTGTTCGACAGAAGGTGTAGACGAAGACACCAGCGTGAAGTCACCAGAATCTGCACTACACATGTTTCTGCCAACCATAGTACCTTCGGCCTCTTTCCACTCCAGTCTTATGGCACTCGCTGATGCAAATTTGAGGTGTACTCATGTCGAGAAGGCCAACATGTTCCAGTTGCTCAACAACAATGACAACATTCATGTCAGCAAGGAGCAGGACAAGTCACCATTAGTACCATGTTTAGTTCATGCCATTGCTACACGGGCAGCATCTCCGTTTCAACTTCAGTATTGCTGTGAGAACTTAGGTATGTGTCAGCATCCTTATTTTCGGTGTTACATGTGTGCACCCTCACCATGGGATCCAGGAAGGCAGATAAACAAGTTAGGAAGCTTGGTTGTGAACAGAAACTATGCGTCAATTGTCTTGTGGCCGTCGTGTCCACCTGATCGAACAGAGCTTAGTGGCATGATCCCAAGTTCTTTGTTGCCTATGGATGTGTCTCAAACGCAGAGCAATTTTCAGCAGAGCAATTTGTTTCTGCAAGATCGGGGGGCTTGGTGTGAGAAACAGTACAGTAGCTGCAAAAGGATGATATGTGCAGAGGCAACACAATATGGTTTGGAATCTTTTCCTTGGTACATTGCATGGTTACATTTTGGGCTAGAGTTACTGCTATTCGAAGACACGGATTATTTCCTTGCAGCCTTGTTTCCAACTGTGCCACATGAAGGAATATTATGCCATATATCTGCGGTTATCAGAATTGATGGATTTGAACATTCTTTATGTGCCATTGCTTGGTTACTGTGTGACTACATTTTCTGTTCAAGCATGGCTGCTGACCAGCTTTGCAAGGATGCTAATGTCCAAGAAAAGTGTTGTTATGCTGAATGCAACAGTACAGTGCTTCATATGATAACTATAGATCTGATGCAATGGAAGGATTCTTTGATGTTCATTAATTTTATCTTCTTGCTGGATGGGATACCTTTTGCACTGAAGATGGTGAGCGGTAAAGATAAATTCAGTTTTGCATTGGTGCCATGGGAAATTGCTTGGGTATTTTATTTGGAATATTCTGATGGTGAGGGAGACAAGCTCAGGCTACACCTACATCAAGAAAGCAGAGAAGGTCTTGTAGTCAATGGACTGAAATCAACACGTGCCAGTATTCAGGTAATTATTCAAGGCAAGAAGAGAGTTGTGAATTTGGACAAACAACAATTGTTGATTCTTGAGCCTGGTGCTAGTATAATGTTACTGGAAGTACTTCCTCGACCTAATATTCACTTGACACTGAATATACTTGATGTGGCACCTATGAACGCCAGTTTGATTTGCTTGCTGGAAGATATTAAGTACAGATCTGGTAACTTTCCTGCTGCTCCTTTGTACTATTCTGAAAATCACCAATTGGAAATTGTCCGATCAATTGATTTGAAATGCTACACCATTGCGAACAAGTACATGCAATCATTCTTTGCAGTACCATTGTCACGCTCTATTCCTCGTGGTCACTGTGTTGGGGTGATACATGACCTTGAGGTTCTGAATCCATGGTCACCACCACTGTACTTGAGTATTCTGGCGCTCAGTTCCTTCAGAGGTAACATTTGCACAGCAACCTCTGACCATTATTGGAATTATCAGTGTTGTTTCCAGCATGTCCAATGGAAAATTATTTGGTTTGCCTAGCCACTATTTCAAAAGTCAGTGCAACTTTCTCTGCCGCAATGGACGATTGCTTGGTCGACCAGTGATGCATTATTGAAGTATGCATTTCTGTTTTGCACTCCTGAAGGGGTTCCCTTTTATGCTTCAGAACAAATTCAGTGGGAATTTGCTGGTGAGATTTTCAAGAAATTGTTGCTTTCCAGCATGGGTGGGGAAATCTTTCCAGCCAACTTAATTGTCATCTGCTATAGCATTGTTGGTGTTGCTGTTTGGTCCAACTTTGCTACAGGATTCAGACAAACAGAGGCATATTTTGTTGAGCACTGCATGACACGGTGCAGAGATGTGGGCTTTTCTCCTAGTGCCACTATAGCACTATTGCAGATATGGCAAGCTGCTTTTGTTGCTTTGTTCAGTTCCAAGGAGGCAATGGATCAGTCGTGGGTTTTCCATTGTCAGAGAGTTTGCTCTGTTTCAGCTTGGTGGCGAGACAATCCGGGCAGTGTAAATGATGCTTGTTGGAAGAGTGGTATTGCTACGCTTCAGGTGACATGGGATCCGGGAGGTTCGACACAATTTTGGTTTGAGGACAAAGTTGAAGATTGGGTTCAAGGTGTTTTGCAAACTCCATGGGATCCCGGAGGCGCTATACAACATCGACTTGGGGGCAAGTCGAATCTTATGGGGGAGGGATTGTCAGCGACCTGGGCCTTGCTGCCTTCTAACCAGTACCTGGCCCAGCCCAGTTTGAAGCCACAAGGACTACAAATACCAAGGGGAGACAACACGCACAGGTTGGCTTGGATCGGAACGGCGGCTTCGGCCGAGGCGTGTGTGTGGCTGTGTTCTCGCCTCCTCCTCCTTGTACTGTTCAGCTTCCTCCTCTGATTCCATTGATTAGCATCCAGTTCCTCCATAGATGAGTTGTAATCTCTGAATCCAGTCAATTGAGTGAGATTGAGTAGTGAGATCCTCACATTGTACGTCCCTCATTCTCTTCTGCCGTGCACTTTACACGGCGCTCTATGGTTTTGGTGAAACTTGACCATCAACCGCAGGCCCACCGCTTCTGATTTAGCTGCGTCTGGACTCTGGCCGGTGGCCGCTGGAACGCCGGACCATGGGTCAGTCCCGCTCCCGCACCGTCGTCGCACGTGTTTGCCCACCGCGCTGCAGCGTGTGGCGACGGCGCCCAGACGAAAGAAGGATGGAGCGGCCGGCGATCTGGGTGGACCGGAGCGAACACCATGTAGGCTCTCACGATCTCGGGGTGGAGCAGAGTGTAGCTGCGCGCGTGTTTTTTTAGGGGTAGCTGCGCGCGTGGGTGGGCCATTTAAACATGGAGGAAGCTCCTATTTATCGACCAGCGCGATGGGAAGCCATGAAACGCGCACCCGCTCTCCTAGCGAGCCATTTGGCCGGCCCATGTGCGGGGTGGGGCGCCCCTTTTTTTGAGTTCCTCTTTGGTTTTTTGTTTTTTGTTTCTAATTTCCTTTTTCCTATTTTTGTTTTTGCTTCTTTAAATAAAATTTGGGATTTCAAAAAATATACACAAATTTTCTTTTCTAACAGGATTTTATTTTAAAGATGTGGTCTTAGAGCTCGTCTACACAAAGGTATTCACTGGTTTTGTTTCAGACATAACAAGGGAAGTAGAGCTTTCCTTAGCCTTCTTTTGTGTTCTTGTCAATTTGCTACATAGGAGCTTTATGGTGGACCACCAGCAGGAAGATCGAATGGCTTAGTGCATCCTGTGCCTACTGGAAATAAAAAATCACGGATTTCAAAAAATATTCATGAATTTTAAAAAGTGTTCAAAAAATTTACGATCCAGGTGGAGCGGAGCAAACACCCTATAGGCTCTCACGATCCCTGGGGTGGAGCGGAGTGTAGTTGTGTGTGGGTGCACCGTGTAAACCTGTCAGGAGATGAAACCGGCGTGGGCATACCGCGAGAGCTATATCTCGCTCAACGCGAGACGAAAGCTCGTCTCGCCTCAAGGGTTTTACTCTCCCGTAGTTTTGGACCGGCCCGTTTTGGAGTTTTTTTTACCCCGATAGCTGGCGAACGTTTGGCATGAGTGGATGGCATTTGTGAAGGATTTAGGTGACAGTTTTAGTTGTAGAGGGGTGACAACTTTAGTTGTAGGGCTAAGTCTTCATTTTGCGAAGGCATTTTTTTTTTACGAAAATTGCCACTATTAGATCTCGGTCAAAAGGTTGTGAGCGGATTCGCTAGGATCTTCCTCACAGAGAACATCAGCTAGTTAACATTACTGTTTTATTTTCGTTGTTGGCTTTTCGTTCGCTCGATCGTTGTGTTGTTCGTTAGCTTGGTCGGGTTTTCTTCTGGGATTTTTATGTTTTTCCTTTTTTCTCTTTATGTTTTTCTCTTTTAGGTTTCTTTTTTTCTTCATGCCTTTTTATTTTTTCTGTTTTCTTTGATTTCTCACCGGGGTTTTTCGCTTCTTTCATGATTTTCGCAGGTTTTTCTTTGTTTTTCTTTTTTCTATGATTTCTTTGGTTCCTTTGTTTCTTTCTCGGTTTTTTTCTTTCTTTTCTCTTTGGTTTTCATATTTCATCATTTTTTTTGTTTTCTTCTTGATTTCACTGTTTTCACTGTTATTATTTATTATTATTATTATTTGTTTCTTAAGTTTTTATTAGTTTTCTTCGTTTCTCTTTGTTTCTTTGTCAGTTTTCATTGATTACCTTTTTTGTTCTACACATGTCTACTTTTTCAGTACACAACGTACAATTCTAGTGTACACGTGAAATAATTCGTTGATACATGTTGAACATTTTTAGTACATGTTTCATATTTTTTCGTAAGTGCTTGTTTTGAACACTTCTTAAATACATGGTCAATATTTTTCTAAATACATGGTGAACATTTTTTTAATGGTAATAAACATTTTTCACACACAATGTACATTTTTCGTACACATTAAGAACATTTTTATATAATCTTTTAACATTCTATAAATACAGAATTAACATTTTTCTAATATACCTTTTGATATCTACATTTTTTATATATATTGTATATTTTTTATACATATGAAATATCTTTTATACACGTGTAACATTTTTAAATACATGATTAGCATTCTTTATACAAATTGTACATTTTTCTTATACACCTAAAATATTTTTATACATGTTACACATTTTTCAAGTGCATGATTAATAATTTTTTGAATGGTATGAATATCTTGAATGGTTGAACAGTTTTTCTAAAATTTACATGTACATAAGAAAAAATTTAAATGGAACAACCTAGAAAGTCAAATGTTTTGACACATTGCACCAAAAAATACAACAAGCACCCGAGAGACTCCGTGCACATACCCAGTCTTTTCTCGCCGTCTAACTCTGCCACTGGTGTTGATTCACTCAATTATAGTAGAGATAAAAGCATCTCCAAGAGATGATGTAAAAGTTGGTGCCCTAAAAATGATTTTTGGGTAGCAGAGAAGGGTTTTGAGCACCAGAAAAGTTTTTGCTATAACAGATGCCCTAAAACTAGTGCCCTAATATTTCAGCCTTGGTGCTTTCATAGGGATCCAACGGCTGGGACGCCGGTAGAAGAATCTGACGGTCGTCGGGGCATCGAGCTCAGTTTTGGCTGATGTAGCTCAACGAAGCCGAAATGGTCACATGACCTCCTAGGGATGACGGCGGGGCTGCAGGTGGCCGGCGGAGTGGCGGTGGCAAGAATCGGCCTACAATGGTGGCGGGTGGGAGGCTATTCGTCGGTGGTGGTGGAGGGGGTCGCGACGGACGTGTCGGTCGCGGGTGACGGCGGGGCTGCGGGTGGCCAACGGAGTAGCGGCAGCAAGAATCGTCCTACGACGGTCGCAGGTGGGAGGCGCAATTCGACGGCAGCAGGAAGTTTCACTAGGGCGGTTGGCTGCGTGCGACTGCCTTTTCGTTTTTGCGACAGCCACTACGGGTGCTGCAAATATGCAGTACTCATAGTAGAAATTGAAGGCAGCTGTAAATTGTTTTGACGCCAAATAAAGATAGGGCATTTGCTGGAGATAGTTCTTTGGTCCCAAGTAACATAACCTTCGTCAGCCTATTATTTAATTATTTTTAGCAGAGGGTGAATTTTATTAGCTCAATGGAGCATCACGAGGATACAAACACAACAAACACACACTCAACTTCTGCATAGTTTGGATGCTCATGTTATTTAATTAACAAGTACAAAGACACATGACTCTGAAAAAAAAGTACAAAGACACATACATCATTGTCATCATCATAAATAAGTTACCCACACAAAAAAAATCAACATAAGCAAGTTTACCAGAAAACTAAGCACACCGTCCTTTCTCACATGAACAAGATGAACACGAGCACTGAAACTACGTACACCCCTCCTCAGTTCATACGACGAACACTGTAATTCGAGTAGTACAAAGAAAGTAGGACAGCAAAGAAAATATAGTAGAAGATGTAGGAGTATGGGATTGCTCGGTTTTCGGCGAGTTCCCTCCCTACAAAGACCTGCATGCACGCAACCAACGCAAAAAACAGAGCCTTCACGACGACGTGCTCCCAGCGTAGAAAAAATCCAACGCCCCAGCGCGCCCCAGCCTTGAGGTTATGCACGACGTGTTCCATGATCGGCCTTGCCGCCTCGAAACTTTGAGACGCGACGAAGCAGCCGTCGAATCCTAGTAGTATCGATTTGTGTTGTGCGAGTCGAAAGCCCATACGGTGGACTATTTATAGACGGTATATAGATATAGTAGAAAGTAGATACGGTTTTAGAAGCCGAGACGGCAACGAAGACTTACGCCGAGCCGGGAACGGTTAGTCCATATCGGCCACGCGATCCCTTATTTTCTTTTTCTGGTGATGGGCCACGAAATCCGTTAGCGCTGGGCCAGGATGCAAGAATTCACCTAGACCCGCCAAAAACTGGATGGCGCGACTATGTCTCGCTCCAAGCGAGACAGAGCGTCCGCTCCCTGAAGGCAGTGGGAAAGGCCCGGCCCAGTTGCACTGTCCGTGAGTTTTGCATTTCGTTCATTTGTTTCCTTAGTCCGTTCCTCGATTTCGCTTTTTGCTTTCTCTTTTTATTTTTTTGTTATATATTTTCGAAAACATCTAAAATATATATTTCAAACAAATACTTAAGTTTGAAAAATATTTGTGCAGTGCTAAAAAATGTTGGTGTAACTTTCAAAAAATGTTGATAGCATTTAGAAAAAATGTTTCAATACGTATTTGAAACAACATTAACACATATTCCAACAACAAATGTTCAAAAACATGTGTTAGAAAAAAAATTAATCATGCATAAAAAAATGTTAAACGTGTATAAAAAAAAATTCCAATGTATAATGGGTATAAAAATAAGTAGACATCAAAACATACATATAAAAAAATATGTTAATCATATATTTATGAAATGCTAAATGTGTATAAAAAAATGTTCCAGATGTGTACGAAAAATGTATAACGCATGAAAAAAATGATCAAAAAATATTAATTTCATAAAATGTTGATCATGTACAAAAACGTTAATCATGTATTATAAATATGTGAAATGTGTATAAAAAATGTTCCAGATGTATAAAGAAATGTAGAACGCATATTAAAAAAATTGAACATAAAAACATAAATATCATAAAATGTTGATCATAGATAAATAATGTTAATAATATATTTCCAACATTTGAAACATGTATTAGAAAATGTTTCTCATACATAACGAAAATGTACAATGTGTATGAAAAAAGTATCATCAAACAACATTTTCTTAAAAATGTTAATCATGTATTTAAAAAATGTTAAACATGTATACACAAAATGTTCGTGATGTCCAAAAAAAACTATAAGGTGTCGCGAAGGATTTGACCTCAAGCTGAGAAGGGCACTTTCGGAAGGAATTTATTATTTTGCGCTTAAGCCACCAAATACCGTGGCTACTATATCTCGCATATATCGATTTTTATCGTACCCGTGCCCAAAGGAATTTTGGCGTCGCATTTTTACTAGTCCGGCCCAGTTCTTCTCCTCCCTGTCCCGCTTGCACACCAGGGGCTCTGGTCGCTCGCTCGCTCGCTCGAGGGGTTGGCTATTGATGTTTCGGTTTGGTTTTCTTTGTTTTTTCACGGTTTTCTTTAGTTTTTCTATTTTCTTTACTTTTTCATCGGGTATTTTTATTTCTTTCTCCATTTTCATTAGTTTAAGTTCTTTATTTTCTCTATGATTTGTTCACCTTCTTTGATTCTTTCTCGGTTTTCTCTTCTTCTTCTTTTATTTTTATTTTTTCATTTTTTATCTTTGGTTTTATTTCTTTTCTTGTTTTCTTAATTTTTCTTTGTTTTTTTCACGGTTTTCACAGTTTTCATTCTTTTGCATTGATTTTCTTCGGTCTTTTTTTGTTTTATTGTTTATTTTTTGGCTTTTGTTAGCTTTCTTTGTTTTTATTTGTGATGTTGTTGATTTTCAACGGTTACTTTTTCAGCACTTGTCTAATTTTAAGTACACAATGTAAGTTTTAGTGTACACGTGAAACATTTTTGTTGACACCCGTTGCACATTTTTCAAATACACGACATCCATTTTTTTTCTTAAATACAAGTTTTGAACACTTTTTGAATACATGGTCAACCTTTTTCAAATACACGGTGAACATTTTCTTAGTGCAATAAATATTTTTCACACACAACGTACATTTTTTGTATACATCAAGACATTTTAAAATACATAAATATTATTTTTAAATACATGATTTTTTATGTCTACTTATACTCAATGTATGTTATATTTTTCGTATACATTCGGAACATTTTTTATACAAGTTTCACATTTTTAAAACTCATGATCAACATTTTTTCATGCACATTGTATATTTTTTGTGTGCAGTTTTCATATATATGAGAAACATTTTTTATACACATTTAATATTTTTCAAATGCTTGATTACATTTTTCAAATACATTAACAATTTTCAAATGCTTCACTATCATTTTGTACATACATGATAAATTTTTTTCAAACAAATTGCGTATTTTTTATATAATTTTCATATACATGAGAAACATTTTTCAATACACATTTTGACATTTTTCAAATGCTTCAGTGACATTTTTATAATATTTTGTGTAATTTTTTGTTGTAACATATATACATGAGTACTTGGAAATATAAAAAAAAAGTAAAAAAATAAAGCAAAAAAATTGAAATAAACATAAAAAACAAGGCTGTGGCCTCCGCTCGCTGGGCCGGCCCAGTCTCACGCTCGCCCAAGCGAGGCTGCCCTACGTCTCACTATAAGCGAGACATAGGCATGTCCGTCAAATACTAGCAAATCGTTAGGCAGTGCACTTCGCTAGTTTCTATGTAGGCCAGCCCATGTAGTCCTCAGCCTCACGGTTTTCTACTTCGGCTTTCTTTGGTTTTCTCGTTTTTTCTTTAATTTTTTAATCTCATTTAAAAATGATTTAACTTTTTTAAAATTTGCGACCAATTTTATCCAAATTCTTTATTTTTCTAAATTCATTAATTTGTTTTATATTTTTTGCGGGTAATTTGTTTTATACTTTTTTACCTCATTTTTTAAAAAAAATATACGTGTTAATATTATTTTCAAATGCGCGTATATGTTTGAGTTCATGATTTTTATTAAAAAATCACAATTATTTTTTGAATTCATGACATTTAAAAATCATGAAACATTTTTTCATATTCATGAACTTTCTCAAAATTCATAAATGTTTTTAAATATCATGAATATTATTTAAAATTTATGAAATTTTTCAAAATCGTGAAATTTATCAAAATCATGAACCTTTTTTAGAATCCACAAACATTTGTTCATATTTTTAAAATTTATAAAAATCTGAAAGTCTTGTTTTTCTTAAACCAGTAGTTGATGCGTTATTACCAACTAGCAAACAAGCGAGCAGAGCGAGCGAGGCTAGGCGACTGAAGTGCTAATTTGAGTTGTGGCTTGCTAAGCTTGCGTGCGAGCGTTGGTGTGCTTAAGGCGATAAATAGGAAGCCCATAGTCTGCAATCTTTGTCGGCGAGTCCGGTCCAAGGGTTGAAGAGCGGGAGTCATGTAGAGGAAGTAGGCGATCAAGTGCAAAGGTACAAAAATAAATTTGACAAACAAAAATAAGGGTAGAGCTCTGATTATAATCATTCGTCGACTTTTTTTTTTGAGATAATAATTATTCGTCAACTGTACGTACAATGGGGCTCTCCTCTTTATATAACATGGGTTTAGGGTGAATGTCCACTTTAATATTAAGTGGAGAGACTTGGTCCATAACGGGTTGGTGGGGCGCTCCACCCTTAGTGGGCTCCATCAGAGGCCCAAGTTTCCTAACACTTCCCCCTCTGACACCATATATCCATGCCTCAAAACTCCAAAAATCCCAGTGACATTTTTCTTGGAGAATGAGCGCATAATATATGTTGTTGTGTTGCATGGATTGCCTCGTCAAAAAACTCTTGTGAGAAACATAAAAAGAGTACAATCCATTAAATCATTAAGTTGAGTACTCAATCATTGGGACTGAGATTTCAACGATGAGTTTGTGAAGTTTCTCCCCCTGACCTTGCATCTCCATAAGCCTCACCATACCTATTTCATGCCCACACCTCTTGAAAGATGATATTGATAATGATTTAGTGAACAATTCAACAAGATTGTCACAAGACTTAATGTGCAAGATTGTGACCTCGTTCATCTTTTGTAGCTCATGTGCATAGAAGAACTTTGGACTAATATGCTTTTGTGAGGCCACTCTTCACATAATCCCTCTGGACTTGTGCAACACAAAGTGGTGCTAAATTCATAGATAATGGTAAGGGTTTCTATGGTGTACAACCCATATGTCTCCTGAATGTGAGCGACCATCCATCAAGCCATACACACTTCGTGATGCTTCGTACAGTGCTAAGATTTCCGAGTGGTACATAGAAGCCGGTTCAAGACTTCCATTGGACCATTTCAACGAAAACGCAGTTCCACCACAAGGAAAACATATCCAGTCTATGACGTGGAAATGTGTGGGACCAAAAATAGTCAAGCTTACTTATAAGATTTAAATATGGCAATCTCGGCTTTTGGCAGTTCACCGGCTTGACGAGTATTGCGAGATTGCCCCGAGGCACTCGAGCTGGCATGTAGGATGTATCATAGTAGTGTCAGGCACATAATCGTGCATAGCATCACCATCCTTGCATGGTAAGGGCTACCATGGAGGGAGGCGGGAGGTAGAAACATTGACGAATGGCAGGTGATTTTAATCGGGTGACCAGTCGGATCTCGCGCCGGTCGCACCGCTCGATCCCTCGCACAACTCTCCTTCCTTATGCCCCCACGTGAGTAGTTGGCCCACCCACCACCCGCGCCTCCTTCCTTTTTCTCATCTTATCCATTCTCACGCTTCGGCGCCGCAGTCAACAACGCACACTCCCTTGCCATCTTCCCACCTCCAGCCAAATATGGTGGCGATGGCCGCCCGAACCCCATGCCAATCTCCGCCACGCACGGCCACTTGTTGCGGGAGGAACGCACTAGAGCTCTCCGAGGTCGGCGCTCATGCGGGTCCTCCGCTCTCATAGATGTGGCCGGCAGTAGCGGCTGTGATTTTGCTGCTGTTTTCTGCACGCCCCGGCGAGATGGCGATGTGTCTCGTGGTGGGGCCACTGCCGCAAGCCACGTAGGGCTGTTGGCCAGCGACATGGTAGCACCTTGCCACCGGGAGGGAGATACCGCAACCACTAATGCTAAAGTACTTCCGGCGAAATCAAAAGCTGGAACCGGCGATGCAAAAGGTTACTACCGGCAAAATTCAAAGTTGGAACCTGCGATGCGAAAGCTACTACCGACGGAGAAAAATGTCGTGTCTGGTGAAATCCAATGCTTGAACCGGCGAAATCAAAAGCCGGGACCGGCGGAATGAACCCGACGATGCGAAAGCTACTACTGACAGAGGAAATTGTCCCGACCAGCGAAATCAAAAGATGGAACCAGCAAAATCGAAAGCTACCACTGGTGATGCGAAAGCTACTACCGACGGAGGAAATGTTGTGACCGACAATCAAAAGCTACTACCGGCAAAATCAAAAGGCTGGCGCGTGCTGGAACCGGTGAGGTACGGTGCTGCGACGGCGATGCCGCCCGGATGTTGCGACTGGTGTGGCACGGTGCTGGAACCGGACATCTTTTTTGCTACAACCGGCGAGGGTGTTGGCATACGACGAGGGCGGCAATTGGCACACCCGGTGTTGCGGCCATGAGAGTCGACGATGGGACATGCAGTTGGTCAACGGCGGAATTGCAATAGGTCGACGACGTTGTTGGAACCGAAATTGGGAAGCAGAGAGGTTCTTCAGCGAGCAACGAAGGGCGGTGTTGTGAGGCGTTGGGGCTCCAAGGACCAGCGGCTGTTGTCCTTGCCAGAGCCGCGCAGAGGGGAACACATGTACCGAAGGGGAGCCGAAGCTTGTGTGGTGTGGGTTCGTCGAGGAAAGATCGCGATCAGATGGGTCCCGCTAATATGATCATACGGCTGCTAGGCGACCGGTTAAGGCTGGTACCTAGCGCTGCCCTTGACGATTGAGTATTGAAGTAGGAACACGCTTTGCCAGTGTAATATGAACGAAATAAAAAAAAGATTCGTGTAAAAGAACATAATGGTAAGTCTATTATATGTATTATTAAAAGAAAATTACAAAGACACGCACATCATCATGGTGATGTAAAATTTTAATCTAAAACCAAGTAGGACATCCTTGGGTTGGAGCGAAAACCCTGCACCTTTTTAGCTCATGCGGAGAATAGGGAATTTCCAGAAGAACGCAGATTGCACTAGGGCGATAAAAAAACAGTAGAATATGCAGGAGAGTGGGAGGCCCTCGTTGGTTGCTCGGCTTTTGGCGATTCCCATCATTACATCGCTAATTTTTTTAAAATAATACATTTTTTTCATAATTTCTAGAAATAATACATAGATTTGAAAATTTTCACAAATAATACGGCCTCGGTTTCGGCCAAGCCGATTAGGTCCTGTCGGCTTGGAAGAGGCCGATTAGGGCCTGTCGGCCTAGGAAATGCCGATATGTTCCGTGATCTGACACAAGCGTACGTGCATAGGACAACTCTGTAGGGGAACGCAGCAGAAAACAAAAAATTTCCGACCTACGCACCAGCCCAGGACCACTATGGAGACTGCATACAAGGTTTGATCTTTTCGTTACCGACTCGTAGCACAGCGGAAGTAGAGTCGATGACGATCGGCGGTGCAGATCCCCGCAGCTAGGATTTTACAACCTCCCAACCGCAAGGATGTTCTCCCTCGTCAGCTCACCGGACGGATCGCTTGACAGACCTTCAGGAGGCCTCTGGACAGTCCCTTGGATAGTCCCACCGGACGGATCCTCGGACAGCCCTTCGGGAGGCCTCTGGACAGTCCCTCGGATAGTCCCACCGGACGGATCCTCGGACAGCCCTCCGGGAGGCCTCTGGACAGTCCTTCGGATAGTCCCACCGGACGGATCCTCGGACAGCCCCCCGGGAGGCCTCACGGACAGCCCTTCGGGCGGGTCACTCGGACAGCCCTTCGGGAGGACCCTCGAAACTCGGACGGTCACTCGGACAGCCCTTCTGGAGGCACTCTCGAACTAAGACCGAAACTACGATCTCTCTACAGAGTTGCACACATATGGTGTCATCTATCCAACAGGGCTTCGCCGTCCAGAACTAGTTCCCACCAGAACCCAGACAGCCTTTCGGCTCTACGAAACTATTTCGCGGGGAGGGAAAGAGAAGGCCAGATCATGCATGGCTTGTGTATGTTGAGAAAGAGTGAGTCTTTAGGCAGCCCCCTCCACCCCTATTTATAGGCCAAGCCCAAGGGTGGCTTCTCCAAGAAGCCAAGGGGAAAAATACCAAAAGGCCCTCAAGGTGGCTTCTCCAAGAAGCTACCCAAAAGGCACTTTCACTATTCACGGAAACATTTTTCCGCGACCGTTAAATCCGAAAATATTTCTGTGGGCCTTAGAATAATTCCAGTACCCACTAAAATGATTTTGTATGCGTTCCGAAACAATTCCGGATTAGTGATTTTCATCTGCGAAAAGCAACCAAAGCGGTTCCGGCAGCTCCGGAACATTTCCGGGTTTTTTCTCTGAAAAATCCCAGAAGTTCCCAGAACAATTCTGGCACCCTCCAAGAATTTCCAGGCCTGTGCCGAAACCAATTTGACTTAATGGTATACCCTGAAACAATTTTTCAGTTTTACCGAAACTATTCCGGTGCTCTCTCTCCGGAACTTTTCCGATGTCTCCGAAACTTTTCTGGTGACTTTCTCTCAGACTCCCTGTCTAGTATTCAGCAGATAGATGACCCTTAAGTGTGTGACCCTATAGGTTCGGTGAAGCATAGACATGACCGGAACTCTTTTCGATCAATGATCAACATCGGAGCCGTGGACACCCATATTGACCCCTATACCCACACGAATAAATATTCGAATGAACCTCCAGTTGTCGTGTGCTATTCCTGTTGCTTCGCGATATGTTACAAATACCCGAGGTGAGAATCATCGGCATCCTCGTGGATCAACACTTGTCCACAATGCCAATTATCTCGTTACCGGTTTTGTTCTCTTTTCTCGTTTCCGTGTTCCGGCATCCCTGTGATCAAATCACAATGTGTCTGGCCAGACGATGATGGATACCGTAACACCGAGAGGGCCCAGAGATATCTCTCCATCGTCGGAGGAGCAAATCTCAATCTTGAGCTATCAAGTTACTTGACATACTTTTCCATGAACCCGTAAGCCGCCGTAATAGCCACCCATTTACGGATGACGTTTAACAAACCCCAAAGTTCATGAAGCAAGTATGAAGAAACCCGACACTCTCATGGTCTAAGGAATTATGCAAACATTAACTTTCTCTGTGTTATTAACCATTAACTTGTCACGAATGAATCTCATAGCATAACATCAATTCGGGTCGATTCAACACAAGTGTTCTTCTAACATTGTGCCCTCAAAGTTGTCGGCATAGTCATGCCCATGATCAGGAAAACAGAACCATCATGCAACACTTGAGCTAGTCTTAGAGGCCAGACTAGGAATACTTTTTACCGTTTACTATTCCACACATGCATATGAGTCTTCCTCCGAGCCTCGTGGTTATTGCAGGCTCGAGAACCATAGCAGTTATAGCACGAAATATAAACTTAACTACAAACATGGAGATAAATAATAACACTTATTATTGCCTCTAGGGCATATCTCCTACAAGCTCCCCTTGAGCCAATCGATTGGAAACTTGCTAGCTCTGTACATGTATGATTCAAAACTTTTGAAGATAATATTTCTCAAACGGTGAATCGAAATTTTAATCCGTTTGCACCATCGTGATGTGCATGACGAACTCTATAAAAAGAGCCCAATATCATATATAGACTATTTCATAAATATTTTGTATGTCGTGGGACCCACACGTCATAGACAGGAGCTGGGATAATCCATATTTATACTATAAATATTTGGTACAAAAATTCATCAAACACTCATGTCGGGAATTGGCAGCCCGGAGAACCAATCAACGTGTGCATCTGCTGTCGTGTATCCCGGGATGGACATGAGCATATGGTAATTATGCTAAGCTAAGTAGGACGCCGGTGTAGTATTCTAATGGAATGAGAGCACTAGTGCATTTGTCACCGATCGAATGCTCCCTAATGGAATGAGAGCACTAGTACTAGCGTGCAGCCAGCTAAAGGTGGCCATGTGAGAGACAGTGCTACAACTTTCATTTGCCCGGCGTCTTTCTTTGACTCGCTTGGGGACGCGACAAAGGACAGTGATCATGCTAAGCTAGAATCTCTTTGGGAGCAGCTCTGAGCCCTATCGGCATCACCGCATCAGCATAGCCGATTGCATGCCACCCGAAACCGACTGGTGTGACCGCCGCTGGGACCGTACGGTCTGGCCACTAATCGGCATTTCCTAGGCCGACAGGCCCTAATCGGCCTCTTCCAAGCTGACAGGACCTAATCGGCTTGGCCGAAACCGAGGCCGTATTATTTGTGAAAATTCTCAAATCTACGTATTATTCCTAGAAATTATGAAAAAATGTATTATTTAAAAAAATAGCCATTACATCGACCTTCAAGAACACAACCAACGCAAAAAAGAGCAGCGCGAGCAGCGCCCAGACAACCTTCTTCCAGAGCAGACGCAGATCCATGCCCCAGCGCGCCTCCACCTGTGCCTTGAGGTTCGTCACGAGGTGACCCATGTGAATATGCTCTTCGAAACGTTGAGTCTTGAGTGCGGAAACACCCGCCGTATCGTAGTATCGATCTGTGTCGCGCGAGTTAGAACCCCTACTCCTCGTATATTTATACATACACGAAATTGTTGGGATCCGATTTCGACACGAGTTCGCCGCACTCCCGTACAGGCCCGTCTCGAGGAAAGGGGCGGCCGCCCTGGGCACCTGGTCCGGAGCCCGTATCTTTATCTTTATTATTATTATTATTATTGTTATTGTTATTATATATATATATATATATATATATATATATATATATATATATATATATATATATATATATATATATATATATATATATATATATATATATATATATATATATATATATGACAAATGTTTCCTACCATCCGGTGGTAGTTACCACCACTTGCGTTTTGTATGTTGTATGTAGTATCTATCAAATCGGAGAGTATGTATGCGTAGTATGTAGTATATAACTATATTTAGGTAGTATATGTACTAGTTTTTTGATAGTATGTATCGTATTTTGAGTATGCTTCTTTTTACGTACAAATATGTATGTATTTTATAAATATAATAAAAATCATGGGCTAACTTGTAATTTTTTCATATAACTCACTTTGGAGTATCTTATATATAGTATATGAACATACTTAAAATGATAAAGTACTATATATACTACCACATGGTAGTATATGGGACATGTGGGGTAACTACCCCTGGGTGATAAGATGTATTTTCCATATATATATATTATATTAAAGGACGGATCGTTTCTCCACTTTTTTTGGTCCATCAGGTGTTTTTAGTACATCCTCTATTTTTTCGTCCGTCGTAGCCAGCCCGACCTATCCGCTCGCGTCCTTCTGTTCAGAAATAAGGTTGATTGACTCATTAAATAATATCACCTCGGTCCATTACATTAAATCTTCCTTATTTATATACGGTTTCTGGGTATTAAGGAGGCATCTCGGGAACCAATAAAGGGAAGTGAGCAGTGGGTCCGGTTTATTCCAAATTAAAGAGGATTCGATGGAGGGAGAGACCTATATATGGTTGGCTAATTACTGAGATAACAAGGAAAGGGAAAGGCTCTGGCCTGGCATGAGACTTGGGAGTGTCGGCTAATTAACATGATGGAGGGATTTCCTGCCCTACAATGACTACTAATTACGTGACACGTTGAGGAAGACATGCATACGGAAAGAGATGGTCAGCTATAATAAAAACGTTGCATATGAAATGATGGTTCGCTATAGGTATGGAATGAAAAAAAGAGGAGGCCTAAAAAAAGGCTTAAAACAGCGACCCTAAAAGCGCGCCATTCATAGAAAATCGTTTTGTTTTTTCACTTGAACAATTTCTACAAGTGATGCTAATTTACAGCACCACTGCCGTAAAACCAAAAAATTGCGAGGAAAGCCCCAATCGTCAAAGGAGGAGAGAGCCACGCCTCCCTATATATACTAGTAAGCGTGCACGTGCAACGCACGTATAATCTAGAATAAAAACATCATTTTATCATCATGCAGGGAGCTCTTTTCATGTTGAGATGCGCTTGAAGCCGAATTATGTGCATTCATGGAGGGTATTTCTGTTGCTATCCAGCGAATGGAACTATCAGCTTGTGTAGAGATGGACTCGCTATGAGTGAGATACAGGTTAGTCTATGCGTCTTTGATAGCGGAGATCAAGCATTTGAGGTCTCTTCATATGACTCGTGTGACTCATCTCAATCAAAATCAGAATGGGGTTAGTGATGTTTGGCTAAATTTGCTAGAACTGAGAGTAGAATTGTCGTTTGGTTGGGCTCCGGGCCCACAGAGGTTATTGATTTATGTAAGGAGGATTGTAATTTTGAACTTCTATGAGTAATACAAGTTCTACCCCTAAAAAAGTCAAATCGGACATGCCAGATTGAAAAAAAGAATTGGACAACGTCCGATGCTTTTATAAAATAAATAAACAAAATGACCAAAAGGGCCATCCATAGAAAAATGAATTTTTCTACACCTGTAATTTTTTTAAGAGGAATGCATGTACTTGTTTTTGGACAACTAAATGCGTGTACTTGTTACTTGACCAAAAGGGCTATCGATCAAGAACAAGAACAAAGAAGAAAAAAAGGAAAAGAGACACACCGACGTTCCATCTCAGTTCTCCACGCCCGACGCTTCAGCATTTTGGCCACAGCTCTCTCGGTCTCTCCCCACCGCTCCCCATTTCATGGTGGCCACAGCTCTCTCTCTCTCTCTACCTCATCAGGCCGCCCCTCCCCTTCGTCCCCACCGCCGGCGCGAGGTGTCGCACTCCCCCGCTCTTCTCAGCTCCTCCTCGTCGAATTGGTCGCCGAAGTGCCGAGGATCCGCTCGAGCTCGGCATGCTCGCGGGCCGACCCAGTGCTAGGCGCTGACGGAGGCGCGAGACTCGTCTCCACCGGATCGGCTGTCGTGGCAATCGCGCATCGGAACCTCCGGTTCCGGTGCCTTCCTCTCCGTCTCGCTCGCCCGGCGCTCGGAGCATCCGCTTGTCCGCGGCTCCCACCGCCCTGCGTGGCTGCGCTACGTGCTGCCCAGTTGCGGTAGCAGTGCTGCCGCGGCTGGTGCCCCTGCAACTGCAAGCCGACGCCGGTTGTCTATTCCCCACTTCGGCACTCTGCTATGCTTATTTCCGATTTAGGTACTCCCGATTCCCCACTTTTGCTATCCTAATTTCTATCCATTCCAGTACAGTACATATGTAGCTTACCAGTTTACCAGTAGGAAAGCATGTTTTTAGAAGTTCAGGGTTAATTTTCCAAATCCAAGCTTTATAGCAAAGCAAAGAGGGTCAAGAGAAGCATAGTAGGATAATACGGGTTCACATATATGTAGTAATCTGTCACTATCAGCTAGCTCAAGTATGTATGACTGTAGGATAATGCAGGTTCACATAGATGTAGTAATCTGTCACTATCAGCTAGCTCTAATTGATATTTTTTGGAGCAGTTTCATTTGCAAATAGACCAGCTACACGCGCACACACATACGCACACGCATCCTAATTGAGATATCATATTACAATGGTCACAAATATATTAATATTTCTTACATGCTGGCAGCTTAAGTAAGCACCCTGCGCTTAACTTCAGCTAGATGTAGTAATCTGTCACAGTGAAAGTTTCCATATGGCTTATTTATCTTACATGCTGGCTGAAGTAAGCACCCTGCACTGTTAACTTCACGTAGATGAAGTAATCTGTCACTATCAGCTAGCTCTAATTGATATTGACTGGTTGCTTTGTGTGCCAGTTGCTTGATTTGAGTGGCATTCTCATGGTTTTTTTCTGCGGTATTGTAATGTCGCATTATATGTGGCACAATGCAATAGCGAGTTCCAGGGTCACAACCAAGTATGTATCTGCATTGTTTGTATCAGAAATACCTGTGACTCCATCATTTGACATCTGAACTTTGCTTATGCTTATGTCATTCTATGCACACCAGGCATGCCTCCGCCACGTTGTCATTCATCTCTGAGACGTTTCTCTTTCTCTATGTTGGCATTGATGCATTGGAATAGAGAAGTGGAAGATTGATAGTGAAACATATATGTATGCTCTCTATCTGCTTCTTTCCATGTTTGTAGTAACATATTTGTTGTTCAAATCCACAGACAGTTTTGTTTTGTAACGCATTTTCTGTACTATGCAGCCCAATGAAATCTATTTTGGCGGTATTTTGGCGTTGGTGCTGGTTGCAAGAGCTGCATTTGTTTTCCCACTACCTTATCTCTCCAATTTGACCAAAAAAACTCCAGGCGAGAAGATCTCTTAGGCAGCAAGTGAGTGTCTTATTTAGAAATTTCTTATGCGTGTTATGTCCTTTCAAGAATATACTCTTTTTACTTGCATGATGTGGGTTATTCAGATTATTATCGGTGGGTCTCATGAGAGGTGCCGTGTCCATTGTATTGGCCTACAATAAGGTAAGGTATTGTGTTTGATCTATTCCATATGTGCTTTGGGTGTAATACATGATCAAGTTTGCTCTGAGTTATTGTTTTTGATGAAGTGCTGCTGTGACTTGCTTCATTTTGCCTTGACCTTTTTTTTCTCAAGAAACTAATAAGCATACTGATAGCTGACGTTGCTAAAAGGGAAAGAAACAGCCTTGTGTATGTTTTATTGTGCTGCTGTGACCAGCTTCATTTTTCTTTAAGATTTTTTTCCCAAGGAAGTACTAAGCATACTGACAGCTCACATGGAAAAGGGAGGTCGCTGTCGCTGATAGATAACTTTGCAATTGTGAAGTTGAAATCAATGGTTCTTTAGTTGTTGCACAAACTGTCGTCGCTGAGAACATAACTCTAGTTGGACAATGGTTGCCTTTGCTGCACTGTGCAAACTGACTCAGTACAAATTCTTGGTAATTTGGTTGACAAGGAGAAGGGAAAGTTTAACCTGATGCGTTATTGAGAGACCACATGTAAGGAACCTTATAGGATCTCCACCATAATGAACTAAACCACTGACAATAAAATTTTCTTCTCGAGGCTAAAAAGTTAGCTTAACTGGGTTCTCTTTTTTGGGTGATGAAATTGTAGCAACATTGGCACAGTCTTTGTCAATACTACAAAAGAGGGGGATAGTTGATCATTGGAAACACCATTGACGCAGGCTTGATGCACAACTGAACTATAGATCAATTATCTCCTAACTTCAGTACCACCATGATCTTGTACTTGTTTTTGAAAATCATGGACGAACAACCTGTGATCTAGTACCAATTTTTGGCACAACCATGATCTCCCAAAGTGACTCACATGAGTGCTTTATGCTTTCCGCAGGTATGCACGTACAAGATGAATTTCTTCTGAACCGATTGGAAGCATACGGCAACATGGGTGGATCGATGTATTTTTTGCTTCAGAATTTTGCAAGAAAGGGGATAGGGGAAACAAGAAGAGGGGAGCTGCACCTTGGCAAGTTGGAGGCGAGAGGATCCATGACAGCGAGGCGGCGCCGCCGGGTGTAGGGACCAGGTTCGCTCGAGGACGGACAGGGGTGGCGGTTTTGGGCGTCGCCGGCGCCGGCGTCGTGGGAAGGCGGCCTGGCGGCCTCGATGGCCTGGAACTCCGCCTCGCTCGTCCGCCACATCCCAGTAGAAATCGTCGGCGTCGCTGCCGTCGGCGTCATGGCTGGGCGATGTATGGAGGTGTGGCGGCGGCGCTTGACAGAGGAAATCGTGGTGCCGATCGATCTGAAGGGCAGGACGTGTGCGGGGCAGGAGGTGGGTGGCAGAACATTGAATCTGAGCCATTGGATTGGATGGCAGACCACTGAATCAATACGTGCTGTTAGATTTCATTAGATGGAATTGATCGTGGGGTGCGGGTTATCCCGTGTACATTTTGTGGTGTGGCTGTAGGGGAATTCATGTTTGCTTTTTTAATAGTAGTAGGGATGATTCAATGACCAATACTACATACATTGACATGGAATGTAGCCGGCTAGCCCTCATCTGGTGTTTACTCATTAGAGAAGCATGGCCAGAAAGTCCAACAACGCATACATTTGTTAAGACTTTTTGCAAAGATGGTTTGCTTCGAAGAAAAATTCTTATTCATGTTAGGGATATTTGACGTGGGTCGTAAATGAAATCATCAATTATGTTTTAGGCCATGCTTATTGTCATCACTTATGATTTAGGCCATACTTATTGTTTTTTAGATCACCTCAAAAAAAACTTATTGTTTTTTAGAGAAATCATAGTGATTGGATTAGGAGTACCGGAGTGCGATGAGATTTTCTCCCGTTGCAACGCACGGGTCATTTTCCTAGTATGGATCATGATTTATACTGCTTGTTTTTCATTTTTATTTTTGAAAAACTTATCCTGCTTCATATTCCCTTGCTAGTCCTAAGTGGTCTGCCGGCCTATGGAAACTCTGCTTGATTTGTTTTGGGACCTTCTAGAAGGTTTCCTCTGGTTCCCTCGGCTGGTTCCTTCTCTGGTTTTTGTTTTCATCGTTTCATATTTGGTTTTGGTAGTTTTTTCCCATTTCTTTTAAAAGTTCATGAATTTTCCCTCAATTGCCGTGAACATTTTAGAAAATTATGGACAATTTTCAAATTTGTGAACTTTTTTAAAATTTATGAATTTTTCTGAAAATTACAAACGAATTTTTAATTCGTGATTTTTTTCAAATGTGTGAATTTTTTGAATTCGTGAACAATTTTTAAATTTGTGAACTTTGTAAAATTTCAGAACATTTTTCAAATTTGTAAACTTTTTTCAATTTTGGGAAGTTTTCTTAATATAATTTGTGATATATTTTTTCAACTGCATGATTATTTTTTCAAGTTCATGAACTTTTTTGAGTTTGTGATTTTTTTACAAAGACAAAGGTCAACGATCCGATTTAAAAAAAGGTTGAAGATGTAAATAAAAGTGTTCTCGATGTATACGAAAAATGTACATTCTGGGTGAAAAAAAGTTTATTGCCATTAAAAATGTTCACCCTGTATTGAAAAAAGTTCACCATGTATTCAAAAAATGTTAATCCTGTATTTAAAAATGTTAAATGTCTCTTATAAAATATATTAGATATATACCAAAATTTAATTAGATATATAACAGAAACAAACCCAGATAAAGTCGACAAAGAAATATTGAAAAACGAAGAAACTCAATAAAAAAAACCAGAAAAAAAAAACCAATGCAATTGAATGGAAATAGAGAAAATCAAGAAAGAAACAAATTAAAACGAAGAAAACCGATGAAAAATAAAAAAGAAACAAATAAAAAGAAACAAACATGAAGAAACAAAAGCAAAAATATAGAGAAACCCAAGAACGAAAACCAGTGAAAACAGTGAAAGAAACGGAAAAAGCTGGTGGAAATAGGAAAATGAAGAAAACCGGTTTAGAAACAGAAAAAAAAAATTAAAAAAAGGAAGAAGCTAGCGAACCTATGAAACCCAATGAAAATCTGAGCGAACGAGCGTGCGAGCGAGCCGTGAGCGATCAAAACCAGAGCAAAATGGGATTGCCCAATTGTTGGTGCAATAATTTGCCTCCTTATGTTTTGGAGATTGTTAACAAACAGTGAGGGACTAATGTGTTTGCTAGTGCACACAGAGTAACAGGTCCCTGGAGTCAAGAGGAGTTTGGATTCAAACTCCGAAGAATATTCCCTGCGTAGCAGTGAAGGTTATCACCGAAGATTATGACGACAAGAGTGACCCCTCAAAATTTGCTGATGCGAAGCAATTGATTCGGTGCTCGTCCGAAGAATATGACTGCTGCCGAGAAGATTGAAGACGAAGTGAAGACGTAGCATTCATTTCGTTGTTTCTTTTCTCTTCATTGAGTCATAGGACCACCGTACTATTAAGAGGGGTGTAGTGTTCGAAGATTTGATTCGCTGATGCTAAACCCAAATCCTATGAAAGTTACGAGAGAAATCTCTTTGTGTTCCGAGCAAATACTTGCCAGCAAGAGACTGTGATCTTCTTCGCTGCGAGAGATTTGTCTCTGACCGAGGAGTTAGCATTACTTGCTCCTCAAGTAATGTTACCGTCGCTCTCAAAATCCGACCGTTGTGAACGTGTCGGTTGGTCATTGGCTGGACCGCGTGTCCAAAATGGTCATTTCCCATCAGGGAAGGCTGCGGCTATAAATAGCCACCCCGCACCGGCGTTGTCCGGTGGCTGCTCCGTTTGATTCTGAGAAGATTGTTAAGCAACCCCCTCTCCGAGAGATTTGAGTTTAAAATCCACCGAGAGAAAACCCTAGAGCCGAAAAATTAGATAGTGGTTCAGCATCACTCGAATCTAAGTCCAGTACGCTCCGCCTATTACTCTTGAGAGCTGCGAACTCTCTAGACGGTTAGGTGTCAATTTCTTCAGAGACCAAGGGTAATTGTGGTTCTCGAAGAAGAAGTCTGTAAAGGTTCGGAGATCGCCTCAAGCATCTACCACGAGTAATCGGCATTGGTTGACGAACCAATTGTCGAGGAGAATAGGGCGAAGAGAGTTTATCTTCTGTGTTAAATCACAACCCCTCCAACCAGACGTAGTCCTTTTGCAGAAGGGCGAACTGGTCTACCAAATACCTTGTCGCCATCGAGCATCACTGGTCACCTCTGCTACTCTCTTTTACATTCGAACTGTACCATATGACATATTTCAATCATGTGAATTATCTCGATGCATGCCTCTAGTTTTCATTCGGTAGTTTGTATTCGCTCACTGTATACTGTTATCATTCGCTCCGCTGCTGGGTTCCGAGAGTTTTGATTTTTTCCGAAGAAAATTTAAAACTCCCATTCACCCCCCTCTGGTAGACATACTTCGTTCCTACAATTGGTATCAGAGCAAGGTACTCCTTGACTCTGCTCATTTTGGTCTAACCACCTTGGAGTTTAAGTATGTCTTCAGTGAGCTACAAGTCGCACCTCAAGATTCCCATCTTCGATGGGACGGACTATCCCTTCTGGAAGGAGAAGATGAAGATCTGTCTCCGAGCTATTGATGATGATATGTGGAACATGGTGCATAATGGATTCGTGGTTGAAGTGCCCCAGGTCCCCACTTACCTCGAGAAGAAACTCATTCAGATGGATGCTCAAGCCAAAGATCTTTACTGCTAGGTAACTTGTGTGGATGTGGTTTGTAGATGTCCCTCGCATCCGAAAAATCTCAGATCTAGGGTTTGTGTTATTTCTCGTACGAACGGAATGCTTAGCACGTTTACTAGTATATTCTTCGAACCTACTAGTTCGTTCCATACATTTCCTTCGACCAAAACATTTCTCAAAGTCTGCATCTACTTCATCAAACACGACTTCTTTTTCCAAATCTTCGTTGTGTGCATTCGTAACCCTATCCCCATTTTCCCTCGCATCTATCTTTGTTCACAGGAAAATGCAGTCAGTTGAGGATTCAGCTCAACCAGTGAGCTTGGTTGACAGAGATGATGTTGTTCTGGGCACTGCTGATGAATCCAAAGCTCCGAAAGCTAAGGGCCCAACGATAGGCCCATCCACCAGCAAGCGAAAAAGAACCGAGCAAAATGCCGATGAGCAAGAAGAGAATGCTCCGAAGAAGAATAGGGGTGGCAGGCAGGCATACACAAACACAACTAAGTACATCTCTCATGACCGGTATGATACTGTTCCAGGAGAAACAAAACACTAGAGAGATACGCGTCAACAATGGATTCGCCGTCACTGGGTGTGAAAGTGGTTCAACTATGAATTTGTTCATCCTCGGTTTGCTCAAAACTTTGCGTTTCATCCTCCATGGGGTGACTGCCGGGAAATTTCTCTCATAAAGCCAAATGGTCCTCAAGAGAGACCACCTCCACCACCAAATGCTCATGAGTCCTCCCTTCGAACACCCGAATCTTATCCTGATGAGCTTGCTAAGCGTCAGCGCAATGCCATCAAGCGAGCTCAGAGGGCTGAAAAGCAAAAGGCTCGTGAAGAGGAAAACCTTCGCCTTCTCAAAGATGACGTGGAGAAGAAAAAGGCCGAAGGAAAATCAGAAGGTCGTTCTAAACGCAAGCATGATCCCAACGCTGTTACGAAGAGAAAGTATGCACCAAAGAAGAAAAAGGCTGAACCAGCAGATGAGTTTAAAATGAATGATTCTTCAGCTGATGATGATGACCCTCCGCTCACCAAGGAAGAAGTTGCTGCCACTCTCAGCGAGGAAGTGAATATTACCACATCAACTGTGCTGCCTGATCTTCGGGTTAATTTGGTTCCTGTAGCACCACCGAAGAAGATCTCTACTAGAAAAACCCCTGCTACCACCGTCACTTTGAAACAGCATGTGAACACAACTCCTCATCCAGATGCTATCAATTTGAAGGATTTGGTAGTTGACACTCCTGTGAGTTCTGCAAAGCCAGGCGAAAGAATTCCCAAACCTGACTTGAAGAAAATCAAGGCGCCTACCGAGAAAGATGCTCCACAAGCTACTGCTCCGACGGAGAAGGCTTCTAAGTTTGCGCCTACCTTGACTCAGCCATTGGCTTCTAAGCCTCCTTCCGAGCAAGTTCCTATCCGGGCTGCTCCTAATGTCAAGTCTGATGCTCCTCATTACTATGATCACATATTTATCATGGAACAACTCGATAAATTTGTGGACAATCCATTCGATGGAGAAGTGGCATCTCTACCTATTCCTGCCGAAGTTATTACATAGGCCACTTCCGTAGTTCAAGAACTGAGGGAAGATGCAGTTGAGATCAACTCTCTCTCTGCCGAGCTAATGGACCTTGATGATCGAATGAAAACTGCCTCTTCAAAATTTGTCATTAAAGCACTCGAAGATTCCTACAAGGACATCAATCGCGCCAAGACTCTCCTTCATCACCGAAGATTACGCTTTCACACGGATCTAGATGAAATTGTTCGCAAGATCTGCGATGAACATCAAGCCAAAGTCACTGGGTACAATGATTTGGTCAAGGGTCACATTGATCAAGTTGCTCAGCAAAAGAAAAAGCAACGAAAGCGAATGGCAAAGAAAAATGTACCTCCTGCTCCGAAGGAACCGTCGCCTGTTCCCCAAGTTGCTCAGTCTCCTCCTGCTCCGCAAGAAAAATCTCCTGAGCCAGCTATTCCTTTGAACCCACCAGTCAAAGACTCGGATGCTCCTCCCTCGCCAAGGCCAACTGAATCAGTGCCTGTGGCATCCCCTGCTCGGGCTGATATTCCCTTGCAACAATCTGTTTCTAAGGAAGGTGAAATCAGTGGCGGATCTAGCTCCATTTTCTTGGGGGTGCCACATATTACATGAACACCATAACATCAATACACAGGTTCAATTTTTGTGTAGATTGCACTAGAAACTGGTATTTTTGTTCTAAATATCATCATGATCACACAAATCAGTCCCAGAATACACTTTACGGTATTACACAGCTAGTGCAGTCTATATGATGTAAGCTATTTTTCATTTGTGGAGGGGGTGCCATGGCACCCATGGAACCCCCCTAGATCCGCCCCTGGGTGAAATCCCTCGATCCGAGCCCCAAGCTTCTCCGGCTCACGAAGCTCCAAAAGTCTCGGCACCTCCTATTGTCGAGCAACAACAGATTCCAGTGACACAACCGCAACCACCTCCAGTGCATGATTCGGCCTCTGTGCCTAAAGTGGATGAACCTGTCCTATTGCCCACTGTCTCTGCAGCACCCTCTGTTATGCCTCATGCTCCGTCTCCACTCAAGTTATCCATCGACACAGCGACTCGAATACCAGATGTTGGTCCTTCCAAACAAAAATCTGTCTTTGCTCGCCGTACTGACTCAGTTGTATATGGTGATGAATATCTTTCTCCTGAAGAAGAACTCAAATACCCGTACCTCATGAAGAACTGCCCTTGTTCTCGTCAGGAGCAGGCGCCAAAGGACCTCTTTTCAATCGGAATGTGCATCCCAAATTCTTTCAAGCTAGTCTGTATGATGGGCCGCGCACTTCGGAATCGCCTCGCTTCTGGACTAAGGAACAAGCCATCTATTACTCTCGGGTCCTCTATGAAAGCCGAAAGATATTTCCTCACGAATATCTCGATATTCCTGCTATGCGCAATATTGGCTATTTCAATCAATTGCTTCAGGATCTGGATGATTTCTGCCTCACCAAGGTCTTTGAATTCGAGCATCCTTGGAACAGAGAGATTATTCTCCAGTTCTATGCTACACTGTATATCTCTGGCAATGAATCTGATAGTTCAAAATGGATTATGGAGTGGATGACCGAAGGAAAACGCATTAAATGCACTTCAACGGATTTTGTCTCGCACTTCCATTTCCCTCGCTTCGAGCATGGTAACACTGAAATTCGGGTCCATAACATTGATGTCATATCGGATGAAATTTTTCGGTGCACTATGGATCAAGAAAAGATTCGTGACTACACTGGTCCTCCTCGTCCAGAGCACTTAACGTTCGAGAATCAGACGCTATTCCACATGCTCTCTTACACCATTTGTCCTCCGGCGGGTATGAATCCGGACAAATCCATCTCATATGTTCTTCGAAATGCTATCTATGCAATCTCTGAGCGATACATCTTCGACGTGGAAGACATGTTCCTGCGCATTCTGAAGGATTCTGCTCAATATCCCTTCTGCATCAAGGTGTTCGCGCACTGGATCCAGAAAGTGGTTGATCATGCAATGCGCACAGTGTATCTTGCGAAGGAAAACCATAAAAGCTTCATTCCTCCTGTTCGCGATACCTTGCAAGTCATGGAAGATATTACTTCGGGCAAATCGCCTGCATCAAGCCCCCAAGACTATCACAAGCAATTTGATGGGCCACGTCTGCCTCAGCGCGACCGAAAGATTTCGCCTCAACCTCCATCGCAACTCGAAGTCAGTTTGCGTACACAACAACTGCTGCTGCAGCATATCTCTGAGGATCGACGCGAGAAAGGACATCTCGCCTCCGAGCTAAATGCTCTCAACAATCGCACGAGGATAATGCATCTGATAGCTGATGAAAACAAGAAGAGGCTCTGGAAATTGCTACGCAAGTTCTTCACCGAGAAACAACTCCTGAATGTCAATCTCCAAGAGCTCTATGATTACATTGACAAAGGCTTCACTGTTGAAGATTTTCAAGATCGGAGTACCCCTCCTCTGCCTGCTCGTGAGCCAACAACTGATCTTCTTCATCTCAAGCTTCGCAAACTGTTTGACGAGTCTGAAGCCACCTCACCGACAGTAAAACCTACCGAAGGCAATGTGCAATCCCGTGTTCCTCCTGTGGCTCCTCCAGCTATACCCTCGTCTGCTCAGCCCCAAGGTATTATTTCTGAAGGCAAATCTGATGCTGCTGAAGACGAAGACCATCCCGTCACTTTCGAAGAAGAACTCACCTCGGACAGTTCTTCCGGAGATGCCACTGATTGAACCGTGTTCTGCGTTTTTGCACTCATGTTATTCGTCACCTTTTTCTGACACTTGTTGACAAAAAGGGGGAGAATTACATCAAGTCTCGATAGATTTGCTTTCTGTGTTTCGATTGGTTTTGGTTTCATGCGAGTTTGCAACTTCTGGTTTAAGTTTATCTGTACTATGTTAACTTCTGTGCTGTAATGTCTATAACCCCTGCTGCTGCACCACTTCTCTCAAAGCATTTGTCTTGCAGGTGGAATTTTTATCAGAAGTTATAAATGATTGCACTACGATCTCGATGGATTATATCCCATCAGTGCGAATCAAATGTCTCGAATGATTGAAATTTCCTCCATATTATTCAGTACTTGCAGGAGAATTTATCTCATATCTTTCTTCCCTGCATACATTTAGGGGGAGTCTATTTCATCTTCGAGCAAAGTAACACTCACTCACTCTTGTTGGAATTGCTTTTCACTTATCTATCTTCACTTCGATGATTATCTATTTTGTCATCAATCGTCCAAAAAGGGGGAGATTGTTGGTGCAATAATTTGCCTCCTTATGTTTTGGAGATTGTTGACAAACAGTGAGGGACTAATGTGTTTGCTAGTGCACACAGAGTAACAGGTCCCTGGAGTCAAGAGGAGTTTGGATTCAAACTCCGAAGAATATTCCCTGCGTAGTAGTGAAGGTTATCACCGAAGATTATGACGACAAGAGTGACCCCTCAAAATTTGCTGATGCGAAGCAATTGATTCGGTGCTCGTTCGAAGAATATGACTGCTGCCGAGAAGATTGAAGACGAAGCGAAGACGTAGCATTCATTTCGTTGTTTCTTTTCTCTTCATTGAGTCATAGGACCACCGTACTATTAAGAGGGGTGTAGCGTTCGAAGATTTGATTCGCTGATACTAAACCCAAATCCTATGAAAGTTACGAGAGAAATCTCTTTGTGTTCCGAGCAAATACTTGCCAGCAAGAGACTGTGATCTTCTTCGCTGCGAGAGATTTGTCTCTGACCGAGGAGTTACCATTACTTGCTCCCCAAGTAATGTTACCGTTGCTCTCAAAATCCGACCGTTGTGAACGTGTCGGTTGGCCATTGGCTGGACCGCGTGTCCAAAATGGTCATTTCCCATCAGGGAAGGCTGCGGCTATAAATAGCCACCCCGCACCGGCGTTGTCCGGTGGCTCCGTTTGATTCTGAGAAGATTGTTGAGCAACCCCCTCTCCGAGAGATTTGAGTTTAAAATCCACCGAGAGAAAACCCTAGAGCCGAAAAATTAGATAGTGGTTCAGCATCACTCGAATCTAAGTCCAGTACGCTCCGCCTATTACTCTTGAGAGCTGCGAACTTTCTAGACGGTTAGGTGTCAATTTCTTCATAGACCAAGAGTAATTGTGGTTCTCGAAGAAGAAGTCTGTAAGGGTTCGGAGATCGCCTCAAGCATCTACCACGAGTAATTGGCATTGGTTGACGAACCAATTGTCGAGGAGAATAGGGCGAAGAGAGTTTATCTTCTGTGTTAAATCACACGCCCTCCAACCCGACATAGTCCTTTTGCAGAAGGGCGAGCTGGTCTACCAAATACCTTGTCGCCATCGAGCATCACTGGTCACCTCTGCTACTCTCTTTTACATTCGAACTGTACCATATGACATATTTCAATCATGTGACTTATCTCGATGCATGCCTCTAGTTTTCATTCGGTAGTTTGTATTCGCTCACTGTATACTGTTATCATTCGCTCCGCTGCTGGGTTCCGAGAGTTTTGATTTTTTCCGAAGAAAATTTAAAACTCCCATTCACCCCCCCCCCCTCTGTAGACATACTTCGTTCCGACAATTGGTATCAGAGCAAGATACTCCTTGACTCTGCTCATTTTGGTCTAACCACCTTAGAGTTTAAGTATGTCTTCAGTGAGCTACAAGTCGCACCTCAAGATTCCCATCTTCGATGGGACGGACTATCCCTTCTGGAAGGAGAAGATGAAGATCCGTCTCCGAGCTATTGATGATGATATGTGGAACGTGGTGCAGAATGGATTCGTGGTTGAAGTGCCCCAGGTCCCCACTGACCACGAGAAGAAACTCATTCAGATGGATGCTCAAGCCAAAGATGAATTTTTTAAATATATATATTGAATAATTTTTTAATATAAGTTGAACATATTTCAATATATGTTGATTTTGTTTGTTAGCGTATGGTGAACAATTTTTAAATAGTCAATGCATATTTTTAGACACACGATGAACAGTTTACAAACGCACACTGAACATTTTTCAAATACTTAGTGAACATTTTTTTCAAATATTTTTTATATATTAATTTTTGAGTAAAATGCATGTGGTCCTAATTCTTTCACCGAAGTGTCAACTGAGTCCCTATTCTTTCAACATGCACATCCAAGTCCTAAGTCTTAATAAGTGATTCGTCTGAGGTCCTAAACCGTCTGACCCGTGTTGACCTGCCTGCATGGCGCTTTGACCAGAACCATGTTGACAAGGGGGCACGGTGGTAGATTTCGTGCGGCTCACTGTTGGGCATTTAGGCAAATCACCCCTTATAAGATGCCTCCTTCTCATTCCCAGTCCCTAGGTTTTCTCCCACACTCTCTTCTCTCTACTAGCGGGCCATCGCCATGTCTGCTGCTGCAAGCTCGTCTACTGGGAACTGACGCGGGAAGAAGCCATTGGGTGCATCCATGTCGCTGTTAGCGTCATCTCCACCGCATGCAGTAGCTCCTATCTCGTCGCTGCTACCACCGGGGACGCTGTCGTTTGTGCCATGCCATTGCTGCCGATTTCGCATAACCATTCACCTTGTGTCGAAAACAGACGCCTATTCTGGACATGTGTTCTACAAGTGCCTCAGTCACCGTGTAAGATGCATTTTTGCTCTTTTTTGTTCATCTGGAATGCATCATCCTCCCTCTGTTTCTTGTTTGTTTGGTTTTTGTAACTGATTGAATGCAATCGTTGCCAACATTACTACTGGGAAAATGGACCACGCTACATGGATTTCATGGTCCGAAAATGGAAAATTACCCTTGCATTTAGCATTTGTTAATTTGGCTGGTTTCATTGCTAGTGATGAAACATAGGAGGAAGAAGATTATGGACCAAAAAATTAAAGCAGTGTTGATTGTCTCGTGATGGCAGATGTACTCAAGAAAATAGATGGGCTATTTTTTTCTCTGTAGGAGTTTTTTTTTCAATGCAATTTTGTTATTGATTGTAATCATGGTGTATGCAGTTGCTAAGAATTGATGGAGTAGGAAATGAGAACTTGGATTGATGTATGCACTGAGTGCATGGGTATTGAGATTTTTCTAAAAGAAGGCGATATTAGTGATCTCAACCCCATTGTATTTAATTTAATAGACTCAATAGCACTTGTAGATAGAGTTGTCCAGAGAAATGCAGTTGGAGGTGATTGAGATTATGACAAAATTGGCTGTGCGATACATGGTATATTGCATTATGCGTGTTCCATGACCTCGTCACTAGATACTGCTTTATGTGTGTCACTGTGACTTTGTCACCCCTTCCGAGTTTATGCCGACGACTCCGTTGGTTTACGAATGATCTACCTGAGTTTCGACTCGGATCGGCTATGAGTTGGTTACCATCTATAGTGTCAACACTATGATGAATATTATTTGGCTTTCTCTTGAGGGACTGTGTATGTGGGAAAAATATACTGATCGTTGCACTCTAAAAAGACAAATCTTGGTCCATAGTATTCGACTTAATCCACAACAAAACCCCTCATTTGCATGTATAATTTCTTTGGCATGATCCCGTCACCATAAGACAAAAGTTTCAGCAAGCAACGACTGAAGGGGTGCTTGCGAGCCTTGGTGAGGCGATACTCGTTGGTGTTGGTGAGTTACTCTAGCATCGTTGTGTCTTTTATGTACCTTTCACTCTCTTAAACATTGTTTTTGTGCAAAGTCCTTCTAGGTGTTCCTGGCAAGCGGGTGTTAGCTAGACGAAGTAGAATAATTGCTAGTTGATTACTTTGTCTAAACTAATGAAAATTTTATGTTAATTATCTTGAGCTAACTGCTTGCATAATAACCATTGTCACCTCTACAGCTATGCCAAGTTTTCAGGTGAAGAAAGTGGTGAGCTATTTAGGCTTACCATCGTAAGTGAACAAGGACATTCTCTTTATTTCGGTTTAAACAACTGAGTTCCTTCTAGTTTTGTTTCTTGCTTGAGGATGATCAAGGGTTAAGCTTAGGGAGGTTGATGGATGTATTTTTTACACTAATTCCGCCATTGTTTAAACCAGATAATTCTGGATATCCATGAAAATCATTCTGATCTTATTACTAATGACTAATAAATGCAAAAGATTGCAAATCCCTTTGTGTAATTTGTTTCCGTAGGAAATGGACCATAAAAGGGAAGGGAACGAAGATATGCATGGAAATATAAGTGTGGAGATCTAGTCAAGCCAACTGGACACGTCACAGAGGATCCAAGGGAGAAGACAACATCTGGTCCAAGCGTGCCCGCTCATACCATGCGCAAACAGCTCTATGACGGTGTCCTTGCCACACTTTATAAAAGGCCACAGACCCCATTCACAACAGAATGATCGCCAAAAGAAGCTAAGAGTCGCTAGGATCAGCATCAACATTCCCAAAAACCCTAGCGCCACTGCCATCTCCAACTCCATAGTCATTCCCTTCATAGTTAGCCATACTTGTAACTGATCCATCGCATACGGCGACATTGTAAGACTCTATACAATCATTCTGCTTTCATCGATGCCATCTACAATGTTTTCAATTTTTGATGTGATAGTAAGATGTGTGAGTAATCCCCTCGAGCCATGGGTTGAGGCATAGCCTTGCAACCCTATGTACTTGTGCACATGATCGTTGATATTGACTTTGCTTAATTGAACGTTATTTGTATGTGTTATTCGCAACGGATTTGTCTCTTGTATTCTTCTCATTCTAAGACTCCACAGGTACCTGGAATCCCTTAGATCAATCCCGGACGAGGTAAAGTGCAGGGACATGTGGAAGCCTACACCAAACACCGGTGACAACAAGGATTAGTATGGTAGTCGAAAGCAACTCCATGGGAACCATAAGGTGCAGTCATTAAATGCCCAATGCGTTGGCCTTGAGAAATCCTTAATAACTTAGGTAACCCCGCTCGTCGGTAAGGGCTTTGAGTGGACAATAGTCTCAAGATGCAGGATGCTAATCGGTTGTGACGTTATTTGGACGCATCCCCCTCATGTATACGTTGAGAACATGTCTTAACAGTGTCTAGCAAGACTATGTTGGAAATCAAGACAAGATCCTAAGTGCAAGTATAAGGTTGTAAGTAAATTCTTCATGCCCAGGCCTATTTCCATTTTATTGGTCTCTCTCCATTCAGCTTGTGATATTCGGTCAAATAAACTGAAGCCTATTATGAAAAAAATAGCTTGCTTGAATCCATGTCTACTAACAAAGCTTCCCATGGGTTCGATACCCAGGGTCACCCTTGAAGAAAGAGGTGAGGACTATCTACATCCGAAACCAGATCAGAGGTAATCACATCCCCCACTGACACACGGTATCCTTCCCAAACCCGACGTATGCCACGCATAACCGGCCTGGGCAACAACAAATCGAGCAAACCGAGTAACACAACGAATAGAACCAACCTCCACAGCGACATCCTCACCGGCCACCAACAACAAATCAAGAGAGTAGTCGGCACAATGCAACCAAAATTGTCGACCGTCCACCACCCTGACAATAACAAATGTATGAACAATGCGGGCAACAGAAAGCGAGCACACCGACGTCAGGTAGCACGAACCGAGAACCGGCCTCCACAGCGACATACCCACGCCCACCGAAACACAACGAGAGTAAAGTATTCGGCACACCAAAACCGGAAGCTATAGACCGTCCACCACCCCGACAACAACGCAGGAGAGATACCCGACATAGCGTGACCCAGTGTAGGTTAATAGCCGAGTAAGGCACGACTACACCACCTGGGCAACACAATGTTGGACAAACCTAATACCATGGCAGGATCTCGCGTAGGTCGCATTCGGATGTGGAGGGGCTTTTGCTACCCGACCTCTTTTCCAAGACAACTTCATCTTCTTCCTGTACGGGTTGCCCATTGAGATCAGGCAACCTGCCAGCTTCTTCCTCACCCTCATTGGTGGTAGTATGTTCAGGTCAATGGCCATGGATAGTGTGTGTGTGGTGTATTGTTTGGTTCGTGTGAGCTGGCTTGTGGTTGGGTTAGACGCTTGGGCTGGAAATTTTAAACAAGATGCTTCCTTCTAATTTCTAAAATCTGGCGCCAACTATGTTGTTTTACAAGTGTAGCTGGTGTGAACAGTGAAACTTGCTGGCGGGAAGTATACCTGGCCATCCCTCGGGCCGGGCCGGGCCTACCAAAGCCCGACGCAGAAAACCTAGGCCCGAGCCTGGCCCGGCCCGGCCGTCGGGCCTAAAAATCAGGCCCAAGCCCGGCCCATCAGTCATAAAGCTCGTCGGGCCTCGGGTCGCGGGTCGGGCCTCTTCCTTAAATTGCAAATACGATAGGCCCGAGCCCGGCCCGGACCGGCCATCGGGCTCAAAATCTAGGCCCGGGCCTGGCCCATGGGCAAGGTCGGGTCGGGCCGGGTCGGGCTTTTTCGGGCTGGGTCGGGTCGGGCCGTCCGGGCTAGGTTGCCCATGGCCAGGTATAGCGAGAAGTGAAGTTGTATTTTTCTTGTGATTTAACGAGGCATGCACATTAATTGTAACTAGAATTGAAGCAACACCACTGTTGCCGGTGGCTTAAATGAGGGGAGGAAGGGGTTTTCTGCAAAAAAAATGTTAATTTGTCTTAGAATAGCTAGACGTGCACTCTTATGCGGACGAAGGGAGTATGATACAACTCTCTGGTGAATCCAAAATAGAACAACCATGGTAATTTGGTAGAAATTGTGTGTTGTTTGGAAATTTTATCTAGATAATGTAACCTTATTGCAGCAAGAGGGTAACTAAAAAAGAATGGACGCAAATTCATCTAGTCAATTTCGTCTAGAGGAGGAGAGAAGGTCTTGGGTGAGCAGCGGATGCTGCCGTTGGTCTGCAACATGAATATGTGTGAGCCCGACATACTCGACAGTGGCGTCCGCACCGTTCAACGTCGACGCATACTACCCCAACACAAGAGGCTCCAGCCCTTGAAAAGCAACCAACCAATTCGATGTTAACGGGGTCGTGTCATCCTTACTCCTGAAATTCGATGTTGACGGTAGATTCTCGGCGACATTTTTTCGTTTCGATTTGGTGGGTTTTTGGGGTTATGGTTGTTATGTCGGTGCAAGGCTACAATTCATTTTCGCGTTGGGGTGCGTGGTGCGGCATGTCTCTTTATTAGGGAGGATGTCTCATGGTTTTGTCTGTTTTTCTTGTTGCTCTATGTTTGTTGACCTCTTAGTATGATCGCTTCACTTAAAAACAATAGGGACATCATTAGCTAAAAAAAACAATCACTCTTGGGGACAAACGGCGTGGCAAAGCGCACATACACTTCTAGTAAATACACTATGCTCCCTACTTTTGGAGCTCTCTCATTCAATTGAGGTATTCAAGTTCGGATTTGGTCCACGATTTTGACTGAGGTTATTTTGAATTTGGTTCGTAGTTTTTATTCAATTGAGGTGTTCAATTTCGGATCTGGTTCACAATTTTGATTGGGTGAACGATTTGGATTGAGGTGTCCAACTTTAAATTCAGCTCATGATTTTGACCGAGTCCATGATTTCTATGTGTTTGTTGCTGTATATGTTTGTTGATCCCTTAGCATGATCCAAATTGCTTGTTACTAATGTCACCCCACCGTATATACATGTTTCTCCAATTGGAGAAAAAGAATGCTATTTATCCAACGGTAGCCGCAGGCACAAGACGAGATAACGTACTAGTACACATGGTCTCCAATGGGGAGAAAAATGACCAAGTGTTGCATGCCCTAAAACTTCTATCATCCTATGAGTGTAAACTACCATTATATACAGTATATGGTCCTTTCTTCAGTATTCCACACTGCAGATTTCGTTACTTTTAGTCTTGTTGTGCTGGCACTGGTAGGAGCTCATGACACTCGGCTTGTCTGGAGCTAGCCTCTTATCAGCTTTCCTCTAATGCATCTTCTTTCTCTAGGGCTTCAGCTCTCTTCTTCTCCAACTTCTGCATTGAGTTCAGAAACAGAAATGTGAAACTGCAGGTCCACTGCCAAATGTAAATATTCAATGCAGTGAACTGAAGTATACCTAGATTTTGTCATTTTATCCCTGGCATGTGCAATCTTATTCTTCTGCCATTGATCAATCTGGGCTTCTTTCTGATTCAGCCTAGTTGATTGAAGTAACATCATAAGTGCTCTGTGCAGATAAGCTACAAAGAACTACGAGTATAAATTTGAACAGACAGATCCAAAAAAATTAGCTCATGAACTCTATACAACTCTATACATGATGAGTTGATAACGGGTCAGCTGGAATTTTCTTTTCAACAAACTAGACAGTCACAAGTCACAAACAGTCCAATAATGGATCTATTCTGTTTTATTCCAATGTAAGATAGAGTTTAGCGCAAAGTGTTCCTTTATGATAACACATTATGCTACATATGATCATTTCCCAAGCCATTTGATTCCTCGTCATCATTGGCTCAATACAACTATTCTTGTTATATGAACAGTTCTTGATTCTGAGCAACTCCCTAGTTAACTGCTAACAAATGCATGTTAAGAGGTACATGGTAAAAGATGAGATAACAGGGATTACTTGTCAATGAGCTTTTCAATCTGTGCATCCTTCTGTTTCATCGCAGGGCCCCGGAGCCGTCTCTCCATCCTTTGCACTGCAGCCGCACAATCCTCGACCTCTGAATGGTCAAAAGCACAACCATCATCATGATTGCTTCCCTCATAGGCACTATTAGACTCGAAGTTCCAACCACGAGCTGAAACAATACAGAATTGTCTCAAATTCATGTTCTGCTGAAAAACTGACAGGTCTCAAGAGATTTAAGCCAATACCTGAGGATACACGAGATGACAAAGTATCATCCTGCCAGTCCTTCTGATCCACTGCCTCATCTTCCTCTTCACTTACTTTAGGCAATCTCCATCCATTGACAGCATCAGTTGCTAGCTCTTGTTCCTGAAGTAGTTTGGCTTATTAGCATCTCTCAATTACTTATGCGCCGTGAAAGATCAAATGGACAGAAAGCATGACTAGCTGGACACAAAAGTGGAAGCAACATGTAATAATTATATGGAACCAGACACAAAATTATCCTAATCTGTTTGGTTGATATTGAAGATTAACATTGATATTACTGAGATAAGATGACTAATTGCAAATGTGATATGATTCAAATTTAGCAACAATCCTAAATCGCAAATGTGCAACCTTTGCTGCTTGGCAGTTAATTATCATTAGGAATTTCTAGTCAACTCCTGCAACATCAATGAATCAAGAGCCCAACGAAATTTAATACACTGCTTAGAAATTGAGGCATTTGTTCAGCAATACAAGAAACTCAACAATTCCATCTAAGCAATCACATCTGCTCAAGACTTAAACAATGAATCGATGGAGCCGAGCACAGTTCAATGGAAGGGAAAAGACATAACACAATTCCATCTAGAACCTTTGATTATCTACTTTTCAAGCGAGAACCTGTCAGGAACAACCCGAAAGAGCACCAAGAAGGCAAGAACACGGAAACCAACCTGCTGTGACGTGACGAAGGAGGACGTGTGACCATCGTCGCGGCGTTCTCCGCCGTCTCGGCAGCCGTCGTTGCCTTTGCTGCTAACGGGTCTGCATATGGGCGACGGGCAGGCCGCGCGGTGCGCGGTGAGGGAGGCGGCGCTCCAGGCGGCGCAGCAGCTGTATGAGGAGGCCGGGTGGCGGCCGTAGGGGGCACCGCGTCCGCCCATGGCGATGAGCATCTGCGCGCTCCACCCCACGGACGCCTCGGGCTCCTTCTCCGGGTCCGTGTCGGCGTCGAAGCGAGCGGGGGAGGTCTCCGGCGAGACGCGGGAGACGCAGGGGAACGGGGTGGTGATGCTGCCGCAGGAGGAGAAGCCGTCGAGGACGGTGGCCATCTTCTTGGCTTCTTGCTCTGCGTACGCCTCCATGTGTTGCCCTTCTCCGCCGGGGCTTGCCTGGCACTTGCAGAGATTGATTATTAGATCCCCAACCAACAAATAAATGCAACATTGGGAACCAGAATCAAGAATCTAAAACCCCGCAAGAACCTCCAAATAAAAGCCACCAAGAACGAACCTCGCCCTGCGGATCCAGGGACGGGACCGGCTGCTCGCGCAGGAGGGTGCCGCGCGAGCCGCCGCCGTCTCCGCCGTTTAGTAGCCGGGAAGCAGCCGCAGCAGCATCGCTACTACGGCCGCCGCCACCACAACGCGAAGGGCCTCGAGCCCCGAAAGATGGGGAGGAAGAGTCAAGAAGATGAAACCGTAGTGGCTCATCTCCGCTAGGAGGAGCAAGAGTAGGGGGAGGAGAGCAGCGGCGAACGGACGCCATTGAAGAATTTCCCGAGAAGGAAGAAGGGGGCGCCAGGAAGAAGCGGGGCGGGGTGGGCTTGGGTCTCGGGCGGGCCTGGGGATGGGGATGGGGGGTCTCGTGTCGTCAGCGGGTGGGGTCTCGCCGTCTGGGGCGGTGCTCTCCTATTTAAAGGCCGCCGCCCACGAGTCGCTGGCTGGCCTGTTGGCCTCGTGATTTTTTCCTTTTCGTTTTTCATTTCCTTTTTATTTTTATTTTTATTTTACATTTTCGGGTACTTTTATTTCTCCTATTTTTTACTTTGACAGTGAGGTATTTCTATGTTTTATTTTAGGAAAATATAAAAAATAGAATTGTATGAACATATATTTTGACACGTATACAAAACTTTATGTTATCACACATATGAACATTTTTTTTCCAAATACATAAACGCTTTTGAAACACATGAATATAGATTTTATACAGGAATATTTTTCCAAGGTATGAGATGCAAATTTTATTCCAAACACATAAATAGGTACATATTTTGTTTTTTTTGTTTTTCAATACATTAATTTTTCACATTGTTATATTGATTTATAACATTATTTAGCATTGTTTGATGTGTCAAGAGAGAACGGGTGACGCGACGACTATTAGAAGAGGACGAAATCGAGTCGCGGCCAAGGTACAACGGAGTTCTCAGGAGCAATATCAAACTCCTTTACTTTGGTGATGCTTTTGTAGAAGTTAACACTTGTAGAGTAGGAGTCGACCGCTCAATGTATCACTGTTCGGTACTATCTTAAGTTACTATTTACTCTCTCTGTGCTAGAATAGAATGCATATTTTCTATCATCAAGACAAGACTTCAACAAAAAAGTGTCGATGTGTTCTTGACATGCTAATAGAGTTCGTCAAGGTCATGTCTTATAGGATTTCTAACTGAATTCTAATACCTAAACCCTACAAAGTTAGCCCGAAAACTTACCCCCCCCACCCCACCCAAAAAATAACGAGGTATTGTAAGGCTGGTTTCTGATTGATACCCAAATACTGAACCTAAAACAGAAAGATGATTGAATTCTCCTGCTTTATGCATCCATATGGAAATTGCCCTTGGCAAGCAACATAAACTTCATAACTAGCTTCAGTATTGCATAAACAAAAGTTCTTAACTTCTCAATTTGAGCTACTCATTGAAAATCATTGGTCAAATTAACAAAATATATAAGTACTAATTAAACATAAAACACTAATTAGTTCATCACAAAAGACTAAAACTATAAATAGAATATTAGCTAAGCTTCTTCACCATCGGCCTAGACCTCATTGTTGTTGATTGAGACGACAATAACATTGGTGCCGCCGTGGGAACTCCTTGCATGTCGCCGCTGCCACCTCCTCCCCGGTTTTCGTTGTCCCCTCCTTGTTGTCAGCAATTTCATCATGTAGCTAATCCCAAGCATCATCATGGGCGTTCCACAACGCCTCATAGGTGATGAAGTGCTCGTAGTAGAGGAGCTTGCCGCAGTAGGCGGCGTCTTCAACTGTGTCCCGCTTGTCGGCGGAGCAGCTTGTCAATGGATCCAGAGGCACGGACGCGAGGGGCAACATCTAGGATCGATTGAAGTCTAGTGGGGGGGGGGGGATAGACTAACATAACAATGCCTAGTCAATTTTTTAGTATTGATGGCAGATTTTAACTTAGCTAGAAGGTTGCCTAGAACATCCTAGAGATGCAAGTATACGAAAGAGTGAAGAGTGGAAGCTAAACTTGACGCAAGTACAGGGATTCGGGACAAAGGCCACAAACGTTGATTTTTTCTTTGGTTCGGATAGTTGGCGCTATCCTACTCCTCATTGGTAGAGGTTCAAATACCATAAGTTCTAAGACTTGAGGAGTTATGGAACTTGGTTTTTGGAGTCGCCTAGGTTCTACATAGTGGACTAGATTATCATTGTGCGCTACAGTTTGAATTCTAACCATTGGCCGTAGAACTAGGTTCTTTTGTGTCTCTCAAGTTGATTGACTTTTGGACCAATGGCTAATTTTTCGTGTCATGGCTATGAATAGCCCCTACCCCCTTGTGTTCGAGTTGGATTCCTGAGTGCTACTTTGCTCTATATGCAGTGAGTTTCCCATTCCTCCAATAATGAGAACAATCTATGTGAAGAAAAACCTAAGAGAAATATGATTGAGTTCTGATTTAGCATCACTGCAAGAACACATCCGAGCCTAGAAATCGAGCTTTTTACTGGTGAAGAATTGGCCTCTTCTAGACAGTTAGGCATTGATTTGTCATTATCCAGAGTGTGGATTCTTCAGGAACAAGTTCGTACTGGTTTGGAGATCACTGCAAGATCTACCATAAGTGATTGAGTTCTATGGAACTTAGCTCAAGGAGATTCCTCGTATGTCTCAAACGTACATATAATTTTTATTCTGTTCATCATATATTCATATCATTAACTCATCAAAACAAGACTTTAACAAAAAAAAGTGTATGTGCGTTCTTGACGTACTAACAGAGTTCGTCAAGGTCATGTCTTAGAGAATTTCTAATTGAATCCTAAAACCTAAACTCTATAAAGTCAGCCCCAAAAATTAAGCCCCCCCCCCCAAAAAAAAACTAGGTACTGAAGGCTAGTTTCTAATCGACAGCCAAACACTAAGCCCAAAAACAAAAAAATTAATTGGAATTCTCCCGCTTTGTGCATCCATATGAAAATTCCACTTGACAATCAACATAAACTTCATAATTAAGCTTCATTGTCGCATTAACAAAAGCTCTTAACTTCTTAATTTGAGCTACACATTGAACAACATAGCCCAAAAAAAATCTCAATACTAATTAAACACAAAACACTAAGGGCATGTTTGGTTGCCATCCACACTTTGCCACACTTTTGTGCCACAAGTGTGGCAAATTGAGGCAAATGTTTGATTGCAGCCACACTTTTTCAGTCACATACCCCACTTGTCATAGACTCAGTTGCTAGCCAACTTTTGCCACAAGTGTGGCGACCAATTTGGCCACCACAAAAACTGTGGCATGCCATATTTGTGGCACACAAGTGTGGAAAGTGTGGATGGCAACCAAACATGCCCTAATTAGTTCATCACAAAAACCTAAAACTATACCTAGTAAAAAAAATCCTAAAACTATAAACATAAGTTTAGCTTAGATTCTTCACCACCGACCTAGGCCTCATTGTTGTTGGACGAGGCAATGATAACATCATTTGGCACCCCTACCGGGAACTCCTTTCCTACCTCCACTCCATCCTCCCCCTGGTTGTCGTTGTCCCCTCGTCATCGGCAATTTCATGTTTCAGTTCGTCCCAAGCATTGTTGTGGTCCTAAGCATATGGCTGAGGGTACGATATCAACGTGGACCATTCCTTACATCACGAGACAGCCATGTAGTGTGCCCTTTAGCAATGAATATAAAACTAGACCCACGCTGTTGCATAATTAAGATCAATGTAGACTGGATGTCGAGCACAAAGGCCCAAACTGTGTGGCTTTGACCCTTGCAAATATGTGCAGTCTTGGGTGACCCTCCGGCAGTACGGTCTTTTAAACATAGACGGAGGGAGTACATGGTAGAATTGTGACGTGCAATTCCTTCGATCAAACTTCTGCCACTTTTTTGCACGTTGCTGAAAATCGCATGCGACTCTCCTTTTCTTTTCTCATGAGTAAATCTTTTTTAAAGGAAAGCCTCATGGCATTTGTACCTTTATAAAAGTCTGAAGACCCGCAATAATACTATGCCACGTGTAGGATGATCCTTTCTTATTGCCTACTTGAGTAAATTTCCATCTAGATAATATTTGGCTGTAAGAACCCTTGCACATAGTCTCGGGATGAGTTAACAGTATCCAACTCTGTTTAGCAAGCATGGCTAAACTGGAAGCATGAAGATCTCTAGAGCCCATGCCTCCTTTAATTTTATACACACTTTTCACCATAAAAACCAATGCATCTTTTTTGGTCATTTGTACCACCCCACCAAAATCTTGTCATTGCATCTACGATCTCCTAACACACATTCTTTGGTACTCCCTCCGTTCCATATTAGTTGTCGCTGATTTAGTACAACTTAGAAATAGCCATAGCAAAATCTAGGATGGACTGGATAATTGCCTTCATGAGGATTTCCTTACCCCCCCCCCCCCCACCCCATTGAGAGTAGTTTCTACGCCCACCCCTTTAGCCGATTAAAAATTCTCTCAACTATGTGAGTAAAAATGCCACTTTTGTCTAGTCCAACCATTGATGAGAGATACCGAGATATCTGACAAAGATTACTTCTGTCATAATATTTAATTCTGCACATATTTGGTCTTTAACTTCTACACGGACATTTGGACTGGAACAAATATTACTCTTCCTATCACTAAACAATTGTCGAGAGCTCACACAACATTCATTCAATAATTGTCTCATTGAGGTTGCATTAATTATACTTGCCTCCATAAGGATTAGGGAATCATCAACAAATAATGAGTGAAAAATTGATGGTGCATTCCTGCACGCCCAAACACCTTCAATGCCACAAACCTCCTCTTTATGTGTCAAAGCACTAGAAACCCCTCTGCACAAATTAATAACAAATAGGGTGACAAGGGATCTCCCTGATGAATCCCCCTAGTAGGGACAAAACCTTTCGTTTCTTGATCATTGAACCACACCTTATACTTTACAAAAATAACACAAGCCATCAAAAGATCAACAATGTTTGTGTGAAACCTATGACATCCCGGCTTAATAGGAATGATAGACTACTCATATCAACAAGGCGCACCTTCTTTTCCGGAAGCCCATCCGAAAGGAACCTCAAAGTTAAGTGTGTTTGGCTTGGAGCAATGTGAGGATGGGTGGTCGACAGAGAAGTTGATCTCAGGTGCACACGAGCGAGGACAAAGTGTGAATTTAAGAGTAGTGTTGGTCTGTGGGGCCAGTCTAGATCCCAAGCGCAACAGTCAGGAACCCGTGAGTTTGGCCGGTGCATTACAAAACCCTAGCTAGATCAACATTCTTTCAAAGAGCTTACATTGAACTCTAACATAGGGTTTATGCATGTCATGTTTTACAACACAGTATTCAACTTTTGCCTTAATCTTATTTTTATTGTGTGTAAGCATTCATAAGCCATGCAAAGTATTTTTGTTCCTGGTCGTCTGATCAATGATAATATTTTGTTGGCTTATGAATGCTTTTTTTTTCAAGAGCACACAAGCTGTGTGTCATTTGTATTAAGAGGCCGAGACCTAGAGGGAATAACAGAGTATTACATGGGTTGACAAGAAAGGAAATGTGGCAACCGTGCACACAGCCCTCCACCGTACAAAGGATCTACATGATTCTCATCTCGTCCACCTCCGCAACGCCACCTGGGCGCACTCTCGTAGTCCTCCACAAGGAAAAATTTCAGTCGTAGTGCTATCATTTTAGAGATCACCTTAGATAAAACATTGCATAAACTGATAGGTCTATACTGAGTGATCCGCTCCAGTTTATCAACGATGGGGATGAGGACAATGTTAATATCCTTCCACCCCAGGATTAATTTTATTATTTATGGCATTCAACACTTTTGCAGTCAAAGCATTTCCATGAGTATTCCAACATTTTTTTAAAGAAAATAGCACGAAGACCACCCGTACCCGGGGCTTTCATACCATCAATAGAAAAAAAGAGCCTTTTCAACATCGGCGACATAAGGCATCATGTTAGCTTCATTCATCTTAGAAGTGACACGAGGTATACCTTTCTCAATGAGTTCCGAGTCAGCTTCATCAATTTCTATGGGGAAAAGACCCGCAAAGTATTAGGAAATCAGAGAATTTAATAAGATGTACCTTCTCGCCAAGCACCCTGGTCATCAACAAAGGCGTTGGACATGGTTTCGTTTGCAAAATTATAGAAATAATTAGTGTTTTAATCACCATAGTTTAGCCTATTAACCAAACTTCTCGTTCTCGTTCTTGTTAGGTTCAGCGTCTTGGTTGGGGCTGTGTGGCGGCGGTGATGTCCCTCAGTACGAATAATGTCTCCCACGTTCTATTCCCGTCTTGATCGTGTGTGTCTAGCTTCGTCGGAGGGCGTGTGGAGGTGTTTCTCCGTCGGATCTCGCGGGATCTGTTTAGATCCGGTCTTCGTTCGTCTTTGTTTGGGTGTTTACATGTTTGATTCTTCTAATCTACGACTTTCTTCATCGGCGATGGTTGCTGCTCTGGTGCGCTGGTCCTATGGAGCCTTAGGGCGACGACTTCCCGACTGTCTACTAACACAAGGTTTGTCCGGCTCCGATGAGGGAGGGGCGATGACGGCGGCGCGCCTTTGGCTCGCTCTAGTGCTTATAGTCCTCGCTAGGTGGTCCACGGACCTGGTTGTAATTTTTATTACATCTGGTGTTCTTTGTACTGCCATGATTGGAAATGAATAGATTGAAAGTTTCCCGCAAAAAAACCAAACTTCTTTGAGCCTAGTGTATGTCCGGAGGTTGAGGAGCAGCCTATCAGTCTCCTCTGCTAACTCCTTCGCTGAGAAATATTTTCATTTGTCAAGGCCTCACTAGTAACCGATTCGAGCTCTCGTTGAGCTCTCTTGAGTTTCTGGATAATTTTAAAGCACTGTTGGGTCACATTGGTGCAAGTGCATATGGACATGCGCCAATCTTCCCGCTAAGACCATATTCCGAATTTGCAGCCTCGAGGATTGCCATGCTTCTTCCACCACATCCCTGAATCTGGTTTCCCCGAACCACTAGACCTAAAATAGGAGAACTACTGCCCCTTAGTGTCACGGGCCTCGTCTGCCTCCGATTCATAAACAACGGTTGATGATCAGACCGGTGGTATTCCATGTGCTCAAGCTTTGCAGTAGGAAACATCAAGTTCCAGTCTCCATTTGTTAAAGCACGATCTAAACTCTCTCTGATAGATAAGCCGTCTATGCTAAGTGAACTTATCTCCGATGAAATCATGATCAGAAAAGTTACAATCACCAAGTGCTTCTCCAAAGGTTTGCATAAAATGCCCTGGTTACCATCCAGGGCATATCACATGCGCTTTTCAAATCCCTCAGCTGCTCCCAAGTGAGGAGTTTATCTACCTACTTAGGCTCCCCGTACATGCTAGTAAATCATCACAAATTTTCCAGACCACTACCGACAAAACACATCAATGTACTCCCTCCGTCCCATAATATAAGAACGTTTTTGACACGAGTAGTTGTTAGTCTTGTGCCGAAGAGACATTTGCCACTTCTTTCTTTTGGTACAAAAGGTCAAACCACCTCTCCGCCCATCGCTCCGGACTACCAGCTTGTGATCGATTTTCAGCCGCCGACGATGTAAGGATAATCATCTAATTGTGTTGCCAGCGAAAACATAACATTAGGGCTCCTACACTTTTGAACTTTTGGAATCGTCGCACAACTCAGATTTCGGTTGACCCGGTACACTTTCTTGATACTCCCTCCTTCCCTAATTATATGATGTTTTGGTAATTATTTGAACTACCAAAACGTCATATATTTAGGATATTTATGAACGGAGGGAGTAGTTGATACTACTACTACTACTACTACAATGCATGCCCACAGGAAACATCACGGTATGTTAAACGTATATATTCAAAGTTCAATATTCCGAGGGGGCAAAAAAGAAGAAACGAAAAGGGAAAGAAACAGGCCCGAAGCAGAACACGCACAAGTTCCTCAGAGCTTCCGCGATCGCTCCAACGGCTAAATCAGCGTCATCACGACGCCGTCTCGGCCGCGTTCCGACTTCGACTCACTTGCCCCTTTCGTACATCCCTCCCCTCCCCCCGGTTAAAAGTGACGAGCCCACCGGGACTCGAACGCGCGGCGCCCAGCCACAGGCACACAGAAAATACAGGGGAGGCGACTTAACCCTACTCCCCCTGACCAGAGGAGCGGGTCCCCTTCCGATGGACGGGGCCGCCCACGTCGCCGGCGACTCGGCGGAGGCCGACAGGGCCTCCTCCTCGGCGTCGTCTACCGACTCGGCCTCCCGGCGCTCCCGGCCGCACAAGGGGATTCACCTGCGGCGGCGTCGGCGGCCGTTGTCCGTTCGGAGAGGAGAGGACGGCGGCGACGGCGGCAAGGGCGCCGGTGACGGCGTGCAGGACCTCGCGCTGCCTCTGGGGATGTCCTTCGCGGCGGTTCTCGCCCAGGTGAGCGTCTCCTCAGGTTTTGGCTTCTGCTGTTGTTCCTTGATTGGTAGGCGGCCGAAAGATCCGATTTTTCCGCCCCTCGTGTCGTGTGGTTCTGCGATTATTGCCTTCGAACATGGTCCCTGGATTGCTAAATTACTGTGTTGTTGGGGTTAATTCTGTGCTCCGTAGACTCAGAAAGAACCTGTGACCAATTGGATGTCAATGGCCAATTTGGCGACATTTTATAATTTAATTTAGTAGGATATTTGCAGCTTTTAATGAAGTCCTCAGGAGTTCCTCTGTCTCCTAGGAAGTACAAATACTACTCCAATTCTTTTGGCAAACGTGCAGAAACATTTGATACGGTGGAAATTTCTAGTTCTTTTGTGGGGAAGAACGATGTTCATTTCGTGTTCCAATCCAGGGTTGGGCCGTGTTGTGTATTTGTGCAGTTCATGAAATTTTGAATAACATACACCGCTTGGGCCACTGTTCAGAACAATTGTGGTACTAGTAGAATGGATAGGCAAAAGGTTAAATGGGTGGTATCTGACCAGAATGGATGATTCTGGTTTTGATGTGGTTTTCTAGTGCCTTAATTATATTTTTCCATAGTAGTTTAACTGTACGATTTTTTTTCTCAAACAGATCTAATCATAAAAATGCTAAAGAATTGTAAAAAAAAATGCTAAAGAAGGCCTGAATTACAAACCAAGCCAAAAAAACAGGGCAAAAACCCCCAAACCAAGCAGCAATGGAAAGCCAAACAGTATAGCTAAAAACTGCTAGATAGAACACCAAAACCCCTAAGCTAGGCAGCTACGGTCGGTCTTGGGGGCACGTGTGGTGGGGTAACTGACAAGCGCTTTCCTTTGGTGTACAATTTGTTCAGAAAATGTTTTTCTGCACGATGCAGTGGAGTGTTAACACATGCTGTTACTAAACACGAAAAGTTTCTCAGTGCATTGATTTTTGTTAATGTGGTTCAGTGCAAAAGCGATTTATTTATTTATTCCGCTATTATTTCCCTAGTCAGACATCTGTGCAGTCTGTCGAACTTGGGGTTTTGAGGTTCACGTGTTTATTAAGGAAGGAAACACAAAATTTTGTTAGGGTGCTGCTCGCTCAGGGCATCAACAATGCAAACATAGTAGTTCCATTTTAAGACCAGAAATAACCTATGGGTTCCATGATTTGATAATAAATACCCATTGTTATTCCTTTTGAAGTCTATCCTTCAGCATAATGCTGTTTGACTTGGTGCTTTCAGTCGTTAAGGCTTAGTTTGCGGTTGCTGGACTGTACTGCACTGAACTTATTTTTATAACCTATTGTGGAAAAATAGCCACGAGAGAAGGAGTATTTTGGTTAGCCAAACAGTAGGCAAAAGTTTGTAGCGCAAACAAAATTATCATAATCTAGCGCAATGCCAAATGCATAAGAATGATTTCTTTCTTCATAACTTTAATTATTTTGGAAATTGGAGCATCAGCATCCTACTTGGTGCTGATATGTGTATCATAGAAATTAACATCTCAGTATTTATTTTTTCTAGTTGATTGAGCCCACTGACATATTTGTCATGATATGTATAGATATGAACATCTCAATATGTCTTAATTGATAGAGTTCGCTCACATATTTTTGATTTATCATGGTCTAGTAGAAATGCATTCCACAAATATTGAACCAAACTTAACTAGTTACCAAATAAATGTAGTAAAATTATGTGGGAGATGGAAAGCCAGTAATCAGCTGCTAATGCTCATGTGTGTATGTGTGGTGTGTATTCTCAGAAGCATGGACTAGGCTTTCATTTGTAATCTTCTTATTCAGTAATTAACTCTTATTGGGGAAGAAATTTACTAGTTACAATACTTAGTCCTAACTCCTGAATAACAAGGACACATCTTTTCCATTATAGGTTCTGAATAAAAGCGGCGGTTCTGGAAGCAGATTACAACCTGATTTTCTTTCAAAGGTGTGCACTTCATATCTCGTCTTTTTACTCTTTTCGCAAGTGATTGCGTCAGATAGAAATTAACCATGGGTCCTTAACACTGAATTTGGATGCAGATGTGTACCTCAGCAGTGAAGGAGTCCTTAACAAATGTATGACTGGTTCAACTTATTCAATGCTCTGCTTCAACTGGTTTGGTATATCTGACATAACTTTTCTGTAGATATATGGAGACAGGTTTGATAGTTTCATGGGAAACTTTGAGAAATCATTTGGCAGTACACTGAGGACCCTTCATCTACTCAATGAGGCACCTGCCTGTGAGCAGGATATCCCTCAATGTTCTCACAGTGATGGTAATCCTGTGGCTGAGACCAAATTGAGTGGCGCTGACTCACAAGGCCCGATACCTGATGTCCAGCAGAATCCACACTTGAATTCCATGAATAAGCAGATTATTCTTCACACGGATGTCAATCAGCAGCTGATTCAGCTACCTCGTAGCAGATCTAGTCCAGAATGTGATCAGGACATCCTTAATGTATTTGAGAGATCTCTGAATGAGCAAGTTCGTTCAAATGAGCTCAAGGAACTTGAAATAGGACTTAATATGAGGAAGTTGCAACTAAAGCAATCTCATTTAGCTCTCAGCTCCTACTCACACATGTTAGAGAAGATCAAGATCTCTATGGGATTTCAGAAAGCTGCTTTCAGAGAGGAGAAATTAAAGACTCAAATGCAGGACACGAGACATGCTGAACTCCTCAAGAGGCTTATAGATATGCTTCTGACAGCAGTAGTTTTTATGTCTGCCTGTTTCGGATATGGAACATATATTTATTCGTACCAGCGGATAACCGCCGTTACTGCAGCCTGTGCTGCTGCTTCAAAGGTATGCGCCATTATCTTTGATTACCATTTAATTACTAGGAATTATTATCGAAGATAAGCTCATCTCCTTTCTTTTATCATGACTTGTTTTGCAGGAGTCCAAATCTTGGTGGATGCCAAATTCTGTATCAGCTTTCAACTCAGGATTGCTGTTTTTTAGATGTCACTTGATTGCAGCAACAAGGATATCATTTGGCATGCTGATGATTCTATTGATCGGTTGGTTGATATTCCAGCGTTCTGCAATGACTGGACCCAACATGCCAATAACATTCAATCTTGTGTTATTGGGAGGTGTTTGTGGTTTTGTTGGAAGGTTCTGCGTTGACACGCTGGGTGGGGATGGAAATGTTTGGCTCGTATTCTGGGAAATCCTTTGCGCCATCCATTTACTTGGAAACAGCTACCCATCTCTTCTACATCGTGGCCTTTACGGTCCTATTTCTGTGACGCACAGACCCAAGGCTGTCGGTTTGCCGTATTGGGTTCGCCGGTACATATTTTATGCTGTGCTGTCCTTGATCCTTCCATGCTTGGCTGGTTTGTTGCCGTTTGCATCTTTATCAGACTGGAGGGAACATGCAGTTGAATATATGATGTCCAGATTCACTGGAAATGACATTGAGACTTGAGAGATCGGATGTGGCCATTAGCATGGGAGCAGAAACCTGAGAAGTTCTGTCAGGCAGAACAACAATGAGCACATGCGCAAGGTTCTGAAGATGAAGTCAATGTAGTAAGAGTGTCATCTTCTGGCCTGAATCTCCCTTCCTACTTAGTCATCTGGTGAACCAGGTTTTGATGGTTGTGCTCTTTTGTCACAACCGTTATGTAATTTCGCCTATGTAATTTCTTTCCTTTGGGAATGTTCGATACATTATCATGAGGACTCTTTAGTTGTCTATGTTTTATGGCTCTGATGTTGTGTGGCAATTGCCCTCGGTGAATCCATTGGTTTTAGGACCGCCGATCGCCTGGAGAGGCGGGGTTGGACAAATTGTGGCCTATGTCCTCTTTGCTCAAGGGAGCAAGAAACGGGTGCACACCTCTTCTTCAAGTGTCGCTACACGCTCCGGCTTTGGAGGACTATCTTCGACAAACTTGGTCTCGCTCACATGGACACCACCGATTGGCACCTTGATGATTCCGTCCACGAATGGTGGGACAAGAGAACCGGCAATCACATTCCCAACCGGAGCGCTATGACCACCCTCACTATGCTTGTTTCTTGGACCATTTGGAATGAGCGAAATGCCAGGGTGTTCCGTCACAAGTACGCGCCGCCGCCAATCCTCCTTAGCATCATCTTGGAGGAGGCAAAGCTTTGGATTACCGCGGGTGCTAAAAGATTAGGGACTATTTTTTTGCGCGAGTAATTGCCATGCCGTGTATGTGGGTGATCTTGTAAAACTCTAAACCTTGCTCCTTCCTTATTTAATAGAAGAGGCAAATCTTTTGCCTCCGTTTCGAAAAAAAAAAACCAACATCATGTGTTGTTTGACATCTTTTCATTTGGTTGGCCAGCCGCTGGCATATGCAGCAGTTGTATTCTTCAGCCCGATTCCAGATTGTGAGCTGTTTGGTTAGGGACAGCTCCCTTGCTACAGCTATGGTAAAACTGATCAGTTGTAAATTGTAATTTATTGATTTCATTTGGTCGATCGGTTGGAAACTGTAACGATTTCATTTGTTGTTCTTTATCAGTTGTAATTTGTAATGGTAAAGCATCTTATTTTGCTTTTGACAATAAACAATCTTAATTTATTGATTTCATTACAGTGCTTGGCCATCTCATTTGTAGATGTTTTGTGTTGATTTCTATCCGGTTTGATGTTTCGAAATCTGGGCAATTCCAGAGGTCTACAAAACGCCATCTTGAAAAGGGTAGGAAAGATCCAGCAGCTAAAACTTGTCAATTAAGGCAACCCAGCCGAGAGAAGATAGCTTCTCAGACGTGCAAGCTCATGGCAGTGGCATGAACAACTTTGTGATGATCTTATTGAGCATTTGTGGTCGTTTATTGGTTAATGAACTCGGTCATAATTTGTTTACTTCAAATGATTTGGAACATTAGTTGTGTTTAAATTTGTTTTTGAGTTTCGAATCGTATTTCATATATGGTGGTTCCAAATAATGTTGAATTATGTGTGTTGGAATAACGTTGTTTTGAATTACTATGTTGATAGCGAACTGAGCGTAGCTCAGATGATTAGCTTCCTTGTGGTGGAACCAGCCCACCAGGGTTGAAGTCCCGACTCAATATCTCAAAGGTATTCATAGAGGTAGGGTGTGCATGCAGGCAACTGCAAAAGCAGCTCACCTGCCAACCTCCTCTAAATTATGTGAACAGCGTAAAATCATGTTTAGGGGGAGTTTTTTGTGGACTGTTGATGATGCTTTTAATCAAAACTACAGCCAACCGGTCTTTCTTTCAGGATCAAAGGAGCCGTAGGCTTATTATTACTAGAGCCGGCCGTTTTCACAGGACTTTCAAAACGAGGGTCATTTTTCACCAACTTTTGGCACCAAACGTGCAGTCTGGCCACAGCTTCCACCCTGGCAATCGCACTAGCTGCTTGGCTCTAAAAGTGTGTATAATCACCAGAGATCACCGACAAAATAGTTTTTTTTTTTTACGAATTCGCTAGCTGGTTCGTTGCCCATCATGTCAGACTGGAGGAACAATCAGACTCCGTCCAAAGACATTTGCAAGTGGCTCTCTACTTGGACCACGCGCTAATCATGCTGGTGCTGCGTACGGCGATCGATCGAGCGGCACAGTGAAGCATTGCTCACCAACCACAGTGAAGCGGCTGTTCATCGATGCTACGTGCCTACGATGAAAGATTCGGATTGCTCACCAACCACAGACAACCATCGATCGAAGCATTGCTCGACACACCACGAGGTTGCCTTCAAAACCGGGATGCGCTGCGTCGTCAGAGAGAGAGAGAGAGAGAGAGAGCATGGAGAAGAAGACGGTCGTTCTGTACCCTGGCCTCTACGTGAGCCACTTCGTCCCGATGATGCAGCTCGCGGGGGCCCTCCTCGACCACGGCTACGCCGTCTCCGTCGCGCTCATCGACCCCGGCGTCAAGGAGGACATCGCCTTCGGCGCCGTTGTCCGCCGCGTCGCCGCCTCCATGCCGTCCGTCCGATTCCACACGCTCCCGGCCGTGGAGGACACGCCCAAGCTGACCCACGACGCGCGGTTCATGGTCAGGTACCTCCAACTCCTGAGCCGCTATAACGAGCGCCTCCACGACTTCCTCTGCTCCATGCTCGCCCGGAACGTCCACGCTGTGATCGTCGACTCGGTGTCCAACGAGGCGCTCCGTGTCGTGAAGAGGCTCGGGATCCCCGGGTACACCTTGTTCACCTCCAGCGCCGCCACCTTCGCCGCCTTCGCCCAGCTTCCTACGGTCCTTGCGGAGGGCGGCCCAAGTTTCAAGGAGCTCGGAGACACCCCTCTCGAGCTCTTCGGTCTTCCACCCATGCCGGCTTCGCACCTGTTTGGCGAGGTCCTCGAGGACCCGGACAGCGACACGTACAAGGCGACGATGGCCCTGCTGTGCCGGATCCCGGAGGCTGATGGCACGCTGGTGAACACGTTCGAGTCGCTGGAGGCTCGGGCGGTGGCTGCTCTCAGGGACCCTCGGTGTGTCCCCGGCTGGGTACTGCCTCCGGTGTACTGCGTCGGTCCATTTGTCGGCAGCATCGTCGACGCCGAGGTAAAAGAGCGGCACGAGTGCCTCGTTTGGCTAGACGGTCAACCGGACCGCAGCGTTGTGTTCCTCTGCTTCGGGAGCATAGGCACTGGAAACCACTCGGAGGAGCAGCTGATGGAGATCGCTGTCGGCCTTGACAAGTCCGGCCACCGCTTCTTGTGGGTTGTGCGAGCCCCCGCCAGCGACGACCCGGAGAAGCCACACGATCCCCGTGCCGACCCGGACCTCGACGCGCTCCTGCCGGACGGGTTCATGGAGCGAACCAACGGCCGTGGCCTCGTCGTCAAGCTGTGGGCGCCACAGCTGGACGTCCTCCGCCACAGGGCCACGGGGGCGTTCGTGACGCACTGTGGTTGGAATTCGGTGCTGGAGGGCGTCACGGCGGGCGTGCCGATGCTGTGCTGGCCGCTATACTCGGAGCAGAAGATGAACAAGGTGCACATGGTGGGGGACATGGGGATCGCCGCGGAGATGGTCGGGTGGCAGCAGGGGCTGGTCAAGGCCGGCGAGGTGGAGGCCAAGGTAAGGCTTGTGATGGAGTCTGAGGAGGGTAGAGAGCTCAGAGCGCGGGCGGCGGCGCACAAGGAAGCTGCGGCCGCGGCTTGCGAGTTGCGACGACGGCCGGTCGTCGCGCTTGGCGTTTGCGCAGTTCCTGGCGGACGTGGTCAGCCGGCAGGATCGGGTTTGCAGTGGGGAAGTGATCCATGGGAGTGGGTGATGCAGGAGCTTGGCATACCGTACATGTTGCATCAGTATGGACCTGCGTGTACATGGGAGTCTCCTTGTTTTGCATTCGTGAGATTCGGTGCGGAGCAAATGGCAAATAGATGTACCGTGGAAATTCCCGAACACCCGAGCCCCTCGTTATAAATCGGGAAATGCTTACGTGTACTATGCACGATAGGGTATACAGCGTTACCGATCAATGTGTTGAAGATTCGTGTAGCTAGTTTTAGTGATATACTCCCTCCGTTTACAAATATAAGATGTTTTTGATATTTCAATAGGACAACATACATACTGAAATGAGTGAACAACACACTAAAACATGTCTATATACATCCGATTCAAAAAAGTTAAAACATTTTGCATTTGTGAACGAAAAGAATACAAACGACACAAGGTGAAATCTCATAGAAACCAACAAAAACATAAGGATACGCTCTTCAACACAATACGATTACAATACTAAATACGAGAAAGCTCGACAAAACATTATATGTAATACTTTGAAAATGAGAGAAGCGTTGCCAAAATAAAAAATAATGTGGCACGAATCTCCTCGTGTTCACGGACACTGGACACTGGACACATGGTAATATCGCTTTATTGTCGTCTAGAAAATAAAAGTTCAGTACCAAGTTCGAGCTCATGCGTACCCGGATGCATATATTTTTTATACAAAAGACAAATTCAAATTACTATTTTGGCAACAAAATGTCGTGTGCTTAACTAGGTGCAAATTTCCATGAAGAAATAACATTTCATAGTGTTTTGAGAAGAAAGAAAATGTGTGCTCTACAAACCTTACAAAAAGACTTTTGAGTGTTAATATAAATGAAAAAGCAAATAACTAGCTAACTAACATGAGTTTGATGCCTGTAAGTGATAAATAGCCAAGGTTTTCTATATGTTTGCATTAATTCAATTTTTGGGTTTGATGTATGTGAAGCAGCCGTCTGCAGAAATATAGAGAACGTCGGCTTCAAGAAGGAGCGGAAACTTTGGTTCAGCAAGCACATCAACAACAGGCAGCTGGGTTTAGTCAGCTTCTAGTGTTCCATCTGAAGGCTTCTTAGTCATGGAAGTGGCGTCCTCTCGATCTCTTAGTGTCCCACTAGCCATGCAGTGCACCTTAATGAGACTGGGCATCACTATGTCACCGTGTGAAGTAGAGAACATCATGACGAAGAGGAACAACAGATACACAAACAGATGCCTCATCAATGTCGCGCATGGTACATGCTGAATTTTTTGGAGAAGCTAGCCACCGTGTAGGGATAGCCATGTTCATGATGTCCTTCTATCCCGTTCCTGTGGGGGGTTAGGAAGAGGACTGATATCTTTAGAGCTAGAGTTGTGTGGCAGGGTCATAAAGATAAGAAGAAAAAAACTATTTAGGCAGATGATCTGAGGTGTGTTCGCCCGAAAAGCATGGAGGCTTAGGGGTTCGTAATTTAGAACTCATGAATAAATCTCTCCTTGCTAAATGGCTTTGGAAGCTTGAAACTTAGGAGGGTCTTTGGCAAACTATTTTGTTAGAGAAGTATGTTAAAGGAAACTGTCTTTCTGGGATGAAACAGAAAGTGGGCGATTTCCAGTTTTGGATGGGACTACTATCTGGCGAAGAAATTTTCTTTAAATATATAAAGAAGAAAGTTGGTAATGGTGAAAACATCAGGTTTCGGGAGGACTGGTGGTTACATGACAAAACACTTAACCAATCATGCCTGAGGTTATATAATTTGTGCTTTACAAAAAAATATAAAATTGACTGATGCTATTAATAGTTATTGGGATCATTTGAAATTTAGAAGGACTTTGTGGGGTGATATTTTGAATCAATTGGGGGGGGGGGGTGGATCAAAGATAGATGTTCTGACATTTATTTGTCTGGTGAAAAGGATATATCGACCTAGTCCTTAATAGATCATGGTAAATATTCGGTTAAATCCTTTTATAACCAGTTGATTGTGAATGACATTAACTTTTCTTTCAAATTCATGTGGAAAGTGAAGGTTCCACCCAAAATCAAGGTGTTTCTTAAGTTGGTGGTGCACAACAATGTGCTGAAAAAGATAACCCGACGATAAGGAGCTGGATTGGCAACTCTAAATGTTCCTTTTGTTGTACTAATGAGACTGTTGATCACCCGTTTATTCACTGTTCAGTTCCTCTAGTTTATTTTGCAAACTAAGTTTAGTTTCCAATCTATGTCTGTTGATGTCCAAACAATGTTTTCTAGTTGGATCTCCCACTTTGGAAAGGAAAAAAATGAAGTTATGTGTTGGTATCTTTGCTTTACTGTGGTTGATATGGACCTAAAGAAATGATGTATTCTTTGGATGCAGACGGGTAATTGACCCTTTTGTGATTCTATATAAAACGTGTCGTCTCATTAACTCTTGGTTGATTCTACAAACAAAAAAGGAAGAATAAAGGGAGTTGAACTGGGGAGTAAGACTTCTAGAGCAAGTATCACGTGAGGTATTCCATGCTTCAAGAGAATGTCATCCTGGGGTGCTTCGAATTACCAGTGGCTGATCTGTACATTGCTGGTGACGATGTCTTATTCAACATGGAGTTGCTTCATCCCTTGCCAACTATCTTTGGAGACTAACTTTCATATTGCTTACCTTTTGTTCTTTTGGTTTATATATTAGTATGTCTATGGGTTTCTAAGTTTAGTTCCAGATCTCCTTGGCTTAAATCGTTGTAATGGAGTTGTGTTTGGTGCTGGAGGTAGCTCCTTTTGGTAGTTGTTCTCTTAGCTGGAGCGTTCATTTATGCTCAAGCGTTATGGTCCTATCTTGTTTTTAGTGAGTTTGTAAGAAGAAGCTATAATCGATGTGTCCATGGTTTCTGCTAAAGGAAATCCGCGCGCGCGCGGGGGGGGGGGGGGGGGGGGGGAGGGGGGCTTTTACTAGAAAAACATGTAGGGATACCCCGTACACTTTCGCGCATGCATTGTGTTATCCGGTAGTCAGTTTGCCACATTGTGTGGCCAAGTTATGGAGTATGGTGGAGGGACCAATGACTTGCCACTGACTGGTACGCCAATGATCATGGAAACATCTTCCAGGGTAGACACCAACTCCCCCGAACAGAAGTGAAAGGTGTGTGTCTCAAGTCTCCACCGATTAGCAAGGGCTGTCAAAAGAGAGGGGTCTGACGTGAATATGTGACCCCTGGTTGTGAGCTTAGCAAAAGTAACTAGTCCGTAAGACTTAAGGTAAGGATTGAAACGGGAGTTCATATTCCATTTGTTCTTTATGCTTTGAAGCCTGAAGGTCGGAGGAGGATCTAGCGGACCGTGAGGTTCTAACCAGAGGTGGCAATGGTGGTCGGAATCGTGCGCCCCCTACAAAAGGGCTGACACTTCAGTCATAACTTATACACACATAATTATAGTGTACTACTAGTTCAATGCAATATAAGTACAATTTATGAATACAAATAAATTGTAACATCAGGAGTACAAATTAAACTAACATCACCAGTACAAATAATACTAACAACACGAGTACAAATAGTACCTAACATCACGATTACAAATAAAACCTAACATAAGGAGTACAAATAAAACTAAACATCACGAGTACAAATAAAACTTAACATCACACACATACAACATTAAACTATGTTTAGAAATTACATCACGCGGGGTTATTGTTTCTGTACGGGCATTCACGTCGTGTGTGCCCAGCTGCCTTGCAAGTGTGACATGGACGTGGTTCTCCCGACTAGTTATTGTGGGAGATATGCCCTAGAGGCAATAATAAATGTTATTATTTATCTCCATGTTCGTAATTAAGTTTATATTCCGTGCTATAACTGCTATGGTTCTCGAGTCTACAATAACCATGAGGCTCGGAGGGAAACTCATATGCACGTGTGGAATAATAAACGGTAAAATGTATTCCTAGTCTGGCCTCTAAGACTAGCTCAAGTGTTGCATGATGGTACTGTTTTCCTGATCATGGGCATGACTATGCCGGCAACTTTGAGGGCACAATGTTAGAAGAACATTTGTGTTGAATCGACCCGAATTGGTGTTATGCTATGAGATACATTCATCACAAGTTAATGGTTAATAACACAGAGAAAGTTAACGTTTGCATAATTCCTTAGACCATGAGAGTGTCGAGTTTCTTCATGCTTGCTTCATGAACTTTGGGGTTTGTTAAACGTCATCCGTAAATGGGTGGCTATTACGGCGGCTTACGGGTTCATGGAAAAGTGTGTCAAGGGACTTGATAGCTCAAGATTGGGATTTGCTCCTCCGACGATGGAGAGATATCTCTGGGCCCTCTCGCTGTTACGGTATCCACCTTCGTCTGGCCAGACACATTGTGATTTGATCACAGGGATGCCGGAACACGGGAACAAGAAAAGAGAACAAAACCGGTAACGAGGTAACTGGCATAGTGGACAAGTTGTTGATTCACGGGGATGCCGATAAGTCTCACCTCGGGTGTTTGTAACATATCGCGAAGCAACAGGAATAGCACATGGCAACTGGAGGTTCACTCGAATATTTATTTGTGTGGGTATAGGGGTCAATATGGGTGTCCACGGCTCCGATGTTGATCATTGATCGGAAAGTGTTCCGGCCATGTCTATGCTTCACCGAACCTATAGGGTCACACGCTTAAGGGTCATCTATCTGCTAAATACTAGACAGGGAGTCTGAGAGAAAGTCACCGAAAAAGTTTCGGAGACATCGGAAAAGTTTCGGAGAGAGAACAACGGAATAGTTTCGGTAAAACTGAAAAGTTGTTTTAGGGTATACCATTAAGTCAAATTGGTTTCGGCACATGCCTGAAATTCTTGGAGGGTGCCAGAATTGTTCTGGGAACTTCTGGGATTTTTCGGAGAAAAAACCCGAAAATGTTCCGGAGCTGCCGGAACCGCTTTGTTTGCTTTTCGCAGATGAAAATCACCAATCCGGAATTGTTTCGGAACGCGTCCAAAATTATTTTAGTGGGTACTGGAAATGTTCTAAGACCTATAGAAATATTTTTGGATTTAGCGGTCGCGGAAAAATGTTTTCGTGAATAGTGCAGTGCTTTTTGGGTTACTTTATGGAAAGCCACCTTTTAGGGCTTTTCCCAAAAGGCTTCTAGAAGGACTTGGGGACTAAGGAACCCACCCCTTGGGATTTCCTATAAATAAAGGTGGAGAGGTGCTCTCCACACTCACTCCTTTCTCACATACAAGTGCCATGCACGATGTGGCTTCTCTCTCCCTCCCCGCGAAATAGTTTCGTAGAGCCGAAAGGCTGTCTGGGTTCCGGTGGGAACTAATTGAAAGATCGTGGATGTCGCCTAGAGGGGGGGGGGTGAATAGGCGCTTTAAAATAATTACGGTTTAGGCTTGAACAAATGCGGAAAAAACCTAGCGGTTAATTTGTCAAGCACAAAACCTACAACAACTAGGCTCACCTATGTGCACCAACAACTTATGCTAAGCAAGATATACAACTATGTGATAGCAAGATATATAACAGGAAACACTATGGCTATCACAAAGTAAAGTGCATAAGTAAAGGGCTCGGGTAAGAGATAACCGAGGCACGTGGAGACGACGATGTATCCTGAAGTTCACACCCTTGCGGAGGCTAATCTCCGTTTGGAGCGGTGTGGAGGCACTATGCTCCCCAAGAAGCCACTAGGGCCACCGTAATCTCCTCACGCCCTCACACAATGCAAGATGCCGTGATTCCACTACGGGACCCTTGAGGGCGGTCACCGAACCCGTACAAATGGCAATCCTTAGGGGCGGTCACCGGACCCGTACACTTTGGCAACCCTTGGGGGCGGTCACCGGTACCCGTCAAATTGCTCGGGGCGATCTCCACAACCTAATTGGAGACCCCGACGCTTGCCCGGAGCTTTAGACCACAATGATTGAGCTCCGACAACACCAACCGTCTAGGGCACCAAAGCACCCAAGAGGAACAAGCTCTAGGGTGCTCAAACACCCAAGAGTAACAAGCTTCTCAACTTTCACTTCCACGTATCACCGTGGAGAACTCAAACCGATGCACCAAATGCAATGGCAAGGGCACATGGAGTGTCCAAGTCCTTCTCTCCCAAATCCCACCAAAGCAACTAATGCTAGGGAGGAAAATGAGAGGAAGAACGAAGAAGAGAACACGAAGAACTCCAAGATCTAGATCCAAGGGGTTCCCCTCACATAGAGGAGAAAGTGATTGGTGAAAATGTGGATCTAGATCTCCTCTCTCTTTTCCCTCAAGAACTAGCAAGAATCATTGGAGGGATTGAGAGATAGCAAGCTCGAAGAAGGTCAACAATGGGGGAAGAACACGAGCTCAATAGGGTAGAAAACCATTGGGGAAGAAGACCCCCTTTTATAGGAGGGGGAAAATCCAACCGTTATGCCTTCAGCCCGTGCATAAGTGGTAGTACCGCTCAGGCGAGCGGTACTTCCGCTGGCACGGTAGTTTCAGCCGTAATGTGCAACTGAGAAACTCAAGAAGGCGGTAGTGCCGCCGGAGTGGTACTACCGCTCCCACCAGCGGTACTACCGCTAGGTGTTGCGAGTACAGGTGAAACCGCGGTAGTAGAGTAGAGCAGCGCGGAACTACTGCACTGAGCGGTACTACCGCAGGGTAGGTGCGGTACTACCGTCCGGAACGGTACTACCGTGCCCAACTAGCGCCCTACTGCCGCCGAAGCGAAAACGAGTCCAGAAGCTGAAAACAAGCGGTAGTGCCCGCGGCACTGGAACCGCGGAAGTACCGAGCAAGCGGTACTACCGCTGCCCAGGGCGGTACTACCGCTAGAGAGCTTCAAAATAGCCCAAGCAAACAGATGGAAGCAGGGAAACCAGAACTGCCATAACTTCTGCAAATGAGCTCCGAATTGAGCAAACTCAAGCTTGTTATAATAAGAAGTGGCAGAAGAGATATGCCTATGATATAGATATGTGAAACCTCTATCAATGAAGATCCGGCAAAAACCCCAACATCGAGAACATACTAGGAGAAGCAAACGAAATCCGTTCTCGATGAACTTGAGCTTGTCATGAAGGTGACTAAAAGCTCAAAGACTCCCAAAGCAAAAAGGCCAAACAAGAACCAAGAAAGATGATGCAAGAATGCAATGGTTTGAGCTCTCTACGAAAGATACGATCAAGCTGCTCATCCGAGAGCCCCCCTTGATAGTACGGCTATCGATCCTATAACCCAGTCTCCCAACTACCACCATGAGACCGGTAAAATAGAAAACCTATCAAGGGCAAACCTTTGCCTTGCGCAAAGTCCACTTGAGCTAGATGATGACGATCTTGACCTCCTCAAGTTGGACCACCTTTCTTGATTGTGCCGGCTCGATGAAGACTAGTAGATTGCTCCCCCATACTCCACTTTGGGTGAGCCACTCTTCGGCACATCTTCACAAGTCCATTGTCACCACAATGGACGGAAAGCTTCAAGCATGATCTCTTCATGGTGCTCCACTTGAACTTGCACACCACAAACTTGATGACGATCACCACTTGATGTCATCCTCCATGGGTTGAATGAGATCTTCCTCTTGACGCAAGCCCATGGAAACATACCTAACCCCACATAGAACTCTCATGTAGACAATGGGTTAGTACACAAAATGGACAATGCTTACCATACCATGGGATCACTTGATCCCTCTCGGTACATCTTCTACGTTTTGTGTGTTGATCAACTTGAATCACTCTTCGTATTTAGTCTTGATCAACCTTGTATCTTTCCAACTCTCTTCATTAAGATGATGTCTTGAAGGTCAACATGAATGTCCACACAATCTTCTTCTTCAAGACATGCTTGCAATAGGCTCATCTCTTACATGACCAATCTTTGGATAACTCCATGAATAACACCTTGGTCATCACATAATCTCCTTGAAACCAACAAATGGACTTCAAGAAATGCCTATGGACAAACCCTTCAATATAACTCATGGCAACCATTAGTCCATAGAGATTGTCATCAATTACCAAAACCAAACATGGGGGCACCACATGTTCTTTCACTAGTTCTGGACGGCGAAGCCCTGCCGGATAGATGACACCGTATGTGTGCAACCCCGTAGAGAGGTCGTAGGTTTGATCTTTTTGCCCGAGGGGCTATTTGAGAGTGCCTCCCGAAGGGCTGTCCGAGTGACCGTCCGAGTTTTGAGGGTCCTCCCGAAGGGCTGTCCGTGACACCGTCCGAGGGAGTGTCCGACCGCCTCCCGGAGGGCTGTCCGACGAGCAGACAAGGGAGAACATCCTCGCGGTTGGGAGGTTGTAAATCCTAGCTGCGGGGATCTGCACCGACGATCTACATCGACTCTACTTCCGCTGTGCTACGAGTCGGTAACGATCGGATCAAAACTTTGTATGCAGTCTTCATAGTGGTCCTGGGCTGGTGCGTAGGTCGGATTTTTTTTTTCTGCTGCGTTCCCCTATAGTGGCATCATGAGCCGTGCTATGCGTAGATGCATGTTACGATCTAGAATACATAGAGATGTATGAGTGTTGCATAATATAATTTTGTAGTAGATGAGATCTATTGCTGAAAATTATTTATGCGGGTAGCAGATGAAATCTATTACCCGATGTTCTTGTTGCTTCCCTTGAATTTGCGTATTTCTGATCTTGATAACGGTATGGTGGAGTTTCAAAGTTCTGGCAATCCGCGATCCTGATTGATCAACGAAGTGCTAACAGTTCTTTGAATTCCACCATAGTTAAAAGAAAGATGAAATTTCGCAGACGAAAGGGCAATGCAAATATGGTCTGCACGGGGGTCATGCGTATGACGAAGTTAAGTATGGGGCTCGAGATTTTATTATCTCGTGTTTCATACACCCCGCAAAGTTAATCTAGCGACTTGAATAATCATACTTGATGATGGACGTTGGTAGCTTCGGTTTGTTTCGAAACCTTAGAAGCCACGTAAAATAATTTTTTGCATAAACCGATTAGAGGCTTCTAACTTGGTTTTGCAGGATGTGCATGTGATGTGGTATAGCAATGCTCATATTAATTTGATTATGTATGAGATGACTATATGATATAAATTTACAAACATGACCTACGTGTCATGATTCGGCATGATGGCTGGAGCCATATGATTGTCACTTTAATGACCTGCATGTCAACCTTAAGTAATGCACTTATTTTATTAGCTATAAAGATAGCAATATTATCTGGTGCATCGACAAGGAGGTGGAAAACTTCGCAAAGGTGAACACCGATGCGAATGCCGAAGACGAATAAATTAAAGACTTCTCTGTCAGAAAGGGCTATACCATATCATGCTATTATGAATTGCCTGAGATGTTTATCCCTTATGATGAACCCTTTTGATTGCACGGTAGTCGCTTTTATTAGGGTGATCTTTCACTTAAAATATCAAGTAGTTAGTGTTCTCCCAAGTGTAGCACCGTCACAGCATCTTTCCTTTCGGGGTGCGCCATGTCTACATGGGTACGAACGATTGTACGGGTGTAAGGCGGGTGAGGTCAGACGTCGCAGCGAGATCACTTGGTTGTCTTAACGTTCTGGCTTGATCGTCTTGAGCTCGGAACACGCCCATCGAAAGATGAACAAGAATCACATAGAGATGTGATTGGCAAGTTGGCCTACCGATTAAAATTCTCGTCATCAGTGATGTCCACATCAATGGCGTTGAGTTGAAATGCGGGTCTTGTATCACTCACAGTCAATTATGAGAGATATTGATTTGAGTGGGAGCGCACTATAGAATTAACTTGTTTAATTCTCTGTGCAATTAATTATGAACTTTGTCTAAAGTGAAATTTGCATAATAGTTGTAGAATAATGGCTCGCGTTTCCACCTTCCCTATTAAAATTGAATAGCTGTTATATATCTGGTTAAAACTTTATGATTGGTAACGTAATATGAGGATTGTCCTCAAGAGTGCCGAGAAGGATTTTGTCCTATCGCATGCTTTCGGTATCCTCTCGCTAATGGTATGGATGATGTGACTCTCGTCCTTCGATCCAAAAGCTAGAATTCCGTTACGGTCAAGTGCAATATGTTTGCTTCCATGAGACCCGAACTTCAAAAGTTTGGGATAGCTATATGATATTCATGGAACTAAAACTTAGTTTCAGATACAAATAAAGGCTAAAAGATATGAGATATCCAAAGAAATGTTTGTTTGCAAACTATTAGTAAAAGTGTTTACTATGCATTTGACTAATACAAGAGGGATCCAGAAGAACGCCTATCATATGATGAAGGTGAATAAAACAATAACTTAAAGAGAAAGGAAATGTCCAAAGGGTGTTAGTGTGACTTACACACCTAGGAAGTCCGGGGCTAACGCCACTCTTAAGTTGAGTGCTTCTTCTGAGAGTAGGAGAAATACTGAAAGTTAAACTGTTAGAAGTATAAAGGCAAAAGGAGAGAAGACTGGAATGTCCAGCTCATGTATGAAAGTCATACAAGCTATTGATGTATAGAAGGCTGGTCAAAGAAGTACCTCTTGGGAATTGTGATTAAATTGTTAGTCACTAATTCTTGGGTATTGTGAGTTGATCACAAAGATACCCGCTAGATTGCATTCTGCTGTGACTCGATGCAAAAACTACTACGGCCTAAAAGACTTGCCGGAGTGAGGTTTAGATATGCGCTGGGAACATAGTAAAAGTTGCTATACTCGGTACATTACCTATGTATTTATTTTCATAATTCATTTTAGAGTTTTTATATACTCTAGCCCATTGCATAAAGTATCTTGCAAGAAGGTTGTTCATAAGAGAACTTTTGATGTTCGGTGTTATGAATAACATAAGGGCCATGCTTCCATAATGGATGGGATGTATGTTATGAATATTGATAATAATATATTACCTCCGTATTTACTTTCATAATTCATTTTAGAGTTTTACACACTTTAGCCCATTGCATAATGTTTGTTGCAAAAGGGTTGTTCATAAAAGAACAATTGTTGTTCAGTGTTATGAATAACATAAGGGCCATACTTCCATCATGAATGGGATGTATTTTATGAATATTGATGGTAATATGATACATCCATAACACTGACACTAAATGTCGCAAGACTAAGAGAATACCACACATGTGTGGCACTGCATTTGGTCACATTGGAGAAACCCGCATGGAGAAATTCCATAATGATGGATTTTGAAGTCGTTTGATTATGAATCATCTGACACTTGCAACTTTCCTCCGAAAAGTGAAGTGACTGAAATACCGTTCACAGGCCATAAGGAACGAGCAACGAACTTATTGGTGATCATACATTTTGATGTATGTAGTCCGATAAATGTTGTTGCTAGCAGTGGATTTATCTATCTTCAGAAATGACTCAAGTAGATATATGGATATTTACTTGATGAGACGTAAGTCTGGATCTTTTGAAATCATTCATAAGGTTTTCAAAAATGAAGTAGAAATTATTGTAACAAGAAAATTATGTTTCTGCAAACTAGATTGCCGAAAGGAATATTTGAGTTACAAGTTTAGCGAATGTCTGATGAGTTGTGAAAAGAGTTTCATAACTTACACCTCACAGAGCACCACTGTGAGTGGAATATCCGTGAAGATGTAATCAAACCATTTATGACATGGTAAGATCAAAGATGACATAAATCAATTTGCCATTATCCCTTTTAAAAGTAATGCTTTAGAGACTGCGGCTTTTACACTGAAAAGAGCGCCATCAGATCTGTTGAAATGACTCCATGGTATGGTACACCCAACCATGTTATGTCTTTTCTTAACATTTGGAATATGGGGCTTGTGTAAAATATTTACAAACCTATTCCAAATCAGACAAGTGCTACTTTGTAGGTTATCCCAAGTTATTGGGTATTCCCCCACCACTGTACCGAGGCAAAAGGTTTTGCCACAAAGAACGGTATGCTTTTGAAGAAAATGGTTCTTGCAAAAAGGTAAGTGGGAGGACAATGCGACTCGACGAGATAACAATATCTTCGTCATCAGATCAAAGGAAAGAAACCTTGAAAGTAATTCTAGAGTTTCCTACTGCGACTGATACGGAAGCCTCTACATGAGATGTATGGACTTCGGTCGAACTTGCAACTGAACCACATAGGCAAAACTCGCGCGAACCTCTCAGGTGCGCAAGCGAGATATTGTTGTTAGATAACAGTATACCTACGATACACAAGGAAGCGTTGATGGGCCCTGACTCCGGAATTGGCTAAATGCCAATATAATCCAGGATAGTTTCCATATAAATGATTCAAGATTATATCTTGATAAACCCTTCGGAAGACTTAGAGTCTAACGAACATTAATGGAACTATAAACTGATGTGGATAAAATGTTTTATTCATAAAGCTCGACTTGTTGCAATAACAAATTCAAGGAGTTGACTACGATGAGATTGTCTCACCGTAGCGATGCTTAAAGTCAGATCGGGTTAAACTAGCAATTAATACATATTTCAATCTTGAGATATGAAACATGGATGCCAAAAGGATTTCCATGTGATGGAAATGCAACCTAGGACTTGCATGTGATACAGTCCGAAGTATTTTGTCAATCCAGAGGATGCTAGTAAGTATGCAAACTTCAGAGTTCCAGCAATGGACAGAAGAGAGCAAAATGGAGTTGGAATCTTCGTTTTGATGAAATAGTCAAAAGAGTTTAATTTCATCAATGGATAACGAAGATGCTTGTGGTTACAAGAAAGTAAGTGGGAGCATAATAATATTTCTAAAACTTTTGTGCTTGACACATTGTTGATTGGAAATAATATAAATTTCTTGACACGAATTAGGACTTCATTGAAAATAGTTTTTCGATGAAGTACTTGGGCTAAATAGCCTTGATATTTGATACGTCTCCAACGTATCTATAATTTATGAAGTATTCATGCCATGTTTATTATAGTTTTGTGTGATTTTGGTGCACTTTTATACAGCTTTTATATGATTTTCATGGACTAACATATTGACCTAGTGCCCAGTGCCAGTTGTTGTTTTCTGCTTGTTTTTGGTTTTCCAGAAAATCTATATCAAATGAAGTCCAAATGCAGCGAAACTTTTTGACGATTTTTTCTGGAACATAAGAGACACTAGAAGCTTCGGGAGGAAGCCAGAAGACCCACGGTGGCCCCACGAGCCACCAGGGTGCGCCACCCCCTCAGGCGCGCCTTGGTGCCTCGTGGGCCCCCTGTGGCCCTTCTTCGCGTGATTCCAATGCCAAAAAATCATATATATTCAGAAACCCCCGAAAGTTAACCTAGATGAGTTTTTACGCCGCCACAAGACTCTGTACCTCCACGATCTCATCTAAAGCCCTTTTCCGGCACCCTGCCAGAGGGGGGAAAGCATCACCGGAGGCCATCTTCATCATCCCGGCGGTCTCCATGACGAGGAGGGAGTAGTTCACCCTCGGGGCTGAGGGTTTGTACCAGTAGCTATGTGTTTTATCTCTCTCTCTCATGTTCTTGATTTGGCACGATCTTGATGTATCACGAGCTTTGTTAATATAGTTGGATCATATGGTGTTTCTTCCCTCTCTATCCTTGTTGTGATGAATCGAATCTTTTCCCTTTGAGGTTTCGTTATTGTCGGATTGAATATTCAGATTTGAGAACACTTGATGTATGTCTTGCATATGAATACCCGTGGTGACAATGGGGTATTATATTGATTCACTTGATGTATGTTTTGGCACTCAACTCGCGGATTCCCGAGGTGACATTGGGGTAATCTATGCATAGGGGTTTGTGCATGTTTTCATTATCTTTTCTCCGATAGAAACTTTGGGGTGCTCCTTGGAGTTCTTTGTGTGGATTGAATATTATGATTATGAAGTTGTTTGATGCATATCTGATACGTCTCCAACGTATCTATAATTTATGAAGTATTCATGCCATGTTTATTATAGTTTTGTATGATTTTGGTGCACTTTTATATGGCTTTTATATGATTTTCATGGACTAACATATTGACCTAGTGCCCAATGCCAGTTGCTGTTTTCTGCTTGTTTTTGGTTTTCTAGAAAATCTATATCAAATGAAGTCCAAATGCAGCGAAACTTTTTGACGATTTTTTCTGGAACATAAGAGACACTAGAAGCTTCGGGAGGTGGCCAGAAGACCCACAGGGGCCCCACGAGCCACCAGGGCGCACCACCCCCCAGGTGCGCCCTGGTGCCTCGTGGGCCCCCTGTGGCCCTTCTTCGCGTGATTCCAATGCCGAAAAATCATATATATTCAGAAACCCCCGAAAATTAACCTAGATAAGTTTTTATGCCGCCGCAAGCCTCTGTACCTCCACGATCTAATCTACAGCCCTTTTTCGGCACCTTGCCGGAGGGGGGAATCATCACCGGAGGCCATCTTCATCATCCCGGCGGCCTCCATGACGAGGAGGGAGTAGTTCACCCTCGGGGCTGAGGGTATGTACTAGTAGCTATGTGTTTGATCTCTCTCTCTCGTGTTCTTGATATGGCACGATCTTGATGTATCGCGAGCTTTGTTAATATAGTTGGATCATACGGTGTTTCTTCCCTCTCTATCTTTGTTGTGATGAATCGAATCTTTTCCCTTTGAGGTTTCGTTATTGTCGGATTGAATATTTCAGATTTGAGAACACTTGATGTATGTCTTGCATGTGGATACCCGTGGTGACAATGGGGTATTCTATTGGTTTACTTGATGTATGTTTTGGTGATCAACTCGTGGATTCCCGTGACCTTGGGGTGATCTAGGCATAGGGGTTGGTTGCACTTTTTCATTATCTTTTCTCCAATAAGAAACTTTGGGGTACTCTTTGATGTTCTTTGTGTGGATTGAATATTATGATTACGAAGTTGTTTGATGCATATCGAATAATCAACTCACGGATACTTGTGGTGACATTGGAGTATCTAGGTGACATTAGAGTTGGTTGATGCGTATCATATGGTGTTATTTTAGTACGAACTCTAGAGCTATTTGTGACACTTATAGGAATGACTCAATAGATCGACCGGAAAGGATAACTTTGAGGTGGTTTCGTACCCTACAACAATTTCTATCTTATGTTCTCCGCTAATAGGAACTTTGGAGTGATTCTTTATCGCACGTTGAGGGATTGTTATATGATCCAATTATATTAGCATTGTTGAGAGATTGCACTAGCGAAAGTATGAACCCTAGGCCTTGTTTCTAAGCATTGCAATACCGTTTGTGCTCACTTTTGTTACTTGCTACCTTGCTGTTTTATATTTTCAGATTACAAAAACCTATATCTACTATCCATACTACACTTTTATCACCATCTCTTCGCCGAACTAGTGCACCTATACAATTTACCATTGTATTGGGTGTGTTGGGGACACAAGAGATTTCTTGCATTTGGTTGCAGGGTTGTTTGAGAGATACCATCTTCAACCTACGTCTCCCACGGATTGATAAACCTTAGGTCATCCACTTGAGGGAAAATTGCTACTGTCCTACAAAACTCTGCGCTTGGAGGCCCAACACGAGTCTACAAGAATAAGTTGTGTAGTAGACATCAAGCTCTTTTCTGGCGCCGTTGCCGGGGAGGTGAGTGCTTGAAGGTATATCTTTAGATCTTGCAATCGAATCTTTTAGTTTCTTATTTTATCACTAGTTTGGTTTTATAAAAAGAAAACTACAAAAAAATGGAATTGAAGTTGCCTTATATTATTCGCCTTTATAATGTCTTTCTTGAAAATGATGGAGCGGAAAATTGTGCTCAATTGATAGAAGAAGAATTCAATAAAATGTTTGGCATAAAATCTTTGAATGATGAGCATGATTGCAACATTGTTAGTATGAATTCTATGAGTATCCATGATGCTAATGATATGCAAAGCCACAATCTTGGGGATGCTATGTTTGATGAAGATGATATTTTTAGTCCCCCAAGTTTTGATGAGAAAATTTATTATGATGATTGCATGCCTCCTATCTATGATGATTATTGTGATGACATGTATGCTATAACGAATAATGATAAATATGAAACTTGTCATCATGATTTTAATTTTCAATTGGATTATGCCAATCAAGTATCTCATGATAGTTATTTTGTTGAGTTTGCTCCCACTATTATGAATGAGAAGAAAATTGTTTATGTGGAGAGTAGTAAAATTTCTATGCTTGTGGATCATGAAAAGAATGCTTTATGTGATAGCTATATTGTTGAATTCATTTATGATGCTACTGAAAATTATTATGAGAGAGGATCATATGCTTGTAGGTGTTGCAATAATATCAAGTTTCCTCTCTTTATGTTGAAAGTTTTAAAGTTATGCTTGCTTTGCCTTCCTATGCTAGTTGATTCTTGCTCCCATAAATTGTTTGCTCACAAAATCCCTATGCATAGGAAGTGGGTTAGGCTTAAATGTGCTAGTCATATGCTTCATGATGCTCTCTTTGTGTATCAATTCTTTACTTTTATGTGAGCATCATTGAAATCATCATGCCTAGCTAAAAGGCATTAAAGAAAAGCGCTTGTTGGGAGACAACCCAATATTTATACCTACTATTTTTCTTGTGTTCACATGATTAATCTACTGTACTAATCATGTTTCATATGTTTTCTTTCAATAATGTGCCAAGCAAAGCCTTTGGGATAGTGTGGATGCTTGTTGATTTGATTCTGTGCAAAAACAGAAACTTTTGCGTCTAGTGCTAGAATTTCTATTCTGTACTGGAGCGTGAGAAAATACTGAAATTTTTACACAGTATTGGGTTACAAATTTTTTACGTTTTCCTAATTTTTTCAGAATTTTTGGAGGTACAGAAGTATGGTTTTTAAATCGCTTACTACATGCTGTTCTGTTTTTGACAGATTCTATTTTCAATGCATAGTTTGCTTGTTTTAGTGTTTCCATAGCTTATATTGAGTAATATAAATTTTGGAAATGATAGAATATAGTAAGAATTATGTGAGAACAATTATGAATCTTGTCTTGACAGTACCTAAGTGGATGATTTATTTTTATCATACTAACCTATCTCACGAAGTTCTGTTAAGTTTTGTGTGATCGAAGTTTTCAAGTTTTGGGTGAGATATCGATATGAGGAGAATAAGGAGTGGCAAGACCATAATCTTGGGGATGACCAAGGCACCCCAAGGTAAAATTCAAGGAAGACTCAAGCATCTAAGCTTGGGGATGCCCCGGAAGGCATCCCCTCTTTCGTCTTCAACACTATCGGTAACCTCACTCGGAGCTATATTTTTATTCCACACATAATATGAGTTTTGCTTGGAGCGTCATTTTATTTTGTTGATATTTGCTTGCTGTTATCGATAATCATGTTTTGTATCTTTTAGTTCAATAAAATGCCAATTATAGCCTTTACCATGCTCAGTTTGCAAGTTCATGTGTTGCTGTTTAAAAACAGAAAGTTTTCTGTTATGTCTAGAATATTCCTGAATAGTCAGAACATGATAAAAATCTGAAATTTTTACACAGTAAGCATACATGAGTTCTCTGTGATGTGGTAATTTTTCAGAATTTTTGGAGTTAGGGAAGTATGGATTCTTATTCACCCTTTACAGACTGTTCTGTTTTGGCAGATTGCTGTTATAGTTGCATTGTTTGCATATGTTTGCGTGTTTAATGTTTCTATTTGAGGATATGAGTATTAAATATGAAGAGGCATTTAGTATGCAATGTTTAATTATAATTTTTGTGATTTTCTACAGTAGAGAATGTTAAGGTTTTGAGTTGATTTATACTAACTTATCTCATGAGTTCTTGTTGAGTTTTGTGTGGATGAAGTTTTTGAGATTTAGGAAAGCCATGATATGAGAGGAATTAAGGAGACACAAGGGCTCAAGCTTGGGGATGCCCAAGGCATCCCAAATTAATATTTCAAGAAGTCTCAAGCATCTAAGCTTGGGGATGCCCCGATAGGCATCCCACCTTTCTTCTTCAACAATCGGTCAGTTTTGGTTGAGCCTAAGTTTTTGCTTCTTCACATGATATGTGCTATCCTTGGAATGCCATTTTATTTTGTTTTCTTTGCTGTTTGAATAAAATACTTAAGATCTGAAAATTTTAAATGAGAGAGAGAGTCCTCACATAGCTACCTATTTACTTAACTACTCATTTGATCTTCACTTATATCTTTTTGGAGTAGTTTGTCATTTACTCTTGTGCTTCACTTATATCCTATGAGTAAATTGTGAAAGAATTGAATATCATAAAGTTGAAATTTTATATGCTTCATATGCTTGTCCCATGGGGAGTAGTGACTTCACATACAAGAAGTATAAGTGGTAAAATTTATTGAAAGTTAACAAACATAGCATTGGTCACTTGAACAATTCATGAAAGAATTTTGAAGGAAGAGAAATTTCACATATAATTATACTATCTTGGACATCTTCTATGATTGTGAGCCCCCATTAATTATTTTCAAGCTTGATCATGTAGTTGACGTTGGACAAGGAAGACAACGTAATTAGTTATGTTTGTTTATATTCACATAGAAGTTATATTGTCATGGATCCTCTAACATGTGGTGCTTGCTTATTATCTTTTGCTAGCCAAAAATTCGTACTAAGTAGAGATACTACTTGTGCATCCAAAAACCCTTAAACCCAGTTTCTTGCCATGAGAGTCCACTATATCTACCTATGGATTGAATAAAATCCTTCAAGTAAGTTGTCATCGGTGCAAAAAGCAATAAAAATTGCTCCTAAAATATGTATGATCTTTTATTGCAAGGGAAAATAAGCGTTGTACGAACTTGTGATGGTAAAGAAATAAAAGCGACGGACTGCATAATAAAGGTTGCTATCACAAGGGGCAATATAATGTGACGTTCCTTTGCATTAAGGGCTTGTGCATCCAACAACCAAAAGCGCATAACAACCTCTGCTTCCCTCTGCGAAGGGCCTATCTTTTAATTTTCTGTATTTACTTTTATGCAAGAGTCATTAATGTTCATCCCTATTCCGCTCTAATTATTCTTTAGTTGGCAAGCATTATGTGGTAGGGAAAGATCCAGACACATATATCCAGTTGAATATAGGTGATCATGAGTTATTATTGTTGACATTATCCCTGAGATAAATAAGTTGGGAGACAAAACATTAAGCCCCTATCTTCCGATGTGTTTGACTGAAATGGTTTGTTCTAAAAATATGCTTTGAGTGTCAGCAATCATGGAAGACTAAAAGATGGTTGAGTATGTGGAATTTGCTAGATCAAAGCTCTTACATAGACCCTTCCTGAAAATAAGATAAATTGCAATTGTTTGATGACTGAGAACATAGTTTGTTAGTTTTCAAGAAAGTTTATGGCCTATACTTTAAACATGTGAATAGCTTGCTACTTGATCATGAGAAGTTTTATGAGATGAGCTACTGATTATGATATATATTGATGCTAGGAAAAGTGATTGAAATTATCATTGATCAACCTTATGCACTATGCTAGCATTCACACTTCATAAATTATTTCTTTTATCATTTACCTACACGAGGACGAGCAGGAATTAAGCTTGGGGATGCTGATACGTCTCCAACGTATCTATAATTTATGAAGTATTCATGCCATGTTTATTATAGTTTTGTATGATTTTGGTGCATTTTTATCTGGCTTTTATATGATTTTCATGGACTAACATATTGACCTAGTGCCCAGTGCCAGTTGCTGTTTTCTGCTTGTTTTTGGTTTTCCAGAAAATCTTTATCAAATGAAGTCCAAATGCAACGAAACTTTTTGACGATTTTTTCTGGAACATAAGAGACACTAGAAGCTTCGGGAGGTGGCCAGAAGACCCACAGGGGCCCCACGAGCCACCAGGGCGCGCCACCCCCCCCCAGGCGTGCCCTGGTGCCTCGTGGGCCCCCTGTGGCCCTTCTTCGCGTGATTCCAACGCCAAAAATCATATATATTCAGAAACCCCCAAAAGTTAACCTAGATGAGTTTTTACGCCGCCGCAAGCCTCTGTACTTCCACGATCTAATCTACAGCCCTTTTCCGGCACCCTGCCGGAGGGGGGAATCATCACCGGAGGCCATCTTCATCATCCCGGCGGCCTCCATGACGAGGAGGGAGTAGTTCACCCTCGGGGCTGAGGGTATGTACTAGTAGCTATGTGTTTGATCTCTCTCTCTCGTGTTCTTGATATGGCACGATCTTGATGTATCGCGAGCTTTGTTAATATAGTTGGATCATATGGTGTTTCTTCCCTCTCTATCTTTGTTGTGATGAATCAAATCTTTTCCCTTTGAGGTTTCGTTATTGTCGGATTGAATATTTCAGATTTGAGAACACTTGATGTATGTCTTGCATGTGGATACCCGTGGTGACAATGGGGTATTCTATTGGGTTGCTTGATGTATGTTTTGGTGATCAACTCGCGGATTCCCGTGACCTTGGGGTGATCTAGGCATAGGGGTTGGTTGCACGTTTTCATTATCTTTTCTCCGATAAGAAACTTTGGGGTACTCTTTGAAGTTCTTTGTGTGGATTGAATATTATGATTATGAAGTTGTTTGATGCATATCGAATAATCAACTCACGGATACTTGTGGTGACATTGGAGTATCTAGGTGACATTAGAGTTGGTTGATGCGTATCATATGGTGTTATTTTAGTACGAACTCTAGAGCTATTTGTGACACTTATAGGAATGGCTCAATATATCGATCGGAAAGGATAACTTTGAAGTGGTTTCGTACCCTACAACAATTTCTATCTTATGTTCTCCGCTAATAGGAACTTTGGAGTGATTCTTTATCGCACGTTGAGGATGGTTATATGATCCAATTATATTAGCATTGTTGAGAGATTGCACTAGCGAAAGTATGAACTCTAGGCCTTGTTTCTAAGCATTGCAATACTATTTATGCTCACTTTTGTTACTTGCTACCTTGCTGTTTTTTATTGTTCGCACTACAAAAACCTATATTTACTATCCATACTACACTTGTATCACCATCTCTTCGCCGAACTAGTGCACCTATACAATTTACCATTGTATTGTGTGTGTTGGGGACACAAGAGACTTTTTGTTATTTGGTTGCAGGGTTGTTTGAGAGAGACCATCTTCATCCTACGCCTCCCACGGATTGATAAACCTTAGGTCATCCACTTGAGGGAAAATTGCTACTGTCCTACAAACCTCTGCGCTTGGAGGCCCAACACGAGTCTACAAGAATAAGTTGTGTAGTAGACATCAATATTAGGCATATTTATCTACGAGATAGAATTGCCTAATAGGCTAAGCCAAAAATACATATTGACAAGATGCTAAAACAGTTTAGCATAAGAACGCCAAGGAGTGATTCTTGCTGAAGTCACATGGAAAGAGTTTTGCAAGACTCGGTGTCCCAAAACACTGATGAGCAAAATACATGATGGAGATCCCACACACTCTTGTGTTTGGATTAATCATATATTCCATGGTATGCAAAACAACCAGATATGTCCGATACTCCCAAACTGTTGCGAGTATAGATACCAAAGTGATCAAAGTACTGATCATGGGACAACAGTGGAAAATGTCATTAAGTACTAAAGTAGCACTGATGAATGTTTTCTCGCAAGCAGAGATTATGAAGTGCTCATTGTAAGTAATTACATCGATACAGTCTTCATCAATGCTCCATGCGATTTTCGATTTAAGTTAAGGGTTTTGTGTAATACACGATATGGTGGCACGGTAGTTGGAAATTGTTCCAAACAAGTTACTGTGGCGATTTCTATAACAAAGGCTAAGTATGTTGACGCTTTGGAAGCGACTAAGAAGATGTTGAATCATATAGTTCATTCATGAACTTAGTATGGTTCCAAGAAGGCTTTGGTTAATGGGACACTATTGTAGATAGTCGCTCCATAGCTCAGTCTGGGGAATCAAGGTTTGACCTGTGATTCACATATATACAAAGCCAAGTCCACACAAAATATGAATTTTGTGAAAGCGTGAAAACACGAGGAGATGCAAAGATACACACGGAACTGAAGTTGTCAGATCCGCTGGACATCAGGCTATACCATGAGCGAAGCATATTTTACACCGGTATGCCATAGGTGTAAAGTGTTTTAGCATTGACTAGATTATTGACTCTAGTGCAAGTGGGAGTCTGTAAGAGATATGCCCTAGAGGCAATAATAAATGTTATTATTTATCTCCATGTTCGTAATTAAGTTTATATTCTGTGCAATAACTGATATGGTTCTCGAGTCTACAATAACCACGAGGCTCGGAGGGAAACTCATATGCACGTGTGGAATAATAAACGGTAAAATGTATTCCTAGTCTGGCCTCTAAGACTAGCTCAAGTGTTGCATGATGGTACTGTTTTCCTGATCATGGGCATGACTATGCCGGCAACTTTGAGGGCACAATGTTAGAACATTTGTGTTGAATCGACCCGAATTGGTGTTATGCTATGAGATACATTCGTCACAAGTTAATGGTTAATAACACAGAGAAAGTTAACGTTTGCATAATTCCTTAGACCATGAGAGTGTCGAGTTTCTTCATGCTTGCTTCATGAACTTTGGGGTTTGTTAAACGTCATCCGTAAATGGGTGGCTATTACGGCGGCTTACAGGTTCATGGAAAAGTGTGTCAAGGGACTTGATAGCTCAAGATTGGGATTTGCTCCTCCGACGATGGAGAGATATCTCTGGACCCTCTCGGTGTTACGGTATCCACCTTCGTCTGGCCAGACACATTGTGATTTGATCACAGGGATGCCGGAACACGGGAACAAGAAAAGAGAACAAAACCGGTAACGAGGTAACTGGCATAGTGGACAAGTTGTTGATTCACGGGGATGCCGATAAGTCTCACCTCGGGTGTTTGTAACATATCGCGAAGCAACAGGAATAGCACACGGCAACTGGAGGTTCACTCGAATATTTATTCGTGTGGGTATAGGGGTCAATATGGGTGTCCACGGCTCCGATGTTGATCATTGATCGGAAAGTGTTCCGGCCATGTCTATGCTTCACCGAACCTATAGGGTCACACGCTTAAGGGTCATCTATCTGCTGAATACTAGACAGGGAGTCTGAGAGAAAGTCACCGGAAAAGTTTTGGAGACAACGGAAAAGTTCCGGAGAGAGAACACCGGAATAGTTTCGGTAAAACTGAAAAGTTGTTTCAGGGTATACCATTAAGTCAAATTGGTTTCGGCACATGCCTGAAATTCTTGGAGGGTGCCAGAATTGTTCTGGGAACTTCTGGGATTTTTCGGAGAAAAAACCCGGAAATGTTCCAGAGCTGCCGGAACCGCTTTGTTTGCTTTTCGCAGATGAAAATCACTAATCCGGAATTGTTTCGGAATGCGTCCAAAATTATTTTAGTGGGTACTGGAAATGTTCTAAGACCTACAGAAATATTTTTGGATTTAACGGTCGCGGAAAAATGTTTCCGTGAATAGTGAAAGTGCTTTTTGGGTTACTTTATGAAAAGCCACCTTTTAGGGCTTTTCCCAAAAGGCTTCTAGAAGGACTTGGGGACTAAGGAACCCACCCCTTGGGATTTCCTATAAATAGAGGTGGAGAGGTGCTCTCCACACTCACTCCTTTCTCACATACAAGTGCCATGCATGATCTGGCTTCTCTCTCCCTCCCCGCGAAATAGTTTCGTAGAGCCGAAAGGCTGTCTGGGTTCCGGTGGGAACTAGTTCTGGACGGCGAAGCCCTGCCGGATAGATGACACCGTATGTGTGCAACCCTGTAGAGAGGTCGTAGGTTCGATCTTTTTGCCCGAGGGGCTGTTCGAGAGTGCCTCCCGAAGGGCTGTCCGAGTGACCGTTCGAGTTTTGAGGGTCCTCTCGAAGGGCTGTCCGTGACACCGTTCGTGGGACTGTCCGACCACCTCCCGGAGGGCTGTCCGACGAGCAGACAAGGGAGAACATCCTCGCGGTTGGGAGGTTGTAAATCCTAGCTGCGGGGATCTGCGCCGACGATCTACATCGACTCTACTTCCGCTGCGCTACGAGTCGGTAACGATCGGATCGAAACCTTGTATGCAGTCTTCATAGTGGTCCTGGGCTGGTGCGTAGGTCGGAAATTTTTGTTTTCTGCTGCGTTCCCCTACAGTTATTGTCCATGTTATTTCTATGACGCTGAGATGGACGTCGTCCCTTGAAGGTTCTCATCATCACCGGGTCTGTAACCCATTGACTGCTACGTGACCACACGTCATTATTGTGCTCATGATTCATGAATTCCCTAGGCGAAGAAATCACCGTTCCAGGTGTTGAATAGATTGTAAGTGCTAAAGTAAGTAGATATGTATAGGTAGACTTTGATGTTCTGATCTACTCCTGCCCAGAGGACATGACTACATGGGTAGCCCAGAAGCTTGGACTTGTTGCAACTGCACTCACACGTCGTTGACCAAGAGTGACAACATGCTCTTTTGCTCCTATGTGGTGACCTTTCACAAACTTGGCATGTACGATGACTTGCCACTTCTTCCTAAGTGCATCTACTCGACTACAACCATACATTCGGGATTTCTCTGATTTCTCATCCATATGTTTCTGCATCTTTTCAGACCATGGCTTGTTCATCTCCAATTGTGCATTGGTAACCTAGACTCTATCGGCGAAGTATGTCACAGTCCGATTCCAAGTTTCATTAATCATGGATATGGTTGGGAGGGATCACACACCTTTAAGCACGCCATTGTACACCTCTGATATATTGCTAGTCATTATGTCATAGCGAACCCCGGTGTCATGAGCCTACGCCTAGTTGTACAATTGAGGGAATTCTTGGTGCCACTGGGATAGATTTATAGTCGTCCTATGACCCCTGTGATCTTCTCTCTCTAGCAAGGCCGCGTGCTTGATCTGTCCATTGATTCCCTCTCAGGTTGCTGCCATCTTGGCATCCGTGTTTTGTATGCACATCCTCTTCAATAGCTTGAACTAGTCCTTGTTCTTGAACTTTGAGTCAAAATTTGCGAGCAAATGCCTCATGCACCACCTTGTCTCCAGATCGGGCCACCCCACTCAGGGTCCATCGACTACTTGATCAGGTCGAGTGCGCACAATAGCCACATGTTGCGACCAGATGATGAAAACACCGAGATGATTTTTCACGACTGCTACCTTCACACAGCTCAGGAACCAAACCTAGCTATATTTGTTATCGCCCTCGACAAGTGCATAGGCAATAGGAATGAGTTGGTTATTTGTGTCTGCTGCGATCACCAAAAGGAGTGTGCCCTTGTACTTTCAATGAGAAAGGTACCATCAAACGATAACACTGGACGGTAGTGATGGAATGCATGTATAGTCTAGTGAAATGACCAGAATAATGGGTCAAGGATGTATTGGTTTGGCACCCTTGGGTGAGTACGTTGTCTCTTATACACTTGAGTCCCCTTGTTAGCTACCTCTATGTAATGAAGCATTCTTGGGGCATAGTGATAGGCCTTCTCATAGGTGCCATACAACCTCTGAAATATTCTCTCATGTGCACACCTATCCTTGCTATAGCTAACAGGGGAGCCAATCTGATCTTTGGCAGTTTCCCTCTGCCCTGTAATGCTAACGTTAATATTTTTTCACCGCATAGGACATGATTTGTGACATAGGCAACAGTTACATTGTGGTGATATGCCAGAGTCCCAGTTTGCTCGCAGCTATGGGGTTTTATTTTTGTGATATGCCAGGGCTGACATAGCCTAGGGGTCTGGCGAGCAACCACTCTTCTCTTGCAACCCTTAGCCAAATAGATGCAGATCACCTTCAACTAAGTTCGATCAGACTGCTTCACTCTGTGGTGGTGAGAAATGGCAATTGCATACTTCTTTATTGCCTCGTTAGCGGAGGCCTTGTCTGGGAAATTCTTCCTAACCTGTAGAGTTGCTGAATCTAGGCCTGAAACAGAGCGAAATTCATTAGCGATGGTGAGAGTTTGTAACACCTCATGGTCCATCGGTGTTGCAACCGCCCTCTGAGAAGGACTAGCACCTTCTTTGTCTCTTGTGTCATCTGACGATGACGATGAAGAATGATCGTCATCTTCAGAATCTAGCGCCTCCGCCATTCCCTCCACGTGTTCGCTCAGATCAACGACTGCGAACTAATATCTTGGGTCATACACAGGGTGGTCATTCCCCGATGGGGCAGTGCTGGCGGCTGCGGTGACAATTAGCCGGACATGAGCAGTGTCGCTACTGCATCTGACATCATCGGTAGCAATAATAAACTGCACATACACCATTGGTCGTCCATACATAGCGGCACCAGGTGTGCTTGAAAACCTCATGCACGACCCCCACGAGTTGTCGCCTTTCACCTGTCGCAGACCCCAACAGGCAGGTGTCCCATCATGCCCTTCTACGCAAATGATGATCTCCACGATCATCATCTTTCCATGCATCTCAGGACAAACTCCGGTCGGATGCATCTTCTCACTTCCGCAAACCCTCTATTTACCATGTATGTCAAAACAACATTAATCGACTCACATTTGGACACATCGAGCTGACTATCGCGTACGACATCCCCATGAAACACTAACAAATTTTCCATCGCAACTACCGAACAACCATATTTACAAGAACAAAATTAGTAACAAAGTAGTTTCATTGTATTAACGTGTTATGCTTCTTCATTTTTTCCATAACAACATTAATATTTTTTAGAAACTTTAAAAATGACAATACTATAATAACATTTTAGTATGAATCTTCTTTTATTTTTATTAGCATTAACAAAGTATACAATAACTCAGAAAAATAATAGCATCACTCACACAAATACTAACAACAATAGTAACATCATTCGAAATAATATATGATTACTAACAAAAAAATAACAACTTTCATATCACAGATAATCACAAAGATTACACGGCGTCATTTATACCTCAAATGGAAGATGGATGTCAATCGAGAAATAAATCAGGTGTCACAATATTTCCAAATAATATCTGCTGCATCAACATATCACTGTTACCATGTGAAGAGAGTCCGCCCATTATCATATAGACATACATATTAGCCACAATAATTATTTTTTCTAACAAATTTATAAACAGAGAACATGGATGTTTGAACTTATCACGATAAAATGAAGATCAAAGATCGGCAAACAATATCTTCAACTACATCGATCCAAAAAAAAACCTAGGACGCGTTTGGTTGCTCGCAACGTTTTTTTGCCCCTTTGCATACTTTTCCCAGTTGGGCCTGTTTGAGCAAATGTAGGAAAAAATCAACATCTGCATGTTGTTTGGCTGCCTACATGTAGGCTGGATGCATTGGGGGAGCAATTTTTGCCTGGCGTTTGGTTGTTTGCGTTGGTTGGGCTGATGCAAGTACATGGTGTTTGGTTGCGTACACTGGACATGATTAAGAGTTAACAGATACACATGACACAGAGTTACACTAGAATGCCTCGGCGACTGCGGTGGACGGTGCCTGCGGCATCGCGTCCGACGCAACGGAGACGGAGCTGTGGGCAAGCGATCCCGTAGGCGGCGCGGCGAAGCGGTTGCTAGCGTCGCCGCCATAGAGAAAAAGGACGAATAGGAGGGCGCTTAGACAGAGGATGGGGAGGAGAAATGCAGTGCTCGCGCCATGGCGGCGTCAGTGTAGTAGGACGCGGGAGAGGAGGCCGAAAGGAACAACGCCGATGACGGCACCGGTGTAGTAGGACGCGGGCGAGGAGGCCCGGAGGAAAGATTACAAGGGACTAGCCAAAAGAGATTAAGGAGTGTCGTTAAAACAGACCACACATATGCATATGTACAGTCCATGAATAAGATGTAGATCTACTCGTTTATGATCGTCGAAACAGAAAACTTGCAACAAGAAAGTCGTGTGAAATTGTGAGATAAAGCTATTGCTAAAAACAATTCAAACAATCTACTGTCAGCGATGAATTTGACAAACTTCGTCAAAAACAGCCCCAAACATAAACATAAAATTGAGCATTTACAATGAACGAAAGCACGAACCGATCGCCCATCAATGTGCTTCTTTTTCGTATAAATCCAATCTCCAATTGAAGCACCATTGCGTAGATCAGAAGGGACTAAAAAAGGAGATTATCGAAGGAACTTACTGGAGGTAGCGGAACAAACAACGTACAAGCTGTATACTAGCTCGCATCCTCTCATGTAAGAGGATCCACGACGTGCGCTCGATGTAGCTCGACTCAGCCTGGCTCGCTAAAAAGGGCCGATTCAGACGTTCCTAGCGGGCCTGGGTGGGGAGTGCTTTAAATTTCATGCAAGCCGAGAATTTGATGCAGTGCAGACAATCAAACAGACCAAAATCTTACCGCCCAGACAATCAAACAGACCAAACACGTCCCTAATTACAAACATCATTAAGCTCATTGAAAATCAATCTAATTTTATAATACTAAGATGATTGCAAGAAGAAAAAATATACTACCTACAACTTGCTAAGTACGGTGATACGGCGCAAGATGGCAAGATCAGCTAACAGGCTGCATCAGCGGCAGCCAGCAGGGCCCTGAGGCGGCAAGAATTAGAACTCGGGAGCGACGATTCAGACGGACAGGCGAACGCGAGGGCGCCTCCTATTTGGTGTGCAGGTCGGTCGCGAGCGACCTAGTGCGTACCCCCCCCGCCCCCCCCTCACCATTTTTTTTCTTTCGGTTTTTATTCCTTTTTATTTTTTCGTTTTACCTTTACTTTTTTTCTTTCTCTTTTCATTTTCTCTTTTCCTTTTCCTTTATCTTTTTTTCATTTATTTATTTCTATGTTCTTTTTTCTTTTTCTTTTTTAATTTGCGAACATCTTTCAAAATCATGAACATCTTTTGAAATGGTGAACATTTTTTGAAATTGTGAACATTGTGCAAATACATGAACACTTTTTGAACTCGTGAACATTTTTTACCAATTTGTGAACATTTTTTGAAATTGCGTACATGTTTTCGAACACGTGAGCAATTTTTTTGAACTGGCAAAACAGTTTTTGAAATTTGGGAAGAATTTTTGAAATTCAGGAACTTTTTTTCTTTTTGATGAATATTTTTTAGAGTTCATGAATACTTGTTGAATCAGCGAACAGTTTTTGAATTTCCTGAACATTTCTTGAAATTTGGGAACAATTTTCTGAATTTCCGAACATTTTTTGAATATTGTGAACATTTTTCTCTTTTGATTTTCTTTTCTTCTTTTTCCTTTTGTTTTCTGTTTTCCTTTTCCTTTTTATTTTTATTTCTTCTTATTTTTTCAATTTTCAATTTTTACTTATATTTATGTTTTTTTTTCTTTTTCAATTTGTGAACATCTTTCAAATTCATTAACATCTTTTGAAATCGTGAACATTTTTTGAAATCATGCACATTGTGCAAATACATGAACATTTTTTAAATTCATGAACACTTTTACAAATTTGTGAACATTTTTTTAATTCACGAACATTTTTTGAAATAGCATACATTTTTTGGAACATGTGAACAATTTTTTGAACCGGCGAGCATTTTTTCAAATTCAGGAACTTTTTTTGTTTTTGGTGAACATTTTTCGATTTCATGAATACCTTTTCAATGATCAATTTTTTTGAATTTTGTGAACATTTTTGAAATTTGGGAATAATTTTCGGAATTCCTGAACTTTTTTAATATTGTGATTTTTTTTTAGAAATTCATGAACATTTTTTGAATAGACGAACATTTTTTTAAATCATAAACATATTTTTTAATCAGTGAGTATTTATCATTTGCCGAACATTTTTTTAAATCATGCATATTTTTTGAATTCACGAACATTTTTTTCACAATTCGTAACTTTTTTTAAATCCTGAATTATTTTTAAATACGAAAAAACTTAAAAAAGAAAAAAGCAAAAAAGAAAAGAAAAAACCAAGGGGCCTCCCGCTTCCCGCCCCGCACATGTGCCGGCTTATGAGGGCGCGCGGGGGAGCGGAGGGCTGCGCGTTCACACGCTCCGTGGCGCACAGGTCGGTAAATAGGAGCTCCCGATCGCTCGCGAGTGCATCGCTTGACCTTTTTCCTAGCGCTAGCAATCAGCCAATTGGGCCAAGCCCATCACGCTGCTCCTTTTTTTTCTCTATTATTTACTGGGGTATACTGTGTACATGCATCCAGATCATGGGCCCCCAGGCCTGAGCCCTAGGAGGTCGCCCCACCTAGCGTGATTCATAGCTTGCCGCCACAGGTAGCGGTGACAAGTACCACGTGTCACTTGCCCTCTTGCCGCCACAGTAGTTCTGTCAATTGTTTTTGGATATGATCTTTTCTGACATTTCGTTGGCGCAGGTGATCCTTTACGCAAAAAATTCGGTTGTCCGCACACCAGAGGCCGCCAAGTCGCCCTTTGGCAATGGTGCCCTCTCCCAATCGAGTTGTTCTGGAATTCCCAAATTATTATGCTACTTTCGGTGCCACGAGGGACAAATCAACTGGGTTTGCTTCAAATGGAAAATATATTTTTAAATAACCTATTTTTTAATTAAGCAAGTACATGTTTGAAAGATAACGCTTTTGTCTCACGTGTATATCAAGCATAGATATCGGGCAAATGCTTCTGCTGGTCCATCGAGCGGATTAAGTTGAATTGCACGACTGGTGTTCTACTTTATTTCGCTCACGTCTAGTTCAAATAAAAAGAGGAGTTTAGAATAAAAAAAATATAGCAGGTTCGTTCAAGATGTGGTGCCTTGGTGGGGGGCGCCATATGGCAGGTTGGGCCTGCAGCTTTGCGTGCTGGTGCATGCGCATTGGCAGCTGGTCCGGGCTGGTGGCTCAGCTCTAGTGTGTTGGCGACCTGCGGCGGAGACCTGGCCTAGCTTGGCCATCGGAGAAGGGGGCTTCGTGATGGGGTCTTGGGCTGCGACGGGTCTTAGGTTGTCTTAATGTTTTGATTAGGGAGGAATGACAACGGTGTCACCCCTCCATACAAATAAGGTTCTCCCCGCCCTATCTACGTTCAGTTGGTGTGTTTACCGCTGGAGGGGGCGTGTGGAGCTGTATCTCTGACGAGTTTTTCGGGATCCGGTCGGTTTAGGTTTCTGGTGGACCCGTTTGGATTCGGCCAGCTCTCGTGGTCTTCGGAGTTTCTACAGGCACTTCTCGGCGTTCTTTTCCCAGGCGGCGATTTGCTTCACAGATCGCAGCGGCCGGCATCTCCTGATCAACATTGCCGACTTCTTGGCCGGTGCTTCCAGAAGCTCCTGGGTTGAAAAAGTTTGCTCCGCCGAGGCGGAGGCCCAGAGACAACATCGAGCTATGCTCATGATGTGTCGCCGGTGGATGCGGGAGAAAGAAGACTTCAGCTTCCCCAAGGATTTGAATGCAATTTTTTTGTTTGTATGGATGAGTTTATAAGGTCCCGTGTTACTTAATATATGGCCCTAGGCCGTTTTGCAAAACGAAAATGTCAACAGCAAAAATAAAAAAATATATGAAGTACAGCATAGAAATAAAAATTGATCGAGCAAGTCCGTGTAGTAATAAGCCTAATATTACAAAGTATTAAAGCGGCTAAGCTATGGCTCCTGGGGTGAGTTCCCAGTTATGGCAGTAATTCTCTCATTTGCTGCCACGTGGATATGGTTTTCTATCAGTTTTTTTTGCACTCGCCAGGTTTGACCGGTTCGATAGGACCGTGCTGGGTTGCTGGGCCAGTTGTTCCCGATATTTCTGCCGCTTACGAGGATCTCTCGCGAACCCACGTCCCCGACTTCTCCTGACTCTTCCCCTCGCTCCTCCCTCCTTCCTTCTCGAGAAACAGCGGTAGCACCTCCTCCACGGCTTTCACTGCCACGCCTACACCCCTCCCCCCATCCCCCCCACCCAACTCGCCATCCCCGTCGTTTCCCGACGAGCCGACGAACAGCCGGTGCGCGCGGTGCCCCAACGCGGCAGCGTGCAACCATCGCCGGTCTTCTTGGTGTCGTCTTGCCACCCGTCCATCCCTCTCCCGCGCCGATGGCACACAGGGGGAGCCGAGGAAGGGGAGGAGGACTCCGGGGAGATGGACAGGGCTGGGGAGCGCAGCGCGCCGGCGGGGAAAGCGAGTCCTGGCGAGGCAAGTTCCGACTGCGGCAACGCCCGTCCCGTGGCGTCGCCCACCAGAGCGCTCAGTTCAAAAATTCGCCACACACAACAAGGACACTGATTACGGGGATTGTGTTATTTGGTAGGGATTATCATGGGCACATCCACTGCACATGTCATTCTTATTACATTGTAGGAGTACCAGATTAGAGAAAGACGTGGAAGGTACTATGCTTACATGTTAATTAGGCAATCTGAGCCTGTTTAAATTGACGCCCTGAAGTAGTGTCCGCCTTCACCTTCAGATTTCTTTCTTCAAACTTTCATGTTGTATAAGATTATGTGCTTCAGTGCTTCCACCCTTGATCAAATCTACTGGTGTGACTAGCCAGTGATGCACTTATTTTTTTCTATGAGTATGATTATTGGATCTCTTCGTGAGGGGAAGCGCCCTCTTCGAGAGATTCTAGAAATGCAGTATGTGTGTGATTATATGATTATTGGATCTTTTCTGGAATCTCTTGAAGCCGAGGTACATCTGTGTGATTATATGATTATTGGATCTCACATATTTTTGTAAGCAATGCAGTATGTGGTATTGTGACTAGCCAGTGATGCACTTATTTTTTTTCTATGAGTATGATACATCTGTGTGATTATATGATTATTGGATCTCACATATTTTGTAAGCAATGCAGTATGTGGTATTGTTTTTCATTTGTGATAGACAATATTAAATAGGAAATCTGTCGAAAAGTATGTGGTCTATAGTTTATAAAAAACTTGCCGGACTGACAACAACAAAATATGATTTAGTGTTACCGGAAGAGAGATCTTGATTTGTGACTTTGGTTTAATTTGAGTTTTTATTTTAAATATGATTTAGTGTTACCGAACTGACAACAATGAAATATTTCCAGTTACTGCAGTTAAGCAATGCAGTAAGTCAGTAATGCTGACGCGTCGTACTATAATCATGTGACCTACCAGATCGAAGCTCGGATACGCAACAGGCAGTAGCAAGCAACTTTAAACCGGTGGCGGCAGCCAACAACTCTTCGGCGACAGCAACAACAAGGTATGTTGCCTTCTATTAGTTTTTCAGAACCTAGCTGATTGTGTGCTTTTCTTATCAGCTGAACTAATCGTTGGCCATGATCTGCCGTCTGTTTCTAAGTGTGGTCGTGGCCATGGTACAGGATAATTCCTCTTTCTGCTGGATGTTCTTCTTCGGTGGATTCTCTGGGTGTGTTGCATGGTTCCTTTTATGCGTCACTGTCTTCATCTTCTGCCGCTGAAGTGCATGGAGCGGCTGCTCCTTTTGTTGGTATGGTTTCTGTTGTAATTCTCCCCTCCCCCCTCTGGTTCTATCTGTTATTGCTGTGCTTAGAATTGTGTTTTTGCGATCAGTTTGTTGATCCTGCTGAGGCGCTCCGCCGCCGTCGGGATATTCGTGAGGGGAAGCGCCCTCTTCGAGAGATTCCAGAAAAGGAGTATGTTACCTCGGCTTCTTCAGGTGTGCCTCTTTTTCTCTTGGTCTTTTGTGAATATTTGAATTGACACTTTTGTCTTATGTTGTTCTCTTTTTGTTCTTTCTTTGTTCACAGCATTGACTCTTCCTTCCTATGTTGCCCAAGGTGATTGTTTTGGAGCGTTGTCTTCATCCTGTAGGCCGATTACTTTGACACGATCTGTGGATCCTTTTTTGGACTCTGGACAATCTTTATATATGGTTTTCGGTCTGCTTTGTGTGCCTTGCCGACTCCATTGGGTATGTTTTGCTTCATATGCTTATTAATTTTGTCTTCTCTGCTGTATTGTTGGTGTTTAGGGTTTGTGTCTCCTACTCAATCAATGTGTTTTTTCCTTCTCCAGTGTTTCCCTGGCCATACATTGATTTCTGTGCAAGCTGGCCTCAATAAAAGGAAGCGGAACTTTCTTTGGAGGCACCGATCGGGCAAGAGTGAAGGTATGTGTTTTACTACTTAAGTATGTTGGCTATTGCTCTTTTTTCCTTTGTATTTTTCCTTTGTATTAATAAGTTTATAAGATATAAGATTACTGTATTTATTCCTTCCTAGACAAAAAAATACATCTTCTGACTCTTATACTTATCCATATACTTTTCTGGAATTTTCACACACAGGCGCACACACACACACACACACACACACACACACATAATTAATATAGTTTTAATCATCTAGATTTACCATGAAGCTCAGCAATCAGCCTTTTAAAGAGGTGTTCATGAGCGATGGACAGCTGCACACAAGGATGTGTGTCATGTGGCACTATCCGTTTACCATTGAGCCCCTTCCTCAGATTGGCAGGCAACCAGCCGAGCCTATTCTCACTGGTATAAATCAAATACTACTTGACACTGATGCCAAATACTTGACATTGAAGTTGAACCAATCATCCATAGGACCAGTGAAGAAAGAAAAGGTGTTTCTTTTCCAGACCATTGGGAAGTTGTCTAGGTATTCAGACTAGCAGAAAAATAGAACCCTTTATGCAAACGGTGTTCCGTACTGTTCTATAATTGACTTTCTGCAATCACATCTGATGACAGTTCCAAGCCACCAGAGAATCACAATATCTACGAAAGGTCTTCCCCTCTATCTTGCATCAGATCCAGTTGTAGAACCAATATTGAGCCTGTATTGTCTACTTGATTATGTTCCTGACGACATAGAATCAATGGTTGGTCTAACAGTTTTTACTTGCATGGCCTACACCCAGCAAAGCATACTGCTTTCCCAATGATATAGTTGCAAAACTCAATTATGTATAGTTTGAATGATTTGATTATCTAGGCCAGTAATATGCAGCATCCTTTAGTGTCTATACAATTAAACTGCAATGCAAAAATTACAGTGATGACACCTATGGAGCAACAACATGGAGCACCAGCAGAATGATTTATTTCCTGTGCACTTTTGGACGACAGTCTCATCAACAAGTTTCTCCACATAGTGATACTAACAAATAAACCATATGTGGGTATTTAGGTGACTTACTTTGTTTCCTTGCACTCATGAAAACAACCATGCTCTATATGCTTAGTTTCGTCTTCTCATATCAGCTTTGCATCCACACAGAGTGAAAAATAATAGTGGCATCCAACTTGGCCTAGGAAAATATGATACTCCATGGCTTTCCTTTTAATTTTATTCACTGCTTTCTTGCAACAAAAAAACAATGGTACTGTGGCGGCGAGTAAGCAACAATCTGTAGCATCATGCATTATCTCGGTAGGATCTTCCTGGTGCTGCATGGTGCCAGTAGTGAGAAAGGTGTTATTTTTCTCATAGTTCTGGGGATTTTGTTTCCTAATTGATGGTACTGGGCTTCTTAGGTCCTTGCTAATCTTCCATGCTCAGCGCGCAATTCTTTTAGCATTTGTGTTTTATTGGGTTGTTGCTAAAGTTCCCAGCATTTTAACAATCCCATGTTTCATTCATAAATCTGGGGCGCAATTGTTGTTAATTTACAGATGAATCATTCGCTATTAGAACCTAGCATGCATATATATTATTATTATTGTCTTTATGATTCCATAAAAATGTGTACTGTTAACCATGGTTATGTTGTAAAAATAAATCTGGGCCCAATCTGGGACAAAATATTATATGTATTGTTACATGCATTCATTATAAATTGTATATTCCAAGAAGATTGACTACATACTTCCAACCTCTCACTGGAACCTTTTCCCTTACTACATCCCAGTAATCACATACATGGTATTCCCCGCTTTCTACATGGTCTTTTGTAGGAGAAGATTGTTTTCGATAAAGGTAGGAGAAGATTGTAGCACTTCTAATGATTTCTTCCCTCTGACAGTTCAATCCAACATCACTCCCCGAAGAACTAGAAGTGACAAGCTTGGCATCACTGCTTGCCAAGACGAAGGAGAACAAACCCAGGAGAACTAAAAGAATCCCAGTTTGGCATCACTTCTTGCAAAGACAAAGAAGACCAGCTCTTATGGCTTGCAGAAATAGAACAAGAAGTAAAAGAAGAGTACGCAAATCCTGCAAGCCACCTTGCTGACACGCTTCAAATTAGCATTCTTTCTTCTAATTAGGAAAGTGATGACAAAGCATAACCATTTTATCAAATCGAGTTACGGGACATTAGCAGAAACCGGCGTCAGACAACTAAGTAAACTATTGATGATTTAGTTGCTATAGAACCAACCAATATCATGGTATTAGACTGATTATTTATCTGCATAACTATTTCCAGTTTATTTAGTATTCCTGCAAAATTTAGTATCACCCTATTAATTGCCACTATATGATTTATTGGCATGCCTTGCATCAAAGGCATGTTTGTTTTTTCCAACTCATCATCAGTTATAAGAAGAGTGTTCTCATGTTGATACCTGACCAAAACTTCATAATAGATGTTTCATTAACAATGTATCATCAGGTAGACCGGCAAGGTTGTTTTTTGGCTTTTGATGTTCAGTCCAGAAATATTTGGTACTTATCATGATCAAAATTCACCTTTATCATTGGTACCCTCTGCATCATGTTCTGGTGCCATGTGTGCTCCTCCCTGCAATTACCCATTGATAATTTTACAATTAGTTCCTTATTAAAGGTCACGGGTTAATCTGCTGAAACAATGATGTGCAACCAAACTATAGTAAATCATTTGAGTTCTTCCACATAGATTTAAACCGTCATTTCCCATTCTTCCAGTTTCAATATATTTAATGTTTTCCATTGTTTAACTCTCTTACTTTTCATATCCTCTACAGTGAGAATTTCTCCAAATTGATTACCATCCGCACTCTCTTTTGTCCCAAGTTTCTTTGGTTACAAAACCGCCCATTAATGTTATATTTTTTATGATTTGTAATACTAAACTCAATGAAGCATCCGTGATGATTAACTAATTAACGTTACAGGTAGCGTCTTGGTTCAGATGGCAGAAACCAAAGATGATGTTACCCCATTGTTTTGTAATCTGCAAGTTAAGCTTCTTACGCTAGATGACATGCAACAAAATCTAACAATGATTGATACAGTGGCAGACAAAGTGACAGAAGCTGGTTTCGCGGATTCATTCATATTTCAAAGTTACCTGAGCTGGCCACTATCCTTGCTTATACATACAAGCTAATCAACGACGGGCCAATATGCGGGCGCGGCGTGCCGCCGCGCTTCTGCCTGCTAGCGTATAGTAGGATTAGTACTCAAAAGAAACCTGCGAGCAAGCTAGCTATCCGACTCGTATACAACATGCTACGGCATGCAAGCTATGCACGCCACTTTCCTAGACTAATCACCCGGTAACACTAATCTTTACCTAATAATAATAAAGCAGGGAGAGCTTCTGTCCGTATACCCATCGTCGCGATTTTTGCAGAAAAGCCCTCCTATTTTCCGGAAATCAACCCGCAGTCCCTCTTTAAGTGGTATACCTGGGTAACGTTTTGATTTTGCAAAAAAAAAAACCTGGATTTATTAGAATTTTGCCCGAGCTCCTTTCTTCTATCTTATCCAGTGCCAGAGAAGGTAGAAGGGGGGACAGGGCTCGTCGGCGAGCTTCCGCCTCCGGCCCTCTCGGCCTCTCCTCCGCCTCCGGCCTCCCAGGCCCCCCTGTAGGCGGCCAGCGTCCGGCTGCTAGCGCCTCCACTCTCCATTCCTCTTCCTTGTGCACCTCGCGACCCGCGTGACGACTGCGCCGGAGCCGGCGAGCGTGCTGCAGGAGGCTTCGTCGCGCCGGCGGCTGCCCCCGCCTCCAATCTCCCAGCCTCGCGATCCTTTTTCGTTCTTATTTAGCCGTTCCCTTTCCAGCAGCGGCGGAGGAGGAGAAGTAGGGAGGAGGAGAAGTAGGGCGGCGGAGGAAGGGAAGTAGGATGGAGGCCACATCGCCGGCGCGCGTGCTCGGGTAGGGGCGGCCCCCGTTTCATCCGGCTCCTGTCACCCGCTTGGGCCCAATTCAGCCTGGTCCGCACCTTTTCTTTAAAAAAGGATGATTTGGGACAAAAAATCACCCACGACCAGGCCAGGCTGCAGCCAACTGATCTGATATGCTTGTGTTGCAAAACAAGGTTGTTACCGTGATAATAGTCCCACCTCGCTCCTTTGCTCCCAATCCGATCATTTTTTATACTTCAACAGCCTTGCTGCATCAGAAGTCAACCAGCAGAGGACGGTAGCAGAACAAAGAAATTAATCCCGCAAGTAGGAAGAGGGAGCCAAGAAATCAATAAGCGGATGCTTCCGCAAAGAAATCGGATTAGCACGAGAATACAAAATAATCGGCAGGGGCGGCCCTTGAAACAGCTTTGACTCAATTGCAATTGGCTCAGCTTTCGACGAGAGGCCAGGCACCGGCACTCCCGCACCGCGCCGCTTTAGAGGAAGAAGTAGAAAAAAAGGAGAGGATCTGGGAGGCGCTGGAGTTCCGGTGGGGCGGCGTGCGCGGGGACGCGGGAGGGGTGCTGGATCAGGCGATGAGCGCATGGAGGAAGGAGGAGGCGCTCGGGAGGCTCGAGAGATTTGGGCTTGCGGGGAGAGGCCTTGAAGCAGCGGCGACCGTTGAGGAGGAGTGCTGCGCATGGTCCTCGCTGGACAGAGAGGGAGTGAGAAGAAGGCGTCGGGGAGAGACGAGGGGATGATTAGGGGGCGGCTGAGAAGATAAGATTGGAGGAATAGACAGCGGTGCGTGCGGCCAAACGATACGCGTCGCCAGCGCGAGACGGTTGATGGAATCGTTGTCGTCTACAGCTGAATAAGGTTGGAGGAATAAACAAATGCATGCACGCGTCCCTCCTGCTTCTTCAGTTGTTTCTCGCCGTGCATGCACACAGTTGCCGGGTTTGGTTCTACCTTTTTTTCTTGTAGAAGTTGGATTTGCATCTGTTTGTGTTATCATTTTTCTGCTTTCTAAATTGCTTCAAGGAAAAACATGATACTCTAGCATGAAAACAACACATATATTCTAATGCTAATCTCTAGCGTAATTAAATTTATTTATAAGTAGCTACATATGCTATATTTATGATGCAAATCTAGCTTATATCAGCTTACGAGGAGGACTTTACGGTTAGCACACACACAACATGGTTGGGTGCTAGACGAAGTATACAACATTTTTATTGTGTGGTATCAGTAACTCAACATAAGTGTTGATTTTTTTTAGATATGCGTTGTCACTATATATTGACAGTCTAATCTACAATGTCATCTTGAAGTCAGACGAAAAACATCATGTGTGCTCTTACTTCAAAAATATTTGAATTAGTAACTGAACTCTTGAAAAATGTGCTTCAAAATCGAGAAAAATGCACTCCGTGGAAGTCCTCCGGGCACCCCTCTCTCTCCAACCACTGCCCCTCCACCCTGTAGCAACACGGGCATATTTCCTAGTTACAATAACTAATCTAACCGGACAACTCAACTGGAAACCTACACGCGGGTACGCTACTAACTCGTCCGTATAGCTGGAATCGGAGTTGGCCTTTGCATACCCGGCCGAAAGTCTATAGAAGAACCAGCAGCTATATATGATTCCTAACCTTCTTTACTGGTTTGCGCTAAAGTTTCCACAAAAAAGATTGTCTACGCTAGAACCCGACGAGTAGCTAGCCTAGACATGGCATGCCTTGCTGCGCCAGCAGCGTGCTTTGCTCCTCTCTGTAGGGGCCCCTTTGCATCTCCAGCCAACTTGTATCGGCCGCCCGCCTCCATCGTCTCGTTGTCTCCTTCGTCTCCCCCTTTCTACCCAAGCCGTGTCATGGTGAGGTGGGAAGCTCCCCCCGCCGGCTGGTTGAAGCTAAATTTTGACGGATCCGTCTACAATGACGGGTCCGGCCGGGCTAGCGTCGGGGGCGCCATCCGCGACTGCAACGGCCGCGTCATTGTCGCCTTCGCCGAGCCGACGGAACACTCAACGGTGGGTATAGTGGAGGCGAGGGCGCTCATCCGCGGGCTGCGACTCACGCTAAGTCGCTTCCGCGGCAGGCTGGTGGCGGAAGGAGATGACCTCATGCTGGTGCAGCTCATCACCGGCGAGGAGACGCAGACACGCATACCTCTGGCCATGCAAAATGAGATTCTCATGTTGCTTGGGTGCTTCACGACGTACAAGGTCCAGCACATCTTCCGCGAGGGCAATCAGGTCGCCCACGTCCTGTGCAAAGAGGCGTATCAGCGACCAAGGGTGTGGGACGGCGGGATCGTGCCGCACGCCGTGTGGGCGAAGGCGCAAGACGACGTGCATGGTGTGGCGCACGAGCGGCTCTTCAAGAAGTTATGAGTGCATCGTCATGCGTTTGGTTTCTTGAAGAATGGAAGATTGATGCGTACCAAGCCAAACCATGGAACGGCGGCCGGCCGGCTGGTCCAAGAACGTCGCCGGGAGGAGGAGCTGCTGGCTTCACTTGCATGATAAGCTTGGTGGGGTGGATCTATATGACCGGCGGAGTCGACCGGTTCATAGATATCACGTGAGGACAAATTTATGCTTGTTTGTTGAAGTACACTCTTTCTACTTCCTCTCCTGTCACTATACGATCTAAGATTTTTGAGATTGTAGCATGTGATTATGGTATGAGAGAGAGTCTTGGACGGTGATGTACCGTGATATTTGTACTAACTAGCCCGCAACGGGCCGTAAATATTCATTGGTTCAACTTCAATCATGTTAAACATATATTTCTATCTTCAAACCAATCTTCTTGTCTTCTTTCTCCATCTACTACGCCGGCTCCCAGCTGCAAGCTCGCCATTACAGTCACTGGCATATCCGTCTGACAATCCAACAATCCTCCCACATCAATACTTCGAATTTCAAACATGTAATGCAGTTGCGTTAACATAAGTCAGATTCACATGAGTCAGTAACAATATCGCAATAAATAAAACAAATGGTTTGCATAGTAACTGTCTGAGGGGGAGATGAGTTTCAATTTTTGTGTGTGCATGTTGCACTTCTATATAGAGCCTTGCACCATTTATGTTATCCAAGCTCCGCAGGTTTCCTACGCTGACTCCCAACTGCAAGCTCGATAGGCATGAACAAGATCAGAAGAGATGAAAATGGAAGATCAATGAAAGGGTTGCAAAAACAAAAATAATAGTCGGACTTGTCTTGATGCATATAAGCACATGAGTGTTAACTATTGTTTTGTCGATGAAGGTGTTACAATAGCACGTGTGGCGGGCATGTCCTAATTATATTGACGAACAGCTGGAAACTATCAAATATAGAGAAAGCAATAAGTACCGAATACAATGGAAACAACACAACAGAGATGAAGCTATTTAGAAATACACAGAGAAACATGAGGGTACAATTAATGGAGGCATCAAGCATATGTTCGTGTTGAAAATAGGTGCCTCACCAGACTGAACATAGTTTGGAAACAATGGCAGGATAATGTACAAAATAAAACCATGTGATGTCACTTGCAGAACTCTTCTAACTCAACAATAAATGATGACCATAATATGTGATGTCTTCTCAACACCAGGCAGATGCAAGGCCTCGACCATCCTCCCCTTGATTACAACACCTAAATCCAAATTACTTTAGTATTTGATGCACACAAATTAGATCTCAATGATTCAGGTAAACAAAGGAAGAACTTGGAAAATGGACAATCAACTAATTAGTGTACCTACTGATCTAGCAACTCCATGCAAAATAACAACGATAAGGACATGTGCTCTCCAAGGCAAAGTGCAGCAAAACAAGATCTAAAGTACACATGTCATTTTTTTTTTGCTCTAATCAAAACTCGCATAGATGCAACCTATGACCTAAGCATGGATGGATCAGGAGGGGGAGGAGGCAGAGAAAGCTCGGCAAGGTTTACACAAAACTAACCAGCCTAGGGAGTCAGTTCGAGCAGGGTTGGCAGCAATCAGTGATGGGGTGGCCTGGGCGTTGTCTTTGGAGATGTAACAACTATGTAACATGTCATTTGTTAACAACAACAGAAACAAATTCTTGACATGCATGTGCGCGTATACATGGTAATGTTAATAACTGCTTAGAAACAAAAATAACAATACCTTGATAAGATGATAATTTTTAAGAGCATGAATTCAATCTCCAATCATCAGTATGTCGCCTCACACACTCTGACCAAGAAGATACATAAATATTTGTGAGTTGTGACATTTGCCCATGTTAAGATCTTTGAAATTAGCTACCCATAACATATGCGGTAATTCATAAAAAAAAAACACTTGAAAATTGCATCTACCAACAGAATGGCTGATACAAAAGACGTACAAGACGTTATACTTGCTCTGTAATTTTAGCGAGCTCCTGGTGTGCGTGCACTAACGAACATCAGAGAAGTAGAACAATTTGTACTTGGACGGGCAAGGATCTCGGGAACACGCTGTCGTTCACGGTGGAAGGTCGTAGAACCGACTGACTTCCACGAAGTGCAGTCCTCATCTAAGCAGATGTGGCAATGGTTGGCCACGGCGTTAGCTAGAGAATGCAAGTTCACCGTAGGTGTGAGTCTGAGGTGGCATGTTAGTGGAAAATGAGGAGAATTTTTCCCTACTGCAGGGATCAGCCGCCAGCCGCGCATCGCTCGCCCTCCTTGGCATTGTGCTTCTTTTAAATCACTGATAGGAGACAAGCAGGCAGGATATGCATTGAGGAACAGACGGCGCGTCATGGCGTACTTGCGGAGGTTGGAGACGGAGAAGTGGGGGTAGAGGAGATGGCCCGGATGGGAGGTGGGGGTGGGGGTTGTGGTGGTGGTAGGCTTCCGCGCCAGAGAGGAGACATGCAAGCGTTTGGGGTGGACGACGCCGGCGGCGGCCACCGTGCCAGGTCGGGGGGAGGTGTGGGTGGGGGAATGGGGAGAGACGAAGCCACGAAGGTTCCAGATCGGGCGAGACGAATCGGAGTGGCAAGCGTCTTTTTGTATAAGTGTCACACCTCACTCGTATCCGTTAGATCTAGATCGGACGGTCGAAATTGTTGGATGGCAGATACACCATCATCACCAACTCGCATTTTTATAGGAGTAGAGAAATGAGGTTTTGTTGCCTATTAAATCATCGACAACGCCAATTCTGCATCGGCGTTGTGTCTCGTCTTCGTATGTGGGAAGTTGAGTGATGTCTTTGCCATTTTCATTTGTGAGTGACTTGCACATAGCAAAATGCCGTTTTAGTTTTCTTACAAACTCGTCTTATACTAAAATATATTAATGCAAGCTATCTTAGCATTGAGAAGTTTTGTCACGATCACATCACTGGGCGTATGATGTCCCCGTGGGTTGGGTCTAGATCGAATGAAGTCTGTTTTAAACCATGAATTCATATGGCTCACTGGAAATGAACATCAATCTTTCAATCCATACACCCTGTACTCACTAATTTAAGTTAATCTCGACCTTGGACCTGTTTGGTGCACCAGGAAAAGATCGATCCCCTCCGGTATATGGTCTACTCTCACTGTGTGCTGACCCACATGTCATATCCATCGTCTATCCCAAGTCTCCTCCTCTTTCTCTCACCTAAAATCAGCTCCGGTCCGACGAGTGTGGCCTCTGCCTCATCCAACACCTCGATGCCTCCAATGTCGCGCTCGAGCACATCGCGTAGCTGGCGGGCTGTGTACCGGCCAGATTTACAAACATCAAACCCGTTTTTAGGATTTGTAGGCACTTGTCTAGTGTAAAATCACAAAAAAGTCAGAAAGTTTCAAAACATTTAAATGTGATTTTTCAAAAATTTAGAGCATGGGAGCATGTGAAAGGTGGTATCACATGATATTTCACCCTAAGACTGAACCAACAAGACACACCTATGCACTACCATTCCTATATATTTTTTGTGGGTACTACCATTCCTAATTGCAAGTGTAATTGTTTGTAAGTGATTACTATCCAAGCTTTTATATATGTATGCACTGATTTAAATTTGGGTTTGATGTTTGTAAATCTGGCACATTTTTTATACCAGTTGTCGACTGAAGTGCCTAGAGCCTCAGGTTGTGGAGGAATTGAAACATTTCAGTTCAACAGGTGCATCAAGAACATCTCGGCCATGGCAGTGGCCGCCTCTCCATCTCTCAGTCCAGGGGCCTGTCTCGGTCTTCCCAAATGCTCTCCTTGTGGATGTAACAAAGGACCCAACTCTTTCCCCTTTCCCTCGAGCCGCTCCCGCGAGCGGACGGGGGAACCCACTGCCGCCGCCACCCACACCCTCCCCTCTGGCCCCCCTTCCTCGCCGCCGGGCGAAGCCCGACCAGCGTAGGCGGCGACGGGGCCGCTCCTTTCCCCTCCGCGCGGAACCCCTAGCCGGCGCGGAACGGTTGGCCGCCGGAGGCGCTGGGCTACGGCGGGGCTCAGCGGCGCGGCGCCGGGCACGCGCGGGGGCTGTGGCGCCGTCCGGCGGTGGTGCTGCCTCTCCTTGCTGCTTGGTGGCGGCGCGGCGGCTGCTGGTGAAGCGGTCCAAGGTGGTGACAGGGGCTTCTTCTCCAGGTGGTTTCGCGTGCGACGGCCCGGTCAGATCCGGCCGGATCTGCTGCCAGTGGCCCGTCTGGCGGCGAGGGCTGAGGCCAGCAGGGGCCACGGGCGACCGGTGCTGCCTTGGTTCGTCTGGCGGTGCTGGTGGCGTGGCCGCGGCGGTGGTGGTGTGTGCGCGTCCCGGCGCCTGGTCGGGCTCCTCTTCCCCGACATCTGGGTGACGACGTGCGGCACGGGAGGGCTTCCCTTGGGCCCATCGCTGGCGACGGGGGCGGCGGATCTACCCCCCTTCTTCGGCGGACGGGCGGTTATTGGTGGTCTCTCGCCGGTCCGCGCCAGTACCCGTGTTGGGGCGAAGCAGGGTGCTTCGGGGGGGGGGGGAGGCCGATAGGAGGGATGGGGGCTCCGACGTGGTCGAGCCGCCCGTCGCCAGCACAGGGGGTGCCGGTCGTGGCCGTGTGCCGCTCCTCCCCCTTCCCCTTCCCCGGCATGGTGCTTTCTGGTCGCTTTCCTGGCGATGCTTGAGGCGGGACGGTCGCTGCCGGTTCCGGCGGTGGTTGGGGTTGGCGGAGCTGTCCAAAGCCAACCCCTTTGATGGTCTCGGGGTGGTCTGGGTGCAGGGCGGCGGCCCTGGCGGTTGGAGACGTGTTGGTCTTGGGCAGATTGCGCGGCTCGGGTGTGGGCGAGCAGACATGGCCGCTCGGGCGGCATGGATGCGGGTGGTTGACGGAGCGGGGGTGCATCGAAGGGGTCGGAGCAATGGGGTACATCACTTTCCCAGTCGTTGGACTGGTTGACGGCGGCGGCGACCGCGGTCGTCGTTTCCTCCTTGCAGGCACCGTCGCGGTGCTCTCACTCCCTTCGTGTTGCTCCGGGTGAAAACTTGATCCGTGGGATCGGACGGTGGCGGCTTCCGTGGTCGTGCCCTTCTTGGAGGCACCGTTTTGGAGTCCCCGCTCCGACATTGGCCATCTCGCCCTCCTCGGTGGATCGCACTTGTGGTGATCTCCGTCGGCTCAAAGCGGTTCTTCTTTGCTCATTTGTAGTGTGCTTAGTAGTCGTTGGGGTGGTGTGTCGGTGCCCGGCACCTTTGTATCTTGCCTTGGGTGTGTGTGTTGAGTGCGGTGTTGGCGTGTGTTTGTATCGGTGCTCTCGGATGTTGCGATGTTGGTTGCTTTATATAATATAAAGCGGGGGGAAACCCTTTTTCGTCTCGGTCTCCCTCCACTCGCGCAGCTGGGTTAGCGCGGGCGTGTGGGCGCGTCTGAGAAAGAGAAGGAGATCGGGAGGAAGAAGACAGAGGGAGAAAGAAGATAAGGTGGGCAGGGGGATGTTTGCGAGACGTGCGATGGGCCTCGATCGTGTGGCTCGCGTGAGACTGGCGCAAACTTCAGCGGTCGCCCAGCCAGAATCATTTGCCTTTCAAGAAAACCTTTACCACTTCCCTCATTTATGGGTTTGATGTTTGCGTTGATTCGAATTTGGGTACTATGTTTGTAAATCTGGCCCATTTTTCTCCCCATTTTTCGTACCAGTTGAAGTACTGGAGACCCCCCGGAAGCGTCAGCCTGAGAAGGAGCGGAATTCGGTTCAGCAGGTATATCAACAGCAGTCTTCAGAATTTGGTCAGGTTCTACTGTTCCAGCCGAAAGCTTCTCGGCCATGGCAGTGGCCGCCTCTCCATCTCTCAGTCTTCCTCCACCTGCACAGCGCACCACCCCAAAGCCGCGCCGCCGCACGCCGCCGCGAGACGTGGTCTCGTGGACGTCCGCCATCGCGCGCCCGGCGCGGGAGGGCGACCTGCCGGCGACGGCCGCGGCGCTCTCCGCCATGCTCTCCTCCCCTGCCGCGCCTGCACCCAACGACGTTACCCTTCTCACTGTCCTCTCCGCCTGCGCCGGCGCCCCCTCCTCCCCGCTCACTCGGCCCCTCGCGCTATCTCTCCACGCCCTCGCCATCAAGCTGTTCCCCAGCCACCTCCTCCTCTGCACCTGCCTCGCGCGGTTCTACCTCGCGTCCCGCCTCCCCCACCACGCCCTCCAGCTGTTCGGCTCCATGCCCGTCAGGTCCGTGGTCACCTACAACACCATGATCACCGGTCTCATGCGCAACGGCCTCGTCGCCGCCGCGCGCGAGGTGTTCGACGGAATGCCGGAACCGGACAAGGTCTCTTGGACGGCGCTCATCGACGGGTGCGTCAAGAATGGGCGCCACGACGAGGCGATTGACTGCTTCCACGCCATGCTGCTGGACAGCGTCAAGCCAGACTACGTCACACTGGTAGCTGCCATCTCCGCGTGCGCCGAGGTCGGCGCGCTCGGTCTTGGTATGTGGGTGCACCGGTTTGTGATCAGGGAGAGGCTGGAGAGCAACATCCGCATCGCCAACTCGTTGATCGACATGTACGCTCGGTGCGGTCAGGTGGAGTTTGCACGGCAGGTGTTTGACAGCATGAGGAAGCGGACGGTGGTCTCCTGGAACTCGATGATTGTCGGGTTCGCAGCCAACGGACGGTGCACGGATGCTATCGAGCATTTCGAGGCAATGCGGAGGAAGGGGTTCAAGCCAGACGCTGTGACGTTCACGGGCGTCCTCACGGCCTGCAGCCACGCTGGTCTCACGAACGAGGGGCTGAGGTACTATGACGCCATGAGGGCAGAGCATGGTATCGCAGCGAGGATGGAGCACTACGGGTGCGTGGTCGACCTGCTCGGCCGGGCCGGGCGCCTGGAGGAGGCTATGAGCGTGGTGGCGACCATGCCGATGCGGCCAAACGAGGTGGTGCTGGGAGCTTTGCTCGCTGGGTGCCGGATGCACGGGGAAGTGGACATGGCCGAGCAGCTGATGCAATGCCTCCTCGAGCAGGACCCCGGCGGCGACTCGAACTACGTGCTGCTGTCAAACATCTATGCCGCTGTCGGGAAATGGGATGGCGCAGGCAAGGTCCGGAGCCTGATGAAATCCCGAGGAGTGAAGAAGAGGCCTGGCCGGAGCGCCGTGGAGATCAACGGCGACGTGCATGAGTTTGTCTGCGGAGATCGGTCTCATCCGCAGGCTGCGGAGGTGTTTGACATGCTTGGCCTGCTGAGCCATGAGATGGCGGGGCGTGAGGCCGTGAGTCATGAATGAGCACTGGAGCGACTGCCTGCTTGGAATGCAGAAGACTGGAGGCTTTCAGTAGTCACTGGTAGATCAGAAATTTCTTGTATTTGCATCTCTGCGGTTATTATGACTCCCATTGCATGTACAGTCTCGGGAAGAGGCATCCAACATGTACAGTATGTACAGATACAGGTGATGAGATCACGTAAAAAAAAAAAGATACAGGTGATGAGATGGATCTTTTACGTCAACAGATGAGAAGTATCATTGTAAATCTTCAGAAGCAAATCCACATGGCGTACCATCAGATGCTCATCTCGTGATATATATGTGATCAGCTCAATCGAACATGGACACTGAATTTCTGGAAGGTGAAGAATAACACAAGTTCCTGAACTGATAACGTTGGTGTTACTGTGGAAATATTGGACTACTACTTTATTTTTCCTCGATTATATCACCCGTAATGTCTCACCTACTTACTCCCGCATCCCTGTCAAAAACAATAACAGTACTTACTTCCATATTCATTGCTGTCAGAAGATCATATATTCATTTGTGCTCACCTACTCCTCTTTCAAAGACAAGAGGGAGACAATATACATGTCTTTATCTGTGCACATTTTTTCTCGCCTATATGGCTATATATAACTATGGTGACCTCCAACGGCAAGAAGAGAACATGGTGCAAACATATACATCTAGTTAGAAAGTTAGACCCAAACAAGCATTTCCCTGGTTTGCGCTGCAAGAGAAACAAAAAGGTCTTCTCCATAGGTTGGTTTGGAAAAAAAAAAGTTAGGAATGAGCGACATCAGAAAGGCAGAAATAGTCTCCTTGCACACGGCTACTGTTTGGGGCAATGCCTTAATCACCAAGTCAATGATCAGCTGTATTTGGAGTAAGACGAAAAGGATCAAACATCTATTGAGGCTACTGCTTTGCTTGCGTCCATGAGATCATAAGAGGAAAAGAACCAACAGTAGATTAGAAATTTGTTGTATCTTCAGTTCTTTGGTCACTCGTTGTTACTCCAGTTGCATGTACAGTATCATGAAAACTGAAGAGGGTCCAACATGAACAGTAATACAATAGGTGATGAGATGAACCTTTTGATGAGCAGGCCGGAAGTAGCACTGCAGATCTTCTAAGCAAATCTACATACATGGCTGCGTATGCGCATCTGGTGGTGTATATGATGACATAGACACTGAAATTCTGGACCTTCTGTGGTAGAAACAGATTGTATTTCCATAGGAACTGAACTGTACGGGTATGGAGCAAGGTCACAGTCAAATACTCCCCCCGTCCCAAAATAAGTGCCGTGTGCCGTGGTTTTAGTTCAACTTTGAACTAAAATCACGGCACTTATTTTGGAACGGAGGGAGTAGTCAACGACATGGACAATACAATCAGTTTGCATTGGCAACAGAAAGTGAACTGTACAGGTATGTAAACACGGTCGGAAAGTGAACTGTTGTGTGAGCACTTAGCACTCCACACTGCATATCTTTCATTCCACACTCTGAGACTAGGCTACGGGCTCCATGAGAAACAAATCCTATCAGCCAACAAGGTACCTCTTAAGTAAACATATCTCACTCACATTGCAGAGCTACCTTTCAACTGAATGCCGATAGGTGCTCCTCATGTTGGAAGCTAGCTATCTCAATGTTGAAATCTCCGGGAAACAATTAACGCTGGAGTGTGAACAAGGAGCACTTTTTGGGCTGTAGGATCATCTTCACTCCACAGTATCTCCCAAACCTTTCCACAGGCGAAATTAAAACCTATAAATTATATAGCAATGGAGACAAGTCATTATGTTTGCAGTGAAACCAACTCAATCTTTTAATGAGCGACTTAGAACTTACTCCGTTCAAAAATATAAGATGTTCTAACTTTTCTCTGAATCGGATGTATATAGACACGTTTTAGTGTGTTTGTTCACTCATTTCAGTCTGTATGTAGTCCATATTGAAATATTCAAAACATCTTATACTTCCTCCTAATTCCGGACGGAGGGAGTATTTGTGAACAGAGGAAGTAGAAGAGATGAAAGAACCCCCAGTTCTTGATGAGGAAAAGGACGAAAGACTTACCAGCTTATGTACAAGCAAATTTGTTAGCAATATGTACATCGCACGCCTTAATGTTGCAGTGGTCTCTGCACAAAAGGGTGCTCCAACAGCTGAGCAGCAGATGGCCTGTCATTTTGATTTGATTGGACACACCTCGTTATGAAATCTCTTGCATCTTCTGATAACGTACTGGGAATTTTTGGTGGTATTCCCCTACCAATTTTGAGCAAAGCATGTGTCTACATGGCACGAGAGAAGATTGCATCACAGACAGTAACAATACACAACTCTGGTATTAAGAAAATCACAAGATCCAAATACAGGGAATGGGTCCGCTACTTGTATCTAATTTCCCTAATAAATACATCAAAATAGAAAACAGCAATATAGCGGCAGACTTTTTGGGGGTGTCCACTATGCATTATGATACTTGCACATACAAATGTCATGGAATTCACAGTCCCCCTAGGAAGCCCTTGGTCTTTCCATTTTTAAAATTTAGCTTAGTATGCAGCTCCAGTGTGACTCTAAATTACATGTCTTGCAGTATTTATAATTTAGATGCTGTTCCAGAAAACTAAGGTGACAGAAATACGCACCCATTCCATATCAGGGTATGGAACTTTGCCGGTCAGCATCTCCAAAACTGTGCAGCCAAGACTCCATATATCTGCTGGAGGTCCATGTGGCTTAGCCTTAGCAACCTGAATAAGAGCATACCATCACAAAATGTACACAGTTGGTACAGCAACAAAATATTGCTTAAAATTTGATAGACCAAACTTAATCCAATAACCTTTCATGGCAAACAAGAGTAACAAGCTTTTATTAATGTTACACAACTACAAGTATTTAGAGTCACACTCTATCTTACAGTGCTTAACTCTAAACCATTTGTCAGCTACAACTCACTGTGGAGTTTTAAACTCTTAACTCATCAAGTATGCTACTTACGAATTTCAAGTTACCAAGCTACCTACACAGACAATGATTCATTGTACTATCAAGATATTTGTAATCTGTTCTCTGCATGGACCATGGACTCGTATTCTGAACCATTCAGGTCACAAAGATGATCTAATAGCAGGTAGAAAAGTCAAAAAATGATCACCATAGACCAGACACAAATATGCTCAAGTGCAGTTGTACACACACTCTGAATGAGAGTATAAGAATAACATGATGCCTTTGTTTCAAGAAAAAGCAGGACCCAACATGATGGCAACATAGCTCAACTGCATAAACTAACCTCAGGGGCCATCCAAAAGACAGTTCCCTTGCTAGATCTTGCTTGGCTCAAAATTGACATCTGCAAAATGGAAGATAGAAAGAGTCAGCACAAAATGGAGTACAGTGATAAAATGATAAACATCATGTGTTCGATAGAGTAAGTAATACCTCCTTTGCAAGCCCAAAATCTGCCAATTTGACCAAACCATTTGCATCAACCAGGATATTTGCGCATTTAATGTCCCTGGTGATCCAGCAATGAAGAGGCTTTCAATGGTCAGCGAGAAATATAGTACAGAAAAATATATACCAAACAATGCATTCTAGTACTCACCTGTGCAGCACATTTCTCTGATGTAGATAGTTCAAACCATTCAAAATCTGCCTTGTATATGCTGATACTTGTGAATCTTGTAAACAATATTTTTGATATAAAGCTGCCAAAGAGCCTTGGGTCACAAGTTCAAGAAAAATATACAATTTGCCATCTTCCTGCAAAACATCCATCCCACCAGATTTAGTGTAAAGATGTAGAATCAGCGGTTCATATCAGACAAATATAATTTTCTCGGGGAAAGCATGAAATTGAAAAGCAGGAAAGAAAAGTCTAGCTGAGAGAAAATCTCTACATGGGCTAAATAATCAAATTATGCGATTCCCAGAAGGGAAAATACAGAAAGTAATGAAAATTTGAACTGCCAAAACGTCTTATATTTAGAAACAGAGGGAGTAGAAAACTACCTTGTCTGTTCCATAATACTGAACAATATTGTCATGCTCCAAACGACTCAAGAGAGATACCTCCTGAAACCAAATGATCCACAACTGATCTCAGTTGGCCGTATAACCAAGACAGTGATAACAAACATAATGTTTAAAGCAGTGTAAGCGAAATAATTGCTCAAACATGTCATAACGCACAACGTACATGCTCAAGCTGGACGATACGCTGTTTTGCATTGATTCCTTGGTCAAGTAATGACACCTCCTTGACAGCAAAGAAAAACCCATCACTGTAAAAGCAGTGTTAAAATCGGTCAGTGAGAATTTTGTTGCAGAACATGAGGGCATTCTTTCTAGTTCTACACCAAATGCTCAACATCTGAAGTTACCTTCTCAAGAAGTAGCGTAGATGGTATCCAACCATCCAGGTATTACAATAGAGTTATGTAGAGGTCCATTTAATTAATTCAATTTCCCAATTTGAAGGGTAGGTAGTGTAACTATTTTACTTAAGGTCGCTAACAAGTACTATATGATGTACTAGTAGTTCGCTCAACCTAGCCTATGACTAAAAATACTACTCCCTCCGTCCCAAAATAAGTGACTCAACTTTGTACTAGCTTTAGTACAAAGTTAGTATAAAGTTGAGTCACTTATTTTGGGACAGAGGGAGTAGTTTCTAACGAGTTGCAATGAACCAAACCAATTTGCAAAGTGCTAGTGGCTGCCTACATCAGACAAGTGCTAACGCATACAACCAGTTACGAAAGATTGTCAGCTAGGCTTTACAAAATACTGTATCAAATTTGACAAATCGGTAATTGCAAACACACAAACACTAACTTGATGAAGTGAAATGTGTAATCTTGACGAAGTAGGAATGTGAGAAACTTACTCGCTGATCGCCTCGTAGACTGACCCGAACGATCCGCTCCCGATATGCTCTCCCTTGATCCACGATGTGATGGTTCTCCTAAACCGCCTATTCGGCGACGGCGAGACCAAATGCTCAATGTCACATGAGGTGGACTCTGCAACAACGAGAGCCAGGGCACCACTGGCCTTCTCTCTGGTGGCTTCCACAACCACTTCTCTTGTCCTCTCCTCTCGTAGTGTTTCCACTTTGGCCAATTTGTCAGCCCCCTTCTCTTCACCTGCATTCTCCGGCTCAGACACAGCAGTGACCTCTCGTGTAGAGGTTTCCACTCTCTCTGATTCGACCAATATGGCTTTGGATTCAGCCCATGGTCGTTGATATGCTTTTGCTGAAACTTGTATAGTCTCCGATTGGACCAATTCGGTCGCTAACCCAGCTTCCTCCCCGTCGCTGGCTGGCTGCAACCTAGAGGCGATGATGACGTCGCGTCCGGAAATTTCAGGAACCTCCGACGGTGACGCCGCAGGGGACGACTCCTCGAGCGAGGCGCGGCGGCGGGCGGCGTTGGGGAGGTGGGACATGGCGGCGGCGTAGATGGCCGGCGGGATGGCGAAGTCCTCGGGGCCGGAGAGGCCGAGCTTGCGGAAGAGCTCGGCGACCTCCTCCCTGCCGCCGCGGCCGCCGTGGATGCGGAAGCTGGTCTGAGACGCGTACCCGGCCCCGGCGCCGCGGGAGGCGCGTGCAGCGCGGTCGATGCTGAGCTGGATGCCGCCGTAGGCCGCGAGGTCGTCGTCCCCGTCGGCGCCGGTGTCCGCGGAGTAGGAGGAGTTCCGCATGGCGTTGGTGCGCGCCAGCTGCCGCGGGCGCGGGCGCTGCGGCGTGCCCATCGGTGGCAGGCGGTGGGCTCCGCGCTCCGGCGGTGGCTTGCGTGGCGGACGCGAGCCGAGCAGCGCGAGCGAAGGGGAGGGAAGGGAAGGGGAGGAAGCGAGAGACTGAGACGCGTCCGCGCGGGGTGGGGTTTGACCCGGGCGGGGGTTAGTGCGACGGCGACCCGGCCGTGCCTCTGACTTGCGGGTTCTGTTCGCCGCTCGCTTTGTTTGTCGGGGAAGGTGGGAGTCGCTGTGCGCACAGCACAGACGTGTGTTTGCAACGGCGACGGTGCCGTGCCGGCGATTGGGCTGGCGGTGGGTGCGCCGTGCGTCAACGCGGCGGCGGGAGGGAAGGAGCAGGTCGTACCGATAATCTGTTGCCCTGCGATGCAAGAATGGATGAGCAGCTGAGCACAGAGCACCAGGAGAAGAAGCAAGCCATTGGGTCAGCGGGAGCAGTCGTCAGGAGCATATAGTAATGGTGGTCAAAGATGGATGTTTCGTGAACGACAAAGGTGTGGCATGTCAAGGACGATGGATGGATGCTTCCTCGGCTCGGCGACGACGGCGACCACGTCTCTCTCCCTCTCTTTGTCCATCGGTCGATGACGGCCTTCCGTGGCCTACGTACGTGCCACCGCCGGAGGCAGAGCCAGACGGCGACCCGCCTGTCGCCTGGTGGAGCTGGATCCGCCGATCCCAGCCAGCTGTCGCTCCAGGGCCGAATGCTTGCTTTGTGTACTAGTCACTCTTACCGGTCGCATCCTCCTCGGCAAAATGTTTGCTTTCTGCACTATAGTCACGTACCTAACTCGTCCCTGGCGGCTGGAACCCTAGCCGCCGTCAGGAGAGGCCAATCTCTCAGCGCCGTCCTCCGGCGGCTCCCCTCCGCCGGCGACCTCGGTTGTCGGTGGTTGGGGGGTCGTCGGATCCACGCGTGTGGATCGGTTTTACTCCCTCGTAGTCTAGGTTTTTTTAGGCTGTTCATCGTTTTGGCCTCGGCGACGATGACGACAGCGCTGAATAAAGATTCTTCGGATCCTTCCCTGACGAGGCCATCGGTCCTATGGTTGGGGATAGATTTGGAAACCAGTCTGTTCAAGCAAGGATGGCGTGGCGGCGCCGGCATCCTCGTGGTGGACCTGTGTCCTCGGGCTCCGCCGTTGCGACGGCGTTTGCTCCAGCGTCGGCGCGGAGCTTGGGAGGTAGTCTAGGAGCGGATGCAGATTGTGGTCTGCATCGACGACATCTAAAAGACGGAACGTGTGCTGGGTTCGTGGTTCGTGGACGGCAGGTATGGTTTCCTCCTTCGGCGTCTTAGTCATGGTGGGGTGCCAGATCTGGAGTTCGATGGCGTGTCCGGGGTGTTGCCCTGGTCTGATTTGTTCAACGGCAAGGGCTTCACTTTTGATGAGCCACCTTGGAGGTCTGCAAAGCTGCATATCAGCGATGGAGCCGCGTCGAGCTCGGGTGAGGAGGTGATCCGTCATTCTTTTCTTCGGTGGCTGTTGTGGTGGTGTCGGAGGCTGATGACGGGCGTTGGTGTCAAACTCAGAGATGTTATGCTATCTTTTCAGTTTTGTCATGTCGGTCCTTACGTGACTTGTACTTTGATCTTTATGATATGAATGAGACACGTATTATCATGCAAAAAAAAAGTCACATACCTAAATATGTAAACGTGCACTTTGGACCATGGCATCATGCACCGGAATTCCAATTTTTTTAACACAATACAAACGCAAGCGCTCATATATACACACATACACTCACCCCTATCGTCTTGAGATTTTACGAAGTCACCGTAGGCGCCTCGTAGTCGACGGGAACGTCTCCTCACACTCAACGCGCATCACCGGAAATCCTGAAATAAATCCAGAATAAATGCGAGCACCAGGACTTGAACCCTGGTGGACTGAGGATATCACTATCCACCTATAACCATCCAACCACAGATTGGTTCGCGCGGAGTTCCATTCTAACGTTCGGAATTTGGCAAGAGATCTGAATGACTTTTCCGCACGATCAGCATCGAGCGAACGGACTCCCGCGATTTTCTCCCTCACCGAATAGATCGGTAACTGCCTAATTTTTTTCCCGCTCGAAACGCTCCCTCCGCTGTTTTTTTCGTGCTGATCATTACTCGATCGGTAACTGCCTATTTTTTCTCCGCTCAAAACGCTCTATTGTACCCACAAGAGATCGAACCCAGGTTTGCTGGGTAATGAATGATGCCAATAACCAACTCACCTACTCCCTCCGTTCGTTTTTATAAGACGTTTTAGACAGCTTGCTTTGTACTGTTTTGGGCAGTGTCTGAATGTCTAAAACGTATTACAAAAGTGAACAGAGGTAGTAATACAATTTTCTTGTCCTATTATTGAAAAATACCTATGTGACCTTGTTTAAACCCTATGGCAGCAAAAGAAAAACTGTTTTCTTTATCATTCGTTGGCCTTCTCTAGTACATCATTTCGTCCCAGATTATAATATAAGTTGTGGAATTAGGCATACATACAAGCACTTTTGTTGGTAACTTTGACCCGAGGGAAAACAAGTTGTTGAAAATATGCCCCGGTAAGTTCTATGTAAATATCACGGTATTTTATGCACCACGGTCCTGATAACTTACGTGAAAACACTGCAGTAACTTTGATCCGAGAATTTCTTTTTGTTTTGAAACATCATAGAGATTAATGCATTTAACTGCCTATGTCCATCCTCGGTTAAGTTTTAATCATGTGATTTATATTAGATACTAGCTCATGTTTTGCTTCGGTAGTTTTCTATCGTAGTCTTGTATCTGCTTAACTCTTTGTCCGCTGCTCTGTTCTGAGAGATTTGAAGTTTCTGAGAGATATCGTAGTCTTGTATCATGTTCCTAGCGATTTTGTTCCGTCGTACAAGCCCGTTTCCTTGGCCAGGTTTTCACACTCGCTTAGATTCACAGCAATCATTTGACTTAGGCCAACTCCGACGCGCCGACCCATTTCGTCCGCCCGCGTCCGTTTGGGTCCAATCAACAAAAAACACAGCTCAACGCGCCTACGCAAGCAGACGGATGTCCATTTTCTTGTCTGTTTGGACCCGTTTTGGCCCAAATTTTCGGCTGAGTTTGCGTCTGCGCGGACTCGCAGCGGACGCCCGTGACATCCCCTCATGTCCTATCCTGACCTGCTCGTCTGTGGCACATCAACACGCCAATCTTTCCCAAACCCTCCCGCCCTCCCACGCCTCCCCGCCATGGCCGACACGCCAAACCCCGCGGTAGACCTGATAACTTACGTATAGACACCGCGTTGACCTTGATCCCGAGGGGGGGTAGTTGTTGAAAATATTATCCAGATAACTTCCGTGTAAATAGAATGTTAATACACGCACAGCAGGGCTGATAACTCATGCACAAACACCATGCTAAGTTTTTTACCCGAGAAAAAGTCGTGGAAAAACATACCATCGGTAACTTATGTGTGAATAGCATGGTAACATACGCACCGCAGTCGTGATAATTTATGTACAAACAACGCGGTAACTTTTTGACATGGAGAAAAAGTTGTTGAAAACATCGATAATTTCTATGTAAATGGCATGGTAATTTGCGCATAATGGAGTTGATAACTATTTGCACAAACGCCGTGGTAACTTTTGATTCAGAGGGAAAAGGTTGTTGAAAACATCCCCCGGTAACTTTTGTCTAATAGTATGAATATACACATTATAGACCTGATAACTTACGTACAAACACCGCGGCAACCTTGACCCCCCGGGGGCAGATGTTGAAAATATACCCCCGGTAACTTCCGCGTAATAGCATGGTAATGTAGGCACAGCGGGGTTGATAACTCATGCACAAACACAGTGATAAATTTTTGACCTGAGAAGAAAGTTGTTGAAAAACATATTGTCGGTAACTTCTATCCAAATAGTATGGAATATTTGCACCGTGATAACTTATGTACAAACATCCCTGATAACTTTTGTGTAAATAGCATGATAATTTGCGCACCGCAGAGCTGATAACTCAAGTACAAACACCGCGATAACTTTTTCACCCGAGAAAAAAGTTGTCGAAAAACGCACCTCCGGTAACTTCTGTGTAATTGCTATGTTAATATACACACAACAGAGCTCATAACTCGCGTACAAACACCGCGGTAACTTTTTCACGTAGGGAATTTTTTGTTGTTGAAAAACATACCCTCAGTAATTTCTCTATAAATAGTAGGGGAATATACGCACATCAGAGATGATAATTCAGGTACAAACATCACGGTAACTATTTCACCTGGGAAAAAACATATCCCCGATAACTTCTCTATAAATAGCATGATAATATACGCATAACAAAGCTGATAACTTACATAACCTAGGCGTGATAACTTTTGATCCGACAAAAAAACGTTAAAATATGTCAACACGGGATCTAGTTTCGAAGATCTCGCCGTGACGGATTTTTTATATGTGAAAATGGTTGTTCAATCGGATCGACGATTTGAGCTACAAAACATTTTAAAGTTTCCTTTAAAGTTTCAAAATAGGAGAAATTTAGTATGACATCAACTTTTTTTGTCCTCTAGTGCATTTGCATGTGGGGAGAAGATTAAAGAGACCATTTTTATGCCCCAGTAATTTATATGTAAACGGGATGGTAACTTATGTACCGGTGGCGTGATAACTTCCTTAGCCTAGGCCTGGTAACTTTTGACCCGAAAAAAAAATTATCGGAACATATCAACATGGGATCTAGTTTCGAAGGTCTCGCCACGACAGATATTTTATATGAAAACGGTTTTTCAGTCGGACCGACGGTTTGAGCTACAAAACATTTTGAAGTTTCAAAATTAGAGGAATCTAGGATGACATCAGCTTTTCATCCTCTAGTGCATATATGCATGTAATTAGAGTGAGAAGTGCATGTGGAAGAGAAATTAGTCATTCTAATGCATGTATGTAGGTAATTAGAGGGAAGGAAGGATCGTTCATATCTATTGCTTAAAAAATATAATGTTCGGTATGTATCACAGTCCAAAGGATAAACTAAAATGACTTTAGCAGAACTACTCGAAAAGGATGATGTTTGGCACCCCTAGTACTTAGTTTCTAGGTCCGCCACTAGTTTAATCGGTTGAAGCCTAAAGTACACCTTTTTATTTGCTAAAGTACACTTATTAATAGAAAAAGTAGTTCAAAGATGAACTTAGAGTAACTCCAATAGCTCCTGTATCCTTAAAAAAATATCCCTCATTGAGTTCTATCAGAAACGTTAGGGGGGTCATTAAGGTTGATCTTCTTCCAATGTTTGAGGACTTATATAATGATAATCTTTCATTATTTCATCTCAATTTTGGAATTATCACTCTTTTACCAAAGAAAGTGGATGCGGTGGGGATTGAGCAATTTTGACCAATCTTCTTGTTCAACGCCAGTTTTAAAATCTTCACAAGGGTGAGCACTAAAAGATTGTCTACTATTGCTCATACGGTCGTGCGCCCAACGCAGATTGCCTTTATGCATGGTCGCAATATTCTTGAGGGAGTGGTTGTCCTTCATGAGATGATCCATGAGCTTCACACTAAGAAACTCGATGGAGTAATCTTTAAGGTGGACTTTGAAAAGGCCTACGACAAAGTAAAGTGATATTTTCTTCAACAAGCCCTTCGCATTTTGCGGCTAAATGGTGGAAGCAAGTGGCTTCTTACATTCAGGGTGGGAGTGTTGGGGTTAAGGTCAACGATGACATTGGTCATTATTTCCAAACCCTTAAGGGATTGAGGCAAGGGGATCCCATGTCGCCAATCTTATTTAACACTGTGGCAGATATGTTGGCTATTATCATAGCAAGGGCTAAGGTGCATTGTCAGGTTGGTGGCCTCATCTTGCATCTAGTTGATGGAGGTGGGTTATCCTCTAGTATGCGGATGGCACTGTCATCTTTATGGAACATGATATTCAAAAGGCGAGTAACATGAAGTTGATCTTGTATCTTTTCGAACAACTTTTGGGTCTTAAAATTAATTTCCACAAAGCGGCCTCTTCAAATTTGGTAAGGCCAAAGAGGAGGAGAGTCCGTACAGGCAACTGTTTGGCTGTGAAGTGGGATCCGTACCGTTCACGTACCCCGGGATTCCTATTCATCAACGCAAGCTCACCAACAACAAATGGACAATTATTGAAGACCGCTTCAAAAAGAAGCTCATCAGTTGGAAGGGTAAGTTGTCATATGGAGGACGACTTACCCTCATCAACGTTTCCCTTACTAGTCTACCAATGTTCATGCTATCCTTTTTTGAGATACCTAAAGGGGTGATGAAAAGGCTAGACTTTTATCGTTCTAGATTCTTTTGGCAATGCGAGGAGCAGAAGCAGAAGTACGGACTTGTTAAATGAGACATTTCTATAGGCCTAAGGATCAAGGTGGGTTGGTCATTGAGAAACTCTAAATAAACAACAAGTGCTTACTCAACAAATGGATGTATAATCTACTTAATGAGGAAGGTGTTTTGCAAGAATTGTTGCACCACAAATACATGAACTCCAAAACATTATCCCAAGTAGATGCTAAACCTACCCTTTTTAAGAGAGGTTCCTTTAAGGTTGGTGATGGCCAATTGGCGAGTTTGTAAGAAGATACTTGGTTGGGTGACACTCCATTATCTCTACAATACCTGACCTTATATAATATTGTGTACAGAAAAGAAGATCTAGTGGCTGCCGTTCTTGGGGCTAGTCCTTTGAACATCCAATTTTGCATGGCTTTATTGGGTGACAAATGGACTAAGTGGATCCATTTGGTTTCTAGATTGATGTTGATTAATCTAACACACATGTCAGATTCATTCCAGTGGAGGTTAACCACTAATGGTATTTTCACTATAAAGTCTATGTATGCGGATCTTATGGATTCTTGTCCTATTTTTCACATAAAATATATTTGGAAAACAAAGGTTCCTTCCATGATCAAAGTTTTCATGTGGTTTTTGCAGAGGGAGATAGTTCTTACCAAAGATAACCTTGCTAAACGTAACTGGCATGGTAGCAAAAAATGTTGTTCTTGCGACTACGAGGAGACAATTCACCATTTATTTTTGTTATGTCTGTTTAGTACCTTGATTTGGCACACAATTCATGTTACATACAATTTAGCACCGCCAACGAGTATTCCAAATTTGTTTGTAAACTAGTTGGGTGGTATTCGTGTGGGAGTTTGTGCCTTTCTCTGGGCAATATGGAATTACCGGAATGACTGTGTTTTTAACAGATCATCTAGTGGGCTATAACTTCAAATCGTATGTGGTCATCACTACAACATGTGGACGCGCATGCGCTTATGGTCTTTGGGTGCAGCTGATAACCCACAAGTATAGGGGATCGCGACAGTCTTCGAGGTTAGTATTTCACCCAAATTTATTGATTCGACACAAGGGGAGCCAAAGAATATTTGTGAGTATTAGCAGTTGAGTTGTCAATTCAACCACACCTGGAGAACTAAATATCTGCAGCAAAGTGTTTAGTAGCACAGTAGTAACAGTAGCAATAGTAACAGAAATAGTAACAGTAGCAGTTTTGTAGTAATTGTAACAGCAGCAGCAACGAAAGTAACTTAGCAAAGATCAATATGCGAAAAGTGTAGGCATTGGATTAGTGATGGATAATTATGTTGGATGACATTCATCATGTAACAGTCACAACCTAGAGCGATACACAATAGCTCCAATTCATCAATGTAATGTAGGCATGTATTCCGTACATAGTCATACGTGCTTATAATAAGAACTTGCATGACATCTTTTGTCCTACCCTCCCGTGGCAGCGGGGTCCATAAGGAAACTAAGGGATATTAAGGCCTCCTTTTAATAGAGAACCAGAACAAAGCATTAACACATGGTGAATACATGAACTCCTCGAATTACAGTCATCCCCGGAGAGTATCCCACACAATTGTCACTATGGGGTTCTACGGATCAGAACAATAACAAGTGCATATGACAAGCGAATAGGATCAAGAACTCAAATATATTCATGAAAACATAAAGGTTCAGATCTGAAATCATGGCACTCGGGCCCTAGTTACAAGCATTAAGCATAGCAAAGTCATAGCAGCATCAATCTCAGAACATAGTGGATACTAGGGATCAAGCCCTAACAAAACTGACTCGATTACATGATAAACCTCATCCAACCCATCACCGTCCAGCAAGCCTACGGAGAAATTACTCACACCCGGTGGTGAGTGATGACCCACAAGTATAGGGGATCAATCGTAGTCCTTTCGATTAGTAAGAATGTCGAACCCAACGAGGAGCAGAAGGAAATGATAAGCGGTTTTCAGCAAGGTATTCTCTGCAAGTACTGAAAGTAGCGGTAACAGATAGTTTCGGTAGCAAGATAATTCGTAACAAGTATACTAAAGTGCAGCAAGGTGACCCAATCCTTTTTATAGCAAAGGACAAGCCGGAACAAACTCGTATAATAAGCAAAGCGTTCTCGAGGACACATGGGAATTTCATCTAGTCACTTCCATCATGTTTGTTTGAGTCGCGTTCGCTACTTTGATAATTTGATATGTGGGTGGACCGGTGCTTGGGTGCTATTCTTACTTGAACAAGCCTCCCACTTATGATTACCCCCTCTCGCAAGCATCCGCAACTACGAAAGAAGAATTAAGATAAATCTAACCATAGCATGAAACATATGGATCCAAATCAGCCCCTTACGGAATAGCGCATAAACTAGGGTTTAAGCTTCTGTCACTCTAGCAACCCATCATCTAATTAGTACTCCATAATGCCTTCCTTTAGGCCCAAAGATGGTGAAGTTTCATGTAGTCGACGTTCACACGACACCACTAAAGGAAGCAACAACATACATATCATCAAAATATCGAACGAATACCAAATTCACATGATTACTTATGACAAGACTTCTCCCATGTCCTCAAGAACAAAAGTAACTACTCACAAATCATATTCATGTTCAAGATCAGAGGGGTATTGAATAGCATTAAGGATCTGAACATATAATCTTCCACCAAATAAACCAACTAGCATCAACTACAAGATGTAATCAACACTACTAGCAAGCCACCGGTACCAATCTGAGGTTTTGAGACAAAGATTGAATACAAGAGATGAACTAGGGTTTGGGATGAAATGGCGCTGATGAAGATGTTGATGAAGATTGGTCCTCCCACGATGAGAGGATCGTTGGTGATGTCGATGGCTTCAATTTCCCCCTCCCGGAGGGAAGTATCCCCGGCGGAATCGCTCAGTCGGAGAGCAAAATAGCTCCTGCCCAGGTTCCGCCTCGAGACGGCGACGCTTCGTCCTGAAAGTCTTCTTCTTATTTATTTTTTCTAGGGCAAATGGCTTCATATAGTAGAAGGAGGGGGGCCGGAGGCCTGCCAGGGGCCCCACAAAGCTCGGGGGGGCGCGCCCCCCAGGCTTGTGGCTTCCTGGTGGGCCCCCTCCTGGTAATTCTTTAGCCAATATTTTTTATATATTCTAAAATAATTCTCTGTAAATTTTTAGGTCATTTGGAGTTGTGTAGAATAGCTAGCTCTGTTTCACCCCTTTCCAGTCCAGAATTCGAGCTGTCGGCAATCTCCCTCTTCATGTGAATCTTGCAAAATAAGAGAGAAAAGGCATAAGAATTGTACCATGAAGTGAAATAATGATTAAAAACATATTAATTAACAGTAGGAAATCATGATGCAAATTGGACGTATCAACTCCCCCAAGCTTAGACCTCGCTTGTCCTCAAGCGAAAGCCGAAATCGATAATCATGACCACATGTTTAGAGAGAGAGGCGTCGATAAAAATAAAATACGGACATGAAAGCATCATGATCTTTATTATAACAGCAATATATCATCATAAAACTTCTCATGAAAGTGACAATTCAATCACAAGTTAAAGTATGAACCATAAACCAAATTGAAAACTAACAAACTATGATCTCAGTCACTGAAGCAATTGCAATTCATCATATTATCAGAAAGATTCTATGTAAGAGCTTTGTTTAGCAAGTTCACATACTCAACTATCATTTAGTCTTCTATGATTGCTGACACTCACGGCATACTTATGGAGCAAAAGTTTCAGTCAGACACATAGAAACATAGGGGCTTATAATTTTGCCTCCCAACGTATTTACCTCAAGGGTAATGTCAACAATAATAACTCATGATCACCTACATCCAACTGGATATATATGCCTGGATCAATCCCCACCACATGATGCTTGCCAAGAGAGAAAATAAAAACGGAATAGAGGAGAATGCTATTGACTCTTGCATGAAAGTAAATACATAAAGTAAAAGATAGGCCCTTCGCAGAGGGAAGCAGAGGTTGTCATGCACTTTTTGTTTTTGGATGTGCAAAATCTTAATGTAAAGGAACGTCACTTTATATTGCCCCTTGTGATAGCGACCTTTATTATGCAGTATGTCGCTTTTATTCCTTCACCATCACAAGATCGTACAAAGCTTATTTTCCCTTACAATAAAAGATAATACATATTTAGGAGCAAGTTTTATTGCTTTGCATCGATGACAACTTACTTGAGGGATCTTATTCAATCCATAGGTAGATATAATGGACTCTCATGGCATGAAACTGGGTTTAAGGGTTTTTGGATGCACAAGTAGTATCTCTACTTAGTGCGGAATTTTGGCTAGCAAAAGATAGGGGGCAAGCACCACATGTTAGAGGATCCAAAACAATATAACTTCTATGTGAATATAAGCAAACATAACTCATTACGTTGTCTTCCTTGTCCAACGTCGACTATTTGACATAAAATATTTAATGGGGGCTCACAATCATAAAAGATGTCCAAGATAGTGTATTTATATGTAAGACCTCTCTTCCTTTATTACTTTTTCATGAATTGCAACAATGACCAATACTATTTTTGTCAACTTCAAACAAGTTTTATCAATTATACTTCTTTTATGTGAAGTCATCACTCCCCATGGGATTAGCATATGATCTCATTTTTCTCTTTATTTATTTCTAAGATTGGATCAACAAAAGCAAAACACTCAACTCAAACTACTCTTTATTATATAACTTCCACACATGATTACATATATAGATAGATCACAAAGCAAGCACTCGAAACTAAATCATACTAAACTTTATTCTTCTAAATCACGAAATAACTAAGGATCGAGCTAAGATAGATAATGATGATAAAAAGTGATGGTGATACGATACCGGGGCAACCTCCCCCAAGCTTGGCACAAGCTAAGGGTGGTGCCCATACCCATGTGCTCAAGTCTCCTTCTTCGGTGATGGTGGTGATGAAGTGGTGGGCTTGTCCTTCAAAATATTTAATAAGATATCCTTCAAACTCTGGACCTCCCGAAGCAACTACTGAATCGCGGTGGCGTTCTTTTGCACTTCAACCGTAATATGTTTATTTTCCGGCCACCATGATCCCTTTCCTGCATCATTCTCACTTGGATGGGAAATATCCCAATTGGAAGGTATGTGCATGCGAGGAGTGTTTTCAACCCCATAATTGTGCACCAAATTATGAAAATTGTTCCGATGTAACCTGTGCAAGGGTCTCCTAGGAGGAAGCCCTTCTTGTACCTCTGGACTCCCATGGCTTGTAGTTCTTTTTATGGCTTGATGAGGATTTGGAGTCGTGGAGATGCCGGCAAGGGTACCCCTCTCGGAGGCCGGGGGGTTGACTTCCAGCGAATCTCCATCATCTTCTTCCATGGTAACCTCCTCCTCCTCCTCTCTCCTGAGTTGTTGGAGGAACCAAACGTCGTCTCCCACGTTGTTGGAGGAAGCGGAAGACATGATGCCCGACCTCAAAAAACTGACAGGAAACAGCACGAAACAAGAACAGAGGAGAAACTTGCGATGCGGTGGTCAAAACACCTGTAAGTATATATAATGTAATTTTCCCATGCAGGACAAGTAATATGGAAGAAAAACGGAGTCGGGAAAGTCCACGAGGGGGCCACAAGCCTGGTAGGTGCGCCCTGGGGGGTAGGGCGCGCCCCCCAGGCTTGTCGCCTCCTCATGCACTTTTCGGACTGTTTATTATTTTCCTAATTTTTTATATATTCCAAAACGAACAGAAAGTACTTTTATGGAAGTTTTGGAGTCGGTTTACTTACCGTAACACGTACCTACTCCTTTTCAAGATTTTGGAGCGTTCCAGAAGGTTTCTTCTATGTGCTCTTCCGGTGTCATTGCTTGAATAATATTAGTTTCGACATTAATGGGCGTACCTGAGATATAATGTTTAATTCTTTGCCCATTAACCACCCTCAGATTATTGCCTTCGGAGTTGTTTATTTTGATGGCTCCGGAGCGATAAACTTCTTCAATGATATACGGTCCTTCCCATTTAGAGAGAAGTTTTCCTGCAAAAAATCTTAAACGAGAATTGTATAATAAAACATGATCACCTACTTTGAATTCCCGTTTTTGAATTCTCTTATCATGCCACCTTTTAACTTTTTCTTTAAACAACTTGGCATTTTCATAAGCTTGTGTTCTCCATTCATCTAGAGAGCTGATATCAAATAACCTCTTTTCACCGGCAAGTTTAAAATCATAGTTAAGTTCTTTAATTGCCCAATATTCTTTATGTTCTAGTTCAAGAGGTAAATGCCATGATTTTCCATAGACCATTTTATATGGAGACATACCCATAGGATTTTTATAAGCAGTTCTGTAAGCCCATAGTGCATCATCAAGTTTCTTATACCAATTCTTTCTAGATCTATTAACGGTCTTTTGCAAAATTAATTTTATTTCTCTATTGGTTAATTCAACTTGACCACTAGACTGAGGATGATAAGGAGATGCAATTCTATGGTTAACATCATATTTAGCAAGCAATTTACGGAAAGCACCATGAATAAAATGTGAACCACCATCAGTCATTAAATATCTAGGGACTCCAAACCTCGGGAATATAACTTCTTTAAGCATTTTAATAGAAGTGTTATGATCAGCACTACTAGTTGGAATAGCTTCTAGCCACTTAGTAACGTAATCAACAGCAACTAAAATATGAGTATACCCATTAGATTTAGGGAAATGTCCCATATAATCAAAACCCCAGACATCAAATGGTTCAATAACAAGTGAATAATTCATAGGCATTTCCTGGCGTCTACCAACATTACCAATTCTTTGACATTCATCACAAGAGAGGACAAACTTATGTGCATCTTTGAAAAGAGTAGGCCAATAAAAACCAGATTGTAGTACCTTGTGTGCAGTTCTGTCTCCCGCATGGTGTCCTCCATATGCCTTGGAGTGACACTTTCATAGGATTTGTTCCTGTTCATGCTCAGGTACACAACGTTTAATAACACCATCTACTCCTTCTTTATATAAATGTGGGTCATCCCAAAAGTAATGTCTTAAATCAAAGAAGAACTTTTTCTTTTGTTGGTATGTAAAACTAGGTGGTATATATTTAGTAACAATGTAATTAGCATAGTCTGCATACCAAGGAGTATTACGAGAAGCATTTATCACAGTTAGTTGTTCATCGGGGAAATCATCATTAATAGGAAGTGGGTCATCAAGAACATTTTCCTTTCTAGACAAATTATCAGCTACGGGATTCTCAGCTCCCTTTCTATCAACAATATGCAAATCAAATTCTTATAGCCAAATAACCCACCTAATAAATCTAGGTTTAGCATCTTTCTTTTCCATAAGATATTTAATAGCAGCATGATCAGTATGAATAGTAACTTTGGAATCAACAATGTAAGATCTGAATTTATCACATGCAAACACAACTGCTAAAAATTCTTTCTCAGTAGTAGCATAATTTCTATGAGCACTGTCTAGAGTTTTACTAGCATAATGAATAACATTCAATTTCTTATCAACTCTTTGTCCTAGAACATCACCAACAACATAATCACTAGCATCACACATAATTTCAAAGGGTATGTTCCAATCAGGTGGTTGAACAATAGGTGCGGAAATTAAGGCTTTCTTAAGTATTTCAAAGGCTTCTACACAATCACCATCAAAAACAAATGGCACATCTTTTTGCAAAAGATTAGTAAGAGGCCTAGAAATTTTAGAGAAGTCTTTTATAAACCTTCTTTAGAAACCAGCATGACCGAGGAAACTTCTTATACCTTTGATATCTTTAGGACATGGCATTTTCTCAATAGCATCAACTTTAGCTTTATCAACTTCAATACCTCTTTTAGAAACTTTATGCCCAAGGACTATACCTTCATTCACCATAAAGTGGCACTTCTCCCAATTCAAGACAAGATTAGTTTCTTCACATCTCTGCAAAACTCGATCAAAGTTGCTCAAGCAATCATCAAAAGAAGTTCCGTAAACGGAGAAATCATCCATGAAAACCTCAACAATCTTTTCACAAAAGTCAGAGAATATAGCAGTTATACATCTTTGAAAGGTAGCAGGTGCATTACATAAACCAAAAGGCATACGACGAGAAGCATAAGTTCCAAAAGGACAAGTAAATGTGGTTTTCTCTTGATCTTCAGGTGAAACAGGTATTTGAGAGAAACCAGAATAACCATCTAGGAAGCGAAAGTGTGTATGCTTAGATAACCTTTCTAACATTTGATCAATAAAAGGCAAGGGGTAATGATCTTTCCCAGTAGCTTTATTTAATTTCCTGAAATCAATTACCATCCTATAACCGGTTACAATTCTTTGTGGAATGAGTTCATTTTTATCATTAGGAACAACGGTAATACCTCGTTTCTTAGGAACACAATGAACAGGACTTACCCATTTACTATCAGCTATGGGATAAATTATACCTACCTCAAGAAGCTTTAATATTTCAGTTCTTACCACATCCTTCATTTTAGGATTCAACCTTCTTTGATGATCAACAACGGGTTTAGCGTCTGGCTCCATATGAATTTTATGCTGACATAAAGTGGGACTAATGCCCTTAAGATCATCAAGAGTATATCCAATAGCAGCATGGTGTTTCTTCAGAGTTTTAAGTAATCTCTTTTCTTCATGCTCTGAAAGGTTAGCACTAATAATAACAGGATATATCTTCTTTTCATCCAGATAAGTGTATTTAAGTGTATCAGGTAATTGCTTTAAATCAAACACAGGATCACCCTTGGGTGGTAGAGGATTTCCCAAGGTTTCCACAGGCAAATTATGTTTGAGAATAGGTGCTTGTTTAAAGAATAGCTCATCTTTTTCATTTCTTTCATTCATATGCATATCATTCTCATGGTCTAGCAAATATTGTTCTAAAGGATTAGTAGGAGGCACCGCAATAGAAGCAAGACCTATAATTTCATCTTTATTGGGTAATTCCTTATCATGAGGTTGTCTACTAAACTTAGAGAAATTAAATTTATGAGATACATCACCAAACTTAACTCTAACCTTCTTTTTAACACAATCAATTTCAGCATTAACGGTATTCAAGAAAGGTCTACCAAATATAATGGGACAAAAATTATCTTGTTGTGAACCAAGTACTAAGAAATCAGTAGGGTATTTGATTTTACCACACAAGACTTCAACATCTCTAACAATCCCAAGTGGTGTAATAGTATCTCTATTTGCAAGCTTAATAGTAACATCAATATCTTCAATCTCAACAGGTGCAATATCATGCATTACTTCTTGATATAAAGAAAACGGAATAGCACTCACACTAGCACCCATATCACATAAACCATGATAGCAATGATCTCCAATCTTAACAGAAACAACAGGCATGCCAACTATAGGCTTGTTCTTATCTAGCATATCTCGTTCATTTCTAACAGGTTTAGCAATTCTAGCAGCCTCATCGCAAAAGTAAATAACATGCACATCAATATCATCAACCAAAAGATCTTTAACCATTGCAATATTAGGTTCAACCTTAATTTGTTCAGAAGGTCTAGGTGTTCTTATATTACTTTTGTTAACCACAGTTGAAGCTTTAGCATGTTCCTTAATCCTAACAGGGAAAGGAGGTTTCTCAATATAAGCAGTGGGCACAACTGGATCGACATTGTAAACAATTGTTTCTTCTTTAACAATAAAGGGTTCTTCATTTAATTCAATGGGTGGATGATATTTAAACCATTTCTCCTTAGGGAGATCAACATGAGCAGCAAAAGATTCACAAAAGGTAGCTACTATCTCAGAGTCAAGTCCATATTTAGTACTAAACTTATGAAAAGCATCAGTTTCCATAAAAGATTTAACACAATCAAACTCAAGATTTATACCTGACTCTTTACCTTTGTCGATTTCCCAATCTTCAGAGTTGTGTTTAATTCTTTTCAGAAGATCCCATTTGAATTCAATAGTCCTCTTCATAAAGGAACCATTAGAAGTAGTATCGAGCATGGATCGATCATCATGAGAAAGCCGAGCATAAAAGTCTTGAATAATTATTTTTCTTGAGAGCTCATGATTGGGGCATGTATGCAACATATACTTAAGCCTCCCCCAAGCTTGAGCGATACTTTCTCCTTCACGAGGGCAAAAATTATATATATAATTCCGATCACGATGAACCAAATGCATAGGATAAAATTTCTGGTGAAATTCCAGCTTCAACTAGTTCCAATCGCATGTTTCAGTATCATCACATAGCCTATACCATGTCAATGCCTTTCCCTCCAAAGATAAAGGGAATACTTTCTTCTTAACTCCATCTCCGGATAGACCTGCAAGCTTAAACAATCCACAAATTTCATCCACATATATCAAGTGCACATCAGGATGCACCGTTCCATCTCCTGCATAAGGATTAGCTAGCAGTTTCTCTACCATACCCGAAGGAACTTCATAATAAATATTTTCAGTAGGTTCAGTAGGCTGAGGGGCAACTCTCAATGCTTCTGGTCGAGGTGAAGATACCCCGAACAAGCCCCTCAAAGGATTACTTTCTATAGTGACAAGTGACAGTAAATTTCAGCACGTAATATAAATGTTTCCTTACCAAATTCCACTCACCAAAGGCGCTTCACTCCCCGGCAATGGCGCCAGAAAAGAGTCTTGATGACCCACAAGTATAGGGGATCAATCGTAGTACTTTCGATAAGTAAGAGTGTCAAACCCAACGAGGAGCAGAAGGAAATGATAAGCGGTTTTCAACAAGGTATTCTCTGCGAGTACTGAAAGTAGCGGTAACAGATAGTTTCGGTAGCAAGATAATTCGTAACAAGTAACAAGTAACAAGTATACTAAAGTGCAGCAAGGTGGCCCAATCCTTTTTATAGCAAAGGACAAGCCGGAACGAACTCATATAATAAGCAAAGCGTTCTCGAGGACACATGGGAATTTCATCTAGTCACTTTCATCATGTTTGTTTGATTCGCGTTCGCTACTTTGATAATTTGATATGTGGGTGGACCGGTGCTTGGGTATTGTTCTTAGTTGAACAAGCCTCCCACTTATGATTACACCCGCTCGCAAGCATCCGCAACTATGAAAGAAGAATTAAGATAAATCTAACCATAGCATGAAACATATGGATCCAAATCAGCCCCTTACGGAATAGCGCATAAACTAGGGTTTAAGCTTCTGTCACTCTAGCAACCCATCATCTAATTACTACTCCACAATTCCTCCCCTTAGGCCCAAAGATGGTGAAGTGTCATGTAGTTGACGTTCACACGACACCACTAAAGGAAGCAACAACATACATATCATCAAAATATCAAACGAATACCAAATTCACATGATTACTTATGACAAGACTTCTCCCATGTCCTCAAGAACAAAAGTAACTACTCACAAATCATATTCATGTTCAAGATCGGAGGGGTATTGAATAGCATTAAGGATCTGAACATATAATCTTCCACCAAATAAACTAACTAGCATCAACTAAAAGATGTAATCAACACTACTAGCAACCCACATGTACCAATCTGATGTTTTGAGACAAAGATTGAATACAAGAGATGAACTAGGGTTTGAGATGAGATGGTGCTGGTGAAGACGTCGATGAAGATTGGTCCTCCCATGATGAGAGGATTGTTGGTGATGTCGATGGCTTCGATTTCCCCCTCCCGGAGGGAAGTTTCCTCGGCGGAATCGCTCGGCCGGAGAGCAAAATAGCTCCTGCCCAGGTTCCGCCTTGAGACGGCGGCGCTTCGTCCCGAAAGTCCTCTTCTGATTTTTTCTAGGGAAAATGGCTTCATATAGCAGAAGGAGGGGGCCGGAGGCCTGCCAGAGGCCCCACAAGCTCGGGGGGCGCGCCCAGGGGGGTAGGGCGCGCCCTCCAGGCCTGTGGCTTCCTGGTGGGCCCCCTCCTGGTAATTCTTTTGCCAGTATTTTTTTATATATTCCAAAATAATTCTCCGTAAATTTTCAGGTCATTTGGAGTTGTGTAGAATAGCTATCTCTGTTTCACCCCTTTCCGGTCCAGAATTACAGCTGCCGGCAATCTCCCTCTTCATGTGAATCTTGCAAAATAAGAGAGAAAAGGCATAAGAAATGTACCATGAAGTGAAATAATGATTAAAAACATATTAATTAACAGTAGGAAATCATGATGCAAATTGGACGTATCAGTGAGCATCATGAAATTGGTGATGGAGGATGGTTGATGATGACGACGGCGTCGAATCCCCCTCTCCGGAGCCCCGAACGGACTCAAGATCAGCCCTCCCGATGAAGAACAGGAGGTGGCGGCGGCTCCGTATCGTAAAACGCGATGAAACTTCTTCTTCTATTTTTATCTCGGGGAAAGAGAATTTATAGCGTTGGAATTAGGTCAGGAGGACCTCTGTGGGCCCCACAAGGTAACAGGGCACGCCCCCGGGGGGGGGGGGGGTCGCGCCCTGCGTTTTGATTTTTGGTTTGCCATTTTTCGGCCATGAACTAAATGGCCGAATTTCGGCCATTTTAAAAAATTTGGCAAAATTTCGGACAAAATTGCAAAATCAAAATTTGAATTTTTGAACAAAATTTGACCAAAATTCGGCCGAAATTTGACCAAAAAATCACAGAAATTTGAAATCAAGCAAAGCAAAAGCATAGCAGCCCAACAACTATCCGGAGTAATCATATAATGTTTATCAAATTAACTCTAGGGATTAAAATAACAGCATCAGTCCAATATAAACCTCACGCACATTAGTTCTAAACTTGACAGTCCACAACCATCACATCATAGTTCAAAGTTTAAATACTTCAGTACAACCAACAATAGAATTTAAAGGTTCACATAGAAACAGCTCCAAAAGACACCCATCAAAGCATCACACCGAACAACAGCTCCTAATGAAATCCATGAAAGCATGGACAGGGAGGTTTGTTCCATTGAAAATGCTCCAGCTTCCATGCTCCAGGCCTCCAACTAGCATCATGCTCCAAGCTCCAACTAGCATCACATCAGCTAGGTATCATTTGAAAGACAAATACAGGTGATAAGTAGCATTTAGAACAGCACTACTACATGATAAGTAGCAAGTAGAACTGCACTACTAGGTGATTGGTAGCAATTAGAACAACACTAGTAGGTGATAAGTAGCAACTACAACAACAATACAAGAAGATAAGTAGCAATTACAACAACACTACTAGGTGATAATTGACAAGTAGCAATTAGAACAGCAGTACTGATCATACACAATGAGCATAAACATTAGAGCACCAGAACAATTGAAGATCAACCTACTTAAAGAAAGCAATGTACATCAAGCTATTTAAAGATCAACCGCTTCAAACATATACATCAAGCTAGATTTTTCTAAGTAATCATCATGAAGCAGAAACACCGAAAAGAAGAGGCTTACCAAATCTACGAGTAGAGGTTGTTAACTTCCTTGGTCTTCTTCCTAACTAGTTGTCCAGATCTACGAGTCTCCAAATTGCCAACGCTTGCTGGTGTCTCCTTTTTGACTTGTACTTGTGTCTCTTCTTCCACTTGCATTTGTGTCTCTTGCTGATCTTGTTGATCATCCTCATCATCCTCACTCACCCCATCACCATCCTCACTCTCATTATCAACATATTCATTCTCATCGTCATCATCCTCACTCTCAGTTTCGGCATACTCATTCTCCTCATCATGATTCCTCTTTCTTTTCTTCTTATTACCCTTTGTACCAACATAAGAATCCTTCCTGCTTGAGTTGAGGCGCCTTATTTTCTCAAAAACAGCACTGGCTGCATCAGCTCCATCCACAATTGGATCCTCTTCATTCTCATTTAGCCACTCCATAATTGGATTTGTTTCATCAAACATTGTTGTATCCATTAGCAATGCACTTGGATCAACTTCTTTATCTACATCTCTCTCTTGATCTTCTTCAGCACGTATCTTCAAGGTTTGAATAGTAAACCAAGTAAATTATATGACATGCAAGGACAATACAAGGTAGAAAGTAAAATGAGTTGGTTTATACCTTTAGGTTGCAGCAGACAGAAACTAGCTTGTGGAGCTTGTCATATAAAAGACGATTTCTTTGCTTTGTGTGCACCAAAGCAAAGGCGCTCCAATTCCTCTCACACCCACTAGATGAGACACATTGTGAGCAAATTCTCATTGCACACTTCTGCAATGCAGGAACATCACCTCCAAATTGAAACCACCATTGGGCTGCAAGATATCGCCAATGAATTTTTCATAATTGCAAACCAAAAGGAAATGGAAATTCTAACAATAAAAGACCATGACTTACTTGGCTCCATCCTCGCTACAGCTTCTTCTGCTAATCTGGTTCCAAACCTCCCTTGGCGCTCCCTAAACTTACTTACTTCATCAATGGCTGAAAGAGCACTCTTTGGATCTAATATCTTCGCTATCGCATCCGTTAGTGAAGTAGCATAATCTGTATGGTTGCAAAGGTTGAGCTTGTAATGTGTATATGGATCAAGGACGGCAGCTGCATAACAATAGAGCAACATGAATTAAAAAATAGAAAACAAAGAGAAACATAAATTGCGAAGATCCATTCATTTATCAATACCTGCAACCATAAATGTATCTTCTTCCATTGCATCTATCCTCTTGCCCACCTTGCGCATGAAACTAAGGTACAACCTTGATGTAGGTCCTAGATGTGCTTCCATCCGTTGTATAGCGAGCATCATACTTTTTTTGAAGCCAGAAAGAGTGCATTGCTTCTGTGTATCAGCATACCTCATGGCCTTATAGAGCGGCCTCAACGAACCCAATACCCACTCTAGTGTGTTCCACCAAACATTACTAGACAAACATTCTTCAGCAAACACATATCCAGGCTCATACCTCCACTGACACTCCTTCCAATCCTCTGAAACCATCCACTCCCTAAATTTATCTTTCTTCAAATGGTAACTCTCAAGGAACATGAAGACAGTCCCAAAATGGGTGGCATTTGGTCTAATTAGTTCACCACCTATGTTCTTCTTCATGTTATCATGTAGGTTATTGTGCTTATGCAAGAACCTACAGATTGTCTTGGCACTCTTGACTATCACATCAACCTCGGGAAATTTGGCTATATCTTTTAACATAAGATTGACGGTGTGAGCAGCACACAGTTGCCAAACAATATGAGAGTATTTTGGTTCTTCTATAAGGGTTTTGCAAGCTTTCTTATAATTGGACCCATTATCGGTTACTATTTGAACTATATGTTCATGGCCTATCTCTTCTACAACCTTTTCAATCTCTCTATAGATAAAGTCTGCAAAATAATGTAAAATGCATATACCTAATTAGAACAAAGCAAGTATTTTAAGACATAAGACAATTCTAAGACAGATCAAGGTATTCAAGAAGCAAGTATTGTAAGAACATATGTAAAATGCATATATACCTAATTAGAACAAAGCATTAAGAACATAAAACAATTCTAAGACAGATCCAAGTATTCAAGAGGCAAGTATTCTAAGAACATATGTGAAATGCATATATACCTAATTAGAACAAAGCATTAAGAACATAAAACAAGTATAGGACAGATCCAAGTATTCAGAAGCAAGTATTGTAAGAACATACATAAGATGCATATATACCTAATTAGAACAAAGCATTAAGAACATAAACAAGTATAGGACAGATCCGAGTATTCAAGAAGCAAGTATTGTAAGAACGTACGTAAGATGCATATATACCTAATTAGAACAAGGCATTAAGAACATAAAACAATTATAGGACAGATCCAAGTATTCAAGAAAAGTATTGTAATAACATATGTATAAAACTAACTAGAACAAAGCAAATATTTTAAGAACATAAGATAATGCGAAGAAGAGGAGGAAGAAGTAACCTGAATTCTGAGTCTGACCGGATGCATCAATGGTATTGAGGAAGAACATTCGTGTATTACAATACACCATGAAGTTTATGAGGTTCATTCATGTAGGACCAGTCCAAGAGTCGCACATAAGAGTCACACCGAAGTTTTTCCAATCTTGTTTGAATTTTTGAAGAAACGAAGTAGCTTCATCATAGTTGGCCTCCAAAAATTTCCCATCAATCTCCTTCGCGGTTGGTATAGGAGTAGGCCCTAATTGTTGAGTGATCTTCACAGCACTATTGATCTTGGGCTGCATAGATACTTTGTTGCTGGATAATTGTTTGTCAAAATAGGCGGTAATACTCCTTTTGCCAACAGAAACTCGCACATCACCCACACTCCCCCTGCCAATCCTCCTTTCAACTCTGCGGGAGACATTCGGGTCACGCAATGCCTCTCTAATATTCATCTGAATTTCTTCTTCTTCATCATCTAGTACGTTAATCACCCCTCCTTGTTATTACAGCCCTTCCATAATATTTCTTTCAATTATCAGCCTGCTATTTTGTTTGTCTCTTTTCTTCCTCTTTGATTCATCCTGGTACTCTCTCATTGCATCTCTCACATTTCTTGGCACATTGGGGCAGCTCCTGACATTACCTACAATACCACCAAGGTGCTTCGCGGCACGAGTTGCACCTCCACCTTTGTGCTTTAGGCTGTAGTACACACAATCAAAACCCCCATAATACGACCATGCATGGTTCCAAGGATCATATAAGTTATTGTCTTTAATTCCTGCATTGTAAAGTTACAAACACCATCACTTTAATTGAACCTAGCAAATCAAGATCATGGTTCCATTTGCATCATGTGAACAAGCAAAGCATAGTGATACCTTTCCATGATCTTTGGGAACCAATTTCATTGGCATCGTGGTTGCCACTTCCACTCCTATTTGCAGTTCCATTACCTAAAAATCACATGACAAAAGAACAATGGTCAGTTATGAAGAGTAGGTAACTAAGGAAGCAACCCTTGCTTACTAGGGTGTGCTCATATGAATGATAAACAAGAACAGTACAGCCCGATGCTCTAGTTTAGATACTAAGGAATAAGTAATTTATATACAACCTGATGCTCTAGTTTGCTAAATAGACAAGTCACAAACTATAATCTATTCTTAAGAAATATACTTTGAAGCTTAGTTCTAGAACCACCACTTAAATACACACGTAACACAACTGATTTTTTTATTGGACATGCTGTAGATCTAAATAAATGATCAATTCAAACTGGGACGCTTCTGCAAATATACAAGCCAATGGTTGGATGTGATAAAAAAAACTATAATATTGCGCACAAGCATCATCTCAACAGCTCAAAAACAAGCACACAACCCAGATTTATGGAACGAATTATATATTTTAGGATGTTCATAACAAGGTTTTTAACCCACTTTTCTTTTGGACCAAAATAAATATTACCAGATCGTGAGCATCCTTGTGACTACCAGATGCATGTATGTTTCAGATTATACACCAAACCAAAACATTGTGAGAATCCTTGGTGACTACCAGATGCATGTATATTTCAGATTAATAATGTCACTACTGTGTTCAACTCATCAAGACTCAATTTTTCTTACCCCCGTATGATATATGCATTTGCCAAGCCATTTACTAGGGGCCTCTCCTTAATCTAAAGCAGCACAAGTACATCGCAGTACACAGATTATAACTAAGAAACAAAGCAACATCGATCTGAAATTGCTGAAGAACTGTACTTGGATGAGACAAATTGTTGCTTCAAGTAGGAAGATATAAAGGCATCAAGAACATTCGGACCTTCCCAATCAAGCGGACACCCTCCATGCTGCTGCCGCTGCCCCGTGCTACTGTCTCCGTTGAACTGGTCGGCTCGCACACCATCAGCTCCGTTACCGCCGCCGCCGAGCACCATGCCGCACTCTTGGAGAAGCAAAGGACAGGAAGTGGATGGGGGTGGAGGGGAGGAGATGTGGAGGAGGGCAGGAGGCTAGTGAGCGCCTTGGACGGACGCCGGAGAAGCCGCGCTCACGTGAGATGTGTCCGCTGCGCAGCGGCGGCGCCGCACACAGGAGGAGCGAGAGGAAATAGCGATTTAGGGTTAGGGCGATTGGGTTCGTAGTTTTATCTGACCAGAAGCATAACATGAAGACTCTAGAAGCTGGGCCAGGCAAAAGAAATTCAAATTGGGCCAAATTATTTGGCCGAAAGGCCCATATGTCGGGCCCTGGCGAGATGGCCGAAATTCGGCCAAAATTTATTTTTTTCGCCAAAAATCAAAACACAGGTCGCGCCCTGTTGCCTTGTGAGCAACAGGGGCCCCTTCTGCAGTTTATTCTTGCGCCAATATTTTTTATATATTCCATAAAAATTCTCCAAAAAGTTTCGTCCAATTCCGAGAACCTTGATTTCTGCACAAAAACAACACCATGGTAGTTCTGCTAAAAACAACGTCAGTCCGGGTTAGTTTCATTCAAATCATGCAAATTAGAGTCCAAAACAAGAGCAAAAGTGTTTGCAAAAGTAGATACGATGGAGACGTATCAACTCCCCCAAGCTTAACTCATTGCTTGTCCTCAAGCAATTCAGTTGACAAACTGAAAGTAACAAAGAAAAACTTTTACGAACTCTTTTGTTCTTGTATCCGTATATAAGCTTAAATAGCACCCAAGTTTTCAGCAAAGATCATGAACTAACCATGCAAATGATAACACTTAGAAACTATATTTACTCATATTAATGGCATAATCAACTTACGAGCAATAATAACATATCTCAAATGCCAACAATTTTTCAAAACAATCATGATATAATATGATAACATGGTATCTCACTAGCCCTTTATGAGACCGCAAAACATAAATGCAGAGCACCTCCAAAGTTCAAGCAGTGACTAAACATTGTAATTTAGGGTAGAAGAGATCCAGTCATGATGCACACAATATTAACTATACTCAATGCATAAGAATGACAATAGTGCTCTCAGGATTGGTGCTTATAACGAGAAGGTGATGACTCAACAATAAAAGTAAAATAACATAAAAGTAAATAGATAGGCCCTTCGCGGAGGGAAGCAGAGATTTGCAGAGGTGCCAGAGCTCGAAGCTTAAATCAGAGATGAAGACAATTTTGAGAGGTGTACTTTTCCTGTCAACGTCCGACCGAGGATTTTCAATATCTTCCATGCTAAACACATTATAGGCGGTTCCCAAGCGGAAAGGTAAAGTTTACTCCCCCTCCACCATACCAACACAAGCTATGGCTAGCCGAATTCACGGGTGCCCTCCAAATGATCAAATTTCCGAGGGAGTTTGTTTTATTATATTTTTATTTATTTTGATTATAGGACTGGGCATCCCAATTACCAGGCTCTCTCGTGCAATGACAAGTGAATAAACACTCATCTTGAGAATAACCCGCTTAGCATGGAAGATACTAACCGCCCCCTGTCGCTCCATGAGCGGTACGGGCACACAAAACAGATGTTTATTTGAATGATTAGAGGTGGCACATGCAAATTTACTTGGAACGGCAGAGTAATACCGCATATAGGTAGATATAGTGGACTCATCTGGAACAACTTTGGTTTAAGGATTATGGATGCACAAGCAGTATTCCCGCTTAATACAGGCGAAGGCTAGCAAATAGATTGAGAAGCGACCAACTAGAGTGCGAAAACGGTCATAATCATGCATTGAGAATAATTAACATTGAATACTAGCATGAGTAGGATATAAACATCATGAACATAAATATCGTGAAGGCTGCATTGGTTTTGAATCAACTACATGTGTGAACATGTGCCAAGTCAAGCCACATGAAACATTCAGAGGAGGATACCATACTAACATACTACATCATAACCATTTTAATGCATGTTGACATCCAAGATAAATCATTATCCACTCCTAGCTACTTAAGCATGGCATGAGCAACTATAATCTATAATTGTCATCACAAACATGTTTACTCATAATATGCTGAATCATGGATACTGAGTTAAACATATTTACAAAAACAAAAACAAAAAGAGTTCATACCAGCTTTTCCTTGCCACAGTCACTTCATCAAATCATCGTCATTATTGCCTTTCACTTGCACGACCGAATGATGTGAAAATAATAATAGTGCAAGGTGTCGTGGACTAAGCTGGAATCTGCAAACATTTTATTCAAGGGAGAAGACAAGGTAACATTGGCTCTTTGTTAGATTATCCATAAAGCATATGAGAGCCACTCAACATTTTCATCATGGTCTTCTCCCTACGGCGACTCAACGAAAAGAAAAGAAATTCAGAGAAACAAACTGGAATAGTTTTGGAGTTTTTGGTTTTTCAGAAGGAAGCAAATTAAAGAAGAAAAACAAAAAGAGAGGAAAACTATTTACACGGGAGAACTCCTGTAACCCCCCCCCCCATGTATTAAGCTACAGTGATCTTCATGTTAATGCGAAGTTACTTTGATTTGCAATGAATGATCACAATGAAATCATATCTCATTTCAAACTCCTTCACTGAATTCAATTTCCATTTGCAAGTGAAATATGAAGTTGCACAAAAGTTGTTGCAAAATAGTTCATCATTTAGCAAAAATTCCATAACAAATGATTGTTAAGGAAAACAACATCACCTCATAGCTAAGATGGACTATAGCAATTAAAATAGTGCTAATTCAGCATTTTAAAATGCCATTTCATTTGTGAAAATTTTAAATTAATTCAAACTCCTCCCAAATTTTTTGTGGCAGTGCCAAATATTGCAATGTATTTATGTGGCCAAGTTCCATATTTTACAAAAGTCATTTGGTGGCTATATAATTTGCAAAACAGTTTCTGTAAAAGGAAACAGGGAAAGAAAAGAAGAAAAGGAAGAAACCACTGTGCACTTAAGCCCACCAGCTATAGGAGCCGGCCCAGCCCATCTCCCCTCTCCTTCAACCTCCTGCTATCTCTCCTATGCATGTCACCCCCGCGCGCGCCCGGGCCGACAACACGCACGCGTCGGCCATCCGCCGTCGCTGCCGGTGCCCTGGGGGGATAAGAACGTCGCCCCGACCCCCTGGCAACCTTATCCACCTCCCCTTCCTCTCCATCGCTCGCTTTCTTCTCCCCATCGACCCCGAGAGCTGCCGTCGCCATGGCTCCGCCATAGCCGTGGCCTTCGACCTCCCCTCGACGCGCCACCGTGTCTAGATGCTCCACCGGCGATCGCTCCTTCGTCTACGCCCGCTGGACCGAGCCGGGAGCCACCACAACGCCGGCGTCACTCTCGTTTTCCTCCTCGGCCACCGCAGATCGCCACCGCCCGTATGTCGTCGTCGAGCCTTCCCCGCGCCCACTTTGCTCACCTACAGGCTCACCGTGAGCCCCTCTTCCTTTCCCCTCTCTCCCCCGCTTTGATTGCTGCCCCTAGGCTATAGAACAACCATGGCCGAAGCGCTCCGCCGCTCAAGTTCGTTGCCGGCCAAGTTCCGGTGACCATTTGGTCGCGCTGGCCTGTCCCTCGTCTTCACGTGGACGCGTAGAGCACAATGGCCTCTTTCGTTTGTTCGTTTGCGCGCTGCAGCCGCGAACCCACAACCACCTGAGCTCCGGTCGCCACCCCGTTCGTCGCCACCATCGCTACAGGCCGTCTCCGGCGCTCCCACCGGTGCCATTCGTCGTGGCTCTTTCGCCCCGTTCGAACGGTGCCTCCCGCGCCTTGTTTGGCCTACTATGGACAAATCCCGACGAGATCCGCCGCGCGCCGCCGCGAGAAATGGTCGCCAGAGCTTGCTCCGGCGCCGCCGCTGATGTGGCTGGCCATGGGGCCCACCCTGGGTCACTGCCAGTGGGTCCCGTCGGCCCCGTTGACCACGTTGACTAAGTCAATGTGCTGACTGGGCTAGCCCCAGTCACTGATGTGTGGGCCCTTTGCCAACTAATTAAGATTAGTTTAAAAAATTAATCTGTTAATTAAATGTGGCACTGACATATGGGACCCACTAGTTAATTAATCTATTTAGTTAAATTAAACCTCTGTTAAACTGCTCTGTCAATGACAGGTGGGTCCCCCTGGTCAGTTTGACCAGTCAAAGTCCACAGTTGACTGCTGACTGGGCAGTCAACTGGGCCCCCACTGTCAGCCTCTTATGCACACCTTTGGGTACACTTTTGTGTACCCTTAGCATTTTACTGTTATAATTCAAATTTAAAGTAAATTCCAGGAATTCAATAAAACTTTGAAAATTCATATAAATTCAACCGTAACTCAGATGAAAATAATTTATATATGAAAAATGATCAGAAAAATAAGACGAATCCGAATATGCCATCCACATACCTGTCACATGCCTCCAACACTACAAACATGGAACCTTCCCCTCCGGATTGTCTGTCCGATAATTGCCTAAAGCCGGGAAAATATTCCCAGATATTTTCCCGCTCCGTCTATAACGCTTAGCACCGCATTAGGTCACCCCCAGCACAGCCTATTGCCATGTCATGCCTTGTGATGCATTTGTTTGCTTTATATTTACTGTTTCTTCCCCCTCTTCTCTCCGGTAGACCCCGAGTACGACTATGTCGTCGACGACCCGTCCTTCTCAGTAGAGCTTCCAGGCAAGCAAAACCCCCTTGATCATTCCTATATCGCCCATTCTTTCTCTCTCGTGCTTGCATTAGATTTTGCTACCGTTGTTCGATAGCTCCTATTCTGATGCATAGCCTGATTTTGTAACCTGTTGTTGATACTTTACCTGTTGTCCTATATGCTTAGTATAGGCTGGTTAGTGATCCATCAGTGGCCCCGCACCCTTGTCCGTGTTGCCATGCTTTGCTTCCGGATGCTCGATCAGTGTGATCGACGTGCAGAGACCGACACATCACCGCACACCCCCTTAGTTGTATGACTCTGCAGAGCTACTATCGAGTGCCGAGGGTGATACCTCCTACCTCACTCCTGATGATATCTCTGTAGCGTAGCTAGTCGGTTGTGGGTTACCGAGGGTCATTCCTCTTTCACCACCTCCGATGATGCCTCTGTTGTGCAGCCCCTCAAGTGTGAACCCATCGAGGGTGATCCCTCGAAGTTCACCTTGATGGTTACATCGTCCTCAGATTTCCCCTTGATGCTAAGGACACACGGATACCCTGTATTTACCTCAGTCCCTTGTTGAAGTCAGGTCGACCCCGAGGGGTACCCGCGAGAGATGTGAAGTCGGGTTGACCGTGAGGGTACCCGCGAGATAATTACGCGGCACGGCCGGGCAGGCAGACCGCCCCAGGAGAGGGATGGGCCTGGCCCTTGTCGTAAGTTTGCGAGACGGGGCGACAGGATCACTGATCGTTACCGCGAGCTCCCAACACACTAATGGGTTTGGATATATGATCTGAGTAGGCCTCTGGCCTTTTTGCACTGACCACCATGCGGGAATAAAAGTGGGCACTCGGCGTCGTACGATTCTTCCGAAAGCTCTTCAGACGTCAGCAGTTGAGCGGCGCACGCCGGGTTGGACGGTAACCGCCTGCGCTTGTATTAAGGGGGTGGGTCTACTCCCGGACGTGTACGCAACGTGTAGGAGTGCTTAGGACGATTGGCCCATGACCCCTTCGCACTTAGGATTTAGACCGGCGTGCTGGCCTCTCTGTTGAGCCTAGGTAGGACTACGGTGTGTCGATCAGCCGAGGCCGGGCATGACCCGGAAAAGTGTGTCCGGCCAGAGTTAATCGAGCGTGTTGGGTAAGTTGGTGCACCCCTGTAGGGAAGTTATCTATTCGAATAGCCGTGTCCACGGTAATAGGACGCTCGGAGTTGTATCCCGATCTACTACAACTAGAACTGGATACTTGTGATTCTAAATTGATATGATGGCTCCGGGATCGCTTTCTCGCAGGGAGTCGAGGGAGGATCTTACGGTGTTACTAATATATATTGGTTACTACATGTTATGTTATTCTACTCTCTTCTGTTGCTGCAAGACGCTGCAAGATGCTACTCTTCGTTAGGCTAGGCCTATCCTCTATTCTGGCATTTCTGCAGTTTAGTCCACAGATACAGCCCCTTCCCTTTGATACCGATGCATATTTAGCATATGTCTGATGTAAGTCTTGCGAGTACTTTGGATGAGTACTCACGGTTGCTTTGCTACCTTTTTCCCCCCTACCCGATTGCTGCGATCAGATGACGGAGTCCCGGAGACAGCTGATCCCGCTGATGACTACTACTACCCCGACGGAGCCTACTACTACGTGGAGACCGACGACCAGGAGTAGTTAGGAGGCCCCAGGCAGGAACCCTACGCCTTTTCGATCTAGTTGTCATTGTTTTGCTCAGCCTTCTTAAGGCAAACTTGTCTATTTATGTCTGTACTCAGATATTGTTGCTTCCGCTGACTTAGGTATTCGGGTCCACATGACCCTTGGTTTGTAATATAACTACCTTATGTTTTAATTTGTGTCTAGAGTTGTGCTGTGATATCTTCCCGTGAGTCTCTGATCTTGATCATGCGCATTTGCGTGTATGATTAGTGCACGGTCGAGCCAGGGGCGTCACAACTCCCAACAAACAAGAAAAGAAGAAACAAGAAATCTTTTTGGGTTTTCTTTTAGTACTACAAACTAATTAAAGAGAAAGAAAAGTTGAAAAGAGGCGAGAAATATTTTTGGATTTTCAAAGTTTTTCAAACACACAAGAAGAAAGTGAAAATAAAACTAACATGGATATACAATGAAAGAGGATGAACACCGACAACTGGAATGAATGTGTGATCATGAATGTAATGTCGGTGAGAAATACGTACTCCCCCAAGCTTAGCCTTTTGGCCTAACTTGGTCTACTGCCATCCATAAAATCCATCAGGACCGGTAGGGAAGTAGTTAGGCGGAGGCACTTGAGCGTCCCAAGGCTGGGCCTCGTTCTCCGCCGCGGCCAACTCGTTCTTGTAAGTAATGAGGTCCGGTGGTAGGATGGTGTATCCGTGCTCATCTACAAGAAAGTCGGCCAGCCCGGCGTTCGCGGCAAATTGTGCAAACTCTTGGCGGAACCCGGCTTCGTTCATGAAGGCATTGTGTGGCCATTAGCACGGTCGGACCTCTGTCCTACGCGGAATGTTGAGGTCACGGTCCGGGGCACTCCCAAGGACACCCATGGAGTTCCGGCTCGAAGAACCCCTCCGGACTAAATTCATTTTCCTAAGGACAAATTTCTGAAAATTTTGGACCACAAAAAGATGTTAACAAAACTTCACAAGATTGGTAGCAAATACTCATACAAGTGCCTAGAGGCTATATCAAGCATTCAAACTACTTAAAACTCAAATAATTCAACATGCAAGCTCATTTTCAGTAGCACCAATAGCAGCAATTTATGCAAAATATAATCCACTAAAGAAAAAACTAATTGGAGCAATGGGAGAGTCACATACCAAGGAGCAATCCCCCAAAACAGTTTTGGAAACGGAGCTCCGAATAAAGAGATCGAAAATCTCAGGTTTGGGAGAAAGAACACGAGAGAGAGAGCTACCACGATTTTTTTTCTAGAGGTAGAGATGAAGTGGGCTGAAGAGATAAGTGAGTGGGTCCCTGTGGGACCCACAAGGCATCTTGGCGCGCCCACAGGGGGGTCGCGCCCTGTTGCCTTGTGAGCAACAGGGGCACCTCCCTGGGTTGTTTTCAGTGCCAAAAATTCTTAAATATTCCAAAAAAAATCATGTTAAAATTTTATTGCATTATGAGCACTTTTATTTTTGGGTCATTTTTTATTGCACGGATAATTCAGAAAACAGGATAATCATGGCATTTTACTTTATTAAACTATAAATAACAGAGAGCAAACTATGATTACAAAAAGTTGTGCTTACTAAATTCATCGACCACATGCCCCTCAAAAAGAATCCATTAATAAGGTTGATCAAGTCTTATTAACGAACTATTTCTGAGTAACATGAAACCGAAGAATTCTCGTATAACACTAAGTTACCTCAACGGGGATATGCATCTCCCCAACAATAAGAATTTCATATTTCTTTTTGACAGTAGGAAGAGGAAATTTGAATCCTCCAATAGTGATTGTCGAAACCTTTTCAATACAATTGATACCATTCACTGAATTTTGTTTCCTCGGAAAATAAATCGTATGCTCATTACCATAGACATGAAAAGTGACTTTGCTTTTGTTGCAATCTATAGCAGACCCTACAGTATTCAAAAAGGGTCTTCCAAGGATAATCGACATGTTGTCGTCCTCGGGCATATCAAGTATAACAAAGTCTGTTAAGATAGTAACATTTGCAACAACAACGGGCACATCCTTGCAAATTCCAATAGGTATAGCAGTTGATTTATCAGCCATTTGCAAAGATATTTCAGTAGGTGTGAGCTTATTCAAATCAAGTCTTCTATATAAAGAGAAAGGCATAACACTAACACCGGCTCCTAGATCACATAAAGCAGTTTTAACATAACTTCTTTTAATGGAGCATGGTATAGTAGGTATTCCCGGGTCTCCTAACTTTTTAGATACTCCACCCTTAAAAGAATAATTTGCAAGCATGGTGGAAATTTCAGCTTCAGGTATTTTCTTTTTATTAGTGACAATATCTTTCATGTATTTAGCATATGGAGGCATTTTCAAAATATCAGTCAAGCGAGTGCGCAAAAAGACAGGTCTAGGCATTTCAACAAAGCGCTCAAAGTCTTCCTCATCTTTATTTCTAGATGGTTTGGTCGGAAAAGGCATAGGTTTTTGAACCCATGGTTCTCTTTCTTTTCCATGTTTTCTAGCAATGAAATCACTTTTATCATATCTTTTATTCTTAGGAGGTGGGTTATCAAGATCAACAGTGGGTTCTATTTCTACATCATTATCTGGTTCTTTATCATTATCTGGTTGAGCATCAACATGAACATCATTATCATTATATCATTATCATTAAGTGGGGGTTCATCACCAGATTGTGTCTCAGCATCAGAAATAGAAACATCATTATGATTCTGAAGAGCTTTTTCTATCTTAGGTTCACTAGAAGCATGCAAAGTCCTATCATTTTTCTTTTTCTTTTTCTTCTTAGATGGACTAGATGCATCAATATTAATTCTTTGAGAATCCTGTTCAATTCTTTTAGGATGACCTTCAGGATACAAAGGCTCCTGAGTCATTCTACCTCCTCTAGTAACAACTCTAACAGCATGATCATTCATTTTATTATTCATTTCATCAAGCATGTTTACTTAAGCCTTTAACATCATTAGCACTTCTAAGCATCAAATTACTCAAATGATATATCATAAAGGTATTGCGTTTTAATTGATTGCTAACATACATATTAAAGTGGTCTTGCTTAATGATGTAATTATCAAACTCATACAGGCATTGAGTAGCAGATTTATTATAAGGGATATCACCTTCATCGAATCTAATAAGAGAATTTACCTCCACTACCTGTGTCGGGATGTCAAGCCCATGTATCTCTTCAATAGGTGGTAAATTCTTAACATCTTCAGATTTAATACCTTTTTCTTTCATAGATTTCTTTGCCTCTTGCATATCTTCAGGACTGAGGAATAGAATACCTCTCTTCTTTGGAGTTGGTTTGGGCGATGGTTCAAGAAGTGTCCAATCATTAGCATTCTTTAATATGTTATTCAATAGTTCTTCAGCCTGTTCAACAGTTCGTTCCCTCAAAACACAACCAGCACAACTATCTAGGTAGTCCCTAGAAGCATCAGTTAGTCCATTATAAAAGATATCAAGTATTTCATTTTTATTAAGAGGATGGTCAGGCAAAGCATTTAGTAATTGGAGAAGCCCCCCCCCCCCAAGATTGAGGGAGATTCTCTTCTTCAATTTGCACAAAGTTAAATATTTCCTGTAAAGCAGCTTGTTTCTTATGAGCAGGAAAATATTTTTCAGAGAAGTAATATATCATATCCTGGGGACTACGCACACAACCAGGAGCAAGAGTATTAAACCATTTCTTAGCATCACCCTTTAATGAGAAAGGAAACAACTTAAGAATGTAGTAGTAACAAAATTTTTCCTCATGAGCAAATAGGGTGGCTCTATCATTCAACTTAGTAAGGTGTGCCACAATAGTTTCAGATTCATAACCATGAAAAGGATTAGATTCAACCAAAGTAATTAACTCAGGATCGACAGAGAATTCATAATCCTTATCGCTAACAAAGATAGGAGAGGTAGCAAACTTAGGATCATATTTCATTCTCTCCATCATAGACTTTTCTTTTAATTTAACTAGCAATTTCTTAACATCATCTCTATCATTACAAGCAAGAATTTCCCTAGCTGTCTCTCCATCTAAAACATAACCCTCAGGTATCTTAGGCATTTCAACTCTAGTAGGAGAGCTATGCATAATAGGTGAATCATAGTTTTCATTGGTTTCATCAATTTCAGCATTCTCGGTTTCTTTAGCTCTAGCAATTTGTTCATCAAGAAATTCACCTAGTGGCACAGCATTATCAAGCATAGTACTAGCATCATCATAGGTATCATTTATAGAAGAAGTAGTATCATCAATTACTTGCGACATATCAGAATGAATAACAGGTGGCGGTGTCGCAAGCCTACTCAAAACAGAAGGTGAATCAAGTGCGGAGTGTGATGGCAGTTTCTTACCTCCCCTCGTCTTAGAGGGAACGATCTTGGTCTTAGCGTCTTTCAGATTCTTCATAGTGATCAACAGATATAAATCCCAAGTGACTCAACAAATAGAGCAATGCTCCAAGGCAACGGCGCCAGAAAAAGGTCTTGATAACCCACAAGTATAGGGGATCGCGACAGTCTTCGAGGGTAGTATTTCACCCAAATTTATTGATCCGACACAAGGGGAGCCAAAGAATATTTGCGAGTATTAGCAGTTGAGTTGTCAATTCAACCACACCTAGAGAACTAAATATCTGCAGCAAAGTGTTTAGTAGCACAGTAGTAACAGTAGCAATATAAACAGAAACAGTAAGAGTAACAGTTTCGTAGTAATTGTAACAGTAGTAGCAACGAAAGTAACTTAGCAACGATCAATATGCGAAAAGCGTAGGCATTGGATCAGTGATCGATAATTATGTTGGATGACATTCATCATGTAACAGTCACAACCTAGAGCGATACACAATAGCTCCAATTCATCAATGTAATGTAGGCATGTATTCCGTACATAGTCATACGTGCTTATAATAAGAACTTGCATGACCTCTTTTGTCCTACCCTCCCGTGGCAGCGGGGTCCATAAGGAAACTAAGGGATATTAAGGCATCCTTTTAATAGAGAATCGGAACAAAGCATTAACACATGGTGAATACATGAACTCTTCGAATTACAGTCATCCCCGGAGAGTATCCCACACAATTGTCACTATGGGGTCTATGGATCAGAACAATAACAAGTGCATATGACAAGTGGATAGGATCAAGAACTCAAATATATTCATGAAAACATAAAGGTTCAGATCTGAAATCATGGCACTCGGGCCCTAGTGACAAGCATTAAGCATAGCAAAGTCATAGCAACATCAATCTCAGAACATAGTGGATACTAGGGATCAAGCCCTAACAAAACTGACTCGATTACATGATAAATCTCATCCAACCCATCACCGTCCAGCAAGCCTACAGAGAAATTACTCACACCCGGTGGTGAACATCATGAAATTGGTGATGGAGGATGGTTGATGATGACGACGGTGTCGAATCGCCCTCTCCGGAGCCCTGAATGGACTCCAGATCAGCCCTCCCGATGAAGAACAGGAGGTGGCGGCGGCTCCGTATCGTAAAACGCGATGAAACTTCTTCTTCTATTTTTTCTCTCGGGGAAAGAGAATTTATAGCGTTGGAATTAGGTCAGGAGGACCTCTGTGGGCCCCACAAGGTAACAGGGCGCGCCCCCGGGGGGTGGGGGTCGCGCCCTGTTGCCTTGTGAGCAACAGGGGCCCCTTCTGCAGTTGATTCTTGCGCCAATATTTTTATATATTCCATAAAAATTCTCCAAAAGTTTCATGCAATTCCGAGAACCTTGATTTCTGCACAAAAACAACACCATGGTAGTTCTGCTGAAAACAGCGTCAGTCTGGATTAGTTTCATTCAAATCATGCAAATTAGAGTCCAAAACAAGAGCAAAAGTGTTTGAAAAAGTAGATATGATGGAGACGTATCAACAGCCGGCTGGAAACGGTTGCATGGGGTTTATTCAACCAGTTTGGCTGGATGAGCTATGTAATCTCAGGATTGCTACTTGTGAACTGCGTTGGGATTTCCTTGAAGAGGAGAGGATGATGCAGTACAATAGAGATAAGTATTTCCCTCAGTTAAGAACCAAGGTTATCAATCCAGTAGGAGAACCACACAGAACCTCGTTAGCAGCACGTACACACACAAAAGCATACACTTGCATCCAACGCAAATAAGAGGGTTGTCAATCCCCTTAGCGGTCACTTGCAAGGATTAGTTCTGATAGTGATAGATAGAAAAGTAAATTGCAAAAGAAAATAAAAGTAAATAAATTGCAGCAAGGTACTTTTGGATTTTAATATATGATAAAAGTAGACCCGGGGGCCATAGTTTTCACTAGAGGCTTCTCTCTCGAACACATAGCATACGGTGGGTAAACAAATTACTGTTGGGCAATTGATAGAAAAGCGCATAGTTATGACGATATTCAAGGCAATGATCATGTATATAGGCATCACGTCCGAGACAAGTAGACCGACTCCTGCCTGCATCTACTACTATTACTCCACTCATCGACCGCTATCCAGCATGCATCTAGAGTATTAAGTATAAAACAGAGTAACGCCTTAAGCAAGATGACATGATGTAGACAAAGTAAACTCAAGCAATATGATTAAACCCCGTCTTTTTATCCTTAATGGCAAAAATACAAATACGTGTCTTGTCCCTTTCTGTCACTGGGATATAGAACACCGCAAGATTGAACCCATCACAAAGCACCTCTCCCATTACAAGATAAATCAATCTAGTTGGCCAAACCAAACCGATAGATCGGAGAGAAATACAAAGCTATAACAATCATGCATAAAAGAGTTCAGAGAAGACTCAATTAATATTCATAAATATTCAGATCATAAACCCACAATTCATCGGATCCCAACAAACACACCGCAAAAGAAGATTATATCGAATAGAACTCCAGGAACATCGAGGAGAACACGGTATTGAAGATCAAAGAGAGAGAAGAAGCCATCTAGCTACCAGCTATGGACCGGTAGGTCTGTGGTAAACTACTCACACATCATCGGAAGGGCAACAAGGTTGATGAAGAAGCCCTCCGTGATCGATTTCCCCTCCGGCGGAGTACCGGAAAAGGCCTCCAGATGGGATCGCGGAAGAACAGAGGCTTGCAGCGGCAGAAAGGTTTTCTCTTCTGTCTCTCCGGTATATTGGGAATATTTTGGAATTTATAGCGCCGGAATTAGGTCAAGAGGTGCCACGAGGGGCCCACAAGCCTGGGGGCGTGCCTACCCCCCTAGGCGCGCCTCCCGAGCTTGCCGCTCCCTCATGACTCATCTGGTCTTCTCCCAAAGCTTCTAGGGCCCCTTCTGGTCCAGAAAAAATTAATCCAAAGTTTTTTCTCCGTTTGGACTCCGTTTGATAATGATTTTCCGAAAAGGCAAAAACAGGCAAAAAACAACAACTGGCACTGGGCACTAGGTTAATAGGTTAGTCCCAAAAAATGAAATATAATTGCATATAATTGCACAATAAACATCCAAGATTGATACTATAATAACATGGAACAATCAAAAATTATAGATACGTTGGAGACATATCAAGCATCCCCAAGCTTAATTCGTGCTATGGAACGGTGGAAGTTGCATGGCAATATATCTCGGAATGGCTATGGAAATGCCATGATAGGTAGGTATGGTGGCTGTTTTGAGGAAGATATAAGGAGGCTTATGTGTGATAGAGCGTATCATATCACGGGGTTTGGATGCACCGGTGAAGTTTGCACCAACTCTCGATGTGAGAAAGGGCAATGCACGGTACCGAAGAGGCTAGCAAATTGCGGAAAGGTGAGAGTGCGTATAATCCATGGACTCACATTAGTCATAAAGAACTCACATACTTATTATGAAAGTTTATTAGCCCTCGAAGCAAAGTACTACTACGCATGCCCCTAAGGGGATAGATTGGTAGGAAAATACCATCGCTCGTCCCCGACCACCACTCATAAGGTAGACAATCAAGAATAAATCATGCTCCAACTTCTTAGCATAACGACAGATCATACGTGCATGCTTCGAGAATCACAAACCTTAACACAAATATTCTTACTAAACCACAATTATCTACTAGCACCTCCCACATATTACCATCTTAATATCGCAAAACTATTGCAAGGAATCAAACTTATCATATTCAGTGATCTACATGAAAGTTTTTTATTATATCCCTCTTGAATACCTATCATATTAGGACCAAATTCATAACCCATGCATATTACCATTGCTATTTATTAGACTCTCAAAAGATATAAGTGAAGCATGAGAGTGCAACTATTTCTTTAAAATATAACCACCGCCGTGCTCTAAAAGATATAAGTGAAGCACTAGAGCAACTGCCTAGCGCAAAAGATATAAGTGAAGCACATAGAGTATTCTAACAAATCACGAATAATGTGTGTCCCTCTCAAAAAGGTGTGTTCAGCAAAGATGATTGTGGAAAACTAAAAAGCAAACAATAGCAATCAAACTATAGCACAAGACGCTCCAAGTAAAACACATATCATGTGATGAATAAAAATATAGCTCCAAGTGATATACCGATAGATTGTAGACGAAAGAGGGGATGCCATCCGGGGCATCCCCAAGTTTAGACGCTTGAGTCTTCCTTGAATATTACCTTGGGTTGCCTTGGGCATCCCCAAGCTTAGGCTCTTGCCGCTCCTTATTCCTTTATCCATCGTAGTCTCACCCAAAACTTGCAAACTTCAGCACACAAAACTCAACAGAAACCTCGTGAGATCCGTTAGTATAACAAATAAATCTTAAACTCTAGGTACTGTTGTAAATTGATTCATATTTAATATTGGCTTAATTCTACTGTTCTCCAACTTCCCCATGGCTCATACCCCCCGATACGATCCATAGATTCATCAAAATAAGCAAACTATGCAACAAAAACAGAATCTGTCTAAAACAGAACAATCTGTAAAGATCTGAATTAAAGTCATACTTATGTAAATCCAAAAATTCTGAAAATTTAGGACAACGTGGGACATTCATATATCAATAATTTGTAAAAAAATCCAAATTTTATCACGCTCCAGTACAAAATGAAAATTCCAGAACTAAGCGCAAAAGTTTCTGTTTTCAAACAACATCAATTATACTATCATCCAAATCACCCCAAAGGCATTACTTGGCACAAACACTAATTAAAAGATAAAAACACAACCATAACAGAGGCTATAATTGTGTAAACACACAAAAACATAAAATAAAACAAAAATTTAAGATACATCTTGGGTTGCCTCCTAACAGGCGCTATTGTTTTATGCCCCTAGCTAGGCATAATGCATAATTTCAAGTGTTATCATCCTTAGTTTCCAAATGCTCAATTACACATCCTCTCTTATTAGGAGATTTAACATAGGAATTTTTTACCATTACACTCCTAGGGACAAAGTCGAGGAATTTTCTTTCATAAACGGGTTCCTTTATCAAATCAATAAAATTGGGATGCACACTAATAATTTTAATGTCTTCGTTTCCCTTACTAGATGTGGCACCCTTAGTCTTAGGAACATACATAAACTTGCAATTTTTATTAGGTGGGGTCCTATCAATATATAGGTTTAACGGAGGAAAAAGCGGAACCCAAATTATTAATAATTTCCTCTAACTGATCGATTCTAGCGGGACCTTGTTCTATACTTTCGTTAATTATCGATTCCTTTTCCTTTAAGGTTTTCAATGTAATTCCCACCTTAGAACCAAATTGAGTAATGTGATTATGGACCTTTTTGTCTAAATTCTCTAGATGTTCAATAGTAGACATTTTATTTTCAATAGCTTCTAACCTTTGCATAAAATGTTCCAAAGTCAATGTCGTTTCATTAACAGTGACATGTGGTGATCTCACTAGATTTCGCATAGCATTGAAAGCATCCATAGAGGGACACATCAAGAAATTCCCTCCGATAATAGTATCAAGCACAAATCTATACCAAGTAGTAATACCCACATAAAAATTGCGAAGAAGAACGGTAGTGGATTGCTTACGAGTTGATCTATTTTGAGCATCGCAAATCCTATACCAAGCATCTTTTAAATTCTCTCCTCCCCTTTGTTTAAAATTAAGCACTTCATTTTCAGGGGTATAAGTAAGGAGCGAAGAACTAGCCATCGTGGTGAAGCAAACTAATAAGCAAGCAAATAAAATATTTTTGTGTTTTTGTAAAATTGTTTTAGAAGTGGAGGAGATGAAAACGAGAGGCAAATGCAAATAAAAGGCAAATGAAAATAAGAGCAAGTGGATGATAGTTTGTGCGAAGGTACTTGATAGGTTTTGGTGATGTCTCCCCGGCAACGGCGCCAGAAATTCTTCCTGCTACTTGTGAACTGCGTTGGGATTTCCCCGAAGAGGAGAGGATGATGCAGTACAGTAGAGATAAGTATTTCCCTCAGTTAAGAACCAAGGTTATCAATCCAGTAGGAGAACCACACAGAACCTCGTTAGCAGCACCTACACACACAAAAGCAAACACTTGCACCCAACGCAAAAAAGAGGGTTGTCAATCCCCTTAGCGGTCACTTGCAAGGATTAATTCTGATAGTAATAGATAGAAAAGTAAATTGCAAAAGAAAATAAAAGTAAATAAATTGCAGCAAGGTACTTTTGGATTTTAATATATGATAAAAGTAGACCCGGGGGCCATAGTTTTCACTAGAGGCTTCTCTCTCGAACACATAGCATACGATGGGTAAACAAATTACTGTTGGGCAATTGATAGAAAAACACATAGTTATGACAGTATTCAAGGCAATGATCATGTATATAGGTATCACGTCCGAGACAAGTAGACCGACTCCTGCCTGCATCTACTACTATTACTCCACTCATCGACCGCTATCCAGCATGCATCTAGAGTATTAAATATAAAACAGAGTAACGCCTTAAGCAAGATGACATGATGTAGACAAAGTAAGCTCAAGCAATATGATTAAACCCCATCTTTTTATCCTTAATGGCAACAATACAAATACGTGTCTTGTCCCTTTCTGTCACCGGGATATAGAACACCGCAAGATTGAACCCATCACAAAGCACCTCTCTCATTGCAAGATAAATCAATCTAGTTGGCCAAACCAAACGGATAGATCGAAGAGAAATATAAAGCTATAACAATCATGCATAAAAGAGTTCAGAGAAGACTCAATTAATATTCATAAATATTCAGGTCATAAACCCACAATTCATCGGATCCCAACAAACACACCGCAAAAGAAGATTACATCGAATAGAACTCCATGAACATCGAGGAGAACATGGGATTGAAGATCAAATAGAGAGAAGAAGACATCTAGCTACTAGCTATGGACCCGTAGGTCTGTGGTAAACTACTCACACATCATCGGAAGGGCAGTAAGGTTGATGAAGAAGCCCTCCGTGATCGATTCCCCCTCCGGCAGAGTACCGGAAAAGGCCTCCAGATGGGATCGTGGAAGAACAGAGGCTTGCGGCGGCGGAAAGGTTTTCTCTTCTATCTCTCCGGTATATTGGGAATATTTTGGAATTTATAGCGCTGGAATTAGGTCAAGAGGTGCCACGAGGGGCCCACGAGCCTAGGGGGTGCGCCTACCCCCCTAGGCGCGCCTCCCGAGCTTGCCGCTCCCTTGTGACTCGTCTGGTCTTCTCCCGAAGCATCTAGGGTCCCTTCTGGTCCAGAAAAAATTAATCCAAATTTTTTTCTCCGTTTGATAATGATTTTCTGAAAAGGCAAAAAATAGCAGTTGGCACTAGGCACTAGGTTAATAGGTTAGTCCCAAAAAATGATATATAATTGCATATAATTGCATAATAAACATCCAAGATTGATACTATAATAGCATGAAACAATAAAAAATTATAGATACGTTGGAGACGTATCAAGGTTCGACCAGTTGTGGTCGTGTTTTCTTTGTTATTGTACTATTGTCTGCTACTCGGTGAATTGAACTTTATCTATGTTTAATAAAATGGTTATGTGCATCATGTGATGCAGAGGTCGGGTAATCCCCTTTTAAAAAACATGTGTATCGGAGCATATGTCTAAAACCACGAATTTTGTTTGATACTAGATCTTAATTATTTTTTCTTACAAAACATGGAAACAATTCTCTTTTTCAATGCTTATACCAATGGCATTGGATGGTTGCAGAGTGAGAGTAGTGATCGTTCTTGGTACACACCGCCCTCAACGCTACAAGACATTGATTGCCAATTCATGACGAGAAGGTATTGCATAAAATGCATGGGAGGAGATTGCCTTATGTGACGAGTTAACCATGGATTGCAGGATTTTGATATGTCGTCCATTGCATCTTGTAGATCCAAAGAGACTTTTTCCTGGTGCCACTCATTTCCAACATCTAATCCAAGTCATCTTATGAATGCATAAGGTTTCTTGTTCCCATGGTCGTTCGAATAAGAAAAATGTATTCTCTGACGTGATTGTCTAACTATACGTAGAGGTACACCAAGCTCTGTTCGCACCCACGAGGAGTAGGTGAGCTCAAACATGTAGCTTCAATCGTGCTCTTGTTGTATCCAGGCATCCATCTGATGGAGGCAAGTAGGCAACACAGTTGTATATGAGAACAAATGGTGTGCATGACACACACTGTTTTTCCCGTCTTTGAATGAAGTAGGTCATGTCCATCGATTGATGAATACTCCATGTTAATTTACAATTAGTAGGTGGATGCGATCTTTTGGCATTAATGAGTATATGAAAGTACGCGAGACACCACAAGTACTTTCTTGCTTAAAGGAACACAACTGTGCTAACATCTAAAGCCTGCATGCACATTTCAAATAAAGGGAAATCTATAGAAATAATTTAGGTAACATGTAATTAAAATCGCTGCCTCTGATTGAACATTTTGTGCCTTTGGATGTGTCCTATAAATTATGAAGGGAGCAAATTAAAATGGCAAGTACGATATATACATGGAGTTACTTGAAGCAATTGAACGGTAATTGAGATTTGAGAGGCCTATTAAACATATCTTTTTCGACAAAGGGAATATATTAATATCGTGAAGATACCAATTACACCCGACCTCTGTACCAACAAGATATCCAAAGACATCAAGGATACACACAGCCAAAAAAAGAACAGAAAAAGAAAAAAGACCCTGCCACGATGATCAATCACTAGCAGCAGCAGCACTCTAACCACCACCAAAGACAACACCTAAATTACAAAAGAAGTTCTCCAAAAGCAACATATCTGGTCGATGATGCAATGTAGTTGCTGACGTGCCTAGTTTTGCTGCCCGAAACACGCATTTGCATCTGCTAGACTAAAATCATGACAAAAAGGAAACAACGGATGTTGTATTTTGTTCGACAAGTGAACATGAACACATGATCCGACCATGTTGCCAAGGCCGCTCGGTGGCCCAAAACAAACTATTTCATGATGCTATTCATTTCCAACTTTTAGTACAAACGTTTGGTCCTATAAAGGCATCTCCAAAGCGGACCCACAAACAGCCCGCAACCATCCGGACTGCATGGTCCGGACGTGTTTAGCCATCCAACGCGGGCCTGTATCGGTCCATCGACCGGTCCGAACATGATTTTTTTTCCGCAAACAAGAAACAAACTTGGGTAGCTTTGCGGGTGTCCAGACAACAGCCACATAAGAGTCTGACACCCCCGGCACACCCAAAACCCCTCCCGGACCCCGCGCCTCCATGCTCTCATCTTTCTCTGCATCTGTTTTCTCTCTTGCCTTCGTCGCTGCTCCACCACCCCGGACGCCTCGACACACCCTTGCCGAAACTCGACGACTCCGTCACCTCCATCGCTACACCAGGGATCCACGTTGCTTGTCCTTCGCCGCCTTTCCACGCCTCTCCTCCCTCCGCCGCATCGGTACCATCCGTCCCTATGGTACTCACCATGCCCAGCAATTGTTCGGTGAAATGTCGGTGCTAATTTTTTATCCCTTCTTCTTTGAAGCAATGGATTCAGATATGGAGTACATATATGAGCACTATGTTGAGTCGTCCGATCCGACGAGAACGACTACAGTGATGAGACGGCGATGATGCAGACGGTCCTTGCAGATGCGGATGGTGCGGAAGAACATGTTCTCAATTTCAAGGGATTGCTCAAGGTTCATCGAGTGCACAAATGCAACACGGCGCGCGGCCATTTGACGCTAATGAACGACTACTTTGCCCCAACGTCCAATTCGCTTACAATTTTCACCGATGCTTTCGGATGCGAAAAAATGTCTTCGATCGTCTCTACCATGTCGTCCAGTCCTTTGATGACTAATTCATCTTGAAGAAGGATGTCATGGGAAGGATTAGGTTCTCTACTTACTAGAAGTGCACGGCTGCACTGTAGATGCTTGCACATGGCACGACCGCTGATTCAGGACAAATACCTACGAATGTCTGAGGGCACATGCGGAGATGCCATGGTAAGATTTGCTACTGCTACTTGTGAGCTGCGTTGGTATTTTCCCCGAAGAGGAAAGGTGAAGCAATATACTAGCGGATAGTATTTCCCTCAATGAGAACCAAGGTTATCGAACCAATAGGAGAACCACACAAATTCCTAGTGAGCAGTACCTACACACAAAAGAACAAATACTTGCACCCAACGCGGGCAAGAGGGTTGTCAATCCCATTGAACTCGTTAATTGAAGGATTAAATCTATTAGTGATAGATATATAAATTGAAAAGTAAATACAAAGTAAATAATTGCAGCAAGGTAATTTAGGTTTTAGTAATATGATAAAAGTAGACCCGGGGGCTATAGTTTTCACTAGAGGCTTCTCTCTTGAAACATAGCATACGATGGGTAGACAAATTACTGTTGGGCAATTGATAGAAAAGCGCATAGTTATGATGTTATTCATGGCATTGTTCATGTATAGGCATCACGTCCGTGACAAGTAGACCGGAACGATTCTGCATCTACTACTATTACTCCACTTCGAGAGCGCTTCTATGCTTGCCTCTCTACGTATTAAGTTCATAACAAACAGAGTAATGCATGAAGTATGATGACATGATGTAGACAGAATAAACTCAAGCAATATGATTAAACCCCGTCGTTTTACCCTTAATGGCAACAATACAAATACGTGCCTCGCTACCCCTTCTGTCACGAGGTGAGGACACCGCAAGATTGAACCCACTACAAAGCACCTCTCCCACTGAAGATAAATCAATCTAGTTGGCCAAATCAAACGGATAGATCAGAGAGAAATACAAAGCTATAATAATCATGCATAATAAAGTTCAGAAAAGACTCAATTACTTTCAATGAATAATCTGATCATAAACCCACAATTCATCGGATCCCAACAAACACACCGCAAAAGAAGATTACATCGGATAGAACTCCATGGAGATCATGAAGAACTTTGTATTGAAGATCAAAGAGAGAGAGAGAGAGAGAGAGAGAGAGAGAGAGAGAGAGAGAGAAAACCATATAGCTACTAGCTATGGACCCGTAGGTCTGTGGTGAACTACTCACACATCATCGGAAGGGCAACAAGGTTGATGTAGAAGCCCTCTGTGATCGATTCCCCCTCTGGCAGAGTAACGGAAAAGGCCTCCAGATGGGATCGTGGAAGAATAGAGGATTGCGGCGGCGGAAAAATTATTTCGTCTTGCTCTCTGAGGGTTTTGAAATATTTGGGAATTTATATCGCTGGAATTAGGTCAGACAGAGCCACGAGGGGCCCACAAGGCATCAGGGCGCGCCTACGCCCCCAGGGCGCGCCCTGCTGCCTTGCTGTATCCTCGTAGGTCATCTGGTCCTCCCCCGAAGCTTCTAGGGTCTCTTTTGTCCAAAAAAATCGTCAAAAAGTTTTGTAGCATTTGGACTCCGTTTGGTATGGATTTTCTGTAAAACCAAAAACATGCAAAAAACAGCAACTGGCACTAGGCACTGAGTTAATAGGTTAGTCCCCAAAAATGATATAAAATTGCATATAAATTATCTAAGAATGATAATATAATAGCATGAAACAATAAAAAATTATAGACACGTCGGGGACGTATCAGCTACTGTCGTGGTCTCGATGTTTGGACCTCGGTACCTGAGAAAACCAACTGTCACAGACACCGAGAGGATTTTGTCAATGTCTGAAGTAATAGGGTGGCCAGGTTTGCTCGGATCTCTTGACTGCATGCATTGGAGATGGAAGAACTGGCCAAAAAGCTCTACAAGGGCAATATTATGGTCATGTTAAGAAGCCCACCATCATTCTTGAAGCAGTTGCATCACAAGATCTTTAGATTTGGCACGCTTTCTTTGGCATGCCCGGGTCTGACAATGACATCAATGTGTAGCAGCGATCACCATTGTTTGCCAGACTAACTGAAGAGAAAGCTCCTCCTTGCCATTATACTGTCAATGGGCATGAATACAACATGGGCTACTATATGGTTGACGGTATCTATCTTCCATGGGCTACCTTTGTCAAGTCCATCTCTGACCCAATTGGCCAGAAAAAGTCTCACTTTGCCCGAAAACAAAGAAGCTGATAGAAAGGATGTTTAGAGGGCATTTGGAGTTCTGTAGGCACGTTTTGCAGTTGTTCGTGGAACTGCTAAACAATGGAATCCAGAGACCTTGTGGGAGGTGATGACATGTTGTGTCATCATGCATAACATGATCGTGGAGAATGAGGGTGAGGATGTTGCCGTAGGTCTTGAATTTGAGAACATGGATGATCATATCAAACTTCCAGACCAGAATCCTGCCACATGTGATGAGTTTGTTCAAATGCATCAACAAATTCGGCATCGAGCAACTCATGAGCAACTGAAGGAAGATCTGATTGAGGATCCATGGGCGGTTCAGGTGGACAATATTGTTGGAGTGTAATATTTAAATTAGAAATACTACTGCATTTGAACATTTAAACACTTTTTTTAGCTAAACTGGAACTGGATATGCGATTATTTTGAGCGTGCAGATGTATGCGGACTTTAAGAAAAAAATTGGCGGCGGATGTATCTGACTAGCTTTGGATGGCCGACTCACGCATCATTGTCCGCGGACTCCCCCCCTCCCCCCCGGTCCGTGGATGGATGCAGTGTCCGGCTTGTGGGTCAGGGTTGGAGATGCCCTAAGATGTTCAGTGTGTCCGGTTTGTGGGTCAGTGTTGGAGATGTCCTAAGTTCACCGTGCAAATCATGGAAATGCTTGCTCGGATGCGAGTATCTAACTACATACAACGTACTATGCCTTGCATCCATTCAATAAGAGACCACCACCATAGTTATGTCAGGACTTGCTATTATCTCCTTATCTTCGAACTGAGGAGTAGGTACACTGCTCAAATATGACCTTTTGATAACAACATGTATGCACGAGCAAGTAGGAGACACATTGCTATACTAGTCCAATCTCTAACAAACCCATGATGTTTCAAGTATGTTCATATGCTAGAACTCCAATAAGCACATCGTATAATTAACTAACTTCTAAGGTTATAGAAAGCAACATAAATATGGGTACAACAGATTCAAACTTTGCACCAGATCGATTAATTAGCACATGTTCATGCAAGATTGCTACCTAATATATATATAGCTTCCTTCAAAATTTTAAAATAATCATGCAATTACACATGAGGCTCATCGCAAGAAATACAAAAAATTCATTTTTCTATGGAGACGAGTTGGACATAGGCTCTTAGATATGGAAGAGGTGCCCATAGACAACGACAATAACTTTATTAACGTATGAAGATGATATAAACTATGATTCGCCTGTGTAAGGAAGATTGCCCGAATCTTCGAGAAGCTTCAAAGAGACTATTTCCTTGTGTCCCTCATTCCCACCTTATATTTACTTGAAAAGCAATCCACATATATAGTTTCATTGTTTATGCAGTCCTTCAAACAAGGAAAATGCTAGCTTGGATGTGACTATCTATGTACATGAGGTTTGCACTATGTTGTCTTCGCATGCAAGTATCCAACTGATGGAGATAGCTAGTTATATAGGATAGATATGAAGATACGATACTTACAGCTTGATGACGATATGTGTTTTTCTTTCGAGCATTTTCAAAACAATCCAGGTCAGCCTCCTAAGAGGTAAGGGAGATATTTTATCTTAATCACCGATTGAGCGGGGTTACATGGCATTTATACAGACATTCACAAAGGTAGTCGTACATTGACTCATCAAACTCTTCATATCATTTAGAGTCAATAGTAAAATATCTCCTACATAAGGTGTGTCTTGACACATAAGTCTTTTAAATACACATCCAATCTTTTTGGGTGCTTACATATGTTTTTAAACTAGTTGACACATAAGTTTATTTTTTATGAACTTTTTTTAGCTTGTTATTTATTTATATATGCACACTATGAATTTATTGTTGTTCTCTTATATTCCCAGTTTAGAATTTGAGAGAAAAATCAACGAGCAAAATCATCCCTTCATAGCTCTGTTATTGATAGAATTGGCAGAAAGGGCAAATATTGTTAGTTTGAACATTCGCAAGGGGTGTTGAAGCTTTGCCACATTTTGGAAGAGCTATAATCTCAGGTAAATAGTTGAAATATTCCTTGCTTCGTTGTAACTTGAAATTTGTAATTTGTAAGGGATGCATAGCAGTAACATTCTTTTTAATAGTATTGCTTGCTCCTTCAACATCAAAGACAACAACACTTCAGTAATGACCAATCTTGTTGGAATTTGGAAATATGATGTTAGTAGACACAGAGCATAGCATGATTTAAAAATTCCCTGGAATTATCCATCTAAAAAATTCTAATTAATTCTTGGACAAGGTAAAGTGACCAATCCTCTTAAGGTATACATGTTCGGGAAGGTAGAATGGAAAGAGAGATTGATACGTCTCCGTCGTATCTACTTTTCCAAACACTTTTATGACTCCAATTGTCGGTGTTCATACTTTTTCATTGTATAATCCATGTTAGTTTTATTTTCTCGCTTTCTTCTTGTGTGTTTGAAAAACTTTGAGAAAATTCAAAAACATTTCTCGTTTCTCTTCGGTTTTTCTTTCTAGCTTAGTTAGTTTTAGAATTAAAAGAAAACCCAAAAAGATTTCCCGTTTCTTCTTTTGCTTGTTGGGAGCTTTCCCGTGTAAATAGTTTTTCTCGTTTTTCATTTTTCTTCTTTATTTGCTTTCTTCAGAAAAATTTAAAACTCCAAAAATATTTCAGTGTGTTTCTCTAAAATTCTTTTCTCTTTGTTGAGTCATTGTAAGGAGAAGACCACGATGAAAATATTGAGTGGCTCTCGTATGCATTATTGTTGATATAACAAAGAGCCCATATTACCTTGTCTTCTCCTTTGAAGAAAATGCTTGCAGATTCCAGCTTAGTCCACGACACACTTGCACCATTTTTATTTCCATATCATTCGGTCGTGCAAGTGAAAGGCAATAATGACGATGATTTGATGAAGTGACTGTGGCAAGGAAAAGCGGGTATGAACTCAACTTGTTCTTTGTTTTGTAAATATGGTTAACTCAGTATCCATGATTCAGCATATTATGACTAAACATGTTTATGATGACAATTAGAGATTATAGTTGCTCATGACATGCTTAAGTAGCTAGGAGTGGATAATGATTTATCTTGGGTGTCAACATGCATTAAAATGTTCATGATGTACTATGATGATATGGTATCTTCCTCTGAATGTTTCGAGTGGCTTGACTTGGCACATGTTCACGCATGTTGTTGATTCAAAACCAACATAGCCTCCACGATATTCATGTTCATGGTGCTTATATCCTACTCATGCTAGTATTCAATGTTGATTATTCATAATGCATGATTATGACCGTTTTCGCTCTCTAGCTAGTCGCTTCTCAACTTATTTGCTAGCCTTCGCCTGTACTAAGCGGGAATAGTGCTTATGCATCAAAACCCTTAAACCAAAGTTATTCCAGATGAGTCCACTATATCTACCTATATGCGGTATTACTCTGCCGTTCTAAGTAAATTTGCATGTGCCACCTTTAAATATTCAAACGAACATCTGTTTTGTGTGCCCGTACCGCTAATGGAGCGACAGGGGCTGGTCGGTATCTTCCATGCTAAGCGGGTTATTCTCATGACGAGTGTTTATTCACTTGTCCTTGCACGAGAGGGGCTGGTAATCGGGATGCCCAGTCCCATTATTAAAACTGCAAAATAATAAAACAAACTCCCCCGAAAAGTTGCTGGTATGGAGGGCACCTGAGGATTCGGCTAGCCATGGCTTGTGTTTGTTGGTGGAGAGGGAGTAAACTTTACTTTACCGCTTGGGAACCGCTGCTAATGTGTTTAGCATGGAAGATATTGAAAACTCTCGGTCATGACGTTGACAGGAAAGGCATACCTCCCAAAATTATACTTATCTCTGATTTAAGCTTTGAGCTTTGGCACCTCTGCAAATCCATGCTTCCCTCTGCGAAGGACCTATCTATTTACTTTTATGTTATTTTACTTTTATTGTTGAGTCACCACCTTCTCAAATAAGCACCTGTCCTGAGAGCACTATTGTCATTCTCATACATTGTTTATAGTTAATGTTGTGTGCATCATGACTGGATCTCTTCTACCATGAATTACAATGTTTAGTCGCTGCTTGAACTTTGGAGGTGCTCTGCATTTATGTTTTGCGGTCTCAGAAAGGGCTAGCGAGATACCATGCTGTCATATTATATCATGATTGTTTTGACAAAGTGTTGGCATTTGAGATATCTTATTATTGCTTGCTAGTTGATTATGCCATTGATATGAGTGAATATAATTTCTAAGAGTTATCGTTTGCATGGTTAGTTCATGATCTTTGCTGAAAACTTGGATACTATTTAAGCATATATATAGATATAAGAACAAAAGAGTTCGTAAAAGTTTTTCTTTATCACTTTCAGTTTGTCAACTGAATTGCATGAGGACAAGCAATGAGTTAAGCTTGGGGGAGTTGATACGTCTCCGTCGTATCTACTTTTCCAAACACTTTTGCTATTGTTTTGGACTCTAATTTGCATGATTTGGATGAAACTAACCCGGACTGACGCTGTTTTCAGCAGAACTACCATAGTGTTGTTTTTGTGCAGAAATAAAAGTTCTTGGAATTGGATGAAACTTTTTGGAGATTTTTTATGGAATATATAAAAAATACTGGAGCCAAAACCTACTAGAGGGGGGCCACCTGCTGCCCACGAGGCACCAGGGCGCGCCACCCCCCTGGCGCGCCCTGGTGGCTTGTGGGGCCCACTTGGCTCCGCTGACCCTAATCTCAGGTCTATAAATTCACAATTCCAGAGAAAAAAATAGGGAGGAAGTTTTATTGCATTTCACGATACGGAGCCGCCGCCACCTCCTATTCTTCATCGGGAGACCAGATCTGGAGTCCGTTTGGGGCTCTGGAGAGGGGGATCTTCCGGCATCGTCATCATCAACCATCCTTCATCACCAATTTCATGATGCTCACTGCCGGGAGTGAGTAATTCCTTCGTAGGCTTGCTGGACGGTGATGAGTTGGATGAGATTTATCATGTAATCGAGTTAGTTTTGTTAGGGCTTGATCCCTAGTATCCACTATGTTCTGAGATTGATGTTGCTATGACTTTGCTATGCTTAATGCTTGTCACTAGGGCCCGAGTGCCATGATTTCAGATCTGAACCCTTTATGTTTTCATGAATATATTTGTGTTCTTGATCCGATCTTGCAAGTTATACGCACCTGCTACGTGTTATGATCCGCATACCCCAAGGTGACAATAATTGGGATTCTTTCCGGTGATTGCCGTAGTTTGAGGAGTTCATGTATTCACTAAGTGTTAATGCTTTGTTCCGGTTCTCTATTAAAAGGAGGCCTTAATATCCCTTAGTTTCCATATGGACCCCTCTGCCACGGGAGGGTAGGACAAAAGATGTCATGCAAGTTTTTATCGCAAGCACGATGACTATATACGGAATACATGCCTACATTATATTGATGAATTGGAGCTAGTTCTGTGTCGCCCTAGGTTATGACTGTTACATGATGAATGTTATCCAACATAATCACCGATCCAATGCCTATGAGTTTTTCACATACTGTTCTTGCTAAGTTACTACTGTTGCTACTGCTGTTACAATTGCTGCTACCGTTACTGTTACCGTTACTATTATTGCTACTGCTATCAAACTATCATACTACTGTGCTACTGATCACTCTGCTGCAGATATGTAGTCTCCAGGTGTGGTTGAATTGACAACTCAACTGCTAATACTTGCAAATATTCTTTGGCTCCCCTTGTGTCGAATAAATAAATTTGGGTTGAATACTCTACCCTCGAAAACTGTTGCGATCCCCTATACTCATGGGTTATCAAGAGAGATAAGGTGGTAAATGTAAACAAGATCGTTTGAGATGTTGGAAGCACATATTTACAAATGTTGTGTTTATGAAAATTTCCATGATGCACATTCATGACCATGAATGACTATATTCAAGTTCAGCTAGGACAATTTTTACATGAACTACATAAGGACTGAAACGAGTGAACAAACACAGTAAAATATGCCTATATACATCCGATTCAGAAAAAAGTTAGAACATCCTATAACTCAAAACGGAGGGAGTACATGTCAATTGGCAAGCTTTAAGGTTTCTATAGCGTGAAGCCCTTTGCGGAAGTTTTAGAGATGACAACTTCTAAAATTTATATCACTGTTGGTTGTGATGATGATAGTAGAGCTAAATCATTAATGAGCTATTTGATGCTGAGAAAGAGAAATGTTTGGTTTTTGCCAAAAATAACCCCGAAGTTGTCTTACCTGAAAACCTAGACATCAGTGTTGATGATTACCTGAAAACTCCTGTTAGGAATGCTTTCTCTAACCCAGTGGGCACTGCTGACATGTTAACAAAGACTCCTCTCTTCTTACAAAAGTTCAGCCTTGTGGCTTATCCCATCTTTTTTGAATATCTTAAATGATAGGTCTCATTTGGAATATCAAGGGTGGTCTAGGACAACCTGGTAAAGTTCAGTGCCTTTGTGACACTATTGCTAAGTCCTAAGTCTAATCCTGATTTCATTTGCTTCCAAGAACTAAACATGAACTGATTTTTGAGGGTTTCCTTAAAGCCTTGATGGAAATAATTCCTTTATTTGTCACTTTAAATACTGCTGGTGGTATTCTAGTTGGTATTAAGAAATATATGTTTGAAGTAATTGGCTTTGCTAACAAGGAATTTGGAATCATTGCTACTATTAAAAATAAGGTTGATTCCTTTATATGGCATTTGGCTGTAGTGTATGGTACTGCTTACCCTGAACTACATGGTAGTCTAGAAGGTGCTTCTTACCCAATTTTATTATGTGGTGATTTAAATTTGGTTAGAAGTGATTCTGATAAACGTAGTGGTATTATTAACCCCCATATTACATTCTTGTTCAATGATTGGATCAATAGATGGGGGCTCCTAGAGATTTCTATCTTTAACCGCTGCTTTACTTGGTCTAACAACCAAGATGATCCCATCTTTGCTGTTTTAGACAGGGTCTTCACTTCTGTGGACTGGGATGGAAACTTCCCTTTACCTTCCCTTGTTGCTTTTCCTAGAGTTGGCAGTGATCACACTCCCCTTGTTCTAGACACTAGAGCTGGGAAAATCTCTGGCCCTAAAATGTTTAGATTTGAAAAATGGTGGCTTTCTCAGCCTCATTTTATTCAATTGGTTAATGATGTCTTCAATACTGACTTGCCTCTTCTGCAATTGAGAACTGGCAATGTAAAACTAGATTGCTTAGAAAAAAGATTAAAGGCCGGAGTATAAATATTGAAGCTTCTATGAAGAAAAAGAAAAAAGCTCTCCTTATGGAGTTTGATTTACTTGATGTGTTGTCTGATAAAACCAGTCTTTCTGATGCTGATTGACAGGAAGAGAGTTATTAAGAATGAGGTAGATAATATTTGTAAAAAAGAAGAGACTGCCTTATGGCAGAGGTCCAGAGATAGGAAAATTCTTGAGGAAGATCGTAATAATGCTTATTTCCACTCTCTGGCTAACCATAGACACCGCAAAAATCATTTAACTACTCTGATTGGTGATGATGGTCCTATGACATCTACCCCTGATATGCTTTAAGTTTCTACCTCTTTTTATAAAGATCTTTTCTCTTTTGAACCTAAACCCAATATCCAACTGGGCCCTAATTTCTGGGCTGATTCTGAGTTAGTCACTAAAGATGAAAATGCCCTATAAAAACCTTTTCTGAGGAGGAAGTCAAGGAAGCCATCATGAGTACTTATGCCAATGGTGCCCGTGGCCCTAATGGTCTTCCTTTTATTTTCTATCAAACTTTTCGGGATGTAATAAAGAGTGACTTCATGTGGCTTGTTGATACGTCTATCTATAATTTTTGATTATTTCATTCGATTATATTATCAATCTTGTATGCTTTATATGCCGTTTTATATCATTTTTTGGAACTAACCTATTAACTCAGTGCCCAGTGCCAATTCCTGTTTTCTGCTTGTTTTTGGTTTTCTAGAAAATCCATACGAAAAGTCCAAACACAATGAAACTTTTTGATGATTTTTCTGGACGAAAAGAGATCCTGAAAGCTTCGGAAGGAGACCAGATGCTGCACGAGGGAGCGACAAGGTAGGGGGCATGCCCTGGGGGTAGGGCCCGCCCTGGTGCCTTGTGGCCCCCCTGTGGCTCCGTTTGACCTAATTCCAGCGTTATAAATTCCCATATTTCCAGAAACCCTCAGAGGAGGTCCCGAAACAATTTTATCGCCACCGCAAGTCTCTGTTCTTCTGCGATCCCATCTGGAGGCCTTTTTCGGTACTCTGCCGGAGGGGGAATCCATCACGGAGGCCATCTTCATCAGCCTTGTTGCCTCCATGATGATGTGTGAGTAGTTCCCACAGGACCTACGGGTCCATAACAGTAGCTAGATGGCTCTCTATCTCTATCTCTCTCTCTCTCTCTCTTGATCTTGACCTTCAATACAATGATCTCATCTGAGATCAATCCGATGTAAACGATTGCGGTGTGTGATACGTCTCCAACGTATCTATAATTTTTTATTGTTCCATGCTATTATAGTATCAATCTTGGATGTTTTATATGCATTTATATGCTATTTTATATCATTTTTGGGAACTAACCTATTAACCCAGTGCCTAGTGCCAGTTGCTGTTTTATGCTTGTTTTTGGTTTTCCAAAAAATCAGTACCAAACAAAGTCCAAACGCTACGAAACTTTTTGACGATTTTTTTCTGGACATAAGAGACCCTAGAAGCTTCGGGAGGAGACCAGACGGCAAACAAAGAGACGACAAGGCAACAGGGTGCGCCCTATTACCTTGTGGGCCCCTCGAGGCTCCGTCTGACCTAATTCCACTTCTATAAATTCTCAAATATTAGGAAACCAACAGAGAGCCACCTGAAATAACTTTTTCGCCGCTGCAAGCTTCTGTTTTTCCGCAATCCCATCTGGAGGCCTTTTCCGGCACTCTGCCGGAGGGGGAATCGATCACGGAGGGCTTCTACATCAACCTTGCTGCCCTACCGATGATGTGTGAGTAGCTCACCACAGACCTACGGGTCGATAGCTAGTAGCTAGATGGCTTCTTCTCTCTCTTTGATCTTCAATACAATGTTCTCCTTGATCTTCTTGGAGTTCTATTCGATGTAATCTTCTTTTGCGGTGTGTTTGTTGGGATCTGATGAATTGTGGGATTATGATCTGAATATTCATGAGAAGTAATTGAGTCTTTTCTGAACTTTATTATGCATGATTGTTATAGCTTTGTATTTCTCTCCGATCTATCCATTTGGTTTGGCCAACTAGATTGATTTATCTTCAGTGGGAGAGGTGCTTTGTAATGGGTTCAATCTTGCGGCGCTCTATATCCCAGTGGCAAAGTAGGGGACAAGACACGTATTTGTATTGTTGCCATTAAGGGTAAAACAATGGGGTTTATTCATATTAGTTGAGTTTACTTTGTCTACATCATGTCATCTTGCTTAAGGTATTACTCTGTTTTTATTAACTTAATACCCTAGATGCATGCTGGATAGCGGTCGATGGGTGGAGTAATAGTAGTAGATGCAGGCAGGACTTGGTCTACTTGTCTCGAACGTGATGCCTATATACATGATCATTGGCTTGAATATCGTCATAACTATGCGCTTTTCTATCAATTGCCCAACAGTAATTTGTTTACCCACCGCATGCTATGTGTTCGAGAGAGAAGCCTCTAGTGAAAACTATGGCCCCGGGGTCTACTTTAAATATAAAAAGAAAACTAAAATATACTTGCTGCAATTTATTTACTTTTATTTTGTTTTGTAATTTATTTATCTTCCACTACAAGATTTAATCCTTGCAAGTAACGAGTTCAAGGGGATTGACGATCCTCTTGCCCGCGTTGGGTGCAAGTATTTGCTTTTGTGTGTGCAGGTGTTGTTCACAAGGCTTTGCGTGATTCTCCTATTGGTTCGATAACCTTGGTTCTCACTGAGGGAAATACTTATCTCTACTGTACTGCATCTCCTCTCCTCTTCGGGGAAAATCCCAACACAGCTCACAGGTAGCAGTGTGTTTGTTGCGATCCGATGAATTGTGGGTTTATGATCAGATTGTTCATTGAAAGTATTTGAGTCTTTTCTAAGATTTATCCATGTGTGATTTTATAGCCTTGTATTTCTCTCCAATCTATCTATCTCTATTGGCCAATTAGATTGATTTATCTTCAGTGGAAGAGGTGCTTGGTAGTAGGTTCAATCTTGCGGTGCCCTTATTCTGTGCAGGAGGAGTTGCAAGGCACATATTTGTATTGTTGCTACTAAGGGTAAAACGACGGGGTTCGAACATATTATTTGGTCTTACTTTGTCTACATTATGTCATCATGCTTCAAGCATTACTCTGTTTGTTATGAACTTAATACTTTGAGATGCATGCTGGATAGCGGTCTTGGGGTGGAGTAATAGTAGTAGATGCAGATGGATATAGGTCTACTTATCCCGGACGTAATGCCTATATATTGATCATGCCATGAAGAATCGTCATAACTATGCGCTATTCTATCAATTGCCCAACAGTAATTTGTTTACCCACCATTGCTATGCTCATGAGAGAGATGCCTCTAGTGAACGCTATGGCCCCCGGGTCCATTCACTTTATATTTACTAAAAACCTAAAATACTCGCTGCAATTTATTTACCTTTATTTTTGTTTTTATTTTATCTATCTACCACTATCAGATTTGATCCTTGCAATTGATGAGTACAAGGGGATTGACAACCCTCTTGCCCGCGTTTGGTGCAAGTATTTGCTTTGTGTGTGTGCAGGTACCACTTATCTTGTTTGCGTGGTGTCTCCTATTGGTTCGATAAACGTTGGTTCTTAACTGAGGGAAATACTATCTGCTACTATACTACATCACCCTTCCTCTTCAGGGAAATCCCAACGCCTATCACAAGTAGCACTTGTCAAGGATTTTGAAGCTGGGGTGTTAGATGTCTACCGCCTCAACTTTGCTATTATTATCCTTATCCCTAAGGAGCCCATTGCTAAAGAGATGAAAAGGTTTCATCCAATTAGTTTAAGTAATTGTGCTGTTAAGATCTTTACTAAGGCCATGACTACTATAGCTTCTCGTCTTTGTGGTAGACTCATGCATGTCTCCTAACCAAACCGCTTTTATTAAAGGGAGGTTTATCTTGGAAAGAGTGGTCATGGCTCATGAGGTCATACATGAAACCCAAAGAACTGGTATCGGTGGTCTAATTTTAAAACTTGGTTATGAAAAAGCCTATGAAAGGGTAAGTTGGGATTTCCTTGTGGAGATGCTAACCTCTAGAGGTTTTGGTAAAAAAATAGATTGGGTGGATCTGTACTACCTTATTTCAAAGTTCCTTCTGTGTAAGAATTAATGACACTAATGGGACTTATTTTACCGGGGACAAAGGGCTTAAGCAAGGTGATACCCTTTCTCCCTTGCTCTTCAACCTGGTTGCTGGTGTCTTTACTAAAATGCTTTCTAAGGTTGTTCAATATGATTTGATCTCCGCTATTCTCCCTGATGCCATTCCTGGTGGTGTGGTTAGTCTACAGTATGCAGATGATACAATCCTTTTCTTAGATGCCTCTTTGGACCATCTAGGAACTTAAAATGAATCTTGTCTTGTTTTGAGAATCTTTCTGGATTATTAATCAGTTTCCATAAGAGTGATCTCCATACTATACATGTGGATGAGGAGCTGGCTAATTGCTTTGCTCAGATCTTTTGTTTTCAGATTGGTTCCTTCCCTTTCAAATACTTAGGTGTCCCATTGCATTTTTAAAAACTCATGAGAGAAGATATTCATCCCATGATAGACATGACAATTAAGAACGGTTGGCTTGGTAGGAATTTATCTTATAAGGTCAAACTCATTTTGCTCTGGCACTGCTAGCATTCCTACCTACCGTATGTCTATGACGAAATTTTCCAAATGGGCTATTGAAGCCATTACCACCCAGATGTCTCACTTTTTCTGGGGTAACTTCGAAGATGAACATAAGTAGCATTTCGCCAATTGGGAGCTTATTTCTAGAAGAAAATAATTTGGTGGGGTGGTAGTCCCTGATCTTAGGGATTTTAATCTGGCTATGCTTGCCTCTTGGAGTAAAAGATTCTTTGATGATAGACCTAGTGATTGGAAGAAGTTGCTCTGTTTCAAGTATAATAGTGATAAACCCAATATATTCTTTGGGCTCAACCTGGTCTGGGATCTCCTTTTTGGAAAAGCATATCCTGGGGTTTTGCTGCTGCTAAGAATTTTTATAAATGGAAGCCTGTTAATGGCCAATATATTTCCTTCTGGCATGACATATGGATACGAGTCTGTTCTTTGAAAACCCTGTTTTGGGATCTCTTTGAGATTTGTCAACAACAGGATGCCTCTGTTGCTCAAGTTTGGGATGGTGATAACCTAAAACTTACTTTCAGAAGATGTGTTGATGAATACACTTTATCTAGATGGTATGAGCTGGTGTCACTAGTTAGAAGCACCAAGTTTTTATCTGATAGTGACACACCTGTCTGCATGTTTGAACTTACTAATTTGGGGGGGGGGTCTTCTGACTTAAAAGATTGTATTTGGAAAATTAAGGTGCCCCCCAACATTCATGTCTTTATTTGGCTCATTTTTCATAATAAAAGTTTAACTAGAGATAATTTCGCTAAACATCACTCTATGGTTGATCCTACATGTTTGTTTTGCAATGCTTTTGAGTCCATACAACATCTTTTCTTTGATTGTATTGTTGGAGAGAGAACTTGGGTTATAGTTTATGGCATTCTTAACATCCATGTACCATGTTCTTTTATATCTCTTTACCATATTTGGAAGCAAAGAAATCAATTTGATGCGATTAATTTGGTCACTTCTGCTACTTGTGGGGCTTATGGCTGCTTCGAAATGATTTTGTCTTCCAGGGTCGAAAATGGCGAAGCTTGCGCCTTGCGGTGCATCTTGGATTTAGTGGGTTCTTTGGTCAAACAATGGAAGATCTTGTGTTTAGATGTTCATGCTACACTGCTCCTCCAATGCATAAGGTTGCTTGATCATCACCGTGGGGAGCTTCTTAGGATTGCTTGGCCTGGTTATCTGTAGTGGTGTTCTGATAGGTCTATTTGCTTAGCAATGTGCTTGTTAGATGCCTATCCTATTTTGCAGACTATTTTATGTGTTGTAATAATCTGTTGCAGCTACTGATAGCTGTAGCCGAGAGCTGTGAAATGTTTATGTTGTGGTTTTGCCTTGGCTTTAATAAAAGTTGGAGAAGGGGGGAAATCCCTTGATTTCAAAAAAAAATCCATGTGTGGGTGTCCTTTTCTGGTTTCTTGTGTATGGAGTGGGGGAGGTACACAAACCTGCCATGTATAGACCGGGATGAATGGGGACCACACACCCTTACCTAAAATACGAGGCGGTTGGATACCCCTAGGGAGCAAGTGGTTGCTCCCTAGCAGCGTGCAACAACAATTGCTGGTTCGTGCTAGAGGTCGGTATTACATTAATCCAGTTTTCGCCCTGAACCAATTTCACAAGTGGTTTTGGGTGATGTGGACGCCACGTTTCTGCCATGAAATAGCAAATACTACAAAGAAAAAAAAACAATCAAGAACAAATTTTGGTGACATTGTCAAGAAGTTGTCGTAACTTTGACAAGATATTCCTTGTTTGTTCTTAGCTGTCGTGTCTATCTACATGTTTGGTATGAGCTTGTGAACTATTTTTTCGAAACGGAGGCAAAAGCTTTGCCTCATCTCATTAATAAAGAAGAAGGGTAACAGAAGTTAATGGCGAGGTCATTACTCCTCAACAAATGAGACAAAAGCCTATTCTCGCGGCATAATAGAGCCCAGGTGCCTAGCACCGGCGGTCACCCACAACTTGGCCTCCTTCCTAACATGTGCGAAGACGATGGAAGGCAGTGTAGACTTCTTGCGAAAAACCCGTGCATTCCTCTCGTTCCACAGTGCCCACGCCACAAGCATGAGTGTGGTGGCAATAGCTTTCTTCCTGTGACCATGGGTAAGCACCACGGCATTCCACCAATCTTGCACCGAAGGCAGGCCACCCCATTGGTCAAGACGCAACTCCGAGGCACCCAGCCACGTCTTTACGGCCTCCCACACACGGATGGAGTACCTACACTTGAAGAGAAGGTGCGCCGCAGACTCCGGCTCCCTTTGACACAGCTGGCATAGGCCACAGTTTGGCCAACCCCTCTTCTGCAATCGATCTGCGGTCCAGATCCTATTCTTGATGACAAGCCAAGCAAAAAACTTGCACTTGGGCGGCGCCCAGTTATCCCAGACTGCGGGCTTCATGCGTGTAGGGTGAAAAGAAGGCCAATGACCCTGTTCCATTTTATTAAAAACGAAACAGCAAAGTAACATCAGTCATCAGGCTCCACTCTTATTTTTTTACAAAAATCTGCTAATGCAGCTCAGGCAGCAAAGGCTAACAAGCATGGTCAGTTAATATCAGGAATAGCGACCAGAAACGCAAAGCAGGCAGGTGAACACTTCTTTTATATCTTATTCTGCGAAACCAGAGCAGCGAGCATCAGCAGACTTACATTCATGATTCTGTTTTGTACTTCCATATGATCTTAGGTCTCGCTATACACATTGAAGCAGAAATTGCATGCAATAACTGTGATAATGCCATCGTAAGCAGAACGAGGGACGAAGACATGGTGGGCATAATCAGAGCGCATATCCAATCAAATATTTGCCTATTCATGAATGCAGAAGTTTCTCTCTAAGATCTGTTGTTCAATATCTAAATAGTATTTTAATAACATGTGTTTCCAAATAAATACAGGAAGCTCCAATTTGGTGTGACTATTGATTTTAATAGTTTATTACATGCAAGCCGGAAGAATGGCACTGTCATCAGTTATTTCGTTGCACAATCGTCCAGCAAAGACGACTGTTCTTAGCAAGCTTTTTTTATTGCGAGCATTCACGACGAATCCTACCATTGGATCCCCCGGTGTGAATTGGTAGCCTAGAGACCGAAGGATATTACAAGTGTGTAACAGACTGTCTCCTGTTGCCGCTCATTCCCAATATTCAAGTCCAACCAGTCTAGTAGAAGGTTTCTTGTTTCTCTGGACGTGCAGACAGAGAAAATGCTATGTCCTATAGGACCGTCAAACTGCTTGTAGGTGTGTGCACCATGCTCGGCTCGAACTAAAGTATCAAGCTGCCGGAGGTCGTGATAGTTATATACAGGCAAGAAGTGCATCCCCCGTCTCTGCGAGAGTATACATGAGAATATGAATAGTCATTTAAAAAATGAATAGGTATGTATGATCTTCTGATATCAGTGAGTACAAGTAGGTGAGATACTACAAGTAATCTCTAAAGTATCACCAAAATCGTTCATACTACCATTAATGCCACCAGGATTTCTCAGGGAGTTTTTCTATTTCTGTGTTGGCACTAGGGAAACAATGGGCTGCAATTCCATTTTTTCATGTCTGGTTTTGGTGGGCCTTTCCTGTCTGTGATCTTGTGCGTCTGGTGCTAATGGGCTCACACATGTGTTGGTGATGTCTTACGAGGATTGGACCCATTGCATTGGGGGCGCCCCTATTCCTCGCGTTAAGCGAGACGAGAGGGAAGCCTCGCGTCGGGGGAGCCCCAGATGGACCGGCCCAGCCGCGCGGGAGGCCACAACCTGTTTTTTTTTTCCTGTTTTCTACTCTCGCTTTTGCTTTATTTTTGTACCTTTCTTTATACTTTATGAATTTTTTTGAATAAGTATTAAAAATTGTTGAACGAGTATTTGAAAAATGTTGAACAAGTATTTCAAAATGTTGAATAAGTATTAAAAATGTTGAACAAGTATTTGAAAAATGTTGAATAAGTATTAAAAAATGTTGAACGAGTATTTGAAAAATGTTGAACAAGATTAGAAAAAATATTGAATAAGTATTAAAAATGTTGAACAAGTATTTGAAAAAGATTGAATAAGTACTAAAAAATGTTGAATGAATATTTGAAAAATGTTGAACAAGTATTTGAAAATGTTGAATAAGTATTAAAATGTTGAACGAGTATTTGAAAAATGTTGAATAAGTATTAAAAAATGTTGAACGAGTATTAAAAAATGTTGAACGAGTATTTGAAAAATGTTGAACAAGTATTTGAAAAATATTGAATAAGTATTAAAAAATGTTGAATGAGTGTTTGAAAAATGTTGAACAAGTATTTGAAAATGTTGAATAAGTATTAAAATGTTGAACAAGTATTTGAAAAATGTTGAATAAGCATTCGGACAATGTTGCACGTGTATACATAAAATGTTGATCACTTATTAAAAAAATACTTGTTAGGTATACACGTTCAACATTGTCATTTTTCAAATACTTGTTTAACATTTTAATAAGTGATCAATATTTTTTGTATACACGCTCAACATTGTCCGAACGCTTATTCAACATTTTTCATATACTTGTTCAATATTTTAATACTTATTCAACATTTTTCAAATACTTGTTCAACATTTTTCAAATACTCGTTCAACATTTTTTCAAATACTTATTCAACATTTTTAATACTTATTCAACATTTTCAAATACTTGTTCAACATTTTTCATATACTTGTTCAATATTTTTTAATACTTGTTCAGCATTTTTCAAATACTTGTTCAATATTTTTTAAATTCTTATTCAACATTTTTCAAATGTGATTTCAAAGAGTATTTGTTTTGTAATACATATATAATATTTTAAAGTATAAAGAAAAGTACAAAAATAAAGCAAAAAACGAGAACAGATAAAAAAACAGGCCATTTCCTCCCGTGGGGCTGGGCCGGCCCATCTGGGGCTCCCCCGACGCGAGAGCTTCCCCTGTCTCACTTAAAGCGAGACATTCACCTAAAAAAAAAAACTGAAAGCGAGACATAGTGGCGCCCCTGCGCTCCTCCCTTTTTTTTTCCTCTTTTTTCATCTTCTTCGCGCGAAATGGGCCGACCCAACTACATGGCCGCTTCAGCAAGACATCCCTACGGTCTCGCTGAAGGCGAGATATAGTCGCCGCGCCTGGCGCGCGCCGCGCTCTCGCTCTGGGCGTTAGTATGGGCCGGCCCATTTTCTGGTTTTTCCTTTCATTTTTCTTTTTATTTTTTCTTCTTTACTTTTTCTCTTTTTTGTGAATTTTCTTTTCAAATTCACGAACATTTTTTTCATTAAAATCAAAAAATGTTCATCAATGTAAAAAATGTTCTAAAATTCAAAAAAGTTCATCTAATTCATTTTTTTGTTCATGAAATTAAAAAATGTTCATCAAAATTCTAAATTTGTTCATCGAATTAAACAAATGTTTATCAAATTCGAAATTTGTTCATTGATTTCAGATTTTTTTTTCATCATATTCAAATTTTGTTCATCCATTTTTCAAAAAAAAGTACTTGAATAGAAATTTTCTTCATCAAGTTCAAAAAATGTTCATCGAATACAAAAAAAGTTCAACATTTTAAAAATGCTCATAAAATTTTGTTCATCAAGTTCAAAAAATGTTCATCGAAATATAAAAATTGTTCATTAAAATTCAAAAAATGTTCATTCTTTTGAAATCGTGAACATTTTTTGAATTCAAGAACTGTTCTTGAATTTGGTGAACATTTTTTTGAATCCGTGTACGTTTTTTGAAAGTCAAAACTTTTTTCGAAATCTCGAAAAAAAACAGGGGGCACCTCGCGGCCCATATGGGCCGGCCCAGAAGGCGCGCAGGGGAGCAGGGGGGTGCGCGCGCCTGTTCCCTGGCGCGCAGGTCGCCAAATAGGAGCACCCGGTGGAAACATGGCCAAGAGAACTATCAAGCAGAAAAGGCCTACCATCCCACTAACATGGCCGAGAGAACCATCAAGCAGAAAAGGCCTACCATCCCACTTACCGATAGGCCAGGCCCATGCCCCCCCACATAAAACGGGCCACAAAACAGGCCCGCTGACTCAACCCGGTTCATGTTGGGAGGACCGAGTCAAAATCGTTGTGAGAAACCAAATCGGCTTGCTCCTAGGAGTTTTACCCTAAGGAGCTTAGGGATCTAGAAGACTAGCTAATTAAGAGCGAATCATTGCATGTACAGGGGTGTTCGTGTTCTTCACTTTTCATGCCTGAAGTAACCAATTGTTCTAACATCTTCTATATTAAGGGCATGCATGCCCGTTTCAGATCAAGAAAACTTTACATAAAGAATTATAAGGTTATACGTAGCTGAAATACTCTCGTTACGTAGCTGAAATACTCTCTCTCTTGAAAATTATGTATCCATTTATCCGTCCTATAGATTACGAAGGGAGTAAATTAAAATGCCATCAATCCATTTATTTCTATCTTCCAAAATGGATGCATTTCCATCTCATCCCCACCATCCAACGCCGCCGCCCTTCACCACATCAGCCGCCGCCCTCACTCCGATGTCGCAAGCCGCCTCACCGGTCGGATCCACTCGATCTGGATTGCCAACGCTCCAGACTTTCTTTGACATGTACGTGTCCATTCAATTCCGATCTCAAAGTTCAACTTTTTCTGTAATCTGAAATCTGGACCAAATTTGACAATTGTACTGAACTTGTTGCAGGGTTGACAAGAATGGAGAAGGTCGGATCACCGAAGAGGATCTCAAAGAGTTGACAAATGAGCTCGAAGAATGTTGTCACGAGTCATGACAGTTGAAGCTACGTAGTGTCTTGTTTGCTCAGAACCAGTCATTTGAATGCTTCTGAATTTCTCTTGCATTGTCAGGTCCTCACTCTGACGGCCTCTGCAAACAAGCTCACCAAGATCATCGAGCGCGTCGAGGAGTAAATTGCGTTGATCATGAAGGAGCTTGACCCCGACCAGCTTGGCTACATCGAGGTCCATCCGTTTTCACCCTTCATCTCTCTCCGTAGAATATTTTTGCTTTATGCATGACTACTCTACAAGCTTATTTGGGTAGTATATTTATTTGATTGACTGGATGTGATCTGGAGGTGTGCTCAGTTTTTATTTTAGCATGTTTAGATTTGATCTGAATCGCATCTTATGTAGCATCAGTTAGTTGGCCGTGGAAGGGGACGACGGCTGTGGAATTAGTGGCATCTCCTGGATGATGCGCTATGAAACAACTACGTTACACAGTGATATGGAACTTTTGGTAGGTGGTGGATTGGTTGAGCTGATTTGAATGGATTGTGCTTAGATTTTTGGATTTGTCTTTTAGCGGCTTGAAGACAAGGTATGAGAACCAGGCCAGCTATCTTATTTATAAGGGTCGGTGATAAGATTGGAGTAATGTGAGGCCTCTCCTCCCATCGGCCACCGCCGGGAAGCACGCCGGCCGCCATTCGCCGCCCTGGTGACCGGAAAATGGAATCCCCAACACCCCGCAACTCTGGTGACCCTGGCCGGTGGCGAGGAATTTGGACGAATTTGGGTGATTCATAGCTGGCCACAAACTTCCAGAAGAGTGTGGTTGTTCCAATACGATGTGGCCATCTAAACCTTGCAACAATTCTCCACAGCTTGCCGGTGGCTACGGCGACCTCCCCAATCAAGTACTTGGGGCTACCGCTTTCGGTATGGCAACTCAAAAGGGTAGACTTCCAATATCTAGAAGACAATATTGCCTCCAAGCCATTTATCACACTACCCCTCATATTGTGCCTTCGGGAGTGCTACACAATGCAAATAAGTTGGAGCGGGCTTTTCTTTGGTCCGGGACGGATAAGACGACTGGCGCTAAGTGCAAAGTTAATTGGACATCGGTGTGTCGCCCTAAGGACCTAGGGGCCTCGGCGTGCTCAACCTCAACAACTTCGCTAGAGCTCTCAGATTGCGGTGGCTGTGGTTTGAGTGGAAGGAGCCCTCAAGCTTTGGGTAGGCTCGGGGCCTCGGGCAATCCGTGCGATGAAGCTGGCAGAGATTTCTTCTATGCCTCCACCACCATCACAGTGGGGAATGGAGCCCGCACCCCTTTTTGGGACTCGCCGTGGCTAAATGGCAAGAAGCCCAAGGAGATTGCACCCCTCATCCATGAGTACTCAACAAGAAAGAATTGGAAGGTCAGGGACACCATGAAGGATAATGCTTGGATTCTAAAGATCAAAATTCCCAACAATGTGTCCGTGGATCACATTCGCGAGTTTATCTCTCTTTGGTGGGAACTCCGTGCCATCCGCCTTCATGGGGACACAAATGATGACATTGTTTGGAAGCACACGACAAGTGGACACTACTCGGCGGCCTCGACATACAAGGCGCAATTTTTGGGGATAATCCGCACCACTATGAACAACACGGTTTGGAAACCTTGGGCCCCTCCGAAGGCCAATTTTTTTGCGTGGTTGGCAATTCAAGGATGGATTTGAACGGCGGATAGGCTGGCCAAGCGTGGTTGGCCAAATTGTGGCCTTTGCCCGCTGTGCAAAAAGGGTGCCGGAAACCTCATCTCACTTGCTATACAAACGCCGCTACACGTTGAGGCTTTGGGATATGGTACGGGATTGGTTACAACTACCGCATCTTGACACCTCCGCTTGGGCTATGGAAAGGTCCACAAAAGATTGTTGGATCAAAATGTCCGAGAGCAACATACCCAATAGGAGTGCGATGGCTTCTATCATCATGCTCATGTGTTGGACCATTTGGAACGAGAGGAATGCAGGGGTCTTCCGCCACAAATCGACCCCTACGACGATTCTCATGGAGGAGATCAAAAAAGAAGCAAGACTTTGGGTCATTGCGGGTGCGAAGCGTTTGGGTCAACTAATGCCGGCAGAGTAGTGGCCTTTTTTTATAGGCTTGGCGCTTCGTGTGCCTTTTGTAATCTCAACTCTGTTTTTCTTTTAACTAGCAAACGTGCCCGTGCGTTGCAACGGGAAAAATGTATCCTCACACTCGAGAATAAGACTCCCTTTCCGGAAATCATGGCTCCTGACGATAGAGACACCGAAGAAGGCATCGCAGCGGCGGTCGCGACCATCCATGGTGTTGGCCTCCATCTTGTAGGAAGCATGAGTATGAATCCCCATGATAGCTAACTTAATAATATAACATGATAGCTAACTTGATTGACCTAGGAGTTCTTCATATGTTTCAAAGGGAAATGAAGCCCAGTCAAACAGTTCCTGAGCACCTCGGGGGACTTTATCCATGTCTTTGTATGCTTCGATGGATTTCAGCTTATAGCAAAACATCTGCAAAAACCATTACAATTTTTCTGGATCATTTTTTTTTTCCGAAACGGAGGCAAAAGTTTTGCCTCATCGATTAATTAAGAAGAAGAGAATTGCCCAGTTAATTCACGGGAAACCGGGCGAAAACCGATACAACGGACCACAGACGAACAACTCACCAACGCTACCACCACGCAAAGTGATCCCCGACACAAGACATCATGTACCCCCAAGCGACAACGACAACCTAATCCAAGAGGGCGGGCCGAGATCAAGCAGCCACATACGTCTTCCCTATGGCGCCACTCTTCTTGCCTTTGCCCACCTTCTCGCATTTGCCCCTTATTGTCGACCCCGTCAGGAGGCAAGCAATCGACCTGCCCAAACCAGGTCTAGCAACCTCCACGCTGGCGAGTAAGTCACAAAGCTTCTTCGCGAAGGGATCCTCTAGACCAGGAGTAGGCGCCAACGCACCTGGCTCAATGGTCACGTCACTCGCAGGCATCACCTGCCCTATGGTCACAGGCAAGGGAGGGGCAACAACATCTAAAACTCCACGCTCCACAACGCCGAGAGGCAGGCCGGCTGACTCCCGACAAGGCTCCACGGGAGGTGGTAAGGGCACCAGGGCCACCTCCGAAGCCTGGAGAGAGCCCATCTTGAGCTGCTCCATCGACTAAGGCGAAACAGGTTCCCCACACAACACCTGCAACTCGGGCATGATCTTCAGTACTGGAGACACAACCTCGGCGGAGGCCTCACCCTCGAAGTCCGGCAACACGAGGGGCGTCGAACTGGACCCAGCACGAGGCGAGAAGCTACCAAAAAGCTCCACATCCGCCTCATCCACGAGGCCAACAGCGGGCTCAACCAAAGGAGCCGACGCAAGAGGGAGCTCTGGCAAGTGACCCAGCCGGCCAGCAACAACCTCCATCCGCTCCAAGAATCCCCCGAGCAGAGTCGTCCACCCCTGCAAAGCAGCCATCATGTCGCGAAGGGGCTGGACCACCTCCTCCAAACGAGACACGGTTAAGGCCTGCATCTTAGAGCGCAACACTTCCATCTGAGAAGGAAGGAGAGGCTCGAGCAAACCCAAATCAGCAGCGGCACACTTGCTGGGATCCGTTGCAGCCGGAGGAGCAACAACCGAGGCCCAGGAGCGTCGTTGCGGATGCGGAGATTCAAGAGTCGAACGGCTGTAGTGGCGAGGAGCTCGGCGGTCCGGCAGGTCCCCCGGACGACGCGGGGAAGCCGGAGGCGAGCGGGGACGTAGGTGAGGACCTTCCCCCAATGGCTGGCGCGAGGGACAACCACACTCACGATGGCCCGGGAGGCCACATGCCAGGCATCTGACAGGACCGCGGCAATCAGCGACGAAATGCTCCGACGCCAAGCAGCGGTAACAGAGGCCGTAGGCTCTCCGCTTGAAGGCGAGGGAGCTGGCAGTCTCCATCCTGTGCGGCGGCGCGGGTGCCAACTCCTGCCGTGGACGACGCCGGCCCCCCACCTGCTCCCATCCCTGCTCCGAAGCCGCCTCAGGAGCAGCAGCGACAACAATAGTAGCAGCCCGAAAGCTCATCACGGTGGATCTGGCAGACAACGGCGTCATTGGGGCGAGCTCGTCGTCATCGTCGCTGCCGCCGTCGTCGTCGGCGAGGGCGGCCCATGACGTAGCCAGCGCCGGCTGCGGGGGGCGCACAGCAACGTCGGGGCCGAGGCCAGCCGTGGCCGTTGGAGTCGGCGGCGAGACAGGGCCCGGATCCGCCCGATCCGGATCGAGCTCGAGCGGGGGGAGGGGCCCGATGGCAACTGGGAACGAAGCCGGCGGATCCGTTGGCAGGCCGGAGCCGGCGTCGGCGAGGGAGGCGGGGGCGGCGGGCGAAGTAGCCGGGAGGGTCGCCGACGCAGCCTTCGGGGCGGGCGAGCGCCGCACTCCCCTTCGACCCCCGTTTTCCACCCGCATCCTACTAGCGGGTGGCAGCGGCCGCGAGCGAGGGGGAGCTCCAGGCGCCGGGAGGGTGGCCGGCGGGGCCGGGGTGGCCGCCGCCGGTGGAGGCTGGTGGAGAGGCGCGGGGTCGGGGTCAGGGCAGGGACGAGCTTCCGTCATTTTTCCTGATAAGAAGGTGAAGTTTTTCGCCAATTAATGTTTCATGTGCTGGTGTGATGCACACTCGAAACGCCCCTTCTGGATCATTTATTAATGCAAAGTGGAATCAAAGCAATTGGTGGTATGAAAGAACGCTTCGGCAAAGTATGAGTGTTATTCTGCTCTTTGGTACCCTGACATTTCTGGATCTGTCATGGGCTCCTCCAAACTCCAGATAAATAAATATTTGTTCTGTTCTAGCTTATCTCCCTCCATATGAATTCCTGTACGCTGACATTCTGTGCAAAGTATGTGTGCTATTCTGCTCTTTGGTACTGTTTTGGCCTTTCTTCCTCGTTTGCTCCTCCCCTTCTATGCAATTTGATCAGCCAACACCTCGTATAAGAATAATAGCGCAGTGCAATAAGTAGAAAGCTTGAAATAGATGAAAAACATGGGTGTGGGGCCCTGAGGGATCATGCTTAGTCAAGTAGTCACAGCAGGAGGTTTTGAATTGAAAGGCGAAAAATTATGTAGCTATCCCGGAGCGTTGAGATCTCCGCCTCCTATACGAAAAGAGGACTTGATTACTTCTGAACAGCTAGCTGGTGAAATGCAGTGCCTCATTGAAAATTTTCATCTTTCACCAGAAGATCACGTGCAACAGCTAGCTGCTCCTTCCGCACTTAATTAACACATACCCACCACACCAGATCCTTCTTCTCCGCAGCCCACAAGCCTCGTAGCTTTGTCGCCTGCTCCACTTGTTGCTAACCCGGGCAACCGTACGTGCTGCATGTTGTCGTCGTTGTCGCGGCAAACCATCGTAGACGTGATGCATGTTCTCATTGCCAACGTCGCCGGTGCCTGAGTGGCAAGCCACGGTCGCCGTGGTTGTCGTCGTCGCCGACCCGGAAGGACACGTGACACACAAGCCAGATTCTAGAATTTGTTCTAACCATGCATCCTTTGGATTTCAGGGAAGACATGATTCAGTTATTTTAACAAAAAGATTAACTTTTAAAGAAAGAGATGATTGATTTTTAGGCGAACCTAATTGTTGCTGTAGTCGTAGCAGGCTGCCAATCTCTGCACGCTTGCACTTTCTCCCAACGGTGGCTCAGAAGCGCTTCAGCTAGCTGTGTATCCGCCGACGTGTTTTCGCGTTTGGCTCTGGTTGTCGCCAAGCGAAAGATCGAGCAGCTCACACCGTGGGCTCTCTGAGGCTATATTCATGCGAAAAGGTCGGGGCCATGCGTCTCCGCGTAGAGAGGTGGAGGCCATGCCATCGTGCTTCGCGTTGGATGGCGCCGCTGCTGCCAGGACGGATGTTCGGCTGGCGGATCGGGAGGCCATGCTCTCGCCGCTCGTGCACGTTGCTTGCTGCCACGTTTGTGTAGCAGGAAGCTCCGCGTCGGTGGTCTTCGTCTCGATCGCCGCCGCTCCATGAGGATGCTAGCCGAGCGCCACGCCCGCCGTCACTGCCGCTCCTCAAGTACGTTGCCAGCCAACCTGTGGTCAAGGTTTTTGACCGAGGCGTGGTTCAGCGGTCTCTCAATCTCGCTACTTATAGGTCCCGGCGGTTAAGGGAGGTGACGTAGTGTCCGTATCAACGGGATTTGATCGGGACAGGGATTCGTGTGGGCCAACAATTGCTCGTCCAGGCCCCAATATAGGCAGTTATCCCGCTCGTACATGAACCAAATAGTATGGACGGACCGCCATATACGTGACCAAAACTAACAAATACAAATCTAATCGCGGGACGAAACCAAGAAATATCACCTCGCTTTAATAGTTATATATATATATATATATATAATAATATATATAATAATAATAATAAAATAAATAAATATAATATAATATATATATTTAATATATATATATAATAATAAAAAAGAAGTAAAAAATGTATAGATATAGATTAATGGATGAGGCAAAGCTTAAGCCTCCGTTTCGAAAAAATTGCTCGGCCCGCTTGGACGGCGGACTGCTTGCGCTGGTGTCGTTGCCGTAGCCGTGGAGGCGTGGACCATGAACACGAGCGCCCACGGCCGCGCGTCGACACCCCCCGCCCGTCGGGCGCCACGAGCGCGTGAAGAGGTGGCGTGCACCCACGTCATCCTGTGTGGTGAAGTACTCCACGTCCTGCTTGTGCGTGTGTGCATGTGTGCTGCTGTGTGCTGCTGCGTGTGTGCATGTGTGTGCTGCTGGTGTTGCGTGTGCGTGCACAGCCTCCGGATAGGATGCGTGTTTCTGTGCGTGCGTCCACAGCCGCCGGCGTACGCAGTTGTGCGTGCTGCGCGTATTTGCTCGCGCTGCACGCGGACATCTGTTCGTGTTGTGTGTGCTGCGCATGTTCGTGCTTCTGACGCCGGGGTTGCTGTTCCAGCTGCCGGCGAGGACCAGGGTGGTGGAGCCGGCACCATGGCCACCAGCGCCGTCGCCATCCTCGTCCACGCCGTCATCTTATTCTGCACCCTCATCCTCGTCGTCGACACCATGGACGTGCACGTATACGTCGCCTTTTTTGAGAGAAAAAAAAAAAAAAAAAAAACTCCGGCTGGGCGCGCAAGAAGGGGAAAAAAGGCTAAGAGCTAGGGATTTTCATGTGGGGTCAATTCATTTGAGGAGTTAAATTTAAGAAATTAGTTAGGTCCGACCATCATTAGAGGGGTACTTTAAAAAAAGAAGTATAAGGATGCATTTTTTTTTAAAAGAATGATTACCCCCGGCCTTTGCAACTGGATGATGCATGTAGCCATTTTATTAATTATTCACAAAGACCTTACAAAATAGTACATCAGGTAGTTTGAAGCCATCATCTTAGCAACAACTATCGCTACTCCTATCCACTTGATGAAAGGGTGTCGATAGTCCGAGGCTAATACCAAACAGACATCGCACCAAAGCCTAACATCTAAAGCCGGAGGCCCCAACCGAGCCACGTACTGGGTTTGGTGTACAAACCGGTCCGACGCACTCTCATGTGTCGTCGCCGCCGTCTTCCATCAATCCATCTTCAGAGCAGAAACTAATGCACCGACCTTGCCAGACCTCCCTGCCATCGACGCCACCATGACGCCAGACAGCGTCCTCCTCCTGCGCGAGTCCATCTCCGCGCATCGGACGTCGAGTCTCCACTGCGCCACGCCGCTGAGATCCGCCGTCATCATTGAGTAAGATGAAGCACCGCTCCACCAAAGAAACCGTCCACTGGTCCCTCGAGCCCGTGTACACCTCCAAGAATGACGCCCTCAAGGGGGAAACGACACCAGAGCGCTGCCATCATCTGATCTACTGATCTAGGGTTTCCCCCGGAGGTAGCGGATAGAGGTCTGGAGCTTTTCCACGGCGATGCCTTCAAGAAGGTAACGACACAAAAGAGTGCCGCCATCGCCGGTCTTGGCAACAAGCCGGGAATGAGGTTTTCACCCGGATCCGCTCGACGAACCTCCATCTCGCATCGTGCGCACGGACCACCACCGATCTCTGCCGCCGCGGAGCAAGCAAGCCAATCTGGCCAGATCAGATCTGACCGGAGGGCCAACCATGCCCGCAGCTGACCAGTCCACCAAAGCCCTCCACGCCGTCGCCGATCCGAGGTGCCGCAGCACCGCGGCCAGTTGCAGCAGCTCCACCACTAGTCATCCGCCGTCGCTCGCTGCCGGGAGCGAGCCACCGCCGCGGAGGCTCGGATCCGGGGGCGCACTTCCGCTCGCCCGGGTGCCCCGCGCTACCCTCGCGCGCCAGAATGAGAGGCTCCTCCGCCACCGCCGTCAGCCGCCCGGGCTTAGCCCAGCGGCTTCCTCCAGCGGCGGCGGAGGGGAGGGATGGGAGGGGGAGTGACCGGCGGCTAAGATTGGGGCCCCTCGGCCGCCCGCGCGGGGGGCGACGAAGGGGAGAGGAAGGGAGGAAGCAGCGGGCGGCCTATAAGGATGCATATAAAAAGTTAAATTATAAGGGATGGGTTAACATGCTCTTGGTTGTAGGCTTTGAGCATTCAAGAATCTGTCGAGTCCCGGATGAAGATATCTTTCGTCAATGCGAGAAGTAAAGTTGTTGAGGTGCCTACCGCTGCTACCTGAAACAAGCATTACCGTCCGCGAGGCTAAAATGCAACAAATCGGTTTCCCTCTGGGGACAAATCCAATAGGGACCCTACGATTCACCGAAGTTGCCCAGAAAGAAGTGCAGTATGAAACAAATCATTTCATGATGCCACCCATTCCCAAAAACTATTTGTTTTGGTCGAAACCATCGATCCTAGCTACGTACCTAGAGATCAAAGTCTCTTCCTCGATTTGTCCGTGAAGAAAATAGCAGCACGCGCTCACGCAAGATTGCTAGCTTCAGAAATACTCATGGGCCACTTATATAATTTAAAGGAGGCAGTCGATCGGGCAGAAAGGTGATGAGCATAGATAGCTCTCATGTGGCACGTGCCAGAGAGGGTCAGGCCAGCTATAGCGAACGTACGGGGCCTGGCCAAATCAACAGGTAATGATGGTGATCATCACAAGCTCTGTCGGGCTACCAATGCAGGGGGGCCAAACGGACTGTCCCAAAGCTACGGGGTGACCGATCCTGTATGCTTGACCGGGGGCATGCATTGATGCGTGCATATACTCTCCTGGTAGCTCTTCAGACCGTTCATCTGGCAGAGCGGAAAATGAAAACTGTGCAGCAGCAGATTTTGAGTTTTGAATTCTTCATCAGAACATGTGCATGTCTGTATGCTATGAGTGTTCTTCTCCTCCCGGCGGGTACTGTGCATGAAATTGAGAAACGCTGTCGGGCTTTTTTCTGGACTGGTCAGGAAAAGGTCACCGGGGGCAACTGCAAAGTGGCTTGGGACATTGTGTGCGCCCCTTTCATAAATGGAGGACTTGGTTTTTTTCTCTCTCACGCAAATGAACCTCTGCCTTCTTCTAAAGCACATCTCCAAGCTGCACAACGTGCACCCGTCGAGAGAACCTTCCTACATTGTCTCCAAGTATGGGTGGTCTGTCAACCACGACGTCACAATGACGGATAACAATCACAGCCCTATTTGGCGTGACATAATGAAGGGCCTTAAGTTCTTTCGGTCTACCACCATGGTGCAGCTCGGCAACGGGGAAACCACCGCCTTCTGGCTAGACCTTTGGCTTCCAAACTCTACCCATACCTTAGCCCAGCTTTTTCCTGCCTTGTTCTCCCACTCAAACCGGACCAACACTACAGTGGCTCGTGCTATGGCTTCGCGCGACTTGAACCTGGACCTAACCCCGCGGCTGTCACACATGGCCGAGGGCGAGCTAAATGAACTGCGCAATATTGTGGCTACGGTAAACGTGAATTTGCAGGTACCTGACTGCAGGGTTTCGAGGGAAGCCGGCAAACCGCTCACCACTAAGTTGGCATACAACGCGGTCTGGAAGGCAAGGCCCACAGACATCCTCGCCCCGGCAATATGGAGCAACTACGCACCAAACAAGTGCCGCATCTTTATCTGGCTTGCTAGCAAAGATCGCCTGTTCACAAATGAACGGCGCTTCCGGCGGGGTATTACTGACTCCGCCGCTTGCCCCTTCTGTACGCAATGTGAAACCATAAATCACCTCCTCTTCGAATGCCATCAGTTGGCACCGCTGTGGGAGGACCTGGATAGTCTCTGTCCAGTTCTGCCGCAGGGGTTACTGCACGCCTGGGATGGCAACTTTACAAACAAGACAAGGTCGACGGCTCTTATTGCCGTTCTCTGGAATATCTGGAAGAGGAGAAACGCTAAAGCCTTCCGAAACATGCACCTCGAGCTGCACGACACGGCTATCTCTGCGGCATATGACCTACAACTTTGGTCGCACCGATGTAAAAATGCTCAGAAGCAAACTATGCTCCGCGACTGGGGCTCTATGTTGTTCCACTTAGCTGCGAGATTGTAGACCATAACAATATGTAATTTTCCTTTTCCCTTCTCTCTACCCCTGCAACCCCATGTACTTCCGGTGACGTGCACTTTGTAACTCTCTCAATGATCGCAATAAAGTTCAGGCAGGCGTAAGCCCGCCGTAGACGCGTCAAAAAAAAAATGTGCATGTCTGTCTGTGTGTGTGAGCTATGCTTGCACGTTGCACCCATACCTCTCTCGTCTAGGCCGTAGCGTCATGTGCAGACTCATCTACAAATAAAAGCAGCTGCAAGTGCCAGACCAAGAGGTTTCAAGCAGATACAAACGCAGGCAAGCACTCTAGAGACCATTGGTGAGCTGCTTTTCAAAAGTAGTTGACGCTTCGGAGATGCAGTTACAAACCGCTTTTGCTGCCGAGGCTAGCTAGCTTGCCGCCTGTAGGGACACTCTGATTCTTGTAGCTCCACTGCTCCAGCTTGTGTCAAGTCACCCAAGTCCCATTCCTGTCCTCCGTTCTTTCCGATCGAGACGGAGACGCCGTATGGAAGTTTGAGCTAGCTAGCCAGGACAGTATACATACTACTGGTAGAAGTACTCCTAGTAGAGTATGTGTACAAGGCGTCCAGTTTTGGGGCAGGGTATGCACTATGCAGTGCAGAGGCAGTAAACACCTACAGCTGTGGATCAGAGATGGGCCGGGCTGTGTATTTGGTGCAGTAGTTATGAGGTCCCTCTGCTTACATGCTTTCCGCAGATGCTCCACAGAGGACTTAATTGCACTGAGCAGGCGCACTTCACGAGGCAAAATGGACTGAGATCAGATTACTAGCATTGATGAGAGGGGAAAAAAGATCAACCAAACATTCTCTTGAATGTGCTCAACCAATTTCAAGTGCTAGAGCATAGGAGTATGAACAGTGGCGGATCCAGGACCCAGGACGGGGGGCCTGGGCCCGGGGCGTGAAGACTTAGCACTGCGTTCACTGTAGCGTATTTGGCCTGTAGCAACACTGTATCGGACTGTAGCATGCCTGGGGCCCGGGGCTTGGCCCAGTCCTGGCTCCGCCCCTGAGTATGAAATAATCTACCTCTATATATTTCGATCTCGTGTCCTTCTTTTTGTCATAATTCGTAATTCATACCAAAAGAACCATGTGAGTGATTTCAACATGGAGATGTTTAAAAGGAGTTCAAAGCTCTAACCACAAAACATCGATATGTATTAGGTATCACTTTTCAAAACGGAGGCATAAGTTTTGCCTCATCGATTAATTAAGAAAGGAGTTATAGAGGTTTTCTACACACAAAGACTAAGAGTTACAAAGGCTATCACTCTCACGAAATGAAATGCCGTAAGCGTTTGGCACCCACGATGCCCCAAAGTTTTTCTTCTTCCTTTATGGCATCAAGGAGGACAGTCGGTGGTGCAGATTTACTGCGGAATACCTTTGTGTTTCTCTCGTTACAAATTGACAACTAGCAAGCATGGAAACTAAAAAGAAGGGAATTTAAATGCAGACTTTTTGTCTTGAGAAGGGTAGAACTTTCCTTCCACTACTTGTGCGCTCTACATATCTCTTGAACAAAACAAAAAAAAAATCAAAAGGAGGGAATCCCTAACCTCTGCATACTCCTCTGTTCAAAATACATGATATCCTACAAATATGTGCATTCAAATTATCCTCTTAACTTTGACAGTTAATCTAAGTTCGTAAAAAAAAAGGCCAAACTGTGAACAATAAAAACAGTGCTTTCATGCTAGCATTAATGTGCACTTTGTTTTGGTCTTCACTCTTCCTGTCTAAAGGAACCAATTGTACTTGACCCTAAGTGAAAAATGAAACATTTTGTCCCCCTAAGTAAAACATTTTGATCAATAAGATAAGACTTAAACAACATGTATTTTACCACCATGTTGTTTTCTATCACACAAACTGTATATTGATGTAGTAAATATTGGTCAAAGTTGTGTCTCAACCAATCAAAATAAGCTCTACTTTTTGAAACAGAGGAAGTAATAACTGAAGTGCCACAATCAGGCTTATGCATTATAGTCCACAACCTAAATATTTTCGTTGAACCAAACTATCAACTGACTAGTATATGTGAGAGTGATTATTTTCTAACAGTTTGTTCATGTGCCACCGGTGGCTGGAAAGTCACTTTACATTTGACATCAAAATGATGGCCCAAAATGCACCAAATGTATTTTGCTAATTGTATAAGTTGATCAAGGATTGAATGACTCACATGGACAGTCAAAATTCCCGATAGGTCCGTCGAAATTGTTTTTACATGCTGGAGTTTCTTTTTTTTTTCTTTTTTTTTTTGCGGGGAAGATGCTAGAGTTTTCCACCACAAGTGCGCTCCGCCCACGATCTTACTTGCCACATTAAGAATGAAGCTAGGCTTTGGGTTGCCGCGGGGGCAAAAAAAAAAAAGGTGCAATCATGCCGGGAGAGTAATAGCCTTATGTATTTGGAGACTATGGTCCATATGTAACACACTCTAATTCTCTCTTAATTAATGGATGAGGCAAATCTTTTGCCTCCGTTTCAAAAAAAAAAAAAATCCTTGTTATTCCGGCTACACAAACAAGGGAAATGTGTTCTCGAGTGTGATATCTCAGGTAGAAATATGTTGCACTGTGCTCTCATCGTATCATCTATTGCACCGTGCTCTCATCATATCATCTATACAGTTGGTGGAAATTACTGTAGTTATATAGACGAAAAAGGTTTTCCCCCGCTTTATATTACTGTAGTTATATAGGAGTACAACAAATGTGTGCATGGACCAACAGACGTCTATTGTATTTCCTCCTCCTTGAATGAGGAGTACGCTAAAACGATTTTCTAGCATAGATGAAAACGAGCAAGTAAGTGAGAGAAGACACTACAGGTGGTCCCCCTATATAAAAATGAACTTGTTTGGAAACTACAACAAAACCTGACCCTTTTCTACCAGGACCCAACACAAAGGTGAGGTTGTCTAGTTTGCCACTAGTGAACATGGCGCTGGCCTCGACTTAGGTTTGTCGCTGGCACCTTAGTGTATTCTGAATGGTCGTCGGTGCTATATTCATCGGCACTGAGCTAGCCAACTTTCTTGTGTGGATGGGTAGATTTGGTTAAAGTTTCACAACTAACTTACTTTGGAAAAGTGGCAAAAATGAGTCAAATTGTGAACAAAAATTACCCAATACGTTCACGCTAGCATTAATACCAGAGGTAATTCAGAACCAAGTGTTGCTTGTACAACTTTCCTTACATGACAATTTATGTTGTGCTTCATCTGTCTTGCCTAGAGAAATCAATTGTACTCTGGCGATCGATCGCCAGGGGAGGTGGTCCTGGCGATCGAATCGTTCGCCCGATCCTCCTTTCCCATCGAATGTTTTGGTTCGCTACCAGAAGGATCACCCAACGAACGTTTCTGTCTTGTCGGTCGAGCCCAGCCAGCGTCCCCTATCCTGTGCCAGAAAATCAGCCAGTGTGTCTTTGGGATAAAAAATGCTATGAACAAAAAAGTGCCAATTGAACACAAAAGAAAAAGAAAAAAATGCCATGATAAAAAAATGCCATCTCTTTAATACAAAATGTTATCTTTTAAATAAAAATGTCAACTCTTAATATAAAAATGCCATCTCTTAATATCAAATGCCATCTCCTAAAATAAAAAAATGCCAGCTCTTAATATAAAAATGTCATCTCTTTTAATAAAAAAAATGCCATCTCTTAATAAACAAAAAATGTCATCTCTTAATATAAAAATGACATCTCTTAAAAACCAATAAATACCATCTCTTAATATAAAAATGTCATCATGGTTAAAAAGTCATGTTAATTTCTTCTAGTAAATGCCATCATGGTTAAACTGCCATGTTGACATGTAATATATTTCGCAAAAAATGGTAAAACCGTCGTGGCAAATTTTGTAGAAAAAATGCCATGTAGCAAAAAAAAAAAGAGGGCTTGGAATTCAAACCCAGGTCTACCATGTGCAAAACTCGCACAGCTGCCAGTGAGGTGCACGGGGTTGGTTTGAAAGTAAAGCGTTCGATGGGTTTTATGGTACAGCGAACTAGTTCAAAATCTGACGTGGCAACGGCCCTACTCTGAGATCTGTGCGGTCAAATCATACAGTAGGAAGGCGGGTCGCCCGCATCAGCCTCCTGGCTGACGGTCGCCACTTATGCTTTCCGTTTTAAAATATATGGTATAATGTTTTTTGGAAAAAAATTATGGTATAATTTGATTAATTAGGACAATATGCTCAAACAATAGCTAATTTATTACCACATTGTTTTCTATCACACCGATCAATGTCAAAGTCTTGTCTCAAAGAATCAGAATAAACTCTACATTTGAAACAAGGGGGTAACAACTAAAATGCCACTACTAGGATCACAATTATGCATTTATACTCGACAATGGAATATTTGACAATTTGTTAATGTGCCACGCGTCGCTGGAAACACACCTTACATTCTACCTGATCATGGTGTTGATGTCGATATCATCACACAAAAGGCACCAAATGTCTTTTGCTAATCATATTAGTTGATCAAGGATTGCATGACTGACACAGTTGCCCACAATTCTCGATAGGCCGGTATAAATTACTTTCTGATGCCACTCATTCTAAAGATCCAACCCCCAGCCTACATTAAAAAATCCTAGTTTTTCTAGCCCCATAGACAAGGGAAGTGTCTCCTCGACTCAAAAAGTCACTTTGGTGGACGGGTGCATTGGAGCCCTATATTTTGAATAGTATTAAGTATTTTTGAAGTTTCAAAAATTCCAAAAGTAATTCCACATGTTCATATGGATGTATGTTACACATGTGCAAATTCTGATGATGAGATAAGTAACCATGTGAGTTACACACAAATGACAAAATCGTGATTTTGGAAAGATGAACAGTGCATGTATTATTCACTATTTTAAAATCGTCATTTTGTCATTTTTGTATAGCTGCATGTTTACTTATTTAATCACCAAACTTTACACATGTGTAATATCGATCCATATGATCATGTAGAATTCTTTTCGGAATTTTTTCAAATTTTAAATGATATTTTTAAACTATTTAAAATAAAGTCCTTGAATGCACCCATGTTCCAAAAATCCACTCTCCGACTCGACTGCGATATCTTGAGTATATATAAGTTGCAACGTGCTCTCACCATAGCATTGTATCCAGTCGAGGGACGCATAGGCCGTAGTTATACCATAAAGCAGTCTCCTCTCCTCCAAAAAAAAGCTAGGGTTTTTGTCTCTCGCCGGCGCCGCCGCCGGTCCGCCTCGTCTCCGGTGGCCCTAGGGCCATGGGGACGTGGTGGATCCTGGTAAGGGCCGGCGAGAGGGCTCCGTTTTTAGTCGTTCCTTTGAGTTTTGTTAGGGTTTGTGTCCTGCTCAGGAAGGCGAGACGGCGGCGGCTCCCTGAAGATGGAATAAAGGTCTCCCCGCCTAGCCCCCGTTCCGGTGGTGCGTCTAGCATCGTTGGTGGGCGTGTGGAGGTGTGTCTCCGGCGGATCTATGTTTGGTGGATTTGCTCGGATCTAGTCGTTGTTCGTCTACGTTCGTGTGTTTTCGGGTTGGATCCTTTCGATCTACGTTATTCTTCATCGGTGGCGGTTGCTGTTCTGGTGCGCTGGTCCTATGGGGCCTTAGCACGACGACTTCCCGACTGTCTACTACAACAAGTTGTGCCCGACTCCGGCGGTGGAGGGGCGATGATGGCGGCGCGCCTTCGGCTCGCTTCAGTGCTTGTAGTCGTCGCTAGGTGGTCTACGGATCTGGATGTAATTTTTATTATTTCTGGTGTTCGTTGTACTGCCATGATTGAAGATGAATAGATTGGAAGTTTTTCGAAAAAAAAAGAGTAGGTGAATACGATCTTTCTAGCATCAATGAGTACGAGCAAATGCGTGATACCCTACAACTCATATACAACAACCGAAAACTATCACTCTATAAATGATTTAGTGTTTTAGTTAAGTGAATAATCAAATGAAAAATTATAAGTGGCGAGTTTTTTTTTTTTTTTGAAAAGGAGGAAGACCCCTGGCCTCTGCATCTGGACGATGCATGCAGCCACTTTATTAATTATTCACAAAGACCTTACAAAGTAGTACATCGGTAAGTCTGAAGCCACCATCTTGGCAACATCTGTCGCTACTTCTATCCACTTGATGAAGGCGTGCCGATAGTCTGAGCCTAATACCAAACAGACCTCGCACCTAAGCCTAACATCTAAAATCGGAGGCCTCACCCAAGCCATATACCTGGTCTGGGGCACACACCAGTCCGGCGCACTCTCAGAGGCCGCCGCCGCCGTCTTCCACCGATCCATCTTCAGAGCAGATACTAACGCCACGACCTTGCTAGGTCTGCCATCGACGCCACCACGACGCCAGACAGCGCGATCCTCCTGCGCGAGTCCATCTACACACATCGAATGCCGAGGCTCCACTGCGCCACGCCGCCGAGATCCACAGTCGTCGATGCGTAAGATGAAACACCGCTCCACCAAAGATGCTATCCGCTGGTCCCTCAAGCCCGTGCACACCACCAAGATTGACGCCCCCAAGGGGGAAACGACGCAAGAGCGCCGCCGTCATCCGATCTACCGATCTAGGGTTTCCCCCGGAGGTATCAGATAGAGGCCTGGAACTTCTCCACGGCGATGTCTTCAAGAAGAGAACGACACAGAAGAGCGCCGCCATCGCCAGCCTTGGCATCTAGCCGAGCGCAAGGTTTTCACTCAGATCTGTTCGAAGAACCTCCATCAAGTCTTGTGTACGGATCGCCGCCATCTCCACCGGGGACTGGAAGTAGGCTCCAGGCCGCCGCCGCCTGACCAGCCAGCAGCCGCGCCGCACGAGCAGCAGGGCCGCCCGCAAGCCCCAGCCGCGCCACCGGAGAGCCCTACACCAGATCCCGCCGCCGGCCCAGGAGAGGACGACGCCACGTACGCCCAGCAGCCACTGCCGCCAGCCCGTGCCGTCGCGCCGCCGCGCCCCACAGCCGCGCCTCGCCGCCACTAGAAGAAAGCGTCCCGCGCCGCCATCCTCGGGCAGGAGGAGAAGAAGGCCCCGCCGCCGCCTAGGCCGAGCAGGCTTTGCCCGGCGACCTGCGCCGGCGGCGGCGAGGAGGGGCGGAGGAGGGAGGAGGGGCGAGGGGCGGCAGATCTGGGCTCCCCCCAGCCGCCCGCGGGGACGGCGCGAGGAGAGGAGAGCATAATAAGTGGCGAGTGAATATGTTCAATAGTCTAACCATGTTACACAATTTTTTAGAAACACAGCTTGCCTTTTTTTTTAATCCAAGGCATAGAACAATCGTTCTGCAATATTTTTTTCATTGATATATAAAAGACAAAAATAATGTACAAGTACACAACTTACCTTTGAACAGATCATGATGCTAATGTCAAAATGATCACACAAAAGGGCTTTTTCTTTAATAGGAAACAACAGTTGTACTACCTTTGCATTTCAGAGGAGAAGAATTAATAAATTATTTACATAGAGGGGTGCCTGAGAACCCAAAGGAAATAAATTAAAAACAAGCTAATCAGGTTCCGGTGGGGCTCGTCCTCACTGTTATTCAGTCGGGAGACGGAATAGGTGGCAAATATCCCGTTTGATCAGAACAACGACACCATAGGTTTCATCCGCCTCACAATTGAGTCACTGACCCTGAAACGCTTGCCGTTTCGTTCGCCTCACCTCAAAGTGGACAAATTCTAGAGGAAATTATTACTGAGAATTCCCCTTGTTTAGCAATTCTGACCACGCTCGGAGAAGATTGCAAAAGTCTGAATGCAGTTGTTGTCAATGCAGCCGATCTGTTAGTTGTACTAGTTGAGAATCCATGATTCATGGAGAGAGATAAATGTAGGAGCTGCCGATAAATCATCATTACACAACGAACTCTCGACGACCTGGCTCACAATTCTCGATAGATCAGGAGTAATTATTTTCTGATGCCACTCATTCTCAACATTGATTCCAACCCAGCTTATGTAAAAACTCCTAGCTTTTTTAGCCGCACAAACAAGAGAAATGTTTGATCGAGTGTGGTATCTCAAGAAGATATAGGTTGTGTGTGCACTCATCGTATCATTGTATCGAGTTGATGATAGCGGCCATTGTTATATAGGAGTACAAAATAGTGTGCAAGGACGCACGAGGACGTTCCTCTGTATTGAATAAGAAGTAGATGAATACGATCTTCTGGCATCAATGGGCACGAGCAAATAGGTGAGACACTGAACATGTTCTCTAAAAATACTATGACTTTGTTTGGCAGCTACAACAAAATATTGGCCCTTTTCTACCGGGACCAAACACGAGGCACCAAGGTTGTCTAGTTCGGCGACAATGGCCATGGCACTGACCTTTGACATTGACTGGGATTTTGTCGCTGGCACCTAGTTGTATCCCAAGAGTCGTCGGCACTATGCTTAGTGTCGCTGAGCTAGCCAACTCTATTATCGTCATGTGTGCAGGGTTAGATTTGGTTAAAGTTTCACAACTAGTTTACTTTCAAAAAAGTAGAAAAAATGATTAGATTGTGAACAGATTTACCAAATACTATCAAACGTTTGAATAAGATATACTACGAATAACAGACGTACAGGCCAAGTCGAGGAATCTTATAAAGTTACTTAAAAGGGTATTCTCGTACATTCATGATCAACTAATTCAAATCTTTATTGTCCCAATGCATCAAACAAGAGAGCGAAATAATCTAATATTTTTGATTGAAGGGGTATCTTCTAATCTTCACTTTTAATCTGCATCAAAATTTATAAACTTTTCGATGGGAAGGAGGGTGTACTGAGCAAAACCCTATTGGCAATTTTCCATTTCTCCTTAAAAAAATTCCCATAGAATTTCGAGTAATGCTAGAGTCACGGACAAGTTTTTACGGATTCGACGGATTGTAGTTAGGTGGCAGTTTTTGATATTATGGGGGAGAAGGGGCTCACCCCCCAATTTAGGGGGGCGGTGACGGGATCCGCAAAACGTCCATTAACATCCATAAGTCTAGGATTGTTGTAGAATTTCATTAATAAATATCTTCAGCATCGTGCTACTAGCATTTTTTTATCTATTAGTAAGTATTATATCCGTTGAAGATCAACTCGTACTTGTCATTTTGGTACAGGTACAAGTATGTGTACAAGAACTTTAGTTTTGGGGCAGAGTAAGCAATGCAGGGGCAGTAAACACCTAGCCGTGGGTTCAGAGATTCAGAGAGATGGGCCGGGCTGTATATTTCTGGTGATGTAATTATGAGGCCTCTCTGCTTACATGCTTACAACAAGGTTGAGTTGAAAATGCCAGAAAAGATAAAAAATGCCACAAGGTTGAGTTGAAAATGCCACAAGGTTATATTCCAAGCTCTTAAGTTGGCACACTTGACGAGGTAAAATGGGCTGAAATCATATTACTAGCACTCGAGAGAGTGAGAAAAGATGAAGCAAACATTCCCTTGAATATGCTCAGCCAATTTGAAGATTCAGATTAGCATTTTCAATCGATTGATTTCTTGCTCTACACAAGGTTGACAAAGACATTCCACACCCTGGAGAGTGGAGGCGGAGCAAGAGGCCGGGCGGTGTACGTGCGCAGTCCACGATGCATTCTGTGAGAATTCAAAGCACTGGACCGGACAGGAGTCACTTGCATACTCCACGCACCCACCTTCCCCACAGCTCTGAGCCACGAAAGTGAGAGACGCCAGCAGAGAGCAGTACGCAGTGGAGTAGAAGCCCAACTGGCCGGAGCTGAGAAACATAAAGCTAGGCCGGCCCGGCCGGGGCCGTAGCTAGCAGCGCAGTTAATGGGGGCGCCGGATGGGGCTGGCATTCCTCCATAAATTGCCACTAGTGCCCCCATCATCGTCCTCCACCCCCTTCCTTGTCCGCCCTGCCCTTCTTCGAAAACTCTCCTCGCACCCTTCTTCTTCTTCCCGTGCCTTGCACGCCCATGTCCTGCTCTTCCCTCCAGTGATATATCTCTAGATAGCCTCTCCCTCCTCCATCTCGTGGTCTCCAGAACTAGCGAGCTTGTGGCCATGGCGGTTTGTGGGGAACGTTGGCTGGCTCGAGGCATCCTTGCCGACGGCGCGGGTTGAGGCGTCGGACCAGGCTTCATTCCTTTCAAACCGCCGCGTCCATCCATGGCGACCACCTATACTCATTTAGTAGCTGCCTAGGTTGTGGGAACGTGTCGTGTGGCATGCCTGGATTAGGTCAAGGGGTATGTTGTCTGGCTCGGTGCCCCCCGGTCGAGGTCGATAGTCGTCGACTCTCCCTTCGCCGGGAGAAAGACGTACGTGTGCGTCGATTGATCGGGGACGTCGGACCAGGCTTCATTCCCTTTAACCGTGCGGCATTCAGTTAATTATACCCCCCCCCCCCCCCCTGCTTGCTCATGCATGCTTCGACTAGGTTAATGGCCGGTCGGATGTGTTATCTGGCTCTAGGCCCCCGGCCGAGATCGATCTCGTCGACACTCTCTGTTCACCCGGAGAAGTACGTACGTTGATCGACCGGGGCTCTCGGTCCAGATTTCACCCCCTTCAACCGTGCTGCATCCACTGCTTCTCGGCGCCTTCTTCAAGCCAACGCCGGCCCGGCGACGCAGTAACTCGGTGAGCTAACCAGGGTGCGTACGTATTCTAAGACAGCGTACACGCAGTTACCTTCAAGGCTTCAACTGTTTTTTTACGCTTGCAAAACTGCAGGGTTGGTAGTTTGAACTAGCTAGTTTATGCAGATGTCATTTCTTTTGCGCTCTCTAATCCGTTCCTCCTCATGCTCTTGTAGCTTGGTGCGGCCTGCGGATTTACTTGCATTCGTTAGCTTTTATAATTTACCTGGAGAAAATGTCTGCAGCATGTAATTTTTCTTTTTCTTTTCCTTTTTCTTTTTGCGGTATCGAAGAACATACTGTATACAGCACGTCGGAATATGCATTGTATAGTAGATAGTGATTCACCTCTACGGTACGGCCGGTAGCTAATTACTCCCCCCGTCCTATAATATAAAAGCGTTTTTGACACTAGTGATATTATCAAAAACCCTCTTATATTATGGGACGGAGGGAGTAGGTTCCTACGTACGCATGATCGATTATTTTCTTCTCACAGTTTCCTGCCTCCACGGTTACGTGGCTTTCGCCGGCGACGTACTCGGGAGGAGAAAGAGAACGCAGCAAAAGACGAGAGGATCGAGCAGTTTGCGACTCGGCATTAGGAAGGAATGATTAGGCAATCATTTCGAGAGCGGGCGGCTAGATAGGTGGAAGGGAATGATGCGGCCATAATTGCACACATCCCGCCCGGGCAAGGTGGGCATTGCAGTGTGCAGTGCATCGGCATCGCGCATGCACGCGGTGACAAATTTCTTTTCCCGTGTCCTTTGCGACCACAGTGCCCCCGCTGGTCATCCAGGACAGGTCCTTGTTGGAGTGTGACAGCAGAGAAAAGAGGAGACGCCCGGACATGCATGGCCCTGCCTGCCCTCCTTAAATGCGCTAACTAGCTCACACTCGGAGCAGGCAGGGCTCGGGTGAGATAGCCTAGCCTTTGGTCGCTCGACTTTCATCTGTACATACATGCTGCGTCGTGTAGCTGTGTAGTTGTAGTTGTACACACGTGCATGGATGGATATGGATTCACGCGCGCGTGTCGCCCGCTCCCGCCCGTTTCACTATCGCAACGGACCGTGTGTCCTGTGCGCCATCAACTTTCTCCGGTCCTGCGGGAGCTCGCCATGGATCTATGAAGCCTTTGTACATGTGGCAGTGGCCAGTGGTAGGGGTTTTGAGCCTTTGGGTCGAAAGAGGAACAGGGTAGGGAGGGAGAGAAAGGGGCTTTCGGGAGCTAGCTAGGAAGTGCTGCATCCATTCTGTACAGTACGTATTTAACTCGTCCATTCAACCTTCATGACTCAGCTCGTCGACCAGATCACGTACGTGCATTGAATGGGCAAACTGCAAATGTATAGATCATCTAGTTATATTGCTTGTTAAATTTTTTTCTGGCTTTCGTTCAATGCAGTGGACTGTGGACGTACGTGTCTACACATGCTCCGCCCGCAGGCTTTTTCCAACATCTCCTGCAGTGCAGTGCGTTACCCACCGTGTACATTACATATATCTCGCAGTATCCGGGGAATGGTAGTAGCGTAGTAGTACGTTGCTTGCACGTTTTACCTTGGTGTGACGGCTTGACCAGCTGAAAGAACGGGGTCCAGGAAATACGACTGGTTACGTGTTGTCCGTGCACTGCATGCACCAGTGGGCAGTGGCGCCCCAAAGGTACAAATTACAAAATGATGCCTTGCGCTCGCAGTTAATCTGTAAAAAATTCGGGTTGACAAGACTGTTTGTGTCGCCTCGATGCGTGGCTGTACAAGCGGCAGCCAACCAGGGTATTGTAGACTGTGGTGTACAGTTGTGCTACAAGATGGAAGCTTGTTTAGCCTGTGCCCGATTTTCCGTTGTGGTTTACTGTGCGTGCGTACGTTATGCCGTGCTTTGTGTCACTGATTTCAAGACCAGTAGGATTTCCTTCTTCCGTAATGAGGGTAGCTACACTCGTCCTATCGCTGAATGCAATGCTAGTAGCTAGCTATTCATAGCAGCTATTGTACGCAGCTATATGCCGCTAGCAAGCTAAAATTTTCACTGCACCATCTGGTACAAGCATACGTACTTTCAGTCCATCTGTATTAAGACTACTTGGAAAATTAAAAGATGCGGCATTTTACTACCTCCGTCTGGTTTTATTAGACCCCTTGTAATTTGGGTTAAATTTTGATCATAGATTTCAGTTGCAAAATACAAGTGATGTGTCATAAAAAAAACATATTGTTGGATTCGTATTCGAATGAAGTTTACAATAGTACCATTTTTTCTACATATAACTCATATTTTATTATGCAAAATGTATGATCAAACTTTAGCTCAAAATGTGAAGGGGGCTAATAAACCCAGACGAAGGGAGTAGGTTGCTTTTTTATCCTTTCGAAAAATTCCTCCAATAATATGCAACAACACTACAAAAGATAAAGAAGGAAGAGAAGACTTCGGCACCCCTAAGGATTTGGATATTATTTTTTGTAAGAGTGTATTTGCAAAGACATCTGATACTTAATATACGGCCTTAAGCTTTTCCGCATAAAAATGCAATGGAGCGAGCCCGAAGGTGCGTCACCATCATCGGTTATCCCTCACTGGAGCCGGCCAAACCTTGCTATAGTTAACAGTCAAGAAGTTGTCATGCTAAGGTCTTAAAGGGCCAGGCACCAAAACAACAGTCGTCGCTAACAAGTGACGATGAAAGACATAGATCGGAAGGGGCGTGCTTGCAAACACATGAACAGCCATAAGCGACGGTCGAATCCAGATGGATGTGCCGAGGACCAATGCCTACCGGATCAAGCAGATCCACTAGAGAACACTGACTAGATCCAAGTAGATCCATCGGAGACAAAACGCCAAACGGGTCTAGGCAGATCCACCGGAGACCAACATCAGCCGAATCCAAGCAGATCCATCGAAAACACACCTACACGCATTATCAGTTGGTGCTAGACGTGTCGCGGAAGCCGGAACAGGTCGTCAACAAGATTATTCTAATTTCGAGACGTTTCCGTCTCCACATCTTATAACCAGACCACTAAAACAACCTAAACTAGACCAGGTTCATATCGGTTTGGCTTAGAAAAAATCGGATGTTGGATATCGAAGGATATATCAGACGATATGTAGATATAGCAGTCAAAATATAACTAGAATGTTGAATTATATTTTTCAAAACATGTCTTCTTAGTGAAAAAAATTCATGGTGTCAATGCTTTAGCATAACAAATTCAGGTTCCTAGTTTGTTAACTTGTTATTTAAGAAAGATTCACAAAGTCCTTACTTGAAAATTAAGAACAATATGCTATATACGTGTTTCTAAACAATAGCATGCATAACTTGTTGGAAATGTGAGCACCTTTTCGATTAGACTAATCCACGAGTAAACAGTAAACATGGCAATCACCGTATGCAACTCGTACAGATACTTAACCATGTGAGCACGTACAGTACATAGAACCGAAACATCTATGAACACAACATATACGGCTAGCACATGAATAAGCACATAAACGAGTAAGTGAGGGATGAACAGATCATACCCTCCGGTTGGCCAGACCAACGCGGCGGCGGCAGCAGCAACCTCGGCGTCGTCCGTGGCCTTCTTCTTGGCGGCGGCGGCGGCAGCGGCGGCGTCGTTCGCCATGGGGTCGATGCAGAGGAAGTAGTGGAAGCAGAGGAGGATGAAGACGATGGAGATGAGGACGGATCGGGAGCAGTCGCGTCGAGACGCTCCCCAAAAACCTTATTGCCGTTCTCCCGGGCAGGATCTCGAACGACAGGGTTCCGGAGGCACCTGCTCTCCCGACCAACCGTGCACGCGGTCGTCGGGATGGGATCGCCGGAAGCAGCACAGAGAGAGGAACAATAGATGACGGCTAGGGTTGTGCAGGAGGGAGTGAGTGAACTAAGTTAGGTTTCACTCCACAGGCCAGCGCCTCCTTATATAGGCCATCAGGTAGATGGGCCTGGGCTAGGCCCACGACCGAGTCCGCGAACAGCCCACGGTCCAACGTCTCAGACTGTGGCACTTCCGTTAGCGACTCGTTAACTAATTAACCATTCGTGACCGACAAAAATAAGGCTCGGCTCAGATCATTCCCGCAACCCGCGGCGCGCGCGCGCGCCGTGGCGAGGCGAGGCGGGCGGCGGAGGAGGAGCACGCGTGTGCAGCTCCTATTCCCAAGCTCCCAATGGAATGTGGTAGAGCAGCCCTTATAAAGGGGTCTCACTCTCTCTACTGTAGCAGTATGGTAGTTAACTTCCCACCACTTGCCATGCACCGAAATGGGCCTTAGAGATTAACCAGGGATTATTGTCTTATATGGGCCTAAGCCCATCCATAATCCAACAATCCCCCACCAGATCTCGAGGCACATAAGTTTGTCAACTGTTCCAAACAATGTTTGATATACCAGAATTTTCAGTGGAGACTGTTAAGTTGAACTTCCACCTAGAGGAACAGGATTAGACTTCTTCACAACTGAACAATGGACTATGCCTTGAATTGTCAGTTTAGCGTGCAGAAGTTTCGCCTATTGTCAGCTGATACGTGGCTGCCGAAGGCTAAACCCCACGGGTGAAGCTTATTAGTCATACTCCTTACCTTCTCATGAGCTTCTAGAGATTACCCAATCTCATACACCGTGACCAGCAGCCGGGCTCACATAGGTGTGTTCCTCCAAATAATGCTCTGTAGGATAGCATCTTGCTTACACAAGCTTTGGAACACATTAAGACAAAAGTCAGCCTGCCTTACAGATTATGAGAGTATTGCATCTCCAATGGAGTGGGTTTGTAAGGATACTCTCCTCAGTTGACCGCTGGATTTTTTTCCCAGGTCCTAATTCACGGGATCTCCGATCACATAGGTTGGGTTACCCCCATGGCAACTTACGTGGGTCTCATGCCCATCTCCCTCGATGCATTTTCTATCACAATACGTGATAGCCCTTTCGTAAAAGGGTCTGCCAGATTTTTAGCAGTCTGGATATAATCCAACGCTATCACTCCGGAGTTTCTTGATTTTCTGACAGATTTCAATCTTCTTCTTATGTGCTTTGTGGATTTCAGGTTGTCCTTTGAACTCTTAGCCTTGGCAATCACAGTTTGATTGTCACAGTTCATAAGGATAGCCGGGACTGGCTTATCAACCACTGGCAAATCCATCAAAAGCTCTCGAAGCCATTCTGCTTCGACGCATGATGTGTCTAATGCTGTGAGTTCTGCTTCCATAGTCGATCTAGTTAAGATCGTCTGCTTGCAAGACTTCCAGGAAACAGCACCACCACCAAGTGTGAAGACATATCCACTTGTGGCTTTTATCTCATCAGCATCAGATATCCAATTCGAATCACTATACCCCTCAAGTACCGTCGGGTACCTAGAATAGTGAATTCCATAGTTCACAGTACCTTGCAAATAACGCATGACTCGCTCAACAGCATGCCAGTGCACAACTCCCGGATTGGAAACAAACCGGCTCAGTTTGCACACAGCAAATGATATGTCAGGCCGAGTAGCACAAGCTAGCTACATTAGTGAACCAACCACTTGAGAATATCTCAATTGATCAACAACAGTGCCTTTGAACTTTTGAATCCGCACGCTAGGATCATATGGTGTTGCAGAAGGTTTGCAGCCCGAATATCCAAATCGACTCAAAATCTTCTCAATATAGTGGGATTGCAAAAGTGTAATTCCACCCTTATTATCTCTCAGTAGCTTGATGTTCAGGATAACATCAGCCATGCCCAGGTCTTTCATCTCAAAGTTATGAGATAGAAAAGCCTTGACCTCCTCAATTACTTTGAGATGGGTCCCAAATATCAGTATGTCATCGACATACAGACACAGTATAACTCCTTCGCCCCCACCATAGCGATAGTATACACATTTGTCAGCTTCATTAACAACAAAGCCAGCAGATGTCAGCGTTGTATTGAACTTCTCATGCCATTGCTTAGGCGCTTGTTTTAGGCCATACAAAGATTTCAATAGCTTGCACACCTTTTTTCCTGACCATTTACTACAAAGCCATCTGTCTGTTGCATGTAAATTTCCTCGTCTAGCTCTCCGTTAAGGAAAGTCGTCTTAACATCCATCTGATGGACGAGAAGACCATGCGAGGCAGCCAACGCGAGTAACACTCGAATGGTTGTCAGTCTAGCCACAGATGAGTAAGTATCGAAGAAATCTTCTTCTTCTTTCTGGGTATAACCCTTGGTCACAAGCCTAGCCTTGCACTTTCTCAACAGTACCATCGGGCCTAAGCTTCTTTTTAAACACCCACTTACATCCCAATGGTTGGCAACCATAAGGATGATCAGTGATCTTCCATGTCCCGTTAGCCAAGATGGAATCCATCTCGCTACAGACCGCATCCCCGCATCCTTTCAGTAGTCAGCATCCGGTGATGCATAAGCTTCTGAAATGGTACTGGGAGTGTTATCATCCACGAGGTACACGAGTAAATCATCACCAAAGGACTTTGCAGTCCTCTGTCTCTTGCTCCTAACAGGAGCTTCCTCGTCATCCTCCGTGGAACTTTCATCACTTTTGTGCTCATAATATTCCATCGGAATGGCAGGTTCAGGAGTCTCATCAGATTCCAATCTAGAAGTGCTTTGCATATCTCTCATGGGGAAAATATCCTCAAAGAATGTAGCATCTTTAGACTCCATGATCGTACCGACCTTCACGTCGTGTACATCAGATTTCACCACTAGAAATCTATAGCCAGCGCTATGCTTGGCATAGCCCAGAAAAACACAGTCCACAGTCTTTGGTCCCAACTTGCGCTTTTTTGGTTATCGGCACGTTGACTTTCGCCAAACAGCCCCAAGTGCGCAAGTAAGAGAGTGTAGTTCTTTCCTTTTCCCATTGCTCATAGGGAGTAGTCTCATTATCCTTTGTGGGAACTTTATTCAGGACATGACATGATGTCAATACAGCCTCCCCCCACCATGCCTTGGATAAACCCGATGTATCTAACATGGCGTTAACCAAATCTGTTAGAGTATGATTTTTCCGTTCGGCAACCCCGTTTGACTGGAGTGAATAGGAAGGCGTCCTCTCATGAATAATACCATGTTCTGCACAGAATAAATCGAACTCATTAGAAAAGTACTCTCCACCATGATCAGACCAAACTCGTTTTATTTTCTTTCCAAGTTGGTTCTCAACTTCTGCCTTATAGATTTTAAAGTAGTGTAGAGTCTCATCCTTAGTATTTAACAAATACACATAGCAGAATCTAGTGGAATCATCAATCAATGTCATGAAGTATTTCTTTCCACCTTTAGCCAACACACCATTCATCTCGCACAGATCTGAATGTATGAGCTCTAGTGGTGCCAGATGTCTCTCCTTCGCATCCTTGTGAGGCTTACGAGGTTGCTTTGCTTGCACACACAAATGACACTTAGAGCCTTTGGCTAAAGTGAAACTCAGAATTAAATCCATCTTAGCTAGCCACGTCATACAACCGAAATTAATGTGACAAAGACGTGAGTGCCAAACCTCAGATTCATTCACGTTAGAATGAATTTGATTCACGACTTTATTACAGAAATCCGCCAGGGAAAGGCGGAACAAACCACCGCAATCATATCCTTTTCCAACAAACAGTCCATACCGAGATACGACTACTTTATTGGACTCAAATACTAACTTAAGCCCATTTTACAAAGAAGGGAGACACTAACGAGATTCTTCTTGATGGCGGGGACATGCTGCACGTTCTTTAGTTGCACGATCTTTCCCGAAGTAAACTTTAGATCTACCGTGCCAACACCATGAACAGAAGCATGCGAGCCATTCTCCATCAGGACTGAGCAATCTCGTGCGACCTAGTAAGAAGAGAACAATGATATATCAGCACACACATGAATGTTGGCACCTGTGTCAATCCACCAATCAGTGGACTGACAAACTGAAAGTACAGTAAACAAATTACCATACCCAGTTACCCCATCACTATTGCTCATAGTCACATTGACAGACTTGGAGTCCTGTCCTGGCTTCTTGTACTTGCTTGGGCACTTGTTTGCCCAATGTTCCTCTGAACCACATGTAAAGCAGCCATCTCTCTTTTTGTCTTTCTTCTTACCCTTCTTCTTAAAGGTAGTATTCTGCTGGACAATGTTCTTTCCCTTGAACTTGTGGAAATTCTTCTACACCACATTGGCGCTAGAAGAACCCTCTGCCCCTTTCACGTGTGAGTCCTTTGCTCTCGAGTTCTGATCAACACTTAGATGACCAATGATATCCTCAACAGAGAATTCACGTCTCAAGTGCTTGAGAGAAGTAGCAAAGTTCCTCCATGTAGGAGGGAGTTTTGCAATAATGCAACCCGCGACAAACTTGTCTGGTAACTCACACTTCAGGAGCTCCAGCTCCTTAGCGATGCACTGTATCTCATGAGCCTGGTCCAATACAGGACGGTTATCAACCATCATGTAATCATGGAACTGCTCCATAGCATACAGTTCGCTTCCAGCATCGGTTGCACCGAACTTAGCTTCGAGCGCATCCCACAAGTTTTTGGCAACGCGCATATGGAGGTATGCGTCGACCAACTTGTCTCCGATCACACTAAGAATGGCTCCCACAAAGACAGTGGTTGCTTCCCTGAACGCCTTATCCTTTTCAGGATCAATCGTTCCGTCGGGAATCACACCACTGACCCAGAAGACATTCATAGCTGTGAGCCACAAGGTGTTCCTCGTCTACCAACGCTTAAAATGCGTTCCGGTAAAATTTTCCGGTTTCAATGTAGCGGCGAAGCCTTGAATCGAAAAGTGCCTAAAATAAGGTTTTTGGATTGTTGGAAATGTGAGCACCTTTTCGATTAGACTAATCCACGAGTAAACAGTAAACATGGCAATCACCGTATGCAACTCGTACCGATACTTAACCATGTGAGCACGTACAGTACATAGAACCGAAACATCTATGAACACAGCATATACGGCTAGCCTATGAATAAGCACATAAATGAGTAAGTGAGGGATGAACAGATCATACCCTCCGGTTGGCCAGGCCAACGCGGCGGCAGCAGCAGCAGCCTCGGCGTCGTCTGTGGCCATCTTCTTGGCGGCGGCGTCGTCGTTCGCCATGGGGTCGATGCAGAGGAAGTAGTGAAAGCAGAGGAGGATGAAGACGACGGGGATGGGGACGGATCGGGAGCAGTCGCGTCGAGACGCTCCCCAAAAACCTTATTGCCGTTCTCCTGGGCAGGATCTCGAACGACAGGGTTCCGGAGGCACCTACTCTCCTGACCAACCGTGCACGCGGTCGTCGGGATGGGATCGCCGGAAGCAGCACAGAGAGAGGAACAATAGATGACGGCTGGGGTTGTGCAGGAGGGAATGAGTGAGCTGAGTTAGGGTTCACTCCATAGGCCGGTGCCTCCTTATATAGGCCATTAGGTAGATGGGCCTGGGCTAGGCCCATGACCGAGTCCGAGAACAGCCCACGGTCCAACGTCTCGGACAGTGGCACTTCCGTTAGCGACTTGTTAATTAACTAACCATTCCTGACCGACAAAAATAAGGCTCGGCTCGGCTCATTCCCACAACCCGCGGCGCGCGCACGTTGTGATGAGGCGAGGCGTGGCGAGGCGAGGCGGGCGGCGGAGGAGGAGGAGCGCGCGTGTACAACTCCTATTCCCAAGCTCCCAATGACATGTGGTAGAGTAGCCCTTATAAAGGGGTCTCACTCTCTCTACAGTAGCAGTATGGTACTAAACTTCCCACCACTTGCCATGCATCGAAATGGACCTTAGAGATTAACCAGGGATTATTGTCTTATATGGGCCTAAGCCCATCCATAATCCAACATAACTTTGATAATATGATGAAGTTGTAAATACAAAATTCTTATTTTCAATGATTTCGGATATAAAATTGTTGTCATCGATGTATCAGTCTATATCAGTGGGCATATCAGGTTAGATATCGGCCATATCAGCCAATATTTCGGTCCATATCGGATGATATGTGTGAAAATGATATTTACAAAACGATATGTTATGTTTATATAGGTAGAGCCCCAAAACTGATATATCGCTCATATTGGCCTAGCTTTAAAAGCTTAAAACTAGATGATGCTATGCACCTTGATGTGGGAACCTTTCCAAAAGAAATGCATAAAAGCTGCCACAAAAACATCTAAAACTAATGGGAAACACATATGCGCTTAAAAATAAAAATAAAATGAGCTTAAAAAAGAAAAATATTATATTACAGTTAAATAATGTCATTTCTAAACGAAAATGTGAAGGGTGAACTCAATAGGTACACTACAAACGTCTAACAGATGCTATCAATACAAAATCTAATGCAAAAAATAACGTATGACTAACATGCATGAATAGATGATGTGACGCACAACATATATAGAGAGTAATGTGAAAACAATGTATTTTATGACTTGCATGCATGACCTGCTTATGTGGCATGGTTGCATCTCTAAAGAAAATAGGTTGTGGGTTGTAGTTATTAGAAATAGAAGATAAACTATGGGAACCTCCCTCCAGCGAGGGAGTATGGTCCGCCACACCCCCAAGAGTTATAGGGACACCGGGGGTGGGGTGGACCGCCGACGACTCTGAGAGAGGTGAAACCCTAATCACCTCAGGAGGCGAAGGGAACACTGCAGCCGAAGTTACAAGTATTTGGATGTCAGTTTCAAGTTGTTTGAAGTTACTATTTTCCCATAGGGCATCTCCAACGTGGACCCTCAAACCGGCCGCATCCGTCTGGACCGCACATTTTTGACGTGTTTTGTCATCCAACGCGACATAACTTCTGGCTCCTCGACGAGCACCGACTCGTGGAGGAACAAATCGCCGGTAACTAGGCGAACAACAACGCCGTCACGGCCATGGTGGCAGACGGTCCGGGCTTCCTGGATGAGCAGGAGGCGTTGCTCCTGTCCTACCGGAGTGCCCGCGACATCCGCCACGAGCGATGGCGGCTGCATGTCCTGTGGGCGGAGAAAGCACTACTAGAAAAAGCCCTATTAGTGGCGCACCTGTTTTCGTTAGTAATGGCGCACTATAGGTGCGCCACTATTAACACGCCACTAGTAACAGATAGTAATGGCGCACCTCTGGTGCGCCACTACTAACCCTTAGGTGCTCCACTGGTATTCCCTCTAGGTGCGCCACTAATAGCCTTATAGGTGCGCCACTAGTAATAAAGGAAGGTGCGCCACTAATAGGGGCTGAAATGCGCCACTAGTAATGTATTTGGAAAACAAAAAAAAATCCAAATTTACAGAAAACAACCTATAAGGAAAAATAATTTAAAAACAAAAAATGAAATAGAATCATAATTTTTATTATAGTAAGAATATTACAATGTCTTTACAAGTATCCAATAAAAGAAAAATTACAAGGAAATAAAAGAAAATTCTAAAACTAATCTTCTAGTAATCTTTTCTTCTTTTTCATTACTTTATCCCTGCAAAGAATGATAGAAATATGTGAGAATGAACATTGCAGAGAAGTGAAATATGTGAGAATGAACTTTGCACGTATCAAGATTACTACTAACATAATTCACCGAAAAGAGTAACAGGTGATGCATCAAAAGGAATCTGGCCAGATCCGATCACATTAGACGAGCCTAGGTGTGTGGATCCAAAACAAAGTGTGCAGATCTTTGATAAATGAAAGTTAAGGTTAATAATCTAAACTTTAATATTCTGAACTTTGTTACAGTTTAGCCCAAGGAGACATGCTCTATTCCTAAGAAATTAACTATTCAGTGACATAAACGTTGTGATTGATGTGACGATGAAGGAGTTTAAGTTCTGTACCTCATGCATTGCGCCACCGTCCAGTGCGGCTCGCTGTGCCGTAGGGTCCTCATCTCGACAGTGTGTGCGTTTTGAAATGAGAATGTGATCTATTCTAGAACCATAACTGAATTCTTCAGCTCCAGCGGTTTGATTAAAGCAAGTATAAGCTCCCTCCCTGCACAAAACAAATGAAGGAAGCATACGGTACATCGTTAGCATGTGATTATCATGAAGTACACTATAGTTGTAATAAATATAACTATAAAGTCAATCCCCACTGAACATTTTTCCTGCCCTCACAGCCTACCACATCAGCAAATTACTAACTTCTTTTAGTTGTTCAAAGATGGAAACCAGCACTGATACGTGCAAAGTTCTGAGGACATTGTTTAACCAATAGTAAAATATGTACTTACATTGTTGGTTCTGAGGACATGGAGTAATAAGCTATAACAAAGTTGCAAAATTATGAGAAGAATAAGAGTAGCAAGTAAAAAACAGGAGCTGCGATATCTTTCAGGGTATTTTGATCTGAAAGCATCCAATAAGGGACCTCCATGTTCTCTCAACATGTATCTCAGGCACTCACGAAACCTTGAATCAGAAAAAGAACAATAAACCAACTATCATTATTCCTGAGTGATTCCATGATTAGATTTACTTCTAAGAGAGCAGACTAATGCATTTATCAAAGTTGGAAAGCCTAATAAAGACATTAGTTTGAAACCTGACTGTAAACAACTGTTATCAAGAATTTCCTAGTTTTTTACTTGGCTCGTAGTCTTCATATGTCACGGTGAAATTGCAGAAGATATAAACATGTACTATAAAGAGCGTAGACTATAATGCATTCATCAAAAGTGGAGACCAGCAGATACCATTAGTTTGAAACCTTTGTATGGAATTTAGTATGCAGCCTCACTGTAAATGCACCAGCTGCAACAAACACGGCCTGCACCCCTTGGCTTCCTTCACTAGCTAGGAATTTGTTGATATGTTATTTTTTTCGGACATAATATGTTATTTTTTGTATTAAATAGAAAACCATGTGATTATATCTTATTTTTCCACCATCCTATGCACCATTCTATATCAGCCCTGCAGAGCATCTAGTTTTACCAAATGATGTTGGATCTGTTAGATCTACACCATTCAGCTGCACTATTGACTAAAGAGGGGTAAACCCACCTCAGCAGACAGTGCAAATGAAGAGGGGTAAAAGAACAGTTTCAGTTAATTTAAATTAAAAGAAAAGGTTCTTTTAATTTAAATTAAAAGAATAGTTTTAGTTAATTTAAATTAAAAGAACAGTTTCAGTTAATTTAAATTAAAAGAAAAAGGTTCATCTAATTTAAATTAAAAGAAAAGGTTCATCTAATTTAAATTAAAAGAACAGTTTCAGTTAATTAAAATTGTTACAACTATGTACATTAAAATTGCATAATCACAGTAAGCAGTTGCTTAATAACTAAACTCCAATTGTTATAACTACTGCTCTAGATCTGAGTAGATGAATATTTATACATAGTACTGTAGTTTAGTGTAGGATCATATACTTGCATATAAGGGGAGAAAGGCGAGAGAAGTCACCTCGGCAACAAGGAAACCCGCCGCAGCTTCTCCTTGGCCCCCTTCACACAGCCAAATGGGAGCAAACTGCACAAAAGACACGAATCAGATGCGGAGCAAACTACGTATTAGTGATATCATCAGTATAGCTGGTTAGACATGCATCTGATTAACTCTTGCTGGCGATGCAGACCAAGAATTCAAAAACTTGCAAGCTTAGAATTCAGGAAATAAAGTACCCCATCTCTGCAGCCATCTATCTGGCTAACTAATTCCAAAATAAAACAACGCAAGGTTGGATTGGTTAGCTTCTCTGTAGTACTACAGATCCAACTAGTAATCTTGGTAATACTGCACCCCATTCTTAAGCAAAGGGGCTGCTTTAGCACAGCAACCTAGATGGCGCGTGAGGAAACCACGTCAGCCAAACCAAATCAAAATGAGTAGAGGGGGAGAAAGGCGTGAGAAGTAACCTTTGCAACAGGGGAACCCGCAGCAGCTTCTCCTTGGCCCACTTCACACAACTAGATGGGAGCAAACTGCACAAACAACACAAATCAGATGCCGTACTAGTGATATCATCAGTATAGTTGGTTAACTCTTGCCGGCGATGCAGACCCGAAACTTTAATGCTTAAGTGTTCAGGAACTAAAGTATCAATTTCTCTGTAGCTATCTATCTGACCAAAGAATTGCAAAATAAAACAAAGAAAGGTTGGATTGCTTTGCTTCTCTGTAGTAGTACGGATGCAACTAGTAACCTTGGTAATACTGCACCCTGTTCTTAAACAAAGGGGATGGTTTAGTAAGCAGAGATCAGGTTTTGCTTCAGATTAAACAACATGTCCAAAAAATGGTGATGGTTACTGGAATCTGCTGATGCTTAAATCATAAAGAACAGAACAGAACAGAAAGAGGAGAGACCTATTGGGTAGTAGAGAAAAAAAATGGTGATGGTTACTCCCCGCATGCCCCTGAACCCGCAGCGGCTAGGGTGTGGAAGGAGGAGGGCGTGGTTGTGGAGAAGGAGCTCCAGCCTGCGGCGTTCCTCTGGTGCTTGCCGCAGCCCGACCACGGTGGCGGCGCGAAATGGAGGGCCGCCGTGCTCCTATGCAGTGACCGGAGAGCAGCCGATCCGTGGTATCAGGGGGAGAGAGACCGCGGGTGCGAGCGCGGGCGTGGATTCCTCAGGTGGAGGTGGAGGAGGCATCGGCGGCGGAAGAGGAAAGGGAGGGGGAAGGGGAGGCGTCGAGCGTGAAGCGGACCGGGAGGAGAACCCTACCTCTTTCTTGCCCTTGGCGTTCTAGCGTGAAGCGGACCAGGAGCGTGAGGCGTCGCCGGGGAAGGCTGGCGGTCGCCGGAGAGGTGGGGATGGGAAGCGGCGGCCGCCAGAGAGTGGGGCGGGTGGGGGAAGGGGGCGAGACGTGCGGCGGCGGCGAGAGGAGGGTTGCGGGGGCGAGAGGAGGCCGGCAGGGCGAGGTGGGGAATAGGTATTAGGTAGGGGTGCTAGCAATGGCGCACTGGGAGGGGTGCGCCATACATACAGATAGCAATGGCGCACCTCTGCCTGGTGCGCCATACATATCCGTAGACACTGGTGGCGCACCTGGCAATAGTGCGCCACTGTTAAGCCTGGGGAGGGGGGTGGATCCAGGAAAAAAATAGCAATGGCGCACTCCTTCTTTGGTGCGCCATTAGTAAAAAAATAGTAATGGAGCACCTACAACAGGTGCGCCATTGCTATATAGCAGTGGCGCACCACATCTATAGTGCTCCACTAATGTTGATATTAGGGATAGCCCTTTTTCTAGTACTGAAGACGCAGACATCAACGCGGCGGCGGAGAAATGGGAGGAAGATGAGACTGAGGACGTCGGCAGCTCTATGTCGACTGTGCCTCCACCGCAGTTCACGCCCCGTCTCCACGGCGATGAGGCCGAGACGTACACGTCCGCTGCCGTCAATAGCGAGGAAAAGTAGAACATGGGAGGCCGTTGGTGCTTGGGTCGACGTCTTGTCGGGCCTCATAGCCGGTGAGCTTACCTGGAGCTTCGCGGAGGCCACTACTCTTCCCTTCCCACTGAAGCTTCACTTCCCGGGGCTCACGACCAGCCGGTGAGCTTGCTGCCGGACACGGGAAAGACATGTCGTGGGAAATGGGTGCCGCTGCAGCCGGCGATCATTTATATTAGGTTAGAATAGTATAGTATGCAATAGTTTAGTAGAAATATGTTGGAAATGTAAAAAAATCCATCCGGATTAGATGAAAACCATCCAGTTTTCATGTAATTCGCCAGTTTGTTCAAATTCAGTTTGAAATATATGCGGACATGGTTGAATGGCCGGCTCCCGTATCAATGTCGTGTCCAGGGATGAATATCAGGTCTGTTTTGGGGGTCAGCGTTGGAGATGCCCTTAACCCTGCAAGGCATAGACGCAGTACTGCATAGACGTACTCCTCCCACGCCGACGCCTCCCACAACCATTGCCGGCCCCGTTCCCTGGCCTGCTATATGGTCACTATGCCACTATGGCCATTTTCACCGTTGAGGCCCGGTGCCTCGACGTCGTACGTGCAGCACACCAGACCATAGTAGCGAGCGAGGCTTGTGAGAGGATGTGTACTGTATGGATGGGAGTAGTCACGAGCAAGAGGCATCCAAGCAGCGTAGCATGCGCATCATGCACAGTGGCCCTCCCCGCGTTGCACGCAGACCAGTCGGGCCGGCGTGATTTGATGGGGATTCTGCCGCTCCGATGGGACGCACGCGCTCTCGTCTCCATGCATGCAACGCGCCCGTGCAGCTGGTGCCGCCCATACCTTGTCCCCCCGCCCTGTCCAGACCTCCAACAGTAGCATGAGAGGAGAAAAAACAATCGGCGACAGTGTGCTGTTAACTCCACAGAACAAATCATAACTGCATGCAACGAACGGGACCTGCATGCTTTGATATGATCAAATGCTTTTCCAATATGGGGTGTTCACCACTTTCCACCACTGAACTGCTCAAACCATCGAGATTTTTGGTTTTTGCAGAAGAGATTTTAGTAACACTTCAGGCAGGCAGTTTGCATGCCTCTCAGTTACATTCTACGGGCAACTCCAACACGGCTCACCAAATCTTCCATATATGTCTTGACACTTTTAGACCTTCAACGTGGATCATCAATTGTTCGCGAACACGGGAACACCTCAAATCCCCTAGCCCAAAACCAAATCCGGGGGTGTCTGGACAGTCCATCCGGTCCACTGTTAGTTGAACAATGTCTCTCCACAGCACACATCTTTCACTAATCTTTTTTTCATCTTGGTCCATCTGACCCACTGTCAAGCACAATCCACATTTCAAAGATAAGGGATAACGTTGAAAGGCCTCCGTTCGGCCGTCTGTCCGTGTCTCGTGTTTGGAGATATTTGGGGGCGTCCGTTTTGTGATCGCTGTTGGAGATGCCCTAACAAATCCTTCATATAAACCTAAACTACTGAGGGCCAAATTGCAAACACCTGCAACAACATAACTCCACAATACCATTCTTACCCAGGCACTTGGTTTACAACTCTACTAATCGTAGATCCAGTGCATGCAGATTTGACAACGACGAGCAGTACGCACGTACGTAAGAGCAAGTCCATGTCATGCACCGATCGAGGACCCAGTCCTTGTGCATGGTCTGCGGAGCATCTCTTCAACGGCCGGCCGGCCGGCCTCTGCTGTACGTGGAGCCCAAGTCAACTTACGTACCCTTGGCGTTGGCGTGTCATCCAACCACACGTACGGCCGCGATAGTGAATTGAATACGGCGAAACCGATATGCAATTCGAGGCCGGTCACGTCCTCGTATCCCTGCCTGCACCGCTCGTCCGGTCTTGTCGCCACTGGTGCCGTGGCATCCGGGATACCCTTCTGGCGCCCGCCGCGCGCGCCCGGCCGTCTCGCGGTATGTACCTGGCGGTGACTGCCGGTGTAGCTGTAGGATCGACGCTGCATGGCAATGGCGTGCACCCCGAAAGCTGTAGCTGTAGCCTACGGGTCAAACTTCTGGGGGCGCCCCTGCGACTACGTATGACCCGCGTGTGCCGTGCAAGTGCAATGTACTACTGACGTCGTGGAAGATCCAAGAAAAACCGACAGTGTGGAAAACGCTTGATCAAATTTCACCAGGGTTGATCCTTAAGAAAAGTCACCAAGTTCTAGCCAAGCCACCAGCGGAGTATATATCTCAAACCAATGTAACAGTTATTGTTTGCAACTTTGAGTGCTGATTAATGCATATAACAGTGCGAGTCGAATGAAAATAGTGTCATCCGACTTATTGTATTTTTTTATCAAATTGAATGGTCAAATATGGGAGGTCGCCACCAGGGGAACCCTAGATCGCCTCCTCCTCCTCTCGCCTCCGCCAAGCTGTGCCCCGGGGCAAAGCCCATGCAGCGGCAGGAAGGTCTTCTCGTGGTTTGGTGCCTGGTGTGGTGCACTGGTAGGACGAGGAGGGCCGACTGTGCATGCTGGCACAAGACCTGCTTGTGAGAGCAACAATCGCATGATGGCATGGATGTGTTGGATTCGATGCAGCTATGCGGTGCCACTGCAGAAGTGCGCGTTGGTGGCAGCGGGTCCGGGCTGGCGGCTCAAATCCTATGTCTCAGTATCCTTCGGCCTGCGACGCGTCCTGGCCTGGCCAATGGAGAGGAGGGCGCTGAGACGTGATCCTAGGCGACGACGGGCTATAGGGAGTCTTATGTTTTGGTTAAGGTGGCGAGACGGCGGCATCATCCCTATTTTGAAATAATGTCCTCCCTGTCCCGGCACGTCGGCGTGCTTAGCGCCGGCGGATGGCGTGTGGAGGTGTGTCTCTAGTGGATTTTCCTGGATCCCGTCGGCTAGGTCTCCGGTGGATCCGTATGGATTTGGCCGTCACTTGTGGTCTTTGGAGGATTTGCTTGTTCTTTTCTACATTTTCTTCTCCAGAGCGGCGATTTGCTAAGCAAACTGTGGCTGTCGGCGTCTTCTAGTCTACATCAACGACTTCCGACCGTTGCTTCTACATGCTCCTGGGTTTAAACAAAGTTTTTCCACTGAGACGGATGTCCAAAGGGCAACGAGCTTTGAGGAAGAAGACTTTGACATCCCTAAGAATTTGAATATACTTTTTTTATTAGGTTGTGTTTGTAAGGACATGTGATACTTTAATTTATGGCCTTAGACCTTTCTGAAAATAAAAGCATAATGAGAGATTCTACACGTGTCCGTAATTTTATTTATTTGTTGGGAGAAAGTATCATTTAGCTTTTTAACAAGAACAAGTATTTCGATTTCCTTGGTGGCATGCATTTGGTATTTAATTCACACCATATGTGTCTCAAAGCATATTGCTTTTTGGTATTCCATTAATCTCCACGCTTCAATTTGCAACTTGCATTCAGTTCATGTTACATGTGTGTGCAGTGTTTTATAATAAAAAAAATCAATTGTTCATTTTAAGACGATTAGGAGTAGCACTGAATATTGTCATTTTTTTCCAAAAAAAAGAATACTGTCAATTTTCCAATTTGGTATTTGCTATGTCTTCCAAAAGAATATAAGCCGCACGGCACGACCCAACTCAAGTTCACTTGCGCTAAGACAGCCCGTGAATTGCCGGCACAAACTTGGGCATAGGTGCAACGCGCCGGGCCGGCCATGGCTTGTTTTTTCTAAGAGAGAAAACGGCCCATGGCTATCAACCCGTTTGTCAGCCCACACTCGCGTTCCAGTTTCCAAAGAGAGTTGGCTTATACGCCTAGGCAGCTAGGATATACGTTAGTCCTCATAGGAATCGCCTACGGGCGACGTCTAGCGGCCCGGCTCAGTACGCGGATTGTTCGCTGGGAGCAGTAGGTTCACTTAGGTCCGGTTTTCTACCGTTCTTTCTTTCATTTTTTTCCTTTCCTTTTATTTGTATTTTTACTGGCTTTCTACGGAATTTCTTTCTTTCTTTATTTTGCTTTGGTTTTCTTTATTTTCTCATTGTTTTTTATTCTTTTTTTCTTTCTTGGTTTTCTTTGGTTTCTTTGCTCTTTTGCATTTTTTGTTTCTCTGTAGGTTTTTATAGGTTTTCTTTCTTCAACGCATGTCTACTTTTTTCTCCATGCACAATATACATTTTAAGAGCACACATGAAACATTTTCATTGTACATGTTGGGTATTTTTCAAATACATGAAGTAAATGTTTTTTAAATACATGCAAAAAACTTTTTCAAATTCATGGTAACATTTTTTAAAAATACACGTTCTACATTGTTTTTAATGACAATAAACATTTTTCTGAACTAACACAAACATTTTCTTGCATCGTGTAAACATTTTTGAAAATTTCATGGATATTTTTTGGAAACATGTTATTATTTATTTAAAAAGTCATGTACATTATTTTAATGAAAATAAAAAGTTTTTTTACATCATGTAAACATTGTTTTACATTGTATACACAAGTTTTAAAAAGTTTGCATGCATTTTTTTAAAGATGGGAACATTTTTATGTTGGCACGAAAATTATTTTAAAAGTGATCAACATTTTGTTAAAACAATTCTAACAAATTTTTGTATACTAAGTTAACATTTTTTTAATACATAATTAACATTTTTTCAAATATATTTTATGGTGACTACTTCTTCCGTACACATTTGTACATTTTTTTTGTACATCAGGAACATTTTCTATACACGTTTAACATTTTCTCAAATACATGATTAACAAATTTTAAATGTGTGATGAGTACATTAAAAAACTAAAAGGAACATATGAAAATAAAATAGAGAAAAATAGAAACAAAAGTTAATAACAAAAAAGATAAACAAAAGAAATAAAAAAAGAGGGCTTGACGTCAGTGCTACTAGGCGAGCCCAAGAATCGGTTGCCTTCAGGCGGGACATAGCCGCGCCCTCGGCCTACAGCCGACACCATCGGGGTTACGAAACCGTTCCCTATTTGTCTAAAAAAATGAAACCGTTCCCTATTTATCTAAAAAAACGAAACCGCTCCTATTTGTCGCATTCTACGACGGAATGCCGGCGATTTGCGCAGGTTCGCCCGACTGGGCCGGTCCATTAGCAGCATACCGTGTTGTAGCGTGCAGTAAACAACGCAAACACTGTAGCGACGATAAAAGTCATGGGCGGGAATGGGATATCAAACCCTAGACCTCACGTGAATGAATACTCGCCGCTAGCCATTGTACCAGGTATGCTTCTATATCAAAATATGGCAACACGATCTATAAGAAGTATAAGCCATGACATATTTTTTTGACAACTTGAACATGATTTTTTTTTTGAAAAGTGAATACTTGTTTGAAATGCGAACATTTTCAATTTGGTGAATATTTTTCGAAACAGGAACAATTTCAAATTTGTGGACAAATTTATGATAAGATGAACAGTGTTTCAAAAAACAGCAACATTTTTTGTAATTTTGTTTTACTTAATGTGCATATTTTTTAAAAACAATAAAAGTTGTAAAAAATTCGAACAACATTTGGAAAGGCTAATTTTTTTGAAAATCTGGACGATTTTTTAAGAATAAAAATGATTTGGATCTGTTAACAATTTTTGAAAATGGAAACATTTTTTAAAATTCTGGATAAAATTTGACAACACGGACATTTTTTTGATTTTACAAACATTTTTTGAAATTGTGAAGATTATAAAAAAAAACACGAACCAGTTTTGAGACATGAACATTTTTTGAAAATGGAAATAAAATTTGAAACATGAACAAAATTTTGAAATTCTGAATATTTATTAAAAATATGACCAAAATTGGAAATTATACCTTTTTTTGAAAGCGTGAACTATTTTTTATTTTTTAAATCATAAATAGTTTGAAATTCTGAAAAAAATTTAAAAAATTCTGAATGAAAGTTTGAAATTCTATAACGTTCAATTACGAAAAATTGGAAAAATAAACAGAAAATCCGAGAAGAAAAATGATAAAACATAAATAGAAAAACCTAAAAAGTGAAGTAAAATGCAAACTAAAGGAAAACGAAAAGAAACCAGAAAATCAGTAAAAGAAACATAAAACCGGCGTTAGGCTACCATAAAAATGGGCCGGCACACCAAATCGCTTGTCACGGTCGCAGTGTGTGTGCTGGCCACAATCGTCCGTATTAAGCGGAAGATAGGATTTTCCCTCATTATATGCCATCTCACAAATGCACACCAAAGCGAGACTCCTCTTCGGCGCCTTAGGCGCCGAAATATCGCTATGGCGCAGAGGGTCACCCAACATAGGCAGTCCCAATAACTTACACACTCACTCATTCGCACCAGACTACGGTCGCTAGTTCATTTTTTCACTCGTTCTCAGGAAGCCTGCTGGTCGAGAAACAAAGGGATCTAGTATTGGAAGTTCTGGTGAAATCAAAAACAATTATTGTTGCTTTGAAAAAAAGTTCTCAAATCTGAAAAAGGTTTGTGAATTTGAAAAAAGTTCATGGATGTTAAAAAATTGACGAACAAGAATTTAAAAAGTTCACATTTTTAAAAGAGTTCTCTACATTGAAAAAGTTCCCGAACGAGAATTTGAAAAAAGTTCAGAAAGTTCATTATTTGAAAAAAAATTGTGAATATGAAGAAAAAACGTGAATCTGATAAAGTTCATGAATGCGAATTTGAAAAAAAGTTCGTGAATCTGAAGAAAATTCATGATTTTGAAAATTTCACGTACATAGATTTGAAAATTTTCTCATATTAAAAAAAAGGTTGTGAATTGAAAATAATTTCACAAACTTTGCAAATTTGAAAAAATATCAAAATCTGAATAGCAAAAAAATGAAAATTGTAAAAAGTAAAAAAATAAAACAAAGAATAAAATACTAAAATAAACCAGGCCCGAAGAAACCAAAGAAACAAGCCCAGGAAACTCGAAATCACTAATTAAGAAGTACTCCTTACAAAGACCACTCCCACCTCCCCAGGTTGCGACAAGTGGCGCGCTGTCGCAACCTGTGACTTTTCCCTTTTTTCGTAGATCCGTTTATTCAAAACGTTTGATCTCTTAAACCGTGCGTCCAAATCTCAAACCGTTTTCACCATTGGATTCCTCGCGTCGAGATCTTCAAAACTAGATCTCATGTTGATAGGTTTTGATGAACTTTTTTTGTCACGAAAAAAATTGGTCAAAAAAACCGGACGAAAAACCCGAACCGGAAGCACTTTTTTCCCCTTTCCAAAACAGGCACGGCCGTGCCTCTCGCGAAAGCAAAACCGTGCCTCTCGCGGAAGGAAGAAAAAGAGAAAACGCGTTTTTTTTCCATTTCCGAGAGGCACGGCCGTGCCTCTCACGAAAGCAAAACCGTGCCTCTCGCGGAAGCAAAACTGTGCCTCTCACGGAAGCAAAAAACCAGAAAACGCGTGTTTTTTCGTTTCCAAGAGGCACGGCTGTGCCTCTCGCGAAAGCAAAACCGTGCCTCTCACGGAAGCAAAACCGTGCCTCTCGCGGAAGAAAAAAAACTTGTTTTTTCGCGCAAATTTTTTTTGGGTCCAAAAGCTAAGGAAGACCGGTGGAAAACCAAAAAGCCAAAAAAACTCGGAAAAAAACCGTTTAAAAAGCCGAAAACGCGTGCGAAAAAATAAAAACAAAATCCGGAGGGAGCGCCCAGAGCGCGATACGTGGCGGCGGCTGAGAGCGCGCCAAGTGGCGTGCTCTCAGCCACCCCAAGTGATCGTTGAGGAGGCTCCGAAGGAGCGCTCCTTAATTAGTTGTTCTCAAGGAAACCGGTGGGAATCTTCCCAAAATTGGATAGGGGAGAGGCTAAATATGGGCCGGCCCGCTTAGTACCTAGCTAAAAGGGACGTGAGTGTTGTGTACCGATTGTGGTGTACTTGGCGCGTTAAGCACCGAATAGCATTTGGCCACCAAAGCTCACATATCCATGTGTGTTACGCCGACCCATTCGGTAGTAACTAACACCTGGTTTTTGGAAATAGAAAGTCCATGGCTGGTTTTTGCAAACCTTCTAAAAGATCATGCTCTGAGTTTTCTTTCTTTACTTTTAGGTTTTTATTTTTATTTTATTTAAAAAATCATAAAAATGGAGTTTCAAAAAAGTTATCTTATTAAAAAATATTTCCAAAATTTCACAAAATGTTCCGAACTTTTCAAAATATGTTTGCAAAATTTATAAATTGTTTATTATTTTCTAAAAAATAAAAAAAGTTTCCAAATTCCAAAAAAATGTTTCCAAAATTTCAAACAATATTCATGTTTTTCAAAAAGTGTTCATGTTTTTCCAAATATAGTCTCAATTTTTTTAATTATTCAATATTTTTTTCCCTAGAAAACATACTAAAAACCTGCTTGCTACAGGGCCGGGTTCGCTGCACTGGCGGCTTGGTACCGAACCCAATCGCTAAACGGGTCAGCCAGTCGGGGCTCCCATGAAACCATGGATTATTCTATAAAGGACAGCGTCTATATCTCGCTTTTAGCGAGTGAGAAACTTACCTCACCTACAACGAAGATGTATTCAGCTATGCCTAGCATGCAACAGGAGACATACACATGCCGTGAACCTGAGCATGGTAAGAAGCGGAGACATACGTGGTGGAGGACGGAGGAGAGGGGCCACGACGGTGGTTGAGCAGATGTAAGGGAAGAAGGCTCGAAGTACGTGGTAGAGGACGGAGAAGAGGGGGCGGGGGGGGGGGGTGGCTGAGCAGATGGAAGGGAAGCAACGGGATCGGCGATGCTGCGACACCCATATGCTAAAGGGTCTTTTGCCCACCTGTGAACCTGAATCAACCAGGGAGTTCTAATTTTTCTATTGGAATAGCGGCCTTCACAACGTCAGCCAAATCTGTAGCCCATTCTGCAGCGGAAGATGATCTACGACCCATGCACGTATTGACAAAGGCATCTAACGCCCAGGAGCACCTAAAACAACAGATCCAATGACCAAAATTGCTAGTGCCCTGAGATGGCTTGATTAGTGCCCATTCTGTTGCGGAAGATGATCTGCGGCCGATGCGCGCATTGATAAAGGCATCTAACGGCCAGGAACACATAAAACAACAGATCCAACGGCCAAAATTGCTAGTGCCCTGAGATGGTTGATTAGTGTTCATTTTTAATGTCTTCAAATAAGGATAATATCAAGGATTATAATAGCGGTACTCGCCCAGTCAGGGAAACTTGACTAAGTTAGGTGGTGATTTCGACGGAAAGCATCCAAAATCTTCTATGTGTTGTAGGCTAATCTAGGCGAAAAAGAACATATCCTCTCTACGGTGCCCCTTATGTAGCCCCGGTTACGAAAGACTACATGTAGGTACGTGAGAGAAGACATTAAAAATGAACACTAATCAACCATCTCAGGGCACTAGCAATTTTGGCCGTTGGATCTGTTGTTTTATGTGTTCCTGGCCGTTAGATGCCTTTATCAATGCGCGCATCGGCCGCAGATCATCTTCCGCAACAGAATGGGCACTAATCAAGCCATCTCAGGGCACTAGCAATTTTGGTCATTGGATCTGTTGTTTTAGGTGCTCCTGGGCGTTAGATGCCTTTGTCAATACGTGCATGGGTCGTAGATCATCTTCCGCTGCAGAATGGGCTATGTTGAGAGCGTACATGGATAGAAGTAAGACTTGGTATTGGTTTACAACACATATGACCTTTACTATGTGTCGTAGAGTGTGTCCTAATATGTACTCCCTCCGTCCCATAATATAAGAACATTATTGACACTATTTATTCTGAAAAAAAGTTTTCCCCGTTGTTAGTGACGCTTCTTCTTTGGGTTGATGTCTTGCCCTTGACAAATCTAGAGGGGCCCACTAAAGTGATGAAAAGGGGCAGATGATTTGACTTATCGTCAACAATAAAATACAACTACGCTACAGTACAAACATTGTACAAGTGAAAAAATCTCTCTATGGGTGCACGTGCACTCAGTGCATCCACCCAGCATTCATAGTTCCCCCATGGGATACCGCTTAGCCCGGTGGTTAGCTGGTGCTGATACCTGCCCATCCGTCCGAGTTTGAGTGCCCCTACTCGCAATTTTGGTGTTGTGCACACCCTTCTTCTTAATATAACTCGTGGGTTGTCTAACCCACGACAGGATTTTCGTGTATCGGCATCTCGAATGTTATCGTAGACCTCAAGAAAGAGACGAAGTCGGTCTTGCCTCCGACTCAGCCGAAGCGGGATCCCCATGAGGTCATACACACTATCTATCAAGCTAAAATTCTACAACTGCATACAAAAAAAAATGCAAACGATTTTTTTTACCTTTGTAGGAATTTCGTCGAACACCTTGTGGGCGAAGAGGTGATATCCGGCCGGCGGGTCGTCGGTGGCTAGTGGCTGCCGGGTGGAGATGAAAAAAGCGACGAGATGTCCTCCGTCGACGTGGGGAAGGCGACTGTGCGGCCGAAAATCGGCGACGCCGCGCCGTTGCCGCCCCAAGCTCGTCGTCGATCCGCTCAACCGTGGCAGTCGGACGGCAAGCTACGGTGCTCCGGCGGCCCCTAGGCCACCTCGGAGGGACACGACCGAGCTTTTACGGCCATTACGAGCGACGCAGCGGCGGTGGTTGACCGAAATCGGAGCGGCGACCGTCGAGGGCGGATGCGAAATTGGAGTAGCGGTGACGGCCGTCCAAGGTGGCGGAGGGGTCGGGTGGGAGTCAAGGGCGGTCGGCGGAGCAGTGGCAGCTGCCTTCGACGGGGTGGAGATCCGGCCGGGCGCGGGAGTGAAACGTCCAAGGGTGAGCATCGTGGGGCAGTAGCTTGGTTTGCGGCAGCAGCCGAAGTGTTGTATATTTGTATTTTAGGGCTGCCCAAAAATATTTTTGCAAATCTTTTATTGTTGGGTAGTTGTTGGAGGACATTTTTTGCCTCTTCGTGTCCAGAAAACGTATAGTGCCTAAAAATAAGACAACTATTAGAGATGCTCTTAGTTGCTCCCACGCAACAATGGGGTGAGACGCCGCCAAGCGTCTTTTTACACGGAACGACAACGTACAAACCCCAGGGAAACTTTTGTTGTGGACGATTGTAAAAAATACCTTTGTTGCTCTCTTGTATGCTCATGGTTTTTTTATTACAAAAGTATCTCCCCATATTTTTTAAATGTTCAGTTTATTATGAAAAGTGCTAACGTATTTTCTAATAATGTTCATGTTATTAGAAAAGGTATTCAAGCATTTATTAGAATTCATATAACTAAGAAAAATATTCACGTGCTTAAATAATGTTTATGTAACTTTTCAAAGTGTTCACGTGTTTTTAAAAAATATAATTTTTAGAAAGTGTTCAATGTTTTTTTTAAACATACAGTTTTATACAAGTGTTCACATATTTTGAAATAGGTTCATGTAAATTTTAGAAAGTGTTCGCACATATTTTTTAAGAAATGTTCACGCATTTAAAAAAATCTAAACATTTTGAAAAATGTTCATGTAAACTTCATAAGTACTCAGATATTTTTGAGTTAATGTTTCTATAATATTTCAAAATGTTCACTCATTAAAATATGTTACAAATAGTTCATGCAGTTTTTCAACCCCCACCCCACACAATGTTTCTCCAAAATAAAAACAAAAAGTAGAAGATAAACCAAAAAAATTGGAAAGAAAGGGATAAAAACAAACAAAATAAGTAAAATAAAAAAATAAACCTAAAAACACGGAAAATCGGAAAAAGGTCCTAAGGAAGATAACTAATACCTCGCGAGAAAAAAAGGAAGAAAAAACACCACTACTCGGCCCCGACCCAAGTTGGGAACACTAGAGGCGAGCGTAGTTCCCACCAATTAGCTTTGTAATGTGTTATACAAACTAGCATCTAAGGTCATTGCCAATCGTTTGAAGAGAGTCTTGCCTGATATTATTTCAGAGGAGCAGTCAGCTTTTGTCCCTGGCCGTTTGATCTTTGACAATATTATTGCCGCATATGAATGTTTGCATTTTATGAAGAGAAACAAGTGTAAAAAGCATAGGCACTGTGCACTGAAGCTAGACATGATGAAAGCATATGACAAAGTAGAATGGAGTCATCTGCAAGTTACAAAGTTAAAACTGGGATGTCAACGTTATCATGGGTATGGTGACTTCAGTCTCTTTCTCAGTTCTTCTCAATGGACAGCAGTTACAAAAATTTACACCATCCCGGGGTATCCGTTAGGGAGATCCTATTTCACCGTACCTCTTTTTGCTAGCAGCAGAGGGCCTTTCGTGCGTTTTAAAATCCAGAGTTCAGTCATCTAGCCTTGGTGGCATACAGGTGGCCACATCGGCTCCGCCGGTGAACCATTTGTTGTTTACTGATGACAACATGCTTTTTTTAAAGCAAATACAGATGGGGCTGAAGAAGTTTCTCTTCTTTTGGAAACATATGCAAAAGCTTATGTTCAAAGATTAAATAAAGATAAATCATCAATCCTTTTCAGTAAAGGGTGTCCAGATGAGGTGAGAGTGGCTGTTAAGAACGTCGTGAATGTCCCAAATGAGCAGCTGAATGAAAAGTACTTGGGCATGCCTTCTGATGTAGGTACTTCAAAAAATGGGGCTTTCAAGTATTTGAAAGATAGTCTCTGGGCCAAAACACAAGGATGGATGGAGAAGATCCTATCAGCGGCATGGAAGGAGGTCTTTATAATGTCAGTAGCTCAAGCTATACCGGTTTACGCCATGTCTTGCTTCATACTCCCAAGAGGACTTTGCCAGCATTTGACATCCATGATCAAGGCATTCTGGTGGGGTCGTAAGAGGGGCCAACGGAAACCCTACCGGGTCTCGTGGGATACTATGAGCATGCCAAAATACATGGGGGGACTGGGCTTTCGAGACTTTGAAATTTTAAATCTTGCCCTTCTGGCTAGGCAAGCATGGAGAGTGATAGAGAACCCCGAGTCCTTAAGTGTGAGAATCCCGAAGGCAGAATTTCTTTCAGCCCAGCTCGCACACACCCGTCCCAAATCTGGTGGGCGGTGATGGAAGGCCGAGATTTTCTAAGGCAAGGCCTGATAAAACGTATTTGTAACGGAGAAAGCACAAATATTTGGCAAACTAATTGGCTACCGTGGAAAGAGAACATGCGGTCAATGGTCTCACTTGTCGGGGACCCACCGCGGATGGTAGCGGAGCTTATTGAACAGGGGAACGCATGCTAGAACAGGCCGTTGGTTGAGCAGGTTTTCCTTCCGTATGACGCTTCGGCTATACTTCAGATCCCTATTTGCAGATCGCGGGGATTCGAGAAGAATGGCGCTTTCTCTGTTAGATCGACCTACAATATGGTTGTGGCGACAAGAAGAGAAGGGAAGATTGGCTAGAAGAAAGGCCTGGCTCGTCTAATACAACAGAAAATGAAAAGTCGTGGGATACCTTGTGGAAGGTTGCAGTTCCGGCGAAAATCAGAAACTTTCTTTGGCGATTGTCACATAACTCCATTCGACCGAGGACGTGAGGAAGCACAAGAACATGTCCAACAATGATAAATGTTATGTGTGCGGTATGGAGGACTCGTGGAGGCACAGTTTGATTGAATGCAACATGGCTAGGTGTGTACGGGCGTTGGTGGATGATGGCCTGATGGAGCACATAAACTCTGCTGAACAGTTAAGGGTCTCTTTAATTCACACGATTCTTAGAACTCATGAGTAGGAAAAATGTAAGATCAGAGTGTCGTGCCCTCTCGAATCCTAAAAGAGCTACAAGAATTAGGATGAAGGAGTGTTTGATAGGCTGATATCATAGGAAAAGCAATGAAATTTTACGAAGAGGTTTGAGTGGATGGATATTTTCCTCTCAAACATATAATGCAAATGAATCCTACGGAAATTCTGAAGGATTATTTCAATCATGTGAATCAAACTAATAACACAAAAAGGTTCCTAAGGATTTAAATTCTCCATAAATTCCGCAAAATTCCTTTGAATCAAAGGATCCCAAAACTGTTTGATGCATGCTTTTGTCATTATTACTGTCAAGTCTACGGTCTGAAGGAGTACTGATCTAAAAAAGTCTTATATTTCTTACAGAGGGAGTACTTAACTAGTAGTACGTGAAGGATACAGCGTATAACATACAGGAATGGACACGTTGCATATACTGGTGTGCTATGTGCTGCTTAATTACACTTACGATTTCCTCGGGGAAACCGATGAATATCAGTTGTAGTCTCCGCGTCGCCCGGGCGCGGTCGGCAGCTTCTGCTCCTGGACGATGAGCCGCGCCGGGAGCGGCCGGCCGGTGCCAGAGCCTCCGCAGCTGCGGCACCGCTTGCGGCCGGACCCAGAGCACGTCCCGCAGCCGACGTCGCCGTCGGACCAACGGCTGCAGAGGCACTCCTCCCGGCCGGTGCCGCTGCAGGTGGAGCAACGGGGCCGCGCGTCCCACCTGGACGCCGCCGGCAGCCCGTCGCCCGTCGCCCGGTTCGCCATCGCCACGCCCGCCAGCATCCCGAGCCCCGCCGACGCAATCACGACGGGAGAAACCATCTTTGCCGAAAAACCAATCCAAGAATCTCCCGGAAACGGAGAAGCAACTACAGGGGAGGGGAGGAGGAACTGTACTTCTTGGCTTTGTGCTGGTAGGAGCGGAAGAAGAGATGTCGATGGGTGTGGACGAGAGGTTGTGGCAATCTTGTTTTTGTGGACGGGGTGCGTCGATTTGTAGGATTTTTTCGTGGGTTGTTTGGGATAGTTTCGCTTGGCAGTTTGGAGGGTAGCGGAGGCGGGGAAGGGAAGGCGTGCCCGCCTCGTCACCTTTGCTTGCCTGCTTGGTCTGCATCCGTCGGCTACTCTTCTATGCTTCGGCGTTTCGATTGCGGTTTCGTGTGCGCTGCAAGCTGCTTGGCGGCTTGCCGGTTCCTCCTTGTGTGTCCCTTTTCCTCTTCCATGCTACGAGACGAATTCGAAGCTACGCACAGGACTTGTCCTCTGCAACTGTTTTACTATCTGGATCATGTAAATAGGCGAAGATTTGTAGACGATTCTTTAGATTACTTGCAAGATTTCATTTACTTAGGGCATCTCTAACGGACTCCTCCCTTTCGCCCTATTTGCCTGGTCCGAAAATATCATCCAATGGGCTCCTCTGGATAGTCCAGACCTTCCGGTATCCCCAGTCCCGCCTCAAATTGAGGGAAGAAATAGGGTAGTTTGAACTGTCCGCCATGTCGGATCGAACAGTCCGGTCCCATGTAGAAAACTTATCGGAACCCCTTTCCCGTCCCACACTCCACCCCTTCTTCTTTGCTTCCTGTCTTCACTAGAGGACCTTGACTCCTTCGCCGCACCCATCTCGAACACTGCCCAGGTCTTGACAGACTTTCGTTGCTCCACCTTGCCGCCAAGACAAAATCGCCGGATCCCTACGCCGCCCAGATACCCTTCCCACTACAGATAACGTCCATGCCGGACACCGCACACACCAAGTGTTCGGTGAAATGCCATACAACGATGGGATGCAACTACAACATCAATGGGCATGACTACAAGATGGTGGCACTACTTTGTTGATGATGTCTATTCTCTGTGGGCGACGTTTGTCAACACCATCTTGTATCCAATAGGTAACAAAAATATCACTTTTCTAGGAAGCAAAAAAGTCTTAGGAAGGATGTGAAGAGATCATTTGAAGTACTCCAAACACATTTTGCAATTGTTCACGGACTTGCTAAATAGGGGGACCTCGAGACATTGTGGTAGGTGATGACTTGTTGTTTGATAATGCATAACATAATTGTGAAGGATGATGATGAGGGTGTTCGCAATCTTAATTTTGAATACAGGGGTGATCCTGTCGACCTCCCACAACAAGGCGCAACTCAGTTCATATTCAAAATCCTCTCCCCATCTCGGGCTAACATTGGACCATATGAGATCTCAGGCTTGTAAATGCGATGAATCGCTCTCTTGTGGATCAACATGACCTAGGCATGAATCACAACAATGAGTGTTGCTGCCTGAATGAGCAACTTCATCTACACGTCCTAGTGAAATCAATGTTGTGGTAAGTAACAACAAAACCGACCTTACACCTTACCTAACAACCTAGCATTGGAGGGTGGTTGTATGCTGCTTACTGCCATTGGAGATGACAACAACAGACCCATGTTGAAAACGAGATGGATGAGATGGAGACAAAGACGAAGGGCGGGTAGCTCACGGAGGGTAGGAGCACGACCTGGTGTTGGAGATCTAAGTCGCTGCCACTGCTGCTACCCGTACCGCACATCAAAGCCACCGCCGGTGCCGGTGCCATGAACTGAGGATCTATTTGTCCTCTTGCTAGAGGTTGGCGAGCAAAGGAGGGCAAGACTATAGATTTCGCGTCACCCATGCCTGCAAATTTTCGTCTCACACCATCTTCACTCCTGCACTCCCGCGTACGCTGCCCCCTCCCCCCTTGCGCTCGCCTCAGCCTGGCTCCACAAAATGACCAATTCAAGCATTCCTAGCGAGCCAGGCTCTGGAGTGATTTAAGTTCCATGCACGTGCGGCCCAATGACTAGTGTGAGCAATTAAACACTTTATTTTGCATCCACTAGGCCTGTATTTGGGGTGGGGTGTGTGTGCAGGCAACCAAACAGGCCCTATGTCACTCCATCACATGGTCATGAAGTAATTCCATGGGACCAACTAGCAACTCGGCAGAAGCCCATACACATGTTGTACAACAAATAAACAATACAAGGGTCTCTCTCTCCTTTCATTAATATACATAATTTTTTAGATGGACACATTAGTATTTTAGTTATGCATGTTATCTTACTTCTCTTCGTAACACACCTTTGATTGGAAATGTGCATGCATGTTTTAGTTATTAGTACAGTTGGTTTCACCGTCAGACAAGAAAGGTAAAAAACATCATAAGGCCCTGAACTGATAACGCTAATGTTACTACCAAAGTATTGGAGTTCCCTAAAAAAAATAAAAGTATCGGAGTACTATTTTTTTTCTACAATTCAGATTATTTGTAATGTCTCACGTTCTTGCTCTCGTATTTAGTCAGAAGATCATATATTAATTTGTTCTCACCTACTCCTTTTTCAAAGATAAGAGGGGGAAAATATTTATGTCCTTATTTGTACACGCTCTCACCTACATATAACTATTGTGACCTCCAATGGCTGGATAGGGTAAGATGAGAGCACATTGCAAACTTACATCTAGTTATAAAGTTAGATCCGACCAAGCATCTTCTGGTTTGCACTACTAGAGAAACCAAGGATTCCACATAGCCTAGTTTAGAATTAATGTTGGGAATTAGGGGCGTCGGAAAATATTCTCTTTGAATGAGCCCATGATTTGGGGAAGCACCTCCTCATCATGGAATCCATCATCAACTCGTCACGTAATTGGCTTAGCACCATTGAATTTTATGTGATACCTTTTTGGCATGTAACCATTCGGAGCTATCTACGTATTCCCTGGTTATCGGTGATGAGTGCCATCAATAACAATGATGATACTTTCTCTGCTCGTGAGTCGGAGCTCTTTTACATCACTCTATTGCTCCTCAACCCTAGATATTTGTACGAGGCCAATCCTACCAAGGGTAAATTGGTCATTCCATAGGGTGTATTAGACATTCCTTGTTATTCAAATACATCCACTACCCCGCGAGTGCCCCTAAACCATTTAGTAGCTTGCAATTGTTTGCCCCTGTGTCACATACATTCACTAGAGATGCCGACGCCAATATATGAGGCACCACCCGCCTTCACCAAAATTGATCACATCACGACCACCTCCAAATCAAGTGCATGCAAATATTCAAGAAGAATGCATGCATAGTGGCTTTACTTACATAGCAGAAGTAAAGGCATGCAACAATTTCTATTGTGAGACCAACAAATGCATTACCTGGAAGTGGCTCTGAAGAAAATGATCTCCAAGAATGATACAAATAGTAAGATGTGCATTTTCTAATATATTTACTTCATAAAAACTCAAGATGACACTGCCATAGCTTCAGTTGACAATCTGCACTCTTTATCGCTGCGTGAGCTTATAACTATTGTAGTTTTCCGAAGGAGAGGCATTGCTTAGCTTGTAGATATAGTAACATTGAAGCAATATTGCAACGAGAGAAGAAAAAAATGAAATCAAGAGGTCCAAATGGAGTTTTTGATTGCAGTGAATTGCATGTTAAGATGAAAGTTTCCATTTATTGTTTTCACAGTAAAAAATTCTTTCATAGTTTTCTCCAATATGCACGAACTGTGCATCCTTGTATAATGCAGAAATCCAGAGACGCAAAGATTTCTATAGTATTGAATATTTCAGAATGTATTATGCTATATGTTATCCGCGCATAAAATGTTATACGGTTCGGTTGGTATCATATTTTGTCATTTAGCCTAATCATATTGATCTGGTGTTCAAATAAATAAAGTTTATAGCGCATGGTATAAGATCATTTGGATGCTAGCACTAGTAGAAAACAGGGCTTTGGTCCAGGCCGGGCCAGCCCATTAGTCCCGGTTCAGTCACGAACCGGGACCAATGGGGGCAACGGTCCCGGTTCGTGAGGCCAGGGGGCCGGCCGGGCCTCGTGGGGCATTGGTCCCGGTTCGTCTGGACCCTTTAGTCCCGGTTCCAGACACGAACCGGGACCAATGTGCCTCGCTCCTGGCCCACAACCATTGGTCCCGGTTCGTGGCTGGAACCGGGACCAAAGGGGGTCCTTTAGTCCCGGTTCCAGCCACGAACCGGGACCAATGAGATGCCTATATATACCCCCTCGCCAGCGAGCAGAGCACTCCACACTGCTCTGTTTTTCTGGCCGGCGAGTGGAGAGCTTTGTGGTGCTCTAGCTCACCTCCTATGCACATGAGGTGTTCGATGAAATGCCCGAGCCATACTTAAGCTTTCTCCTCTGGAAGCTCCTTGTCCAAGCTCCATTTTCCTCAAGATTTGTCTAGGTTGGCGGTCCGTCCTGTCCCGTCCCCGTCCTCACCGCCGTCGATCGCCCGCGCCCATCTCAGCACCGGCACCACCGTGGTTAGCCTCTTCTTCTTATCTTCTTTCTAAAAGAAAAAATTTCTTACTTGTATGATTTAGATAGATACTTGTGTAACTTTCTTACTTTTATTATTGTTTGTTATTATATAGTGCGATGGTTTTGGTTATATGTTGTTCTAGATAGTTATTACTTGTATGATTTAATTAGATGCTCTAGAGAGTTATATGTTGTTCAATAATGAGAACTATATAACGCACGCAGATGAACCAGCACTGGATGTACGGTGACCGATGCACCTCCGAGTATATTAAGGGCCTGCATAATTTTCTCGAAGCGGCTGAGGCAAACAAGCAGAATGGTTTTATGCATTGTCCATGTACTGTCTGTGAGAATACGAAGGCTTTCTCCAACTCTAAAACCCTTCACTTCCACCTGCTTGAGAAGGGTTTTATGCCACGCTATAATGTTTGGACCAAGCACGGAGAAAGAGGGGTTATGATGGAAGACAACGAAGAAGAAGAGGATGATGACAACTACCCGCCCCCTGAATACGGTGATGCTGCAATGGGGGAAGCTGAAGATCAAGAGGAACCAGATGATGTGCCCGATGATGATCTTCGCCGGGTCATTGTTGATGCACAGAGAGAATGCGAAAGTGAAAGGGAGAAGTTGAAGTTCGATCGCATGTTAGAGGATCACAAAAAAGGGTTGTACCCAAATTGCGAAGATGACAACAGAAAGCTCGGTACCACACTGGAATTGCTGCAATGGAAGGCAGACAATGGTGTATCTGACAAGGGATTTAGTTCGCTACTTAAAATAATGAAGAAGAAGCTTCCAAAGGATAACGAATTGCCCGGCAGTACGTACGAAGCAAAGAAGGTTCTATGCCCTCTAGGATTGGAGGTGCAAAAGATACATGCATGCCCTAATGACTGCATCCTCTACCGCGGTGCGTACGAGGATTTGAACGCATGCCCGGTATGCGGTGCATTGCGGTATAAGATTAGAAGAGATGACCCTGGTGATGTTGAGGGCCAGAGCACCGGGAAGAGGGTTCCTGCCAAGGTGATGTGGTATGCTCCTATAATACCACGGTTGAAACGTCTGTTCAGAAACAAAAAGCATGCCGAGTTGATGCAATGGCACAAAAAAGACCGTAAGAAAGACGGGAAGTTGAGAGCACCCGCTGACGGGTCGCAGTGGAGAAAGATCGAGAGAAAGTGGAGCAACTTTACAGATGACCCAAGGAACGTATGGTTTGGTTTAAGTGCAGATGGCATTAATCCTTTTGGGGATCAGAGCAGCAAGCATAGCACATGGCCTGTGACTCTATGTATGTATAACCTTCCTCCTTGGTTGTGCATGAAGCGGAAGTTCATTATGATGCCAGTGCTCATCCAAGGCCCTAAGCAACCCGGCAATGACATTGATGTGTACCTAAGGCCATTAGTTGATGAACTTTTACAGCTATGGAATGGAAGAGGTGTACGTGTGTGGGATGAGAACGAACAGGAGGAATTTGACCTACATGCGTTGCTGTTTGTAACCATCAACGATTGGCCTGCTCTCAGTAACCTTTCAGGACAGACAAACAAGGGATACCACGCATGCACACACTGTTTAGATGACACCGACAGTATATATTTTTACAAATGCAGGAAGAATGTGTACCTGGGGCATCGTCGATTTCTTCCGACCAACCATCAATGTCGAAAGAAAGGAAAGCATTTCAAAGGTGAGGCAGATCACCGGAAGAAGCCTGCCCTCCGTACTGGTGATCACATACTTGATATGGTCAATGATTTACAAGTAATCTTTGGAAAGGGTCCTGGCGGACTATCTGTTCCGACTGACGATGCGGGACGCGCACCCATGTGGAAGAAGAAATCTATATTTTGGGACCTACCCTATTGGAAAGACCTAGAGGTCCGCTCTGCAATCGACGTGATGCACGTGACGAAGAATCTTTGCGTGAACCTGCTAGGCTTCTTGGGAGTGTATGGGAAGACAAAAGATACACGGGAGGAACAGCAACGTGTGCATGAAAAAGACGGCATGCATCCAAAGCAGTATGAAGGTCCTGCCAGCTACGCTCTTACCAAAGAAGAGAAGGAAATCTTCTTTGAATGCCTGCTCAGTATGAAGGTCCCGTCTGGCTTCTCGTCGAATATAAAGGGAATAATAAATATGGCAGAGAAAAAGTTCCAGAACCTAAAGTCTCATGACTGCCACGTGATTATGACACAACTGCTTCCGGTTGCATTGAGGGGGCTTCTACCGGAAAACGTTCGATTAGCCATTGTGAAGCTATGTGCATTCCTCAATGCAATCTCTCAGAAGGTGATCGATCCAGAAATCCTGCTAAGGTTAAGGAGTGATTTGGTGCAATGTCTTGTTAGTTTCGAGCTGGTGTTCCCACCGTCCTTCTTCAATATCATGACGCACGTCCTAGTTCATCTAGTCGACGAGATTGTCGTTCTGGGCCCTGTATTTCTACACAATATGTTCCCCTTTGAGAGGTTCATGGGAGTCTTAAAGAAATATGTTCGTAACCGCGCTAGGCCAGAAGGAAGCATCTCCATGGGCCATCAAACAGAGGATGTCATTGGGTTTTGTGTTGACTTCATTCCTGACCTTAAGAAGATTGGTCTCCCTCAATCGCGGTATGAGGGGAGACTGACTGGAAAAGGCGCGATAGGAGCGGACTCAATAATATGTAGGGACGGGCATTCTTGGTCTCAAGCACACTACACAGTTCTACAGAATTCTACCTTGGTGACCCCGTATGTCGATGAACACAAGAATATTCTGCGCTCCAAACACCCGGAGCAGTGTGACGACTGGATTACATATGAACACATCAGGACTTTTGGCAGTTGGTTGCAAACACGTCTCATGGGTGACAACACTGTTTCTGATGAGTTGTACTCGTTGGCCAGGGGACCATCTTCGACTGTATTGACTTACAAAGGGTACGAGATAAATGGGAATACATTTTACACGATCGCCCAAGATCAAAAGAGCACCAACCAAAACAGCGGTGTTCGCTTTGATGCAGCAACCAATAGGGGAAAGGATACATATTATGGTTACATAGTGGACATATGGGAACTTGACTATGGACATGATTTCAAGGTCCCTTTGTTTCAGTGCAAATGGGTCAATCTGTCAGGAGGCGGGGTACAGGAAGACCCACAGTACGGAATGACAACAGTGGATCTGAACAATCTTGGGTACACAGACGAACCATTCGTCCTAGCCAATGATGTGGCGCAAGTTTTCTATGTGAAGGACATGTCTACCAAACCAAGAAAAAGAAAAGATAAGGAAGCGAATACATCATACGATGAGCCAAAGCGCCACATAGTTCTTTCAGGAAAAAGAGACATCGTGGGATTGGAGGGCAAGACAGACATGTCCGAAGATTATGAAAAGTTTCATGAAATTCCTCCCTTCAAAGTCAAGGCTGACCCAAGCACCATGTTAAACGATGAAGATTATCCATGGTTACGGCGCAATAAGCAAAGGACACAAGCGAAGAAAAAGTGAAGACTTTCTCTCCACAACTATATCATTGCAGTTACATGTGAAGAAATGAAATGCCTTTTGTAACAGATGAGTTCATTTGTAGTGCTTTTCAATTTCAGGGTCATTTAGCTCAAAAAATCAGTAAATGCATGCAAAATACCAAATGAAGTCAGAAAGGGTTGAAAATTGATGATGTGGCTTTGAATGGTGCATTTTGAACACACAAAAGTCTGGAGTTCAAATAAGTTCAAAAAAATGAAATCCCTTTGTAACAGATGAGTTTTCGTCCGAAACCCTGATACTTCGAAAGAGATTGTCCATTTTGTACACGAAGTGCATCCAGTTTTTGCCATAACCCTCTCAACTTTTTAGCACATGCTATGTGGGTGAAATGATGATACCATGCCAAGTTTCAACCTTTTCAGAGTTCATTTGTAGTGCTTTTCAATTTCAGGGTCATTTAGCTCAAAAAAATCAGTAAATGCATGAAAAATACCAAATGAAGTTAGAAAGGGTTGAAAATTGATGATGTGGCTTTGAATGGTCCATTTTGAACACACAAAAAGTCTGGAGTTCAAATAAGTTCAAAAAAAATGAAATCCCTTTGTAACAGATGAGTTTTCGTCCGAAACCCTGATACTTCGAAAGAGATTGTCCATTTTGTACACGAAGTGCATCCAATTTTCGATAATTATATAAAATAATCAAAAATAATAGCAAAAAGAATGAACTAAAAATAATCAATTAAAATATTTTTGAAACTAAAATTATATAAAATTTATGCAACTAAAATTATCAAAGTATTTTTTGTTCAAAACATTAATAGCAAAAAGAATTTTCATAAATAATTTTTTTGTTAGAAACTTTAATAGCAAACTTTAATAGCACTAAGAGAAAGTTTATAATTTTTGTGACCTAACAGCAAAAAAGAAAAGAAATAAATAATGCAAAAAACAAAACAAAAAACTGCAAAAATATTAAAAAAAATGCCGCCTATTGGGCCACCACGGCGTGAATACGACTAGAAACCCAACCAGCGAGTTGGGCCAGGATTCAGGCCCGCAGAAGGCCCAGTAGGCCCACAGGCAGATACAGAGTGGTTAGGCCAGTAAGCCTGCTTTAGAGAGGAGCTCGAAGCCTCTGGCGCACCGCGCCTTATAAACAGGTGCGGCACTCTCTCAAGTAGCGAGGTGGGACTAAACTCCCACCACGCCGCTGTGCAAGGCCATTGGTCCCGGTTGGTGCCACCAACCGGGACCAAAGGTCTCTGCTTCCCGCCCTTTGGGCTGCTGAAAAGAGACCTTTGGTCCCGGTTGGTGGCACCAACCGGGACTAAAGGGGTGCATTAGTCCCGGTTGGTGCCACCAACCGGGACCAATGCTGTGTGTATATAAGCAGCACTTGTGAAAATTTTCATTTTCATCTCGCAGTTCCCCCCGACGACGCCGACCTCCTCGACGCTGCCAGGCTGCCCCGACGCCGTCGCTGGCCCCGTCGCCTCCCCGAGCCGCCGTCCTCATCCCCGTCGCAGCCGTCCTCGTCCCCGTCGCCTCCCCGAGTCGCCGTCCTCGTCCCCATCGCCGCCGTCCTCGTCCCCGTCGCCTCCCCGAGCCGCCGTCCTCGTCCCCGTCCCCGTCGCCTCCCCGAGCCGCCGTCCTCGTACCCGTCGCCGCCGTCCTCGTCCCCGTCGCCGCCGTCCCCGTCACCTCCCCGAGCCGCCGTCCTCGTCCCCGTCGCCGCCGTCCTCGTCCCCGTCGCCTCCCCGAGCCGCCGTCCTCGTCCCGTCGCCGCCGTCCTCGTCCCCGTCGCCGGCCTCCAGCCATCGCCGCCCCCCCCCCAGTGAGCCCCCCCTTTCCCATGGTGTGCCGCCCCGTCATCGTTTAGGGTTTTTTTTGCGGGCATGTATATGTGTATATGTTCATGTATATGTTTTTTTCATGTATATGTATATATGTTCATGTATATGTGTGTATATGTTCATGTAAAAAGTCTTCGTTGTTTTTCATATGTACGAAAATGTAGAGTGAAAACGAAAACAAACATATAAGAAAAAACAAAGGAAAAAATGAAGAAGGAAAAGAAAACCGCCCGGCCCGGCCACCACCGCATTTTCATAAAGTTTTTCCACCGAGTCCACGTCACACCGAGCACCCGCGGCGAAGCAAGTCTTTTTTTGAAGGTAGTTTTTTTGTTAAATGAAAATGTTGGCATCGGCTCTATCATCACGTTGGCATCGGCTCTATCTATCAACAAGGCCACGGGAGCACCCCGGCCCCCTATCATCACGTTGGCATCGGCTCCCCGATAACATTTTTTTTCTAAGTTACTAAGGTAAAATGTTCACCCCCCTCTCGATATACCGGGCGACCAACTCTCGAGGCCACCCAAACCCTAGAAAAAAAGCGTTGTCGACATACCCCCTCCCCGATAACATTTTTTTCTAAGTTACTAAGGTAAAATGTTCACCCCCCTCTCGATATACCGGGCGGCCAACTCTCGAGGCCACACAAACCCTAGAAAAAAAGCGTTGTCGATATACCCCCTCCCCGATAACATTTTTTTTCTAAGTTACTAAGGTAAAATGTTCACCCCCCTCTCGATATACCGGGCGACCAACTCTCGAGGCTACCCAAACCCTAGAAAAAAGCGTTGTCGATATACCCCCTCCTCAGACATTGCGAGCTTATGACGAAATGCCGGAACCTCACTTTCAAGGCGGCTGTCGGCTCTGTTGCACCTCCTCAACCCAACGGAACTTTTCACTGCCGTCCGATTCCACATGACTATGCTGTTGTGATGGTGGATGAAGTAATGGAGGGATTTGAGGAGCTCGAGCTTGACCACTCTACAGGTGAAGGGGAGAATCGGCTGGTTCATGCTCTGAGGAGTACATGTCTATGGCAGAAGGAGTACATCAAGCTTCCAAACTGGACGCCTCCGCCTCCTCCTCCTCCTCCGGCGAGTCAGGGCACTCCGCCTCCTCCTCCTCCTCCTCCTCCGGCGAGTGATCAGGGCACTCTGCCTCCTTCTCCGGCTCCTCCGACGCGTGAGGGCACTCCGCCTCCTCCTTCGCCTACTCCGGCGCGTCGGAGCAGTCCGCCTCCTCCTCAGCCTCGTCGGCAATGGCGGAAGACAAACGCCGCCGCTCCGGCTCCTCCGGCGCGTCAGATTTCTCCGCCTCGTCAGCAACGACGGAAGAGAGACGCCGCCGCTCCGGCGGCTAGCAGTACAAGCAGAGGCGGGAGCCAATTCAGATACGGTCCATCTCTCAAGCCTCTGGAAAAGTTACCATATGAGAGGACCGAGCAGGAAAACGAGGACATATGTCGTGTCCAACTGAGGGACCATTTTGCAAAGAAAACTCCACCTCCGAAGGAGAAGGTAGATCCGGTGAAAGTGAAGTGCACTATCAATGCCCTGAAGCGACCACCACCGCCTCCGCCGGATTCCAACTATGACCGCATAATTACCAAGACACATGCTAAAGCGCAGCAGTCGGGAAGTACTTCCAGTGCTGCAAGAGCAAAAAAACGAAGAAGTGGGAAAACAATTCCCCAGCTCGGCGAACAGGAGAAGCAATCGTGCCCCCCGCTCAAGGTGTCTAGCGATATCGCTAATCATCTGGTGCTACTGCCCGGTACCACTCTTGATGATTACCTGCCCGATGATGTACAGTTTGAAACGGCTGAGGTAGTAGACGTCTTTAGATACGAGCACGGGAAGCCTCTCGTCAAACCTGATCATCCTCATCTAACAACGATGATGCAAAAATTGCATGACTGGTACATGGAAACCTGCAGGAAGTCTGGGAAAGACAGTTTGTTAGTCGGAATTAAAAAAGAGCATGACTTCCCTGGAGTCGACCTGCTGCCTGTTGAATTTGTGGAGTTATTTCAATTATACAATCAAAAGGCCCTCGACAAACAACTCATGACTTGCTACTGTCTGTAAGTATTACTTCTATAATTAAGTCTCTAGCTCAGCTCGTTCATTGCATGTATATATAATTATCCTCACTATATTATGCAGATTGAAGATGGTCGAATGCCAAAAAATAGGAATCTTCGACGTTGGGTTCATTAGCCCAAATACCGTAAATGAATGGTCGGTACGAAAGGCGGCTGAAGATACCGAGAACAACTTACTACAAACGTTCCTTACACATCAAAACAAAAGGGAAATACTCTTTCCTTACAACTTCAAGTGAGTGTTACTGTCTTCTGCACATTCGGTTCCGCTTACTCGTGGTTAAGTAATGTAATTGATGAGTTATGCGTGCGCAGCTTCCACTATATTCTGCTATCCATTAACCTTGACAGGGCATTAGTAACTGTCTTAGACTCACTCCGTAAAGATCCCAAGTATTATGCGGACATGACTGCAATGCTCCAGAAGTAAGTTCAATCAATACCAACTTTCGTTCATTTCCTGATATCAAGTAATCATTTTCTTTGCCTGCCAGGGTTTGGAAAACGTTCACCGCTAAGGTTCCGGGTCTGAAGAAGGAGCTGCGATTTACACACCCCAAAGTAAGTAGTACTAGCTAGTTCCGCGCATCTCTCATTGATTCTAGTTTCATCAATACCATTATCATGCTTGCTTATCAGTTTGATTGAACTCTATTCTCGTAAAGTGCTTGTTGCAGGCACCCAACACTCATTTATGTGGATACTACGTATGCGAGTTCATTCGCTACTATACCTCTGAACGGGCCTCCTCTGAGAAACAATTTGAAGTACGTAAACAATATTCACAATTTTATTTTATATATTACCATCAATTGTGTTGAGTTTCATTCATATATATGTATTGACCCCTTCTTTAAATTAGATCTGGCAGATGCGGGATGAACTCCTACCACATGATCGCATACGAGCAATTCAAGAGGAATTGGCGGGATTCTTTCTTGACCACGTCATACCTGAACAAGGAGAATACCATGTGAAATTGAAATTGTTGTAAGGGATGTTATATATTGTACATATGTAGCAGCGTCGGATAGATATACGAAAACTTGTTGTTCGACCAAGCACGAAGAAAGAGATGTCACTTCTCTCTCTATATGTTCATGACGATCTTGTGTAATTAATGGTTTCCTTTATTTGCTTACTAGCTAGCGGCGAGTTCTCTCTATATGTGTAGTAGCTAGCGTCTACCAAGCACGGAAAAAGAGAGGTCACTTCTCTCTATTAGCTCGCTAACACAATATGAAACCCCTAAATTAACCCTCCAAAACCCCAAAACCCCCCTTCCAAAAAAACAAAACCCCCAGCGACTACGAGCTGCTGACGCGTGGCCGCCTTTTGGTCCCGGTTGGTGTTACCAACCGGGACCAAAGATGGAGCCTTTAGTCCCGGTTGGTAACACCAACCGGGACTAAAGGTCCTCCCTCCCCCGCCCCAGGCAGCGCCACGTGGTGGGCCTTTGGTCCCGGTTCGTAAGCAAACCGGGACTAAAGGTTTTGGGTATTAGTCCCGACCCTTTAGTCCCGGTTCCAGAACCGGGACTAAAGGCCCTTACGAACCAGGACAAATGGCCCTTTTTCTACTAGTGTAGAACTGTACAATGTATGTGAAATGTGTATGAAATTGTGCAATGTATGTGAAAGATGTATGAATTCCGCAATGTGTATGAAATCTATATTGTGAAATGTATCTTGTGGTGTCCATGTTTGACTCAAGATACTTGTTCGGAATTTCGCACACTATCCTTGTGTGAATGGTCTCACATCTAGTTGGACCCTGACTTGGCTCATGATATACGGAATACCTCTCGTTCTACTACAAATATCACTTTAACTTCAGTTGGCTCTTCTGATCACCTTTAGCAGTGTATCTCTATTCTTCATTGTGGTAAATCATGTATTAGCAAAAGAATTGTAAAGAGAACTTGCGTTGTCTTGTGTACGTTTATGGTTTCTAGTTAAACAAGTATGTCAACATAAATGTTGATTTAATTATAAAAAGTGTTCGTGTATTTTTAATTAAATGTTGATGTAATTGGAAACATGTTCACGCAATTTAAAAGATCATATAACTAAGAAAAATATTCACATATTGAAATAATGCTCGTGTAATTTTTAAAAGTATTCACCCATTTAAAAAAGTGTTTATGTATTTTTAAAAATTAATACGATATATATATATATATATATATATATATATAAGAGGTCACATTTTTTAATAAATTTTCACATAATTTAGATTTTTTTATCTATTTCCAAGAAATGTTTACATGTTTAAATTTTTTTCATACAATTATTTTGAAAAATGACATGTTTTTAAAAAGTTCATGTAAATTTTAAAATTATTCACATATTTAATGTTCATGTGATATTTGAAAATGCTCACACATTTTTTAAAATCTTACAAAGGTCTCAAACATTTATAAAAAATCATGCAATTTCTAAAAAAATTAAAATAAAGGAGAAAATAAACCAAAAATGAAGAAGGAAATGATAAAAAAAGAAATTGAATAAGTTTAAACAGGAAAAATAGACTAAACACATGGGAAATCGAGTAAATTTGGTCTATAGAAAACCAGAGACAACTTTTTTAAAGATCATGTGGTCACTTTATTGTTCTATAACTAGGAGTACAATAGAGGGATCCCAATGTTGAAGAAGCCACAAGAATTGACTATTTTCGAGGGATAAAGCACTACAATATTGTGAGTAAGAACCCGAGACAACTAATACCTCCGGAAAAAAGGAAGAAAAAAAGATCGCTACTGGGCCACAGCCCAAGTCGGGAACACTAGAGGTCAACATGACATATGATTTGCAATAAGCTAGTTATAGCCTTTGCGCGAAAACATCGTGGTCTTGGTAAGTAATGCAAGCACACTCATTTGATTCAAAGGAATTCTATAGGATTTTTGTAGGATTTGGACCTTTAAGATTGTTTTCCTATGCTGGGAATCCTTAGGAACTTTTCCTTAGGATTCATTTGTGCTCCATTTTGAAGGGATTTTCCATCCACTCAAATCTCTTAGTAGCATTCTGTGAGAGCCTGGCTTAATAGGAATGATAGACTACTCATATCAACAAGGAATTCCTTCTTTTCCGGGAGCCCATTCGAAAAGAACTCCAAAGTTAAGCATGCTTGGCTTGGAGTAATTCTAGGATGGGTGACCGACCGGGAAGTTGGTCCCGGGTGCGCACGAGTGAGGACAAAGTGCGCATGAAAGACTAGTGTTGGTCTGTGGGGCCAGTCTAGATCCCGCCAGGCGTAACGGCCGGGAACCGATGGCTGTGGCCGGGGCGTTACAATTGGTATCAGAGCCGACCCTCGCGGTTACACGGGCATGCGCAGGCCAGGTGCACGGGCATGTGGCGCATGGCGCGTGTGGCCCGTTGTGGCACACGGCATGGCACATGTGCCGGACTGGACGCGCATACGTGTGCCAAGAGGGAACGTTCCTGATGGGCCGACGAGGACGTCGGTTCCTTTGAGTGGGGGTGTATATGAGAAACTGGCTTAATAGGAATGATAGACTACTCATATCAACAAGGAATTCCTTCTTTTCCGGGAGCCCATTCGAAAAGAACTCCAAAGTTAAGCGTGCTTGGCTTGGAATAATTCTAGGATGGGTGACCGACCGGGAAGTTGGTCCCGGGTGCGCACGAGTGAGAACAAAGTGCGCGGGAAAGACTAGTGTTGGTCTGTGGGGCCAGTCTAGATCCCACCAGGCGTAACCGCCGGGAACCGGTGGCTGTGGCCGGGGCGTTACACAATCTTTGTTTTCTCTATGCTATCAAACACTCTTCAGTCCAAATTCCTATAGCTTTCTAATCCTAGGATATAATAAGACATGTCACTATTCGTGCGTCTTTTCTATTTCTGTGTTTTGAGAATCCACTATCAATCACTTCACTACCCCACACAACTCGCATCTTATACATGTTTTGATGCTTCTTCGGATGTATATCTTGCATAGAGCTAATCACACGACACACATTATTTCAGCTTAGCGTCATGCACTTTATGGCCATATGAAACATCACTCAAGAATGGAGCTACACGATAGTAATCGTGATGATCACACTTTTTTTAGACAAAGATGATCACACTTATGGACATGGAGGAGCAATAGGCGGTAGCTCTAGCCCATTCGTGGTTTTAATAAGGGGGGATGGGGCGGGGGGGGGGGGGGATTCATTATCAATGATATGTATGCATATTGCCACCTTGGATTGATGATATGCTCGAAAAATATGCCATACAAGGTCGAAACCGAGTTTGACCAAGGACTACTACCATTACGCAAAGCTACCTAGTATTGGTAGTTTAGAATAACATCGCACCAAATATTAGATGAAAGCTATACGTGATAAATTGAAATACGGAAAACATGTTTTCTCAATAGAAAATGGCACATGGATCAATAATCATCCTCAATTGCCAAATTAATGTATAAATTAGAGTTGCACATGGCATGCACATGATTTGGAATAAAATGCAATTTCTATAACAAGTGGAAAACATTTAATATCATAATGTTCTTCAATACTTTGACTACTTCTCACAAAATAAATTTCCTTGACCGGTTAAGGGTCTATTTTTTTGCGAAAAGGACACAAATTTATTATAAAAGCTCACCAGAAGTACAAGGCACCCAATACAAAATAGAAACTACTTCGAGGTCCCTGGACCACCAAATGGCCACTATCGACTACAGAACAAGTTGTCGACATGCCATTGTTGCCGTTCCGCTACTGGAGTTGGCCCGACCTTGTCGACGGTAGCCGGGAAGTCTCCGTGCATGTACCCCGTAGGACTAGCACCCTAGAGTCGTAGGTTGTCATCACTGAACCATTGAATGTTATGTGAATTGTAGAAGGGTTAGGTATTCGTAAACAAGGTTGTTTAATATATGTACGTTGAAAAGCAAGGGGATAAATTGAACGAAATGAAGAGCAACCCAGAATCCTATTAATCTGCAATGTCTAATATTAGATCTCGCCATCGTCCATGTATGACAGGAAACCCTAACCTCGCCGTCCCAAGAAGACGACAAAAATCTATGTCGGAACTCCGTCGACTTCGTCTCGACGGACGAAGTTGAGAAGGATCAGAGCCCAAAAGATCAGCTCAAAGATGAAGCACTGCCATCTGCCCGAGTGTCGCCCTTGCGAGGACTAAAACCCTCTAACCCAAATTACTAGCTGGAGCCAAGGCCTTGGGATTCCCCCTGGCAGCGGTTGCCGGAGCAACAGGTAAGGGAGGCGAATCCACGGGCTACCTCAGGAGTTACGAGTGATCGATCGATATAGTTAAGGTTCTCTTTGATGCACAAGATTCTTAAAATGCGGGAATAAAAAATTGTATGACCAAGTGTTATGTCCTCTTGAATTCTGTAAAACTAAAACTACATGAATTTGGATGATGGAGTGCTTGATAGCATCGGGAAAACGTTGGAATTCTTAATAAAGGATTGAGCGGATGGAAATTTTCCGCCAGAATAGAATGGAAATGGATCCAAAGGAAAAATTCCAAAGAATTGCAATCATGTGAATCAAACTGCCAACGCAGGAAAGATCCCTAAGAATTTAAATCCTCTAAAATTGCTATAAAATTCCTTTGAATCAAAGGAGCTCTAAAAATGTTTTATGCATAACTAGTAGGTCTTGATGGAGGCACGTATCACATCCACAGGAGTGAACATGCTGCATATACACTCGTGCGTCGTTATGTTCTGCCTAATTACACAACTGATTTCCTCTGGGAAACCGACGAATATCAGTTGTAGTCTCCGCGTCGCCCGGGCGCTGTCGGCAGCTTCTGCTGCTGGACGATGAGTCGCGCTGGGAGCGGCCGGCCGGTGCCAGAGCCTCCGCAGCTGCGGCACCGCTTGCGGCCGGAGCCGGAGCACGTCCCGCAGCCGACGTCGCCGTCGGACCAACGGCTGCAGAGGCACTCCTCCCGGCCGGTGCCGCTACACGTGGAGCAACGGGGCCGCGCGTCCCATCTGGACGCCGCCGGCAGCCCGTCCCCGGTCGTCCGGTTCGCCATCGCCACGCCCGCCAGCATCCCGAGCCCCGCCGACGCGATCACGATCGGCGAAACCATCTTCGCAGCAGAACCAATCCAAGAACCTCCCTTCTTTTCTTGCTGCGCAGATTGCTGGCTAGCTACCGGAGATGGATAAGGAACAGCAGGGGAGGGGGAAGAGGAGGAGGAGTTGAACTCGTTGGCTTCCTTCTCGCCGTATACACTTGCCTGCTGCTGGTAGGAGGGGAAGAGAAGATTTCGATGGGTTGTTGCCTGTGGACGATGGTGCGTCGATTGATTTATAGGATTTTTTCTAGTGGTGGGTGCTGGGCTCGTTTGGTTCGGCAGTTTGGAGGGTTGCGGAGGCGCGGAAGGGGAGGCGTGCCCGCCTCGTTACCTTTGCTTGCCTGCTTGGCCTGCGTCCGTCGCCTGCTCTGCTACGATGCTTCGGCGATTCTGTTGCGGTTTCGTGTGTGCATACTGCAAGCCGCTTGGCTGCTTGCTGGCTGCTGCACGTGGATTTACGTGTTCCTTTGCCTTTTCCACGCTACGGACGAATTCCCAGCTAGGCACAGCATTTGTCCTCTGCATTCTTATGAATTCCGTTAACGATTCCTTGCATTGCAAGATATTTGGTATGCAACTATGCATACGTCGCGGACAGGATGGAAGCGCGTGTGATATGCGCATGTCTCAACCGTCGACCAAAAGCTCACTAAAAGCCAAACTATAGCACGAGCGCCACGTCGTCACTGCATCCTAAATTCCCCAGTATCTTTCTGGCTGTCATGTATACAGTGAGCCACTCGCAAAACAAAAATATACAGTGAGCTATAATAGGGTCATTGCCGACTGGGTTCCTCCCAGCTTAATTAATTTGCTTACAAGTCAAATAATTGCGGCCGCTATATTTTGAAAAACTGTATAATACCTCACATGTTAATGTGGGAATTTATAGTAATATACAATTATCATTTATCAAAACAAAAGTTAAATATGTACTGGAATAATATTATTCACATTCTCTCTCTATATATATATACATAGAGGTTGGATGCATGTCATGCTGGCTCGTGACCTTCAACTTTGATGAAGTGATTTGCTGGAAAATAAAATAAAATAAATGATGATGTGGAATGCTTGCATGTGTTTGATGATGTCGAGACTTGTGTAATAAAAAGTAGAATGTGTATGACTTGCATATGTTAGAAAAATAGGTAGTGTGTTGCGATTATTTAAGAGCAGAGGATATCGTACCTAGTTGCTCGACATTCATATTATTGTCGGATCACATTTGAAGCACACCTACTACGCATTCAAAGACGGGATAAAAACAAACAACGGCCCTCCTGTGTTCCAATCACTTTTTTCTCGGATATATAACCATGTTCACCTTGTAAGCTTGATATATAGTTAGATACAACGACTGCATGCTTATATTTAGATAGTCACACCCAAGACACAAGCACACATTTTGTATGATTGCACCGCCAAAGAAATGTGAACTTTATAAAGTATGATTGTCTGTACTAAATCTTGCAAATGAGCGGTATCCGGAAATGCCCTCTGGACTAGTTGGGTAGCATAGTAATCCTTCATTTTGTGCGGCAGAAATCTGGTTTCGCCTAGTATTATTTGTGGTATCATGCACATTATGGTTTTATCAAGAGTGAAGTGTGTCATATCGAGGAAGACCTTGGGTTTTACTGGACAACACCATCAGGTCCTAGGCTGCCAAGCATTCTAAAGTCATCTATGATACTGAAATCTGAGCCTTGTTCCTCCTATACCAACTCGCTTCTCTTTTTTTTTTTTTGGGAAATGTGACATATTTACTGGTGCCCCTGACCTAGCTCATGATACACAGAAGATCTCCGTCTCTTATGTAGTTACATATGGCACTTTAAATTCATTAAAAATGTGGAGGGTTTGTATGTGCTTGATGATATGAAGAGCTATGTAAGGAGAGATTAGTTAGGAAAGTTATGTAAGGAGGTCGTAGGTAACCCATAGGTGTAGCAATTTTGCAGGGTTTGTCCTCTGCACTCTTATGAACTCCGTTTACGATTACTTGCAAGATTTTTGATGTACTTCGCCGTGGATAGGATGGAAGCGTGTTTGATGTGTGCATCTCTCCCTGTAACAACCTTCGACCCAAAGGTCACTAAAAACCAAACTATAGCACACGCCACCTCATCCGAAATCCCGCAAGTGCTATCTTTTTCGATGTCATGTATACATAGCCCCACCTTGATTAGTTTGCTTACAAGTTAAACAACAGCGTACCGCTATATTTGATACTAGATGATACCCTACACGTTGGTGGGGGAATTTATAGCAATATATGGGCATTAATACCCTCCACATTCTCTTTCTATATATAAACGTCAACTGCATGTCATAGTGGCTCGCCACCTTCAAACTTCAGTGAAATGATTTGCTAGAAGAAACTAAAAATAAAAACTGATAATGTGGAGGACTTGCATGTCCTTGATGATGTCCAAACTTTAAAAAATAGAGACATGGAGGGCTTGCAATTTCCTGATGATATGGAGAGTTTGCATGTGTTAAAAAATAGGTAGTTGGTTGCCACAATTTAAGAATAGAGAATATCCAGCCTAGTTGCTCAACATTCCCATTATTGTGAGATCACATTTGAAGCACATTTAGAAACAAACACCGACCCTCCTGTGATACAATCACTTTTCTCGGATATATAACTATGTTCACCTTCGTGAGCTTGATATATAGTTAGATGCAAAGAGAGCATGGTGCAACCCACATGTATATATTTTGATAAGCACACCCAAGACACAAGCAAGCATGTCCTATGGTTGCACGGCCAAAGAAATGAGAACTTTCTAAATTATGTTTGTTTGAACTAAATCTTGCAAATTAGAGGAAATGCCCGGCCTCTCTCGACTAGTTGTGCAGCACAGTCACGTCCTTTATTTTTTATGACATAAATCAACTATCTCCTAGAATCTTGTGTATAATGTGTGTTATGTTTTACTAAGAGTGAAGTGTGTCAAAACAAGAAGGCCATGGGTCTTACTAGCCACCACCAATCGGTGATCAGCGGTGAGTGTTTGAGCCTCAATTTTATACTAATGGAATTAAATTTTGATCCATTGGGCCTAGTTCCTCATAGAACAACTCATTTCTCCTTTTCCTTTTGCTTGCCTGCTTGGCTTGCGCCCGTCGCCTACTCTGCTACGATGCTTCGGCGATTCTGTTGAGGTTTCGTGTGTGCATACTACAAGCCGCTTGGCTGCTTGCTGGCTACTGCACGTGGATTTATATCTTCCTTTTCCTTGTCCACGCTACGAGATGAACTTGCAGCTAGGAACAAGATTTGTCCTACGCATTCTTATGAATTCTGTTAACGATTACTTGCAAGATATTTGGTATACTTACATCGCGGACAGGATGGAAGCGCGGATGATGTGCACATGTCTCAACCGTCGACCAAAAGCTCACTAAAAGCCAAACTATAGCATGAACACCACGTCGCCGTCGCATCCTAAATTCCCCGAGTGCTAACATTTTCGCTGCCATATATACATTTTTTGAGCTATAATAGGTTCATTGCCGACTGGGTTCCTCCCCACCTTAATTAATTTGCCTACAAGTGAAACAATCACAGTCGCTATATTATATTTTGAGGAACCGGCAGAAGCACTGCCATTTCATTTACACGAAGAGAGATGGTTTATGTATAAAGGTGCTAAGTTTTTAAGGGAACTTGGTGGATTTGGCTTTTGGACGCACCAACGTCACGGAGGATATTGGGTAATAGCCACTATATTTTGATACTAGATGTTCTCTCCCACGACACCACACAGTAGGTAGATCCACGCAGCCCTGCGTGCTTCGGCGAGTTCCTTTACCTACCAGCAGCCTCCGGAGGTGCCTGTCCCCGGCCTCACCTTGCTCTCTGGTTATTTTTGGACAGGGGCATGGGTTTGGCGTTGGGAACGACACCAGTAAGACCTGGATCATAGGCGAGTTCTGTGCCGTTCTTGAGATCTGCCGATAGATTCTCAGTGTGGTGACTGGGCAGTCTCGGATCAAGAGATCGTCGGGCTGAGGAAGATTGTACTCGGCTGGAACGGGAAGTGGTGAGGGCGATGAGAGCGGTGACGGATGTGTGACGCAACTTGGCTCTGAGGGCCATGTCGAGCACCAATCAAGAGGAGAGAGCGAGACTGTTCTCACTAGGCCAGGAGATGCCGGTGGATTTGATTCTATCGTGGGATGCGAAAGAGGCAGAGTCAACATCATGGGTGCAGAGAAGAAGGCGGGGATTGTTCCGAGTGATTCCTGATTAGAAGTCGTCGTCATTGATTTTGATGGTGCCCGTGACGGAGCAAAAGGCCAAGCTCGTTCAGATCTGGCGGTTTCTAATGTGGAGTTGATTTCATCCAGGGCAGGTGTTTGCAGACACCGATCCACCTCTGATGTTGTAGATGCACTGGGATTCAGCGTTAACGTTAGGCGTGCAGTGGATGCGTCGTGCCTGAAGGTGGGTGTTGCCTTCAATTATTCGTTGTTGGTGCTTGAGGATTTGGGAGGATTCCATTTCACAATTGAGCGGCGCTAGCGGAGAAGAGGATGTTGACGAGGGTCAACCTAAGTCAGGGGCCCCGCATGGTAAGGGCTCTAGTTGTCAGTGGGCATGTGGAGGAGGTAGGGGTGGATTTCTTTGGACTGTGGGAATCTTGCGCTCTACCTACTCCCCAAACACCTGAGAGAGAGAGAGAGAGAGAGAGAGAGAGAGAGAGAGAGAGAGAGAGAGAGAGAGAGAGAGAGAGAGAGAGAGAGAGAGAGGACGGAGATGCTAGTTTGGATGTGTCGTGATCTCCTTGTTGTGAGAAGATTTTGGGTTAGTGATTGTTTTTCGACCGTTGATTGGGACTGCGAGCTTGTATCTCGGTTGATTTCAGTTGTAGTAGCTCCTTTTAGGCCAATGGAGAGCCACCTAGATTCTATGAGATTCTAGTTGTTTGGGAGATGGCTGAGTGAAATTATGGTAGGGGCAGAGGGAGGGGAGGCAATAGACCGCCGCAAAATCCCCCTCCCCATTTTGAGTACCCATAGGGCCCACCGCCGTTCGAGTATTCTCTATAGCAGAATGGATACCCAGGGGTTCCGCCATAGTGGGGGTACCTAGGCCATTTCCCCCAATTCCCACCCCTCTAGTGTTTCCTCCAAATAATCAATGGATTGCTCTGCTCAACAACATCATCCGGTGCTGAATCAGCAAGGTGTGCAAGGGTAGTATCAGGGTGCAGTAGAATAAGGATAAGGGGAAGAAGACCTCTGCTAAACGTGCTAGTTAATACTGGTGGATCTAGCAAGGCTGATTGGGGTGAGGAGTTTACTGGATATGCTCAAGTAGTTTGCTTCAATTATGACGATCCTGGTCACGAGAAATCTCAGTGCTAGAAGAACAAGCTATGCTTCATATGTAAGTCAGGTGCTTATTGTGTAGAAGATTGCCTAGTGAGAAAAAGGCCACATCAACTATTTGGTAGTGCTGCTTTTGAATTAGGTTTTTACCATATTGAGTTGAAGGACATGGGACAGAATGCTATAGGCTCCTTTAAGAATTGTGGTGTTGTTTACATCGAGTCTCGTGAGATTTCAAAATAAGATTTATACAAGGAATTTTCTGTGATTTACAAGACCAGTTGGCCCTGGCAAGTTAGAGTCATAAACCTCTAGACCTTCCTGGTCAGGCTTCCACATATTCAGGTAGAGAATGTGGCTGGTTACCCTTGTTTTGGCTTGTCTATGCAAGATGTCACTGTGCTCTATGGAAATAGGAGCTAGAAAATCTTGAGGAGATGCCTGTGATCTGGATACAACTTAGGAAATTGTTACCCAATTATGTGAGTGGTCAGCTTTGGATCAAGTGGTGTCTGCTTTTGGTTTGCTGATTGATGTGTACTGGCAAGGTATGTTTCAAAATTATTTGAAGTGGTTAGGCTAAAGATTAGATGCAGAGATGCTAGCAAATTCCCCAATGAAAGGCTCTTTGAGTTTGGGGGTAAAATGACTCTGATCCGGATTGCTATTGAAATACCAGTAGTGGATACTGCTGGCGGTACACTTGAATTATATGATGAGGGTGGTAGAGATGGCAATCAACAAAATCTTGGTAGAGAGATGGATACTGACAGTAGAGATAACACTTCTTCTGGTAGAGCCAGGGATGGCACCAATACGTCTTTCATGTTTTTAATTATGCAACTACAATGAATGGAGAGGTGTTTGAGATGAGTGATGTTATGCCTATTGAAGATCATGTTAGAGAAGCTACTAGGTTCTTATTGTCTGAACTTAATCAGGTGGAGAGAAACCCAGAGTAGGTCATTGAGCTAGTAAACCATGTGGAGCTGGAGGATGGTGTAGGAAAAAGAGGAGAGGAGTGTCAAGATGCTGTGTTGGAGTTACCTAGAGATATTATGCCAGTCTTTGGGAGCTTGGATGTTAGTGACAAGGCACAGTGGCCTGAAATAACTAACGAAAATTTGCAGGATAAGAAGACTAAGAAACATAAGAACTGATGTCCTATTTAGACTGTTAGGATAAGTGCAAGGGTTACTGGTTTGGATAATGTCTTGGAGAAATCATAATTACTCAAGATGTAGAACAATCTAGAGGTTCCCAAACCAATCAGAAGTATAATTGATAAAAAACATGTAAGTGTATTACATGTTTATGAAGTAGTTAGTATTACTAGTTTTGTTGGTTTGATATTAAAGAACCTTTAGTGGATATAAATCCCAGTGCTAGTTGTTCTAATTTGTATTCAACATAGCTGGTGGTTGGTGTTGATAGTGATGCTTTTGAGTTTGTACCATGGACTCCTACAAGGAGACATAGATGGGGCAAGCACCCTGAAAATAGGGTTCAATGATTTATGTGTTTTGGAATGCAAGGGGGATTACTGTCCCTAGTAGGAAAAATGTAAGGATGACATGATTGTCCCTCTGAATCCTGCTTATGTTGGGTTTCAGGAAACTAAGAGCACTTGTTTTACTACTTCCTTCCTTAAGGATCTTTTAGGTAATAGAAACTTTGAGTGGAATTACCTTCCTGCTAATGGCATTTTAGCTACGATGGATCCAGACATTTTCAGTGTTGTTAGTTGGGATATAGGTAATTTTTATATTGGTGTTGTGGTTAGGGATAAGGTTTCTAATGTAACTTCTAGGATCGCTACTGTTTAGGGCTCTGCTTCTGATGAGGGAAACCAAGATTTCATTTCTGAGTTGCATCAGTTGTTTTTGAATTGGGATGGCCCTACAATTATTGGGGGGTGATTTCAATATAGTTAGGAAATAAGAGGACAAGAACAATGGTAACGTTGATTTTAAGTGGGTTGATGTTTAATACTTGGATTTATTTTTGGTCTCTGATGGAGATTAATATGCCTGACACATTAATAACCGAGAAGATTTGATCATGTCTAGGAATGACAGAACTTTCTGTTATACTAGTTTTGACTCTTTATTTCCTCTAGCTAGTGTTGAAGTCCTCCCTATAATAGGCAGTGATCACATACGTGTTATTTGGGATTCCGGCACTGGATAGGTTCCAAAAAAGATAGGTTTCAAATATGAGAAATGGTGGAACACTAGAGTAGACTTTAAAGATATTGTATTAAAGCTTGGAGCAGTAGGTGTAACAGTTCCAATGTACTAGATATCTGGCAACATAAAGTTAAATATTTTAGGAAGCTTGCTAAGGGGTGGAGTGTTAACATTGATTCTTTTCTTAGGAAACATAAGAATAGCTTGATGGGGAAGTATGATATGTTGGATATCATCTATGAGAGTGATAAGCTCTCTAATAGTGGTAGAAATAGTATGAATGATATACTAGTAGAGTTGATTTGGAAGGCTAGGGAGATTAAGGCTAGACAAATATCTAGGGACAGAGACATCATGGAAGGGATAGGAATACTGCCTTCTTTCATGTTGTAGCTAATCAGAGAAGGAAAAAGTTAAATAATGTCTTAGATGGGCCAAATGGACATGTTTTTTATAATCAGGGGATGAAGAAAATAGTTGATGATTATTATAAAGAGTTGTTTAAATTTGAATCTAGACCTAACATTTCTCTTAAGGAAGACTTTTAAATCCTAATGAGAAAGTTTCTCCTGAGGAAAAATAGTTCTCTAGAATCTAGATTCTCAGTACAGGAAATTAAGGAAGCAGTATTTGGTTCTTATGTTGATGGTGCACCAGGGCCCGATGGCCTTCCTTTTGTCTTTTATCAAAAAAATTGGGATATAGTTTAGGATGATCTAATTGCAATGTTCAATGTTTGGTTTGAGGGTGATTTAGATATCTTTAGATTGAACATTGTCATGATTACTATGATTCAAAAAGAGAATGATACTAGACATATGAAGTAATTTAGACCTATTAGCTACTTTAATTTTTTTACTAAAGATCTTACGAATAGATTAGCTAGGATTATTGGTAGCCTTGTTACTGAGCACCAATCTGCATCTGTTAAAGGCATTTTTTTAGAGTGTAGTAACTGCCCATGAGATTGTCCATGTTGTTCAATTTACTAAGATAAAGGGTCTAGTTTTTAAAATTGATTATGAAAAAGATTATGATAAGGTGAACTTGGATTTAGATCCCGAGTCTTAGAGGTTTTAGCAGTAATTGGATTGATTGTATTAGGAAAAATTAAACAAAATGGTTCTACAAGGATTAAAGTAAATGGTGACGAAAGTGGCTTTTTGCTACTCCCTCTGTTCCTTTGATTAAGGCATATTTTTTCTCCATTTTTTCACATTGATTAAGGTGCAGGGTGCGATTCATAGTTCAATCTTCCCAAACTGCCCCTCCTTTCATGCCCCTCCTCCTCTATTCTAGCATAGGAACTAACTGCAACCTCTTCATTTTCCCATCGTGGGTTGTGCATGACCATAATTAGCAATAGAGGAATCTACGTTGACTGGTTGCATGCATGGTAGGTTGTGAGGGCTACCATGCGCATGGCCTGCCAACAGGAAACGAGGAGGCACTTGCAAATAGGAAATGAGAAGGCAATCTGTTCCTAATATGATTTTTATGGGTATGATGGCAAACAAACTTCGTTTTTGGACTTTCCATGGGGGACGTTAGCGAAAATTTATGCCCTAAGCATCGGAACAGAGTGAGTACTAGTCGAGGGCTTAGACAAGGGGGTCCTTTGTCCCCTTTACTTTTTAATTTAGCAGTATATGTGTTTGCTACAATGTTGTTTAAAGGAAGTCACGCTGGGCTAGTTAGAGGGTTGTGCCCTGGTTTAATTCCTGGGGGTGTCATATGTTTGCAATATGAAGATGACACCCTCTTATTTTTAGAGAAAGATGAGAAAGTTGCCTTACATCTTGAATGAATTCTCACATGTTTTGAGATGCTGTCAGCCATGAGTATAATGCTACTTGTAGCTTGCGTTGGTATTTTCCCCGAAGAGGAAGGGATGATGCAGCACAGTAGAGATAAGTATTTCCCTCAGTTATGAAACCAAGGTTATCGAACCAGTAGGAGAATCACGCAACACCTCGTTAGCAGCACCTGCACACAAACAACAAATCCTTGCACCCAACGCAAACGAGGGGTTGTCAATCCCTCGACGGTCAATTGCAAGATTAAATTGTATGTGATAGATAGATAGATTGAAATAACAATACAAAATAAAATAAATAAAAGAAAATGGCAGCAATATTTTTAGGGTTTTAGTAATATGATTTAGATAGACCCGGGGGGCATAGTTTTCGCTAGAGGCTTCTCTCGAGAAAATAGCATACGGTGGGTAGACAAATTACTGTTCGGCAATTGATAGAAAAGCAAATAATCATGACGATATCCAAGGCAATGATCATGTATATAGGCACCACGTCCGAGACAAGTAGACCGACTCCTGCCTGCATCTACTACTATTACTCCACACATCGACCGCTATCCAGCATTCATCTAGTGTATTAAGTCCATGAAGAACGGAGTAACGCCTTAAGAACGATGACATGATGTAGACAAGATAAACTCACGTATGAATAAACCCCATATTTTTACCCTTAATAGCAACGATACATACATGTCATGTCCCTTTCTGTCACTGGGATTGAGCACCGCAAGATCGAACCCATTACAAAGCACCTCTTCCCATGGCAAGATAAATCAACTCAGTTGGCCAAACCAAATCAATAGATCGGAGAAGAAATACGAGGCTATAATAATCATGCATAAAAGAGTGCAGCAAAGACTGAAATAATATTCATGGATAATCTGATCGTAAACTCACAATTCATCGGATCCCAACAAACACACCGCAAAAAGTGATTACATCGGATAGAACTCCAAGAACATCGAGGAGAACATTGTATTGAAGATCAAAAAGAGAGAAGAAGCCATCTAGATACTAACTATGGACCCGAAGGTCTGCGTTAAACTACTCACGCATCATCAAAAGGGCAGCAAGGTTGATGTAGAGCCCCTCCGTGATCGATTCCCCCTCCGGCGGAGTACCGGAGAAGGCCTCCAGATGGGATCTCTCGAGAACAGAAACTTGCGGCGGCGGAAAAAGTATTTCGTGGACTCCCCTGAGGGTTTCTGAGTTTTCCTGAATTTATAGTGGTGGAATTAGGTCAAACGGAGCTGAGGTGGGCCCACGAGGCACCAGGGCGCGCCTGCCCCCCCAAGCACGCCCTGGTGGCTCGTGGCCACCTCCTCTGGCGTCTGGTCTTCTCCCAAAGCTTCTAGTGTTTATCTTGTCCAGAAAAAAATCTCCAAAAAGTTTCGTGGCATTTGGACTTTGTTTGATATTGATTTTCTGTAAAACAAAAACAGGACAGAAAACAGCAACTGGCACTGGGCACTAAGTTAATAGGTTAGTCTCCAAAAATGATATATAATTGCTGTAAATGTATATAAAAACATCCAAGATTGATAATATAACAGCATGGAACAATCAAAAATTATAGATACATTGGAGACGTATCAGCATCCGCAAGCTTAATTCCTGCTCGTCCTCGAGTAGGTAAATGATAAAAATAGAATTTTTGATGTGGAATGCTGCCTATCATATTCATCACATATTATTTTCTTTTATGGCATGGACATTGGACTTGAATGATTCAAAGCAATAGTCTATAATTTGACATGAAGATATAAATACTCAAGCATGCTAACAAGCAACCATGTCTTTCAAAATATCAACGCTAAAGAAAGTTATCCCTAGCCCATTATGCTCAATCATTGATCCATTCATGAAACACACTCAAATATTAGCTACATCCAATGCACAAGTATGACAATCGTTCTCTCTAGTTGGTGCTTTTGTAAGAGAAGATGGAGACCCAAATAAAATAAAAATTGCATAAAAGTAAAGAGATAGGCCCTTCACAGAGGGAAGCAGAGATTTGTCAAATGTGCCAGAGCTCAAAGCTGAAATTAGAGAGATAAAAATATTTTGAGAGGCATGCTTTTCTTGTCAACGAACACGACCGAGAATTCCCAATATTTTCCATGCTAGACACATCATAGGCGGTTCCCAAACAGAAAGTAAAGTTTATTTCCTTTCCACCATTCTTTCACGATCCATGGCTAGCCGTATCCACGGGTGCCCTCCAAACCAACACTTTCCAAGGAATTTTGTTGTTATTAATTTTTGATTTCATTGTGGGACTGGGCATCCCTATTACCAGCCACTCTCTCGTGCAATGACAAGTGAATAAACACTCATCGTGAGAATAACACACCTAGCATGGAAAATAATGGCCACCCCCTGCCGCTTCATGAGCGGTATGGGCACACAAAACGAAAAAATTATTTTGAAAATTAGAGTTGGCACACGCAAATTTACTTGGAACGGCATTGAAATACCGCATATAGGTAGGTATAGTGGACTCATTTGGCACAACTTGGGTTTAAGGGTTTTGGATGCACAAGCAGTATTTCCGCTTAGTACAAATGAAGGCTAGCAAATAGATTGAGAAGCAACCAACCAAAAAACGAAAACGGTCATAAACATGCATTGAACATAACTAACACCGAATAATGCACCATAAGTAGGATATAATTCCGTTGCATAACTATTGACTTAATGTGCATGCATAGGGAATCACAAACCTTAACACTAATATTCTTACTAAATCACAATTACTCACTAACATGACTCACATATTTCCATATCGCAAAACTATTGCAAGGAATCACACTTATCATATCCAATGATCTATATGAAAGTTTTTATTATATCCCTCTTGAATATTCATCACTTTGGGACCAAAGTCATATCTTGTGCAAATTACCGTTACTATTATCAACTCTCAAAAAGATTTAAGTGAAGCATGAGAGTGCAAATATTTCTTCAAAATTTCAATCTTATCAATTCTCAAAATAATATAAGTGAAGCATGAGAATTCATTTCTTCAAAATTTTAATCAACTCTCAAAATAATATAAGTGAAGCATGAGGGTTTATTTCTTCAAAATATAGCCACCACCGTGCTCAAAAAGATTTAAGTGAAGCACTAGAGCAACTGCCTAGCTCAAAAAATTTAAGTGAAGCACATAGAGTATTCTAACAAATGATGATAACGTGTGGCTCTCTCAAGATAGGTGTGTTCAGCAAAGATGATTGTGACAAACTAAAAAGCAAATAAATCAAAGATTCATATAATACAAGACGCTCCAAGCAAAACACATATCATGTGACGAATAAAAATATAGCTCCAAGTAAAATTACCGATGGTTGGTAGAAGAAAGAGGGGATGCCTTTCGGGGCATCCCCAAGCTTAGACGCTTGAGTCTTCCTAGAATATTACCTTGGGGTGCCTCGGGTATCCCCAATATTAGGCTCTTGCTACTCCTTATTCCTTCATCCATCGTGATCTCACCCAAAACTTGAAAACTTCAATCACACAAAACTCAACAAAACCTTCGTGAGATCCGTTAGCATAACAAAATAAATCACTACTCTAAGTACTGTTGCAAACCCATTCATATTTTATTTTTTCATTATACCTACTTTACTCTAACTTCACCATGGCTTATACCCCCCGATACAATCCATAGATTCATCAAAACAAGCAAGTAGTGCATCAAAAACAGAATCTGTCAAAAACAGAATAGTCTGTAGCAATCTATTTAAAATCCATACTTATGAACTCCAAAAATTCTGAAACTTTAGGACAACGTGGGAAATTCATATACCAATACTTTGTAAAAATTTCAGATTTTTCTGACACTCCAGTACAGAAACAAAATTCGGGCACTGGACGCAAAACTTTCTGTTTTCCAAACAGCATCAATTATACTATCTTCCAAATCATCCTAAAGGCTTTAGTTGGCACAAACACTAATTAAAAACACAAAAACACAATCATACCAGTAAAATAATTGTGAAAACACACAATAACAGAAAAATTTATTTTATTCACTGGGTTGCCTCCCAACAAGCGCTATTGTTTTATGCCCCTAGCTAGGCATAATGCATAGTTTCAAGTATTGTCATCTTTCTTCTTCTTATCCAAAGGTGCACTTTTATCAAGGGGGTTTTCAAAGGTAATATGAAATATATCATCCATAGAAATTTTAGCATTATCAAGTTGTCCATCTTTAAATCCCTCTTGATTACCGGCTACAATCCAAGAGTATTGTCTATTGACGCTATTGAAAACTTGTTGGATTATATTCAAAGGAGGAACTTCCCTTTTAATATTCTCATCAAAGATGTGGTCATTGCGGAACAAATATCTCAGCAAGTAATCATTATTATAAAGGATCTTGTCTATTACCGGTTTTTCACGGTTCATACCATAGAAATCAAAGATCTCCCTAGCTTCTCGCACTATATGATCAAATTCATTCATGAGAACAAGGGTAGCTTTTTTCTTAGCTCTAGGATCTTTTATAACCGGTAACTCATAAAACAATCTTTGCAAAGTAGGATGGGTGCGAATAAATCTTCTTTCAAGTTTAAGAACAAGTGCAGAAATAGCATCGGCATAATTATTAGTTTCTTTAAGGATAGGTGCATCATCAAAAGCCAAGGTCCCAATTGTAGGAGATATGCCCTAGAGGCAATAATAAATGTTATTGTTTATCTCCATGTTCATGATTATGTTTATATTCCGTGCTATAACTGCTATGGTTCTCGAGTCTGCAATAACCACGAGGCTCGAAGGAAGACTCATATGCACGTGTGGAATAATAAACGGTAAAATGTATTCCTAGTCTATCCTCTAAGACTAGCTCAAGTGTTGCATGATGGTTCTGTTTTCCTGATCATGGGCATGACTATGCCGGGAACTTTGAGGGCACAATGTTAGGAGAACACTTGTGTTGAATCGACCCGATTGATGTTATGCTATGAGATTCATTCGTCACAAGTTAATGGTTAATAACATAGAGAAAGTTAATGTTTGCATAATTCCTTAGACCATGCGAGTATCGAGTTTCTTCATGCTTGATTCATGAACTTTGGGGTTTGTTAAACGTCATCCATAACTGGGTGGCTAGTACGGTGGCTTACGGGTTCATGGGAAAGTATGTCAAGTAACTTGATAGCTCAAGATTGGGATTTGCTCCTCCGACTATGGAGAGATATCTCTGGGCCCTCTCGGTGTTACGGTATCCATCATCGTCTGGCCAGACACATTGTGATTTGATCACGGGGATGCCGGAACACAGAAACGAGAAAAGAGAACAAAACCGGTAACGAGGTAACTGGCATTGTGGACAAGTGTTGATCCACGGGGATGCCGATGATTCTCACCTCGGGTATTTGTAACATATCGCAAAGCAACAGGAATAGCACACGGCAACTGGAGGTTCACTCGAATAATCATTCGTGTGGGTATAGGGGTCAATATGGGTGTCCACGGCTCCGATGTTGATCATTGATCGGAAAGTGTTCCGGGTCATGTCTATACTTCACCGAACCTATAGGGTCACACGCTTAAGGGTCATCTATCTGCTGAATACTAGACAGGGAGTCTGAGAGAAAGTCACCGGAAAAGTTTCGGACGCAACGGAAACGTTCCGGAGAGGACACCGGAATAGTTCCGGTAAAACTGAAAAGTTGTTTCAGGGTATACCATTAAGTCAAATTGGTTTCGGCACACGCCTGGAAATGTTCTGGTAACTTCTGGGATTTTTCCTGGACAAAAACCGGAAATGTTCCGGAGCTGCCGGAACCGATTTGGTTGCTTTTCGCAGATGAAAATCACTAATCCGAAATTGTTTCAGAACGCGTCCAAAATCATTTGTGTGGGTACTGGAATTATTCTAAGACCCACATAAATATTTTTGGATTTAACGGTCGTGGAAAATGTTTCCGTGAATAGTGAAAGTGCTTTTTGGTTACTTTATGGAAAGCCATCTTTTAGGGCTTTTTGGAAAGGCTTCTAGAAGGACTTGGGGGCTAAGAAACCCCCCTTGGGGGGCCCCCAAGAGGGTTGGCCGGCCACATGAGGGGCTCCTCCATGGGGCCCCACTTGCTCCATTACTTCCCTTTTATGCCCTTGTGGAAGTCTTCTTTCATGGGCATTTTGGGTTTTTTGGAAGTGCCCATCCTACCCCTTGGTTTTCCTATAAATAGAGGTGGAGAGGTGCTCTCCACACTCATCCCTTGTTCTCATACACATGCCATGCTCGCATGGCTCTCTCTCTCTCCCTCCCACGAAAAGAGTTTCGTAGAGCCGAAAGGCTGTCTGGGTTCCGGTGGGAACTAGTTCTGGACGGCGAAGCCCTGCCGGATAGATGACACCGTATGTGTGCAACTCTATAGAGAGATCGTAGTTTTGGTCTTAGTTCGAGAGTGCCTCCCGAAGGGCTGTCAAAGTGACCGTCCGAGTTTCGAGGGTCCTCCCGAAGGGCTGTCCGAGTGACCGTCCGAGTTTCGAAGGTCCTCCCTGAGGGCTGTCCGTGACACCGTCCGAGGGACTGTCTGACCGCCTCCCGGAGGGCTGTCCGAGGGGCAGATGAGGGAGTACATTCTCGCGGTTGGGAGGTTGTAAATCCTAGCTGCGGGGATCTGAACCGCCGATCGTCATCGACTCTACTTCCGCTGCGCTACGAGTCAGTAACGAAAAAGATCAAACCTTGTATGCAGTCTCCATAGTGGTCCTGGGCTGGTGCGTATGTCGGAATTTTTTTGTTTTCTGCTGCGTTCCCCTACAGTGGCATCATTAGCCGTGCTATGCGTAGATGCAGGTTACGATCTAGAATACATAGAGATGTATGGGTGTTGCACAATATAATTTGTAGTAGATGAGTTCTACTGCTGATAATTATTTGTGCGGGTAGCAGATGAAATCTGTTACCCGATGTTCTTGTTGCTTCCCTGGAATTTGCATATTTCTGATCTTGATAAGAGCATGGTGAATTTTCAAAGTTCTGGCAATCCGCGATCCTGATTGATCAACGAAGTGCTAACAGTTCATTGGATTCCACCATTGTTATAGAGAAAGATGAAATTTCGCAGACAAAAGGGCAATGCAGATATGATCTGCACGGGGGTCATGCGTATGACGAAGTTCAGTATGGGGCTCGAGATTTTATTATCTCGTGTTTCATACACCCCGTAAAGTTAATCTAGCAACTTGAATAATCATACTTGATGATGGACGTTGGTAGATGCGGTTTGTTCGAAACCTTAGAAGCCACATAAAATGAAATTTTGCATAAACCGATTAGAGACGTATAACTTGGTTTTTCAGGATGGTTTGCATGTGCATATGATGTGGTATAGCAGTGCTCATATTAATTTGATTTTGTATGAGATGACTATACAATGTAAATTAACATGACCTGCGTGTCATGATTCGGCATGATGGCTGGAGCCATATGATTGTCACTTTAAAGACCTGCGTGTCAACCTTAAGTAATGCACTTATTTTATTAGCTATAGAGATAGCAATATTATCTGGTGCATCGACAAGGTGGTGGCAAACTTCGCGAAGGTGAACACCGACGCGAATGCCTAAGACGAAGAAATACAAGACTTTTCCGTCAGAAAGGGCTATACCATATCATGCTATTATGAATTTCCTGAGATGTTTATCCCTTATGACGCACCCTTCTTGATTGCGCGGTAGTCGCTTTTTATTAGGGTGATCTCTCACAAAAATATCAAGTAGTTAGTGTTCTCCCAAGTGTAGCACCGTCTGAAATTCGTATCTTTTCGGGGTGCGCCATGTACACATGAGCATGAACGAATCGAGAGGAATGAGGTGGGTGAGGTCAGACCTCGCAGCAAGATCACTTGGTTGTCTTTGACGTTCAGGCAGGAGAGTCCTGAGCTCGGAACACGCCCATCGAAAGATGAACAAAAATCACATAGAGATGTGATCGGCAAGTTGGCCTACCGATTGAAATTCGCGTCATTAGTGATGAACCCGTCAATGGCGTTGAATTGAAATACGGATCTTGTATCACTCGCAATCAATTTTGAGAGATATTGATTTGAGTGGGAGCGCACTATAGAATTAACTTGTTTAATTCTCGGTGCAATTAATTATGAACACTTGTCTAAATGAAATTTGCACAATAGTTATAGAATAATGGCTCGCGTTTCCACCTTCCCCTTAAAATTGAATAAGCTGTTAAATATCTGGTTAAAACTTTACGGTTGGTAACGTAATGTGAGGATTGTCCTCAAAAGTGCCGAGAAGGATTTTGTCCTATCGCATGCTTTTGGTATTCTCCCGCTAATGCTATGGATAATGAGACTGTCGTCCTTCGATCCAAAAACTAGAATTCTGTTACGGCCAAGTGCAATATGTTTGCTTCCATGAGACCTGAACTTCAAAAGTTTGGGATAGCTATGTGATATCCATGGAACTGAAAATCATTTTTAGACACAAACAAAGGCTAAAAGATATGTGATATCCAAAGCAATGTTTGTTTTGCAAACTATTAGTAAAAGTGTTTACTATGCATTTGACTAATACAAGAGGGATCCAGAAGAACGCCTATCATATGATGAAGGTGAATAAAACAACAACTTAAAGAGAAAGGAAATGTCCAAAGGGTGTTAGTGTGACTTACACACCTAGGAAGTCCGGGGCTAACGCCACTCTTAAGTTCAGTGCTTCTTCTGAGAGTAGGAGAAATACTGAAAGTTAAACTGTTAGAAGTATAAAGGCAAAAAGGAAAGAAGACTGGAATATCCAGCTCATGTATGAATGTCATACAAGCTATTGATGTATAGAAGGCTGGTCAAAGAAATAGTTCTTGGGAATTATGATTAAACATGTTAATCACTGATTCTTGGGTATTGTGAGTTGATCACAGAGATACCCACTCAATTGCTTTCCGTTGCAATTCGATGCAAGAACTACTACGGCCTAAAAGACTGGCCGGAGTGAGGTTCAGATACGCGCTGGGAACATAGTAAATGTTACTATACATTCCATCGGTGTATTACCCATATATTTACTTTCATAATTCATTTTAGAGTTTTTACACACTCTAGCCCATTGCATAAGGTATCTTGCAAGAAGGTTGTTCATAAGAGAACTTTTGATGTTCGATGTTATGAATAACTTAAGGGCCATACTTTCATTATGAATGAGATGTATGTTATGAATATTGATAATAATACATTACCTCTGTATTTACTTTCATAATTCATTTTAGAGTTTTTACACACTCTAGCCCATTGCATAAAATTTGCTGCAAAAGGGTTGTTCATAAAAGAACAATTGTTGTTCAGTGTTATGAATAACATAAGGGCCATGCTTCCATCGTGGATGGGATGTATGTTATGAATATTGATTGTAATATGATACATCCATAACACTGACGCTAAATGTCGCAAGACTAAAAGAATACCACATATGTGTGGCACTGCATTTGGTCACATTGGAGAAACCCGCATGGAGAAATTCCATTATGATGGATTTTGAAGTCATTTGATTATGAATCATCTGACACTTGCAACTTTCCTCTGAAAAGTGAAGTGACTGAAATACCGTTCACAGGCCATAAGGAACGAGCAACGAACTTATTGGTAATCATACATTTTGATGTATGTAGTCCGATAAATGTTGTTACTAGCAGTGGATTTATCTATCTTCAGAAATGACTCAAGTAGATATAATGGATATTTAATTGATGAGACGTAAGTATGGATCTTTTTGAAATCATTCATAAGGTTTTCAAAATGAAGTAGAAATTATTGTAACAAGAAAATTATGTTTCTGCAATTTGATTGCGGAAAGGAATATTTTGAGTTACAAGTTTAGCGAATGTCTGATGAGTTGTGAAAAGAGTTTCATAACTTACACCTCCCGGAACTCCACTGTGAGTGGTACGTCCGTGATGATGTATTCAAACCATTTATGACATGGTAAGATCAAAGATGACATAAATCAATTTGCCATTATCCCTTTTAAAGTAATGCTTTAGAGACTGTGGCTTTTACACTGAAAAGAGCGCCATCAGGTCTGTTGAAATGACGCCATGGTATGGTACGCCCAACCATGCTTTGTCTTTTCTTAACATTTGGAATATTGGGCTTGTGTAAAATATTTACAAACCTATTCCAAATCAGACAAGTACTACTTTGTAGGTTATCCCAAGTAATTGGAAATTCCTCCACCACTATACCGAGGCAAAAAGGTTTGCCACCAAGAACGGTATGCTTTTAAAGAGAATGGTTCTTGCAAAAAGGTGAGTGGGAGAACAGTGCAACTCGACGAGATAACAGTATCTTCATCATCAGATCAAAGGAAAGAAACCTTGGAAGTAATTCCAGAGTTTCCTACTGCGACTGATACGGAAGCCTCTACATGAGATGTATGGACTTCGGTCGAACTTGCAACTGAACTACGAGGCAAAACTCGTGCAAACCTCTCAGGTGCGCAAGCGAGATATTGTTGTTAGACAACAGTATACCTACGATACACAAGGAAGCAATGATGGGCCCTGACTCCGGAATTGGCTGAATGCCAATACAATCCGAGATAGTTTCCATATAAATGATTCAAGATCATATGTTGATAAACCCTTCGGAAGACTTAGAGTCTAACGAACATTAATGGAACTATAAACTGATGTGGATAAAATGTTTTATCCATAAAGCTCGACTTTTTGCAATAACAAGTTCAAGGAGTTGACTACGATGAGGTTGTCTCACCGTAGCGATGCTTAAAGTCAGATCGGGTTAAACTAGCAATTAATACATATTTCAATCTTGAGATATGATACATGGATGCCAAAAGGATTTCCATGTGATGGAAATGCAACCTAGGACTTGCATGTGGTACAGTCCAAGGTATTTTGTCAATCCAGAGGATGCTAGTAGGTATGCAAACTTCAGAGTTCCAGCAATGGACAAAAGAGAGCAAAATGGAGTTGGAATCTTTGTTTTTGATGAAATAGTCAAAAGAGTTTGTTTTCATCAATGGATAACGAAGATGCTTGTGGTTTCAAGAAAGTAAGTGGGAGCAAAATAATATTTCTAAAAACTTTGTGTGCTTGACACATTGTTGATTGGAAATAATATAAATTTCTTGACACGAATTAGGACTTCATTGAAAATAGTTTTCGATGAAGTGCTTGGGCTAAATAGCCTTGACATTAGGCATATTTATCTACGAGATAGAATTGCCTAATAGGCTAAGCCAAAAATACATATTGACAAGATGCTAAAACAGTTTAGCATTAAAACGCCAAGGAGTGATTCTTGCCGAAGTCACATGGAAAGGGTTTTTGCAAGACTCGGTGTCCCAAAACACTGATGAGCGAAATACATGATGGAAATTCCACACACTTTCGTGTTTGGATTAATCATGTATTCCATGGTATGTAAAACAACCAGATATGTCCAGTACTCCCAAGGAGTTGCGAGTATAGATACCAAGGTGATCAAAGTACTGATCATGGGACAACAGTGAAAAATGTCATTGAGTACTGGAGTAGCACTGATGACATGTTTTCTCGCAAGCAGAGATTATGAAGTGCTCGTTGTAAGTAATTGCATCGATACAGTCTTCATCAATACTCCATGCGATTTTTGATTTAAGTTAAGGGTTTTGTGTAATACACGATATGGTGGCACGGTGTTTGGAAATCGTTCCAAACAGCTTACTGTGGCGAATTCTATAACAAAGGCTAAGTATGTTGCCGCTTTCAAAGCAACATAGAAGATGTTGAATCATATAGTTCATTCATGAACTTAGTATGGTTCCAAGATGGCTTTGGTCAATGGGACACTATTGCAGATAGTTGCTCCATAGCTCAGTCTGAGGAATCAAGGTTTGACCTGTGATTCACATATATACAAAGCCAAGTCCACACAAAATATGAATTTTTTGAAAGCGTGAAAATGCGAGGATATGCAAAGATACACACGGAGCTGAAGTTGTCAGATCTGTTGGACATCAAGCTATACCACAAGCGAAGCATTTTTACACCGGTATGCCATAGGTGTAAAGTGCATTAGCATTGACTAGATTATTGACTCTAGTGCAAGTGGGAGTCTGTAGGAGATATGCCCTAGAGGCAATAATAAATGTTATTGTTTATCTCCATGTTCATGATTATGTTTATATTCCGTGCTATAACTGCTATGGTTCTCGAGTCTGCAATAACCACGAGGCTCGAAGGAAGACTCATATGCACGTGTGGAATAATAAACGGTAAAATGTATTCCTAGTCTGGCCTCTAAGACTAGGTCAAGTGTTGCATGATGGTTCTGTTTTCCTGATCATGGGCATGACTATGCCGGGAACTTTGAGGGCACAATGTTAGGAGAACACTTGTGTTGAATCGACCCGATTGATGTTATGCTATGAGATTCATTCGTCACAAGTTAATGGTTAATAACACAGAGAAAGTTAACATTTGCATAATTCCTTAGACCATGCGAGTATCGAGTTTCTTCATGCTTGATTCATGAACTTTGGGGTTTGTTAAACGTCATCCGTAACTGGGTGGCTATTACGGCGGCTTACGGGTTCATGGGAAAGTATGTCAAGTAACTTGATAGCTCAAGATTGGGATTTGCTCCTCCGATGATGGAGAGATATCTCTGAGCCCTCTCGGTGTTATGGTATCCATCATCGTCTGGCCAGACACATTGTGATTTGATCACGGGGATGCCGGAACACAGAAACGAGAAAAGAGAACAAAACCGGTAACGAGGTAACTGGCATTGTGGACAAGTGTTGATCCATGGGGATGCCGATGATTCTCACCTCGGGTATTTGTAACATATCACGAAGAAACAGGAATAGCACACGGCAACTGGAGGTTCACTCGAATAATCATTCGTGTGGGTATAGGGGTCAATATGGGTGTCCACGGCTCCGATGTTGATCATTGATCGGAAAGTGTTCCGGGTCATGTCTATACTTCACCGAACCTATAGGGTCACACACTTAAGGGTCATCTATCTGCTGAATACTAGACAGGGAGTCTGAGAGAAAATCACCGGAAAAGTTTCGGACGCAACGGAAACGTTCCGGAGAGGACACCGGAATAGTTCCGGTAAAACTGCAAAGTTGTTTCAGGGTATACCATTAAGTCAAATTGGTTTCGGCACACGCCTGGAAATTCTTGGAGGGTCCCAGAATTGTTCTGGTAACTTCTGGGATTTTTCCGGGACAAAAACCGGAAATGTTCCGGAGCTGCCGGAACCGATTTGGTTGCTTTTCGCAGATGGAAATCACTAATCTAAAATTGTTTCGAAACGCATCCAAAATCATTTGTGTGGGTACTGGAATTATTCTAAGACCCACAGAAATATTTTTGGATTTAACGGTCGCGGAAAAATGTTTCTGTGAATGGTGAAAGTGCTTTTTGGTTACTTTATGGAAAGCCACCTTTTAGGGCTTTTTGCAAAGGCTTCTAGAAGGACTTGGGGGCTAAGAAACCCCCCTTGGGGGGGGGGCCAAGAGGGTTGGCCGGCCACATGAGGGGCTCCTCCATGGGGCCCCACTTGCTCCATTACTTCCCTTTTATGCCCTTGTGGAAGTCTTCTTTTATGGGCATTTTGGGTTTTTTTGAAAGTGCCCATCCTACCCCTTGGTTTTCCTATAAATAGAGGTGGAGAGGTGCTCTCCACACTCATCCCTTTCTCTCATACACATGCCATGCTCGTCTGGCTCTCTCTCTCTCCCTCCCACGAAAAGAGTTTCGTAGAGCCGAAAGGCTGTCTGGGTTCCGGTGGGAACTAGTTCTGGACGGCGAAGCCCTGCCGGATAGATGACACCGTATGTGTGCAACTCTGTAGAGAGATCGTAGTTTCGGTCTTAGTTCGAGAGTGCCTCCCGAAGGGCTGTCAAAGTGACCGTTCGAGTTTCGAGGGTCCTCCCGAAGGCTGTCCGAGTGACCGTCCAAGTTTCGAAGGTCCTCCCGGAGGGCTGTCCGTGACACCATCCGAGGGACTGTCTGACCGCCTCCCGGAGCGCTGTCTGAGGGGCAGACGAGAGAGTACATCCTCACGGTTGGGAGGTTGTAAATCCTAGCTGCGGGGATATGCACCACCGATCGTCATCGACTCTACTTCCGCTGCGCTACGAGTCGGTAACGAAAAAGATCAAACCTTGTATGCAGTCTCCATAGTGGTCCTGGGCTGGTGCGTAGGTCGAATTTTTTTTCTTTTCTGCTGCGTTCCCCTACACCAATGCAATTAAAGAATTCTTGGATGACACTTTTTCCTATAACATTACCATGTCCCAACACAAAAGTTTTAGCATCAAGATTGGTAGAACTTCCCATTTTAGGGGTTTTACCATCATCAATTTCCGCCATGCCAAAATCTCTCATGATAACAATCTTCAAGCAAGCGAACAAGCAAAAAGCAAAAGGCAAACGGAAAATATTTTTGTATTTTTGTAAAAATGTTTTAGAAGTGGGGGAGATGAAAACGAGAGGCAAATGGCAAATAAAATAAATGTAAGGAGATGAGAGTTTATGCAAAGGTACTTGATAGATGTTGATGATGTCTCCCCGGCAACGGCGCCAGAAATTCTTCCTGTTACTTGTAGCTTGCGTTGGTATTTTCCCCGAAGAGGAAGGGATGATGCAGCACAGTAGAGATAAGTATTTCCCTCAGTTATGAAACCAAGGTTATCGAGCCAGTAGGAGAATCACGCAACACCTCGTTAGCAGCACCTGCACACAAACAACAAATCCTTGCACCCAACGCAAACGAGGGGTTGTCAATCCCTCGGCGGTCAATTGCAAGATTAAAGTATATGTGATAGATAGATAGATTGAAATAAAAATACAAAATAAAATAAATAAAAGAAAATGGTAGCAATATTTTTAGGGTTTTAGTAATATGATTTAGATAGACCCGGGGGCCATAGTTTTCGCTAGAGGCTTCTCTCGAGAAAATAGCATACGGTGGGTAGACAAATTACTGTTGGGCAATTGATAGAAAAGCAAATAATCATGACGATATCCAAGGCAATGATCATGTATATAGGCATCATGTCCGAGACAAGTAGACCGACTCCTGTCTGCATCTGCTACTATTACTCCACACATCGACAGCTATCCAGCATGCATCTAGTGTATTAAGTCCATGAAGAATGGAGTAACGCCTTAAGAACGATGACATGATGTAGACAAGATAAACTCACGTATGAATAAACCCCATCTTTTTACCCTTAATAGCAATGATACATACGTGTCATGTCCCTTTCTGTCACTGGGATTGAGCACCGCAAGATCGAACCCATTACAAAGCACCTCTTCCCATGGCAAGATAAATCAACTCAGTTGGCCAAACCAAATCAATAGATCGGAGAAGAAATACGAGGCTATAATAATCATGCATAAAAGAGTGCAGCAAAGACTCAAATAATATTCATGGATAATCTGATCGTAAACTCACAATTCATCGGATCCCAACAAACACACTGCAAAAAGTGATTACATCGGATAGAACTCCAAGAATATCGAGGAGAACATTGTATTGAAGATCAAAAAGAGAGAAGAAGCCATCTAGCTACTAACTATGGACCCGGAGGTCTGCGGTAAACTACTCACGCATCATCGGAAGGGCAGCAAGGTTGATGTAGAGCCCCTCCGTGATCGATTCCCCCTTCGGCGGAGTACCGGAGAAGGCCTCTAGATGGGATCTCTCGAGAACAGAAACTTGCGGCGGTGGAAAAAGTATTTCGTGGACTCCCCTAAGGGTTTCTGATTTTTCCTAAATTTATAGTGGTGGAATTAGGTCAAACGGAGCTGAGGCGCGCCCTGGTGGCTCGTGGCCACCTCCTCTGGCGTCTGGTCTTCTCCCGAAGCTTCTAGTGTTTATCTTGTCCAGAAAAAAATCTCCAAAAAATTTCGTGGCATTTGGACTTCGTTTGATATTGATTTTCTGTAAAAAAAAGGACAGAAAACAGCAACTGGCACTAGGTACTAAGTTAATAGGTTAGTCTCCAAAAATGATATATAATTGTTGTAAATGTATATAAAAACAGCCAAGATTGATAATATAACAGCGTGGAACAATAAAAAATTATAGATACGTTGGAGACATATCATATAACTATCATAAAAGTTAACTCGTTCCCATAAATATATATGATATTGATATTCAACCCTTCCTGGATACTACCTCCTTTCCGGTTTATAAGGCTTCTGCGTATCTCTAGGTTGACAAATAGATCAACGTAAAACAAGTTATATATCACAAAAAATATATCATTAGAAACTTCAGATCGTCTACTTTCTAATGGTATAATTTTTAGACTATACAACTCATCTTATGTTGATCAAATTATAGGTCTAGAAATACGCGCAAGCCTTATAAACCGGAAAGGAGGTAGTATCTTTTAGTGTATCAAGGGCTCTCCCCCATTAAATAATTAGGGATCCCTTTACATTTTGATAAACTTAGGAGAGAAGATCCTCAACCTCTAGTTGATGCTATGTTAGCTAGAATGGTTGGTTGGAGGGGTAAGTTGTCCTCTCTGATGGGTAGAATTACCCTAGTTAGATATTGCCTCTCTAGCATTCCTATTTATGTGTGTCCTTTTTTAAGTTCCCTAAATGGGTTGTCTCTAACTCTCAGTTAGCTAATTATCTTTGGAGTGATAGTGAGGGTGAGCATAAAATCTATCTAGCTAACTGGACATCTATTTGTATGGTAAAAAAACATGGTGGCATGGGTGTGCTTAACATACAGGATCTTGGCTCCTAGATTAAAAGATACGTATTAGGTAGTAATTCACTATGGAGGAGAACCGGTGATGCTAAATATAATACTAAGAGCCCTAATATGTTATGTTGTCATGGCAATCATTCCTCTCAGTTCTGGAAAGGGGTTATGGGGGTTATGAAAGCTGTTAGTTTTGAATATAAATGGCATATTGGAGAGGGTAGATCAATGGATTTCTGGGAAGATATTTGGTTTGGGAATGCCCGTTTAGCCACCCAGTTATGGGATTTGTATTGTATAGTGAATGTGAGAAACAAAATTGTCTCTGATCTATGGGATGGAGAACAACTTAAGTGCAGTTTCAGGAGGACTCTTTCCCCTAACCTAAATGAGAAATGGTTCGATCTTGAGTCCATAGCTAGGTCTATGCTGTAAATAGATCAAGAAGATCTTGATTTGGTAGTTTGGGTCAAAAGGAATATACTTGTCTAAATCTTTATATGCTATAGTGAATCTTAGGGGGGTTCAAGCCATTTTCCTTCTTACTGTTTAGAATTTATAAATTCCCCCAAAGATTCAAAGCTTCTTATGGCTTTTGTCACAGAATAAAGTTATGACATGTGATAATCTTAGGAGAAGAGGCATTACAAAACCTCTTGAGTGTAGACATTTGCTACTTGTAGACAGCGTTGGTATTTTCCCGAAGAGGAGAGGATGATGCAGTATAGTAGAGATAAGTATTTCCCTCAGTTAAGAACCAAGGTTATCAATCTAGTAGGAGAACCAAGCAAAATTCCGTTAAGCGCACCTGCACACACAAAAGCAAACACTTGCACCCAACGCAAATAAGAGGGTTGTCAATGCTCTTAGCGGTTATTTGCAAGGATTAATTCTGATAGTGATAGATAGATAAACTAAAATACCAAATAAAATAAAAGTAAATAAATTACAGCAAGGTATTTTTAGGTTTTTATATATGATAAGGTAGACCCGAGGGCCATAGTTTTCACTAGAGGCTTCTTTCTCGAACGCATAGCATACGGTGGGTAAACAAATTACTGTTGGGCAATTGATAGAAAAGCAAATAATTATGACGGATTCATGACAATGATCATGTATATAGGCATCACGTCCGAGACAAGTAGACCGACTCCTGCCTGCATCTACTACTATTACTCCACCCATCGACCGCTATCCAGCATGCATCTAGGGTATTAAGTATGAAACAGAGTAACGCCTTAAGCAAGATGACATGATGTAGACAAAGTAAACTCAAGCAATATGATTAAACCCCATCTTTTTATCCTTAATGGCAACAATACAAATACATGTTATGTCCCCTTCTGTCACTGGGATTGAGCACCGCAAGATTGAACCCATCACAAAGCACCTCTCCCATTGCAAGATAAATCAATCTAGTAGGCCAAACCAAATCAATAGATCGGAGAGAAATACAAAGCTATAATAATCATGCATAAAAGAGTTCAGAGAAGACTCAAATATTTCTCATGAATAATCTGATCATAAACTCACAATTCATCGGATCCCAACAAACACACCGCAAAAGAAGATTACATCGGATAGAACTCCAAGAACATCGAGAAGAACATGGTATTGAAGATCAAAGAGAGAGAAGAAGCCATCTAGCTACTAGCTATGGACCCGTAGGTCTGTGGTAAACTACTCACACATCATTGGAAGGGAAGCAAGGTTGATGTAGAAGCCCTCCGTGATCGATTCCCCCTCCGGCAGAGTATTGGAAAAGGCCTCCAGATGGGATCACGGAAGAACAGAGGCTTGCGGCAACGTAAAAGTTATTCGGGGTGGCTCTCTGTTGGTTTCCCAATATTTGAGAATTTATAGAAGTGGAATTAGGTCAAACGGAGACACGAGGGCCCCACAAGGCATCAGGACGCCGCCCTGGGGCCGCGCCCTGTTGCCTTGTGGAGGGTTCGTGAACCTTCTGGCCTCCTCTCCAAGTCTCCAGGGTCTCTTTTGTCCAGAAAAAAATCTCCAAAAAATTCCATGGCATTTGGACTTCGTTTGGTACTGATTTCCTGAAAAACCAAAAACAAGCAGAAAACAACAACTGGCACTGGGCACTAGGTTAATAGGTTAGTCCCAAAAAATGATATATAATTGCATATAAAAACATTCAAGATTGATACTATAATAGCATCGAACAATCAAAAATTATAGATACGTTGGAGACGTATCTAGCATCCCCAAGCTTAATTCCTGCTCGTCCTCGAGTAGGTAAATGATAAAAACAGAATTTTTTATGTGGACTGCTACCTAACATGTTTCATCATGTAATCTTTCTCTTACGGTATGAATAATAAGATCCGAATGATTCAAGGCAATAGTCTATAGTTTGACATAAAGACATCAATACTCAGGCATACTAATAAACAATCATGTCTTTCAAAATAAAAATGCTAAAGAACGTTATCCCTACAAAATCATATAATCCTGTCATGATCCATCTTCTTCACACAAAATATTTATGATGCACTACCCCGATGACAAGCCGAGCAATTGGTTCATACTTTTTAATGCGCTTCAGCTTTTTCAACCCCCACGCAATACATGAGCGCAAGCCATGGATATAGCACTATGGGTGGAATAGAGTGTGGTGGTAGAGATCAACAAGGGAAAGTCAAAAATAAGAAGATAGTCTCACATCAACGAGGCTAATCAACGGGCTATGGAGATGCCCATCAATTGATGTCAATGCGAGGAGTAGGGATTGCCATGCAATGGATGCACTAAGAGCTATAAGTGTATGAAAGCTTAACATGAAAAACTAAGTGGGTGTGCATCCAACTTGCTTGCTCATGAAGACCTCGGGCATTTGAGGAAGCCCATCATCGGAATATACAAGCCAAGTTCTATAATGAAAAATTCCCACTAGTATATGAAAGTGACAAAATAGGAGACTCTCTATATGAAAAACATGGTGCTACTCTGAAGCACAAGTGTGGAAAAAGGATAGTAACATTGCCCATTCTCTCTTTTTCTCTCATTTTTTTTCGTGGGCTATTTTTGGCCTCTTTTTTTTTAGAACGGTCTCATGGACCTCATCCCCACTTTTTCGAGGACTCATTAGTCTCCACCATTCTTTCCTCACTGGGACAATGCTCTAATAATGATGATCATCACACTTTTATTTACTTACAACTCAAGATTACAACTCGATACTAGAACAAAAATATGACTCTATATGAATGCCTCTGGCAGTGTACCAGGATGTGCAATGATGCTAGCGTAACATGTATAAAAATGATGAACGGTGGCTGAGCCACAAATACTATGTCAGCTATATGATCATGCAAAGCAATATGACATGACGATGTGTGTCATAAAAATGGAACGGTGGAAGTTGCATGGCAATATATCTCGGAATGGCTATGGAAATGCCATGATAGGTAGGTATGGTGGCTGTTTTGAGGAAGATATAAGGAGGCTTATGTGTGATAGAGCGTATCATATCATGGGGTTTGGATGCACCGGCGAAGTTTGCACCAACTCTCAATGTGAGAAAGGGCAATGCACGGTACCGAAGAGGCTAGCAAATTGCGGAAAGGTGAGAGTGCGTATAATCCATGGACTCACATTAGTCATAAAGAACTCACATACTTATTGCGAAAGTTTATTATCCCTCGAAGCAAAGTACTACTACGCATGCCCCTAGGGGGATAGATTGATAGGACAAGTCCATCGCTCGTCCCCGACCGCCACTCATAAGGTAGACAATCAAGAATAAATCATGCTCCAACTTCTTAGCATAACGACAGATCATATGTGCATGCTTCGGGAATCACAAACCTTAACACCAATATTCTTACTAAACCAAAATTATCTACTATCACCTCCCACATATTACCATCTTAATATCGCAAAACTATTGCAAGGAATCAAACTTATCATATTCAGTGATCTACATGAAAGTTTTTATTATATCCCTCTTGAATACCTATCATATCAGGACCAAATTCATAACCCGTGCATATTACCATTGATATTCATTAGACTCTCAAAAAAATATAAGTGAAGCATGAGAGTGCAACTATTTATTTAAAATATAACCACCGCCGTGCTCTAAAAGATATAAGTGAAGCACTAGAGCAACTGCCTAGCTCAGAAGATATAAGTGAAGCACATAGAGTATTCTAACAAATCACGAATAATTTGTGTCCGTCTCAAAAAGGTGTGTTCAGCAAAGATGATTGTGACAAACTAACATGCAAATAAAAGCAAACAAACTCTATCACAAGACGCTCCAAGTAAAACACATATCATGTGATGAATAAAAATATAGTTCCAAGTCAGTTACCGATAGATTGTAGACGAAAGAGGGGATGCCTTCCGGGGCATCCCCAAGCTTAGACGCTTGAGTATTCCTTGAATATTACCTTGGGGTGCCTTGGGCATCCCCAAGCTTAGGCTCTTGCCGCTCCTTATTCCTTTATCCATCGTAGTCTCACCCAAAACTTGAAAACTTCAGCACACAAAACTCAACAGAAACCTCGTGAGATCCGTTAGTATAGCAAACAAATATGAAACTTTAGATACTGTTGTAAATTGATTCATATTTAATATTGTCATAATGATACTGTAGTCCAACTTCTCCATGACTCATACCCCCCGATACGATCCATAGATTCATCAAAATAAGCAAACTATGCAACAAAAACAGAATCTGTCTAAAACAGAACAGTCTGTAAAGATCTATTTAAAAGACATACTTTTGTAACTCCAAAAATTCTGAAAAATTATGACAACGTAAAAAATTCATGTACCAATACTGTGTAAAAATTTCAGATTTTTCTGACACTCCAGTACAGAATTAAAATTCCAGCACTGGACGCAAAACTTTCTGTTTTCCAAACAGCATCAATTATACTATCATCAACATCATCCCAAAGGTATTACTTAGCACAAACACTAATTAAAAGATAAAAACACAATCATAACAGAGGCTATAATTGTGTAAACACACAAGAACAGAATAAAACTTTATTGGGTTGTCTCCCAACAAGCTATTTCTTTATAGCCATTAAGATAGGCTTGAGATTTCAATGATGCTCACATGAAAGATAGTAATTTAAACACGAAGAGAGCATCATGAAACATTTGAAAAACACATTTAATTCTAACACACTTCCTATGCATAGGCATTTTATAAGCAAACAAATTATCAAGACAAGCAATATCTAGCATATGCCAATAGGAAGAATGGAGCATTAATAATTTCAACATAACGGGAGGTAATTTAGTAACATGAAGATTTCTACAACCATATTTTCCTCTCATAATAATTACATGTAGGATCATAATCAAATTCAACAATATAGCTATCATAAACAATATTCTCTCTATGATCCACATGCATAAAAAAATTATAATCTTCCAAGATAGTGGGATTAACATCAACTAAAGTCATGACCTCTCCAAACCCACTTTTGTCAAAAATTTCATAAGATTGAACACTCACCGAATATGTGGGATTCTTTTTACCTAAAGTTGACACTCTTCCAAACCCACTTTCAATATTATTGCAAACATTATTATCAATATCATATTAATCATGAGGCTTAAATAAAATTTCAAGATCAAAAGAAGCATTATCACCCCAATCATGATCATTGCAATAAGTAGTGGACATGACAAAATTATCATCCCCAAGCTTGTAGCTTTGCATATCATTAGCACAATTAACATTAATAGAATTTATAATAGCATTATTGCAACCATGCCTTTCATTCAAGGAGCTATCAAGTGTGGGTGCAATAGCAATGATTTCATTTTTAACATAAAGAACTATAGCAAGTTCATCTCCATAAGCATAATTAATATTGGCATCATGGCCACAAGCATAGCAAGCATCAAATTCATCAAAAAGGGATATTTCAAGCGGATCAATGGAATCACAATTATCTATAGATTCATGCATATCATTATTCTCTTCCAAAGCAGCAGACATTCTCCCAATGAATTCACTAACATAGGTATTGGAAGCATAGTTTTCATCGCAATATTTAAGTATGGCAAAATTTTCAGATTTGTAGAGAGTAATATCATACTTTTCAATCAAAGAAGCAACTTCATGGGCACCCTTAAAAGCAACAAATTCTTCAATTTGTTCGATATCATAGTAGCCATAAACACCCTTGGCATAAGAAGATAAGATTTCATTATCATTAAACTCACATAGGTAGGGAAGCTGTTTTTTAGGGTTCTTAGAGCAACAAGTAAAATCATATATTTCACAAAGATTCCAAGCATAGCATAGCAAACAATTTATTTGATTCCATAAGAGTCTCCCTTTTTGAGACAAACGGTGATGCACAAAATGAGTATGCTCATCTAATTATTTTCCCTAAACTAAACTAGTTGGGGTTTCGGCACGAGCACAAATGGATCGAAGATGATCCAAGAAGAAAACTTTAAGTGGATCCATAATATATTAAATTTTTGTTTTACTTTCTGTTCCTGTGTGTTTGACATGAAGGCAATAAAAGCAAGCAAACAAGCAAATAAAAATATTTTTGTGTTTTTGTAAATAAAAAATTAGAAGTGGGGGAGATGAAAATGAGAGGCAAATGCAAATAAAAAGACAAATAAAATAAATGCAAGTGGATGATAATTTGTGCGAAGGTACTTGGTAATTTTGATGATGTCTCCCCGGTAACGGCGCTAGAAATTCTTCCTGCTACTTGTAGACTGTGTTGGTATTTCCCCGAAGAGGAGAGGATGATGCAGTATAGTAGAGATAAGTATTTCCCTCAGTTAAGAACCAAGGTTATCAATCCAGTAGGAGAACCAAGCAAAATTTCGTTAAGTGCACCTGCACACACAAAAGCAAACACTTGCACCCAACGCAAATAAGAGGGTTGTCAATCCTCTTAGTGGTTATTTGCAAGGATTAATTCTGATAGTGATAGATAGATAAACTAAAATACTAAATAAAATAAAAATAAATAAATTGCATCAAGGTATTTTTAGGTTTTTATATATGATAAAGTAGACCCGGGGGCCATAGTTTTCACTAGAGGCTTCTCTCTCGAACGCATAGCATACGGTGGGTAAACAAATTACTGTTGGGCAATTGATAAAAAAGCAAATAATTATGACAGATTCATGGCAATGATCATGTATATAGGCATCATGTCCGAGACAAGTAGCCCGACTCCTGCCTGCACCTACTATTATTACTCCACCCATCGACCGCTATCCAGCATGCATCTAGGGTATTAAGTATGAAACAGAGTAACGCCTTAAGCAAGATGACATGATGTAGACAAAGTAAACTCAAGCAATATGATTAAACCCCATCTTTTTTATCATTAATGGCAACAATACAAATACGTGTCATGTCCCCTTTTGTCACTGGGATTGAGCACCGCAAGATTGAACCCATCACAAAGCACCTCTCCCATTGCAAGATAAATCAATCTAGTAGGCCAAACCAAATCGATAGATCGGAGAGAAATACAAAGCTATAATAATCATGCATAAAAGAGTTCAGAGAAGACTCAAATATTTCTCACGAATAATCTGATCATAAACTCACAATTCATCGGATCCCAACAAACACACCGCAAAAGAAGATTACATCGGATAGAACTCCAAGAACATCGAGGAGAACATGGTATTGAAGATCAAAGAGAGAGAAGAAGCCATCTAGCTACTAGCTATGGACCCGTAGGTCTGTGGTAAACTACTCACACATCATCGGAAGGGCAGCAAGGTTGATGTAGAAGCCCACCGTGATCGATTCCCCCTCCGGCAGAGTACCGGAAAAGGCCTCCAGATGGGATCGCGGAAGAACAGAGGCTTGCGGCGGCGTAAAAGTTATTTGGGGTGGCTCTCTGTTGGTTTCCCAATATTTGAGAATTTATAGAAGTGGAATTAGGTCAAACGGAGCCACGAGGGCCCCAAAAGGCATCAGGGGGTGCCCCCCCTGGGGTCGCACCCTGTTGCCTTGTGTAGGCTTCATGAACCTTCTGGCCTCCTCTCCAAGTCTCCAGAGTCTCTTTTGTCCAGAAAAAAATCTCCAAAGAGTTTCGTGGCATTTGGACTTCGTTTGGTACTGATTTCCTGAAAAACCAAAAACAAGCAGAAAACAGCAACTGGCACTGGGCACTAGGTTAATAGGTTAGTCCCAAAAAATGATATATAATTGCATATAAAAACATTCAAGATTGATACTATAATAGCATGGAACAATAAAAAAAATATAGATACGTTGGAGACGTATCAACATTGCACCGAAATAGAATTAGTGTATCACCTTTTCTTTGAGTGCATAGTGGCCATAGCTCTTTGGCAAGATGTTAAGCTAATTTTTTATGTTAATATTGTATATTTTTTATCACTTGCTACTCCCTGATTAATATAGTCTCTTCTGCAGTCCTATGGGGACTTTAGAACTGTAGAAAGGCTCTAATGTTTAACAGAAGAACCTAGATATTTTTCAAACATGTGTGGCATGTGAATTTGAGATACTTGGTAGAGTGGGAAAACCCTAGAAATATCTTGCGGGAGAAAGCAAAACTCTTCAGGGATCCCCTGCTTGCAAATCTATGATCTCCTTTAACACTGGAACCAGGATGAAGTGCTTGGGGAGGTCTATTGATCTTTCTTGGACAACCACACTTGGGGAAGCTCGTAGGAGATATGCCCTAGAGGCAATAATAAATGTTATTATTTATCCCCATGTTCCTGATTAAGTTTATGTTTCACGCTATAACTGCTATGGTTCCCGAGCCCTTCTCACATACAAATAGAGGTGGAGAGGCACTCTCCACACTCACTCTTTCTCATATACAAATGCCATGCATGATCTGGCCTTCTCTCTCCCTCCCCGCGAAATAGTTTCGTAGAGCCGAAAGGCTGTCTGGGTTCCGATGGGAACTAGTTCTGGACGGCGAAGCCCTGCCGGATAGATGACACCGTATGTGTGCAACCCCGTAGAGAGGTCGTAGGTTCAATCTTTTTTGCCCGAGGGGTTGTTCGAGAGTGCCTCCCGAAGGGCTGTCCAAGTGACCGTCCGAGTTTCCGTCAGTGCCACCCGAAGGGCTGTCCGTGACACCGTCTGGGGGACTGCCCGACCGCCTCCCAAAGGGCTGTCCATGGGACTGTCCGAGGGGCTGACGAGGGAGTACATCCTCGCGGTTGGGAGGTTGTAAATCCTAGCTGCGGGGATCTGCACCGACGATCTTCATCGACTCTACTTCCGCTGCGCTACGAGTCGGTAATGATCAGATCAAACCTTGTATGCATCTCCATAGTGATCCTGGGAGTGCTCGCTATACCGAATTTTTTTGTTTTCTATCGCGTTCCCCAACAGTGGCATCATGAGCCGTGCTATGCGTAGATGCAGGTTACGATCTAGAATACATAGAGATGTATGGGTATTGCACAATATAATTTGTAGTAGATGAGTTCTATTACTGAAATTATTTGTGCGGGTGGCAGATGAAATCTGTTTCCCGATGTTCTTGTTGCTTCCCTGAAATTTCCGTATTTCTGATCTTAATTACGGCATGGTGGAGTTTCAAAGTTCTGGCAATCCGCGATCCTGATTGATCAACGAAGTGCTAACAGTTCATTGAATTCCACCATAGTTAAAAGAAAGATGAAATTTCGCAGACGAAAGGGCAATGCAGATATGATCTGCACGGGGGTCATGCGTATGACGAAGTTCAGTATGGGGCTCGAGATTTTATTATCTCGTGTTTCATACACCGCGCAAAGTTAATCTAGTGACTTGAATAATCATACTTGATGATAAACGTTGGTAGCTTCGGTTTGTTTCGAAACCTTAGAAGCCACGAAAAATAAAATTTTACATAAACCGATTAGAGGCGTCTAACTTGGTTTTGCAGGATGACATGAGATGTGCATGTGATGTGGTATAGTCTTCATCATATTTAATTTTATTATGTATGAGATGACTATATGATGTAAATATACTAACATGACCTGCGTGTGATGATTCAGCATGATGGCAGGAGCCATATGATTGTCACTTTAATGACCTACGTGTCAACCTTAAGTAATGCACTTATTTTATTAGCTATAGAGATAGCAATATTATCTGGTGCATCGACAAGGTGGTGGCAATCTTCGCGAAGTTGAACACCGACGCGAATGCTGAAGACGAAGAAAATAAAGACTTCTCCGTCAGAAAGGGCTATACCATATCATGCTATTATGAATTGCCTGAGATGTTTATCCCTTATGATGCACCCTTTTTGATTGCACGGTAGTCGCTTTTATTCGGGTGATCTCTCACTTAAAATATCAAGTAGTTAGTGTTCTCCCAAGTGTAGCACCGTCACGGCACCTATCTTTTCGAAGTGCGTCATGTTTCCATGAGTATAAACGATTAGAGGAGTGTGAGGCGGGTGAGTTGAGACCTCGCAGCGAGATCACTTGGTTGTCTTGACGTTCAGGCAGGAAAGTCCTGAGCTCGGAACACACGCATCGAAAGATGAACAAGAATCACATAGAGATGTGATCGGCAAGTTGGCCTACCGATTGAAATTCCCGTTGATACGTCTCCAACGTATCTATAATTTATGAAGTATTCATGCCATGTTTATTATAGTTTTGTATGATTTTGGTGCACTTTTATATGGCTTTTATATGATTTTTATGGACTAACATATTGACCTAGTGCGCAGTGCCAGTTGTTGTTTTCTGCTTGTTTTTGGTTTTCCAGAAAATCCATATCAAATGAAGTCCAAATGCAGCAAAACTTTTTGACGATTTTTTCTGGAAGGAAACGGACCCAGGAAGCTTTGGGGAAGCAGCAGAAGAGCCACAGGGGCCCCATGAGCCACCTGGGCGCGCCTGCCCCCCCCCCCCCCCCAGGCGCGCCCTGGTGCCTCGTGGGCCCCCTGTGGCACCTCTTTGCGTGATTCCAACGCTGAAAAATCATATATATTCAGAAACCCCCGAAAGTTAACCTAGATGAGTTTTTACGCCGCCGCAAGCCTCTATACCTCCACGATCTCATCTACAGCCCTTTTCCGGCACCCTGCCGGAGGGGGGAATCATCACCGAACGCCATCTTCATCATCCTGGCGGTCTCCATGACGAGGAGAGAGTAGTTCACCCTCGGGGCTGAGGGTTTGTACCAGTAGCTATGTGTTTGATCTCTCTCTCTCGTGTTCTTGATTTGGCACGATCTTGATGTATCGTGAGCTTTGTTAATATAGTTGGATCATATGGTGTTTCTTCCCTCTCTATCCTTGTTGTGATGAATACCCGTGGTGACAATGGGGTATTATATTGATTCACTTGATATATGTTTTGGCACTCAACTCGCGGATTCCCGCGGTGACATTGGGGTAATCTATGCATAGGGGTTGATGCACGTTTTCATTATCTTTTCTCCGATAGAAACTTTGGGGTGCTCCTTGAAGTTCTTTGTGTGGATTGAATATTATGATTATGAAGTTGTTTGATGCATATCGTATAATCAACACACGGATACTTGTGGTGACATTGGAGTATCTAGGTGACATTAGAGTTGGTTGATGTGTATCATATGGTGTTATTTTAGTACGAACTCTAGGACTGTTTGTGACACTTATAGGAATAGCTCAATAGATTGATCGGAAAGAATAACTTTAAGGTGGTTTCGTACCCTACAAACAATTTCTATCTTATGTTCTCTGCTAATAGGAACTTGAGAGTGATTCTTTATTGCACGTTGAGGGATGGTTATATGATCCAATTATGTTAGCATTGTTGAGAGATTGCACTAGCGAAAGTATGAACCCTAGGCCTTGTTTCTAAGCATTGCAATACCGTTTATGCTCACTTTTGTTACTTGCTACCTTGCTGTTTTTTATTGTTCACACTACAAAAACCTATATCTACTATCCATACTACACTTGTATCACCATCTCTTCGCCGAACTAGTGCACCTATACAATTTACCATTGTATTGGGTGTGTTGGGGACACAAGAGACTCTTTGTTATTTTGTTGCAGGGTTGTTTGAGAGAGACCATCTTCATCCTACGCCTCCCACGGATTGATAAACCTTAGGTCATCCACTTGAGGGAAAATTGCTACTGTCCTACAAAACTCTGCGTTTGGAGGCCCAACACGAGTCTACAAGAATAAGTTGTGTAGTAGACATCACCCGTCATCAGTGATGTTCCCATCAATGGCGTGGAATTGAAATGCGGATCTTGAATCACTCACAATCAATTATGAGAGATATTGATTTGAGTGGGAGCGCACTGTAGAATTAACTTGTTTAATTCTCAGTGCAATTAATTATGAACACTGTCTAAGTGTGATTTGCATAATAGTTATAGAATAATGGCTCGCGTTTCCACCCTCCCTATTAAAATTGAATAGCTGTTAAATATCTGGTTAAAACTTTACGGTTGGTAACGTAATGTGAGGATTGTCCTCAAGAGTGCCGAGAAGGACTTTGTCCTATCGCATGCTTTCGGTATTCTCCCGCTAATGCTATGGATGATGTGACTCTCGTCCTTCGATCCAAAAGCTAGAATTCCGTTACGGTCAAGTGCAAAACGTTTGCTTCCATGAGACCCGAACTTCAAAAGTTTGGGATAGTTATGTGATATTCATGGAAACTGAAAATCATTTTCAGAGACAAACAAAGGCTAAAAGATATGTAATATCCAAAGCAATGTTTGTTTGCAAAGTATTAGTAAAGTGTTTACTGGGCATTTGACTGATGAGAGAGGGATCCAGAAGAACGCCGGTCATATGATGATGGTGAATAAAACAACAACTTAAAGAGAAAGGAAATGTCCAAAGGGTGTTGGTGTGACTTGCATGCCTAGGAAGTCCGGGGCTAACGCCGCTCTTTAAGTTGGGTGCTTCATCTGAGAGTAGGAGAAATACTGAAAGTTAAACTGTTAGAAGTATAAAGGCAAAAAGAGAGAAGACTGGAATATCCAGCTCATGTATGAATGTCATACAAGTTATTGATATATAGAAGGCTGGTCAAAGATATAATTCTTGGGAATTATGATTAAACATGTTAATCACTGATTCTTGGGTATTGTGAGTTGATCACAGAGATACCCGCTCGATTGCATTTTGTTGCGACTCGATGCAAGAACTACTACGGCCTAAAAGACTTGCCGGAGTGAGGATTAGATACGCGCTGGGAACATAGTAAATGTTACTATACCTTCCATCGGTGTATTACCTATGTATTTATTTTTATAATTAATTTTTGGAGTTTCATACACTCTAGCCCATTGCATAAGGTATCTTGCAAGAAGGTTGTTCATAAGAGAACTTTTTATGTTCGGTGTTATGAATAACATAAGGGCCATACTTTCATTATGAATGAGATGTATGTTATGAATATTGATAATAATACATTACCTCTGTATTTACTTTCATAATTCATTTTAGAGTTTTATACACTCTAGCCCATTTGCATAATGTTTGTTGCAAGAGTGTTGTTCATAAAAGAACAATTGTTGTTCAGTATTATGAATAACATAAGGGCCATACTTCCATCATGGATGGGATGTATGTTATGAATATTGATGGTAATATGATACATCCATAACACTGACGCTAAATGTCACAAGACTAAAAGAATACCACATATGTGTGGCACTGTATTTGGTCACAATGGAGAAACCCGCATGGAGAAATTCCATTATGATGGATTTTGAAGTCATTTGATTATGAATCATCTGACACTTGCAACTTTCGTCCAGAAGTAGTGACTGAAATACCGTTCACAGGCCATAAGGAACGAGCAACGAACTTATTGGTGATCATACATTTTGATGTATGTAGTCTGATAAATGTTGTTGCTAGCAGTGTATTTATCTATCTTCAAAAATGACTCAAGTAGATATATGGATATTTACTTGATGAGACGTAAGTCTGGATCTTTTGAAATCATTCGAAAGGTTTTCAAAAATGAAGTAGAAATTATTGTAACAAGAAAATTTTGTTTCTACAATTAGATTGTGGAAAGGAATATTTGAGTTACAAGTTTAGCGAATGTCTGATGAGTTGTGAAAAGAGTTTCATAACTTACACCTCCCGGAACACCACGGTAAGTGGAATGACCGTGATGATGTAATCAAACCATTTATGACATGGTAAGATCAAAGATAACATAAATCAATTTACCATTATCCCTTTTATGGTGATGCTTTAGAGACTGCGGCTTTTACACTGAATAGAGCGCCATCAGATCTGTTGAAATGACGCCATGGTATGGTACACCCAACCATGTTATATCTTTTCTTAACATTTGGAATATGGGGCTTGTGTAAAATATTTACAAACCTATTCCAAATCAGACAAGTGCTACTTTGTAGGTTATCCCAAATTATTGGGAATTCCTCCATCACTATATCAAGGCAAAAGGTTTTGCCACAAAGAACGGTATGATTTTGAAAGAAAATGTTTCTTGCAAAAAGATGAGTGGGAGGACAGTGCAACTCGACGAGATAACAATATCTTCATCATCAGGTCAAAGGAAAGAAACCTTGGAAGTGATTCCAGAGTTTCCTACTGCGACTGATACGGAAGCCTCTACATGAGATGTATGGACTTCGGTCGAACTTGCAGCTGAACCACGTAGGCAAAACTCGTGCAAACCTCTCAGGTGCGTAGACGAGATATTGTTGCTAGACAACAGTATACCTACGATACACAAGGAAGCGTTGATGGGCCCTGACTCCAGAATTGGCTAAATGCCAATATAATCCGAGATAGTTTCCATATAAGATTTGATCTTGATAAATCCTTCGGAAGACTTGAAGTCTAACGAATATTAATGGAACTATAAACTGATACGGATAAAAATGTTTTATCCATAAAGCTCGACTTGTTGCTTATAACAAATTCAAGGAATTAACTGCGATGAGATTGTCTCACCGTAGCGATGCTTAAAGTCGGTTCAGGTTAAACTAGCAATTAATACATATTTCAATGATAAGATATGATACTTGGATGCCAAAAGGATTTCCATGTGATGGAAATACTACCTAGGACTTGCATGTGATACAGTCCAAGGTATTTTGTCTATCCAGAGGATGCTAGTGAGTATGCAAACTTCAGAGTTCCAGCAATGGACAGAAGAGAGCAAAATGAAGTTGGAATCTTCGTTTTTGATGAAATAGTCAAAAGAGTTTGATTTCATCAATGAATAGCAAAGATGCTTGTTGTTACAAGAAAGTAAGTGGGAGCATAATAATATTTCTGAAAACTTGTGTGCTAGACACATTGTTGATTGGAAATAATATAAATTTCTTGACACGAATTAGGACTTCATTGAAAAATAGTTTTTCGATGAAGTGCTTGGGCTAGGTAGCCTTGATATTAGGCATAATTATCTACAGAGATAGAATTGCCTAATAGGGCTAAGCCAAAATACATATTGACAAGATGCTAAAACAGTTTAGCATTAAAACGCCAAGGAGTGATTCTTGCCAAAGTCACATGGAAAGAGTTTTTGCAAGACTCGGTGTTCCAAAACACTGATGAGCAAAATACATGATGGATATTCCACACACCTTTGTGTTTGGATTAATCATGTATTCCATGGTATGTAAAACAACCAGATATGTCCAATACTCCCAAGTTGTTGCGAGTATAGATACCAAAGTGATCAAAATACTGATCATAGGACAACAGTGAAAAATGTCATTGAGTGCTAAAGTAGCACTAATAACATGTTTTCTCACAAACTGAGATTATGAAGTACTCATTGTAATGCAATACATCGATACAGTCTTCATCAATGCTCCAAGCGATTTTCGATTTAAGTTAAGGGTTTTTTGTAATACACGATATGGTGGCACGGTGGTTGGAAATTGTTCCAAACAGGTTACTGTGGCGAATTCTATAACAAAGGCTAAGTATGTTGACGCTTTGGAAGCGACAAAGAAGATGTTGAATCATATAGTTCATTCATGAACTTAGTATGGTTCCAAGATGGCTTTGATCAATGGGACACTATTGCAGATAGTTGCTCCATAGCTTAGTCTGAGGAATCAGGGTTTGACCTGTGATTCACATATATACAAAGCCAAGTCCACACAAAATATGTATTTTGTGAAAGCGTGAAAACGCGAGGATATGCAAAGATACACACAGAACTGAAGATGCCAGGTCCGTTAGACGTAGACTATACCACATGGCGAAGCATATTTTACACCGGTATGCCATAGGTGTAAAGTGCATTAGCATTGACTAGATTATTGACTCTAGTGCAAGTGGGAGTCTGTAGGAGATATGCCCTAGAGGCAATAATAAATGTTATTATTTATCCCCATGTTCCTGATTAAGTTTATGTTCCATGCTATAACTGCTATGATTCCCGAGCCTGTATATCCATAAAGGCTCTGAGGACAACCCATGTGCACGTGTGAAATAATAAACGGTAAAAAGTATTCCTAGTCAAGCCTCTAAGACTAGCTCAAGTGTTGCATGATGATCACGTTTTCCTGATCAAGGGCATGTCTATGCCGGCAACTTTGAGGGCACAATGTTAGGAGAACACTTGTGTTGAATCGACCCGATTGATGTTATGCTATGAGATACATTCGTCACAAGTTAATGGATAATAACACAGAGAAAGTTAATGTTTGCATAATTCCTTAGACCATGAGAGTATCGAGTTTCTTCATGCTTGCTTCATGAACTTTGGGGTTTGTTAAACGTCATCCGTAAATGGGTGGCTATTACGGCGGCTTACGGGTTCATGGAAAAGTATGTCAAGGGACTTGATAGCTCAAGATTGGGATTTGCTCCTCCGACGATGGAGAGATATTCTTTGGGCCCTCTCGGTGTTACGGTATCCATCATCGTCTAGCCAGACACATTGTGATTTGATCACAGGGATACCGGAACACGGGAACGAGAAAAGAGAACAAAACCGGTAACGAGATAACTGGCATAGTGGACAAGTTGTTGATTCACGGGGATGCCGATAAATCTCACCTCGGGTATTTGTAACATATCGCGAAGCAACAGGAATAGCACACGGCAACTGGAGGTTCACTCAAATATTTATTCGTGTGGGTATAGGGGTCAATATGGGTGTCCATGGCTCCGATGTTGATCATTGATCGGAAAGTGTTCCGGTCATGTCTATACTTCACCGAACCTATAGGGTCACACGCTTAAGGGTCATCTATCTGCTGAATGCTAGACAGGGAGTCTGAGAGAAAGTCACCGGAAAAGTTTCGGAGACGACGGAAGAGTTCCGCAGAGAGAACACCGGAAGAGTTTTGGTAAAACTGAAAAGTTGTTTCGGGGTATACCATTAAGTCAAATTGGTTTCGGCACACGCCTGGAAATTCTTGGAGGGTGCCAGAATTGTTTTGGGAACTTCTGGGATTTTTCCGGAGAAAAAACCCGGAAATGTTCCGGAGCTGCCGGAACCGCTTTGGTTGCTTTTCACAGATGAAAATCACTAATCCGGAATTGTTTCGGAACGCATCCAAAATTATTTTAGTGGGTACTGGAAATGTTCTAAGACCTACAGAAATATTTTCAGATTTAACGGTCGCGGAAAAATGTTTCCGTGAATAGTGAAAATCACTTTATGGTTACTTTATGGAAAGCCAGCTTTTTGGGCTTTGTCCGAAAATATCTTAGGGGTGACATGGATGGATGAGAGCCACCCTACCCCTTGGGTTTTCCTATAAATAGAGGTGGAGAGGCACTCTCCACACTCACTCTTTCTCACATACAAATGCCATGCAAGATCTGGCCTTCTCTCTCCCTCCCCGCGAAATAGTTTCCTAGAGCCGAAAGGCTGTCTGGGTTCCGGTGGGAACTAGTTCTGGACGGCGAAGCCCTGCCGGATAGATGACACCGTATGTGTGCAACCTCGTAGAGAGGTCGTAGGTTCGATCTTTTTTGCCCGAGGGGCTATTCAAGAGTGCCTCCCGAAGGGCTGTCCGAGTGACCGTCCGAGTTTTCGTGAGTGCCACCCGAAGGGCTGTCCGTGACACCGTCCGGGGGACTGTCCGACCGCCTTCCGAAGGGCTGTCCGTGGGACTGTCCGAGGGGCTGACGAGGGAGTACATCCTCGCGGTTGGGAGGTTGTAAATCCTAGCTGCGGGGATCTGCACCGACGATCTTCATCGACTCTACTTCCGCTGCGCTACGAGTCAGTAATGATCAGATCAAACCTTGTATGCATCTCCATAGTGATCCTGGGCGTGCTCACTGTACCGAATTTTTTTGTTTTCTGTCGCGTTCCCCAACAAAGCTACACACGGAAGGAGTGGCTACACTAGAGTTCTTGAAGCTGAATTCAGAAATGCTAGATTGCTTCCATGCCGTCAAGTCCTGGAATAAAAAAGGCTTTGAGGATCTCACTCCTCTGCACACGCGGTTTCCTCCCCTTGTACTAGTTGTTTTTTGGTTCTGGTTGTCAAAGTGATATTGCTTGGTAGTTGTTTTAATGTAGTTGTTTGGCTGGTTTTGATGTATGCGTGTAGTTGCGGATTATGCTGCCAAACTTGTCAGAGTTTGTTCTGCTTTAGGCTTGTTTTTTTCTTTCGAGATGTAGATCGGATAGTGTGTACTCAAACTCTATATGGTGGTTTCGTTTTCCTATGGGAAATGGAACCAGGAGCAAGGCTCCTATTGATCGAAAAATATATATTGATACTACATAATACCTCGCACACTATTGTGGAAATTTATAGCAATGGATTTATCAAAAAAAAAATGAAAATATTATGTAAATAATATTCTTTACATTCTATATCTATATATAGAGGTTGGATGCATGCCATACTGGCTTGTAACCTTCAACTTCGATGAAATGATTTTCTAGAAAAAAGGATGATGTGTTGATGATGTCGAGACTCGTGTAATAAAAAGTAGAATGTGTATGGGTTGCATGTGATAGAAAAATAGGTAGTACATTGCGATTATTTAAGAATAGATGATATTAGACGTGCTCGACATTTATATTATTGTTGGGTCACATTTGAAGCACACCTACTGCGCAGTAAAAACAAACAACGGCCTGCTGTGTTCCAATCACTTTTTTCTCACATGTATAACTATGTTCATCTTCCTAAGCTTGATATATAGTTAGATGCAACGACTACATGGTATATACTTATACTTAGATAGTCGACACAAGCAAACGTTTTCTATGATTGCACCGCGAAAGAAGTGTGAACTTTCTAAAATATGATTGTTTGTACTATATCTTGTGAATGAGCGGTATCAGGAATTGCCCTCTCTGAACTAGTTGGGTAGCATAGTCATCTTCTTCATTTTGTTCGGTAAAAATCTGGTTTCTCCTAGTATTATGTCGGGTACCATGTGCATTATGGTTTTATCAAGAGTGAAGTGTGTCATATCCAGGAAGGCATTGGGTTTTATTGGACACCACCATCAGGTCGTGGGCTACCAAGCAATCGAAATTGACTTCTATGATAATGAACTTTGATCCTAGTTCCTCCTATACCAACTCGTTTTTTTGTGGAACGTGACATATTTATTGGTACCACTAACTTAGCTCATGATGCGCGGAAGGTTTCCTTCTTTTATTTAGTTATAAATGTTTAGTTTCATTTAAAATGTGGAGGCATGTACGTGCTTGATGATATGAAGAGCTTCTATGTGTTAGAAAAATGGATGATATGTTGCAACTATTTAAAAATAGAGGATATTACACCTAATTATTGGACATTCCCATTATTGGGAGGTCACATTTGAAGCACACCACTGTGCATTCAAAATTGGGGTAGAAAAAAACAACGACCCTCCTGTGTGCCAATCACCTTTTTCTCAAATATATAACTGTGTTCACCGTCCTGAGCTTGATATACAGTTAGATGCAAAGAGAGCATGGTGCAACCCACTATATATACTTAGGTAGTCGCATCCAAGACACATGCAATCAAGTCCTATGGATGCATGGCCAAATAAATAAGGACTTTCTGTAGTATGTTTATTCAAACTAAATCTTTGTGAATGGATTCTTGAGGCATAACCTCCCTCCTCCCTAGGAGCTAGGGCAGCAACGCCGATCCGCCTCCTCCCTTGCAAGATCATGGGTCCCCTCTCCCTCCTCAAGTCTCTTCGGCTACAAGAGGTGGCTGTGACCCGTTGTTCAGACCGATGGTGGTAGGGTGACAATTTTAGTTTAGGTTTTAGTCCCCAGTCGCCGGTGATGAGGGGCACCACCATCATCATTGAAAATCCTCCCACTTTATACTCATTCTGATGGTGCTTCTTGGCATCTTTCGGAGGCATGTGGAGGGTGGTGTGTCCTCAGATTTGGTTCTCTGGGTTGTGATTTTTTTCTCATCAAATTTATCTCGGTGGCGCTGTCCTGCGGAGTGGATGGCATGCAGGTGCATCTTAGTCCTCCCATGTTTGGTTTTGGTAATTGATGACAATCCCTATGGACTAATGGTTTCCTTAAGTTATATTTGAAGGGTTTGTCCATAGGCATTGCTTGAAGACTATTAGTTGCTTTCAAGCTTATTAGAAGAAGATTATGTGTTTACCAAGGTGCTACTCAAGGAGTTATCCAAAGATTGGTCATGTGAGAGTTGAGCCTATTGCAAGCATGTCTTGAAGAAGAAGATTGTGTGAACATTCATGTTTACCTTCAAGACATCACCTTTATGTAGAGAGAAGATAAGATTCAAGGTTGATCAAGACTAAGTACAAAGAGTGGATTCAAGTTGATCAACACACAAAGCATAGAAGATGTACCGAGTGGGATCAAATGATCTCATGGTATGGTAAGCATTGTCCATTACGCTTTGTGTACTAACCCATGGTCTATGTGAGAGTTCTTTGTGGGGTTAGGTATGTTTCCATGGGCGTGCATCAAAAGGAAGATATGATATAACCCATGGAGGATGACATCAAGTGGTGATCGTCATCAAGATTACGGTGTGCAAGTTCAAGTGGAGCATCACAAAGAGATCATGCTTGAAGCTTGCCGTCCATTCTCGTGATAATGGACATGTGAAGATGTGCCTAAGAGAGGTTCACCCATAGTGGAGTATGGGGGAGCAATCTACTAGTCCTCATCGAGCGTGCGGAATCAAGAAAGGTGGTCCAACTTGAGAAGGACAAGATCGTCATCATCTAGCTCAAGTGGACTATGCGCAAGGCAAAGGTTTGTCCTTGATAGGTTTTCTATTTTACCGGTCTTATGGTGTTAGTTGGGAGACCGGGTTATAGGATTGATAGCCGTACTATCAGGGGGGCTCTCGAGTGAGTAGCTTGATCGTATCGTTCGTAGAGAGCTCAAACCATTGCATCCTTGGCATCATCTTTCTTGGTTCTTGTTTGGCTTTTCTCTGTGTGAGTTTTTGAGCTTGTGGTCATCTTCATGACAAGCTTGAGTTCATCGAAAACGGATTTCGTATGCATCATCTATTGTGTTTTCAATGTTGGAGTTTTTGCTGGTTCTTCACTCATGGAGGTTTCACAACTCTTGTCGTTAGCTTTCCATCAAGCTTGAGTTAGTCGAAATCAGAGTTCATTTGCTGAAGTTATGGCAGTTTTGGTCTTAATTGCATCCATCTGTTTTACTTGGGCAGTTTTGTTGCTTCCTAGCGATAGTACCGCTCCGGGGAGCGGTAGTACCGCTTAGGCAGTACTTCCGCTGACCAGTGCCGCTTCCACTTCCGCTTATTTTTTGTGCTTCTGTTGCCCAGTCTGCTTAAGCGGTAGTAGAGCAGTAGTAGAGCGGTCGTACTGCTCTAAGCGGTAGTACTGCTCCCCGAGCGGTAGTACCTCTTTAAGCGGTAGTAGAGCGGTAGTACTGCTCCGGCAGCACTACCGCTCTTGTATTTCTGTCTCGTTGGGTTGCGTTGACCGTGTTAAGCGGTAGTACCGCTCCCCCAAGCGGTAATACCGCTTGAGCACGACCAGTGGGCATAACGGTTGGATTCGGAGGGGCTATTTAAGGGGGTCTTCTTCCCCAATGGTCCTCATCCTTTGAGCTCGTGTTTTCCCTCCATTGTTGACCTTCTTTGAGCTTGCTATCTCTCAATCCCTCGAATGATTCTTGCTCCTTCTTGAGGGAAAAGAGAGAGGAGATCTAGATCTACATTTCCACCAATCCATCTCTCCTCTAAGTGAGGGGAACCCTTTGGATCTAGATATTGGAGTTCTTTGTGTTCTTCTCTTTGTTCTTTCTCTCATATTCCTCCATAACATTAGTTGTTGTGGTCGGATTTGGGAGAGAAGGACATGGGCACTCCATGTTCCCTTGCCATTGCAATTGGTGCATCGGTTTGAGTTCTCCACGGTGATACGTGGAAGTGAAACTTGAGTAGCTTATTACTCTTGGGTGCTTGGTACCCTAGAGCTTGTTCCTCTTGGGTGCTTGGGCGCCCTAGACGGTTGGTGGTGTCGCGGAGCTCAATCATTGTGGTGTAAAGCTCCGGGCAAGCGTCAGGGTCTCCAATTAAGTTGTGGAGACTGCCCCGAGCAATATGTACTGGTTCAGTGACCACCCCCAAGAGTTGCCAATTGTACGGGTTCGGTGACCGCCCTCAAGGGTCCCTTAGTGGAATCACGGCACCTTGCATTGTGCGAGGGCGTGAAGAGATTACGGTGGCCCTAGTGGCATTTTGGGAGCATTGTGCCTCCACACCGCTCCAAACAGAGATTAGCATCCGCAAGGGTGTGAACTTTGGGATACATCGTCGTCTCCGCGTGCCTCGGTTATCTCTTACCCGAGCCCTTTACTTATGCATTTTACTTTGTGATATCCATAGTGTTTCATGTTATATATCTTGCTATCACGTAGTTGTTTATCTTGCTTAGCATAAGTTGTTGGTGCACATAGGTGATCCTAGTTGATTTAGGTTTTGTGCTTGACAAATTAAACGTTAGTTTTATTCCGCATTTGTTCAAGTCTAAACCGTAATTATTTTAAAGCGCCTATTCATTCCCCCCCCCCCCCTCTCTAGGCGACATCCACGATCTTTCAACTAGGAAGCGGCTTCCTTGTACTGATTGGCAGAGTCTTGCCTTAGAAATCTGGACCTGGTGCGGAACCATAATTTAGGCCCCATTAGTACAAAGTCAATTAAAATATTTTGTATGAATCTTTGTGGCAGTACAATTTTCAGAAAAACAGAGTATTATCCAGCTTTTGAGGTTGAATTAGCCTGTCATTTTTCATTACTTTCTTACATTTTTTATATCCTGGATCTATTTTTTATATCTAGTACTAAAAAACATCTTTAAAAAATTGGATACAAGAAGGTGGCACAAACTCAAGAAAAACAACAAACGAACTAAAAGGTAAATGGGCGAAAAGGAATGATACAACCATCCACCGTTGACTTTCGACTGATGCAGGCGGCAGCGGTTGGGGCTCTGATTGCTCCGTTGTGCAACCAAACAGCGATTGACTTCACTTTTTGAAGGGGTCTATTGAACCAAAGAATCACTTGAAAGACATTTAATTCAGTGTCAACAATGATTCTTCGGAAAAGCTATATCTCGCCGCTTGCGAGACGGAAGGAGTTTTCTCCAACAATGGTCACCCTCTTGGGCGTCCTCCCCACTTTATACTCATTCTGATGGTGCTTCTTGGCATCGTTGGGAGGCATGTGGAGGGTGGTGTGTCCAGATCTGGTTCTCTGGGTTGTGATTTTTTTCTCATCAAATTTATCTCGGTGGCGCTGTCGTATGGAGTGGATGGCATGCAGGTGCATCTTGGTCCTCCGACTCCAGTTCTGATCGACAACGGTTGGCCAGCTCCAGCCTCGTCGAGGAGCGTGTGAGAGTTTGTGTTTCTCGACTGCGTCTGGTTGGACCTGCAGCTTTATACATGGCTTCTTCGCGTTTTCTTCTCCGAGACGGCGATTTTTTACGCAGATCACACTTGTCAACGTCTTTTGATCTACATCGACGACTTCCCGGTCGGTGCTTCTACAGGCTCCTGAATTTAAACAAGTTTTGTACCACTAAGATAGAGGCCCACATGCGACAAACGAGCTTTGCCCACGACACATCACTGACGGATGCAAGAGAAAGAGGACTTCGATACGTCAAAGGATATTTTTGTAAGGATTTGTGCACTTAATATATGACCTTTAGCCTTTTAAAAAAAGAACTATATCTTGCGAACGAGCGACACTAGGAAGCGGCTTCCTTGTACTGGTTGGCAGAGTCGTGCCTTAGAAATCTGGGCCTGGTGCGAAAACATTTAAGCCCCATTTTACAAAGTCAATTAAAATACTTTTTATGAATCATTGTGGTAGTACAATTTTCAGGAAAATAAAGTATTATCCAGCTTTTGAGGTTTAATTAGCCTGTCATTTTTCGTTACTTTCTTACATTTTTTATATCCTGGATCTATTTATTATAACTAGAACTAAAAACCATCTTTAAGAAATTGGATATTTTGAAGGTGGCATAAACTCAAGAAAAACAACAAATGAACTAAAAGGTAAATGGGCGAAAAGGAATGATACAACCATCCACCGTTGACTTTCGACTGATGCATACCATGAGGCGGCAGCGGTTGGGGCTCCGATTGCTCCGTTGTGCATCCAAACATCGATTGACTTCACTTTTTTGAAGGGGTCTATTGAACCGAAGAATCACTTGAAAAACATTTAATTCAGTGTCAACAATGATTCTTCGGAAAAGCTATATCTCGCCGCTTGCAAGACGGAAGGAGTCGTCTCCTACAACGGTCACCCTGTTGGGCCGTCGCAACAATGACGTCTGTGTTTGGATTTGGGAAGCTTCTATGTACAATGAGCAATGGTTCTTGGAACTTTCCGTCCGATTTTAGGAAGATTCTGACGTTTCGTTTCTTTTCTCCTTTTTCTACGCGTGTCTTTTTACTAGTTTTCTTTTTTTTTTCCTTTTTTCTCTCATCTTTCCCCTTTTCCCATTTTGAAATTCATGAACTTTTTTACTCCTCCCGGTTTTAGTGTACAAACATCTCCTTACATGCCATGAACATTTGACAAAAACTTACGCGAACAAAGTTTTAAGTTTTCATGAATTTTTCGTTAAACTGTCTGAACATTTTTCTAGTGTTATGAACACTTTTTAAAATGGCAGACTGTTTTTTTATACACTACACACCTTTTCTTAAATATGCACGAGTAACTGTTTACATTTCATGAAGATTTTTTTCAAATGTCATGGGCATATTTTAAAACGCGTGGCCATTTATGAAACAGTCGTGGACATTGTTTATATGTCATAAACATTTTAAAGATTGCTCTATCTTTTACACTTCATAAACATTTTTAAAATTGTGTGAACCTTTTGAAAAATAGTTGTGGACATTTATTTATATGTCATAAACATTTCTTATTGGTCGCACGAACAATTTTTAAAAGTTTCATGATTATTTATAAAATATAATTATCCATTTTTAAAACATCTGAACATTTTTGAAAATGTCATGAACATTATCCAAATCATGAATGTTTTTATGAAAAATGCCCGAACAGTTTTTTGAGATGCTTTTTTTGTAAGTACATTTTTAAATTTATGATGAATTTTCTAAAAACATTTGATGCACATTATATTTATATATTTTAGAAAATTTATATACATATATATAATAGGATAAAATTTTAGAAAACAAAGGATACAAAGATTGTACCTACTACCGTTTGATTTTTTTGCAAAAAAAAAAAAAAAGAATCAACAACACTGATTGGTAGTGCTGAACTGGAAACAACGTTACTCGAGGTTGGCGCAGACTCATGAGCAACAGAGTGTAGGTGAGACTAATTTGGGACTCGCAACAGGCGAGACATAGACACGCCCTCGATGGCGACATAGGAGAATAAAGAGAAAATGGAATCTGGGGTCAATTTCTGGCGATTTAATATGTAGGTATTAAAATTGCCACGGCGGGGAGTCGAGGAAGAGAGAGAACATGAAGAATGTGATACCTTCGTAGTCAAGAGATTTCTCCCGTACATTAAATCACTCTCTTCGACCTTGGCGTTGACGCATAATCGACTCCTTGTTATCCAATGGGAGAAAAATGTAAGATGGGTTGTGGCCCTTGGTGTTTTTCGGTGGGTTGATTGCACTGTTAACGGGTATTGTTTGTTCTCCTTAAAGTTCAACACCTTACTGTTTATTAATATCCTCTATTAGTGATAGTACTTATGGGAGAGCTGCTGTTGGACGCCCGTGGGCATCAAATAGGGGAGGCTCCGCCTGAAACCAGGGCAAATGGGTCGGCCCACTTTGCCCGTGAGCGGCTTTTATTTTATTTTTTCCCTTTGGCTTTTTATTTGTTTTTTCACCCAAAAAACAGCCAATTGTTTCTCGGAGCTAGATATTTAAAAACCTATTAAAATTAAAAATATATTTTAGAAAAAAATTCATATGTGTTTAAAAGAATTCAGTGTGTATAAAAAATATTGAAGATGGAATATGCGGTGGGTTCAAGAGCTCTTTCTGACTATTGATATCCCGGCCATCCTGAGTATCCCTTTATGCATGAGGAACGTATCAGTTTTTTGGGCATGGAATTTTGAAAAGAACAGTATCTTCTCGGTCGTTTCTTCTTACAGAATGTTGATCTCTACGAGACAGAGAAGGGCGGCCTGGCTAGATGGAACAGCAGGTTCATCGAGCTTTGACACTGATATGGTTTCGTGAAAATTATTATGGAATATTCAGGTTCCTGTGAAAATAAGAATGATCTTATGGCGATTGTCGAAGCACTCACTACCAACTGAGGATGTCAGGGCTCATTGACACATGTCTGCAACCAACTCTTGTGGTCTGTGTAGTGCAAAGGACTAGTGGAGACACTCACTATTTCAGTGTTCTATTTCAAGATGTATCTGGGCACTTGTCTACGGAGAGCTGGCGGAGCACCTCATCGCTAAAAGTGAACCAAGTGCAAAACAGAGGATGTTTTCAATGATACACATTTATCTCATTTGGTGTTCGTGAAGCTTGTTTTCACTTTATGGGCCACTTGGTCGACTAGAGGAAAAGCGATCCATGAGGGTATCTTCCAAAGCCCTCACTCAACATATTCGTTCATCGGTCGTTTAACATCTGAGCTTGAGATCATAAAAGAGCAAAGGACGATGACCACTAACATGGGCACGCCTCCAAGTGGAATAGGAAGGACCAGTTGACCTAGGGCTCCACCGACGGGGTTTACAAAACTCAATGTCGACGCAGGTGTTTCAAACTTTAGGGGATCTGCAGCTGCAGTGTGTCGTGACTAGCATGGAGTTTTTTGGGAAGCTCCTTTCTCGTCACATTGGGACTACAGGAAGCCACTACACTAGAAGCGACCGCCTGCCGCGAAGCCCTATCTTTGGCAGAAGACCTAGGTCTTCAAAGCTTCGTAATCGCTTTAGATGTTATACAAGTGGTGAGTGATATTGCAAATGACAGTCGAGGCCGGTATGGCTCGGTCATCAATGAAATTAAAACCAGTGAAGCAAGTTTTACTTGTAATTTTATGTTTGAAGGTCAATAAGTTAAGAGTGAAGCTCATAACTTAGCTAAATTTCCCCCTTCTTATATCAGGGGCGCTGTGTGTGGCTTACTCAACCCCATGACCCAAATTGTATCCCACAAACTGTGGTATTTGATGAATAAATCTTGGCTTTACCCCTCAGAAAACAAATTGCCACCCACGAGTGGCATATAGAATCCAGCTATGGCTGGCAAACCCTATATAACGCCCCCGTGCATCATATAGGCGCGCCTTTGCTGAAGCGCGAGGAAAGATTGCCCAGTCCATTTGATGCGTGCACGCTCTGTTCTTTTTCGTTTATTTTTCTGTGTGTAGTTTTTGGTTTTGGTTTTCTACTTTGTTTCTTTTCGCTTTTTTCAGATTATGATTTTCTTCTCTTTTTCCGTTTTTTACACATAATTAAATTTTACATTTTTCGCAATATACAGTGAACATTTTTCCAATATATGGTGAACAGTCATTTTAAATATGGTGAACATTTTTTAATATACGCTGATTTTTTTTTTGTTATATACATTGAACTTTCTTTCATAGGATGTTGCTACAAATCGAACGCCTGGTTTTTCAGCATGGCAAATCGAAGGTTTCTTATGGCAAGTAATGTTGCCACGAGGATGGCAATTTCTTTTAGCAGACATGGCAAATCTTTGTCATGTTCAGTTTTTTGCCAGGAATTGTCATGCTTGCTACAGAAAATTGTCATCCTTGCGACAACAAAATTTGCTGTAAAAACGTTCGATTTGCCATGCCTAAAAATCCGGCGTCAGATATTTAGCATTTTTGTTTTTAATATATGGTGAACTCTTTTACAATTATACAATAAACATTTTTAAAACACACACCGAACTTTTTTTAGTATACATTGAACCTACACTGAACTGTTATATATATATAACACATATTGAACAATTGTCTATTTGGTTTTCTATTTTTAATAGGGTTTTAACATATCTAGCTTCTAAAAAACAACAACCAGTATTTTTGGGTGAAAACACGACTAAAGAACCGAAAATAAATATATAGAAAACCAGGTCACGGACAGAGTGTCCTGGACCATTTGAGCTAGACTAAGGGTGTGTTTGGTTCACGGGCTATCCCGCGAGGGACTGGGATAGCCTCTTTTTAGGGTGGATGCCACATGTTTGGTTTGAAGGATAGGAGGGATGAGGAGGGATGGGGATAGCCTTTATTCTGGGAATATTCCACGATTCGGTGGCTGAGCGCATCCGCCGAAATCTCACGGACATCGCCAACCACCCTCGCGCCGAACCGTTTTCCTCGATCTCTCACGGTCTCACCTGCCTCTCCCCTCTGGCGACTTGCGGCGGCGGCGGCCGAACCGGGTTGACTTGCGGCGGCGGCGGCGGCGGCACATGTCATCCTTTCATCTCCTCTCTTCCCCAATCCCGTCGCGCTCGTGTGATGCCTTTGAGGAGCATGGCGGCTGCCCGGAGGCCAACCTGGTTGGGGCGACCCCGCTGAAGCCCTCGATGGTGTAGTCCACGCCGCCGGGACGATAGCCGAGGCGCACACGGCCGGATGCGTGATGCAGCTGTTCGGGTTGTGCGTGCTGTGTGTGGTGGTCTTGGCGGCGGTGGCCGTGTGTGTGCTGTGCGTGCGTCTCAACATGCCCTGTAGGTCTGGCCGCATACAATTCTTGCTTCGATTTTTTATGCAGGAGCTTCAACGCAACAAGGGACAACAGGCTTCAGGCAACACCTTCGTTCCCAGATTTTAGCTCCAAAGAACATTAGGGTGTGTTTATTCTTGTTGTTCAATTCCAGATATTTTCCAGATATTAATGTGTACGATCTCTCGCACATATGTTTATCAACACACGATGACATTTGTTGGTAACTAGAAAAAGGAAAATGAGAGAAGCAATTATTATTGTGTTATGTTAAAAAATTGTATGTTAAGGGAGTAATCTCACCTGCTTAATAAAAAAAAAGTAGTCATAACACTTATCCACCATTTATCCCTCAAACCAAACGCTCAAATGGATATCCTCAGCCACTTTTCATCCTTTGAACCAAACAAAACAGTGGCTACCCTCACCCCTTAACCAAACAAAAAAAGAGGCTATCCCTAGCCAGGTGGTTGGGGATACCCACAACCACCCTAGAGTATCCCCCAAACCAAACACACCATAAGCCAATGCTCCCCTGGTTCACGCCCACGGTGTCACAGGAGCGCCAATCCTATTTAGAGCCCGGTAGCCCGCGGTGCCCCTATGTCTCGCAATAAGCGAGACAGAGGGAAGTCTTGCTTCGGGGGCGTGCCAGATGAGCCGGCCAGCCACGCGCGAGGCCACAGCCTTGTTCCTTTGAAAAAAAACATTTTTTCATTTTATTTTTTTCTCTCTTTTACTTCCGTTTCTACTTTCAAATATACTAAATATATATTATGAACAACACTTTATATAAACCTTTAAAAAAAATGTTAACCAAGCATTTGAAAAATGTTGAATGTGTCTAGAGAAAACGTTTCACATGTGCGAAAAATGTATAAAATAACTATACAATGTGTGCGAAAAAAGTTGATCATGTATTTAAAAAATGTTAATCAAACATTTTAAAAAATTAAATAAGTATTTCAAAATTTTAATCAAGCACTGAAAAATGTTAAATGTGTAACGTTGACCATGTATTCAAGAAAATTAATCTTGTATTTGAAAAATCTTAATCAAGCATTTGAAAATGTTAAATGTATATTCAAAAAATGTTGACCACGGATTACAAAATTGTAAATATTCCATTTGAAAAAAAATGTTAATCAAGCATTTAAAAAATGTTAAATGTGTATAGAAAAAATGTTGACCATGTATGAAAAACTGTTAATGTTGTATTAGAAAAATGTTAATCAAGTATTTTAAAATGTTTAAAAGGTGTATAGGAAAAAATGTTGACCATAAGTTCTAAAATTGTTAATCTTGTATTTGAAAAATGTTAATCAAGCATTTGAAAAATGTTAAATGTATCTAAAAAATGTTGACCATGTGTTAAAAAATTTAATTTAGTATTTTGAAAATGTTAATCAAGCATTTGAAAAAATAAATTAAATAAGTATTTCAAAATGTTAATCAAGCATTTAAAAATGTAAATGTGTATAGAAAATGTTGACCATGTATTCCAAAAACTTAATATTCTATTCTATTAAACTTGTATTTGTAAAATGTTAAATGTATATTGAAAAATGTTGACCACGTTTTTAAAAACTGTTAAAATTCCACTTGAAAAAAAATGTTAGTCAAGCATTTGAGAAATGTTAAATTTGTATAGAAAAAATATTGACCATGTATGAAAAAAAACTTAATCTTTTATTAGAAAAATGTTAATCAAGTATTTTAAATTGTTTGAAAAGGTGTATTGGAAAAATGTTCACCATGTATTCTAAAATTGTTAATCTTGTATTTGAAAATTTTGAATCAAGCATTTGAAAAATGTTAAATGTGTATAAAAAATATTGACCATGTGTTAAAAATATTTAATCTTAAATTTTAAAAATGTTAATCAAGCATTTGAAAAAGTTTAAAAGTGTATATAGGAAGAATGTTGGCCATGTATTCAAAAATGTTAATCTTGTATCTACAAAATGTTAATCAAGCATTTAAAAATTGTTAAAAATGTGTATAGAAAAAATGTTGACCATGTATTCAAAAAAATGTTAAATTTGTATTGGAAAAATATTAAATGTGTAATAAAAATGGTTCTTGACATGTACGCAAAATGTTGAATGAAAACCACAAGAAACAAAGAAAAAGAAAAGTAAATGAAAACCAAAATAGAAACCAAACAAAAAATAAAAAGAAAAAAACAAAGAAACAAATGCAAAAAGATTAAAAGACAGTGAAAATCAATAAAGAAATAAATAATAACAAAAAAACGTTGAAAACCAAGAAAGAAATAAAAACCCGAATATAAAAGAAGGAAAACGAGTAAGACAATAAAAATCGCTAAAAACAATGACAGAAATAAAGAAAAACCAAAAGGAAAACGAAAAGAAAAAACAAAAAATTGGAGAAGAAATAAGAAAACTATACAAAAAACAAAAGAAAAGGAAAAAATGAAGAATAAACCGGAGAAACCCGAGTAAAATAATGAAAAAACACCAGTAAAAAACCGGTGAAAACAGAAAAACCAGGAAAACTAGTGTAAAAACTGGCTCTTTTCCTTCTAGTAGGTTGCGCCCCACTTATTTTACATGAACTCGATGTTGGCTTCGTGGCTAATAGTGCTACGAAGCAACCAGGAGATCCCAAGATCAATCGCCTGCGCGCTCCCTTTTTTACTCTATTTCTTCAAAAAATATGTGCTAGTGGGCTGGCCTGATGCTGTAGACGCTTCACGCGAGAGATCCTTCCGTCTCGTCTGAAGCGAGATATAGTCGTCGCCAGCTGCCCACGCGTGGCAAATAGGCATGGCTTCGTTGAAGCGAGAATACAGTTGGGCCAGCCCACGTACGGGATTCTCGTGATGATCGTTCGTTGTTGTTTCATGCGGTTTTTTTTTTGTTTTCCTTCTATGGTTTTTTGCTTCCACGTTTTTCAATGTTTTGTGCGGTTTTTCAATTGTTTTGTTCCGTTTTTTTATTTGATCTGTTTTGGTTCCTTTTCCGGGTTTTTTTTCATTTCTTTTTGTCTGTTTCCTTTTCTTTTTTGTTCAGTATTTTGTATTTTGTAAATTGTTCACCACACATTACAATAATGTTCACCGTATATTAAAGAAATGTTCAACGTATATTATGGAAAAGTTCACCATGCATTGTACAATGTTCATTATGTATTAAAAAAGGTCATCTTATATTACAAAAATGTCCAATATGTATTTAAAATTTGTTCGTCATATATTACAAAAATATTCAATATGTATTTAAAATTTGACCAACTTTAAAGAAAAATATCAACATTCAAAATATTAGATCAATATCATTAGATGCGTCGTGAATTTAATTTGCTTATTGTATAACTTTAATATTGTGGATGTTGATATTTTTTCATATAAATTTGCTCAAAGTCGATGAAGTTTGACTTCAGACAAATCTTATATACGGAGTAAAAAGGACCGCGGGGAGTAGTAGATAAAAATAGAAGGAAATGATAGAAAAAGTTAAAAGGGAGAAAAAGTAATAACACATAAAAATGAAAAATAACAGGAAAAAGGGAAAGGTTTTTTGAATGCAAAACTGAACATAAAACTAACAGAACGGTAAGAAAACAAACCTGAAAAAAGGGCAAAAAATGAATAGAACCGAAACAACAGAACTACAAAAACCGTTTGGTCCTCCGCTGGTAAGGTCGGCTCAAGTTTTTTCATGTTGTGAGTGGGTGCTTGTTCTACCTCGCAATAAGCATGGTAGTAGAGGAAGAATGGGAGGTAGTTGAGCTTCTGGACATGGCGGTCGAAGCTGGGGAAGAGGTTGCTCTCGGCGGCGCCTTCACCGTGTCCTCTACGTGCTCCTGGTGGTGCTCTAATCTCGCGGCAACATCTTTGTGGCGGCGAGCTTACCTAGGTGGCAGCGTAGGAGGGAAAGGAGAGGGGGAAACTCTAGGGAAGCTCTAGGGGTTTTATAGGGAGGGGTGACGGTGTGGAGCAGGTGTCTGTCGGCTCTGCTCACGGCGTCACGCGCTGTGTCTCGTGGGGAAGATGACGAACAGTGACGGGCGTAACATTTCACTAGTTAGATGGGTTGAAAAGGCAGGTGGGCCGGTTAGGGTTGTTGCCAAAAATGACTTCCCAATTTTGAAACCAGAAAAATTGAAAAGAGAAAGGAAAATTTTATTTGGATAGTCAAATAAATTTCAAATGGGTTGAAATATTGCATGTGGCTATTTTGACTTGTTTCAAAGCTCCACTAAGAATTTAAGAAGTTTTCAAAAACTTTTGAATTAAATTGGAATTTGAAAGAGAGGAAAGCAAGAATTAGATTTGAACTAGAGGTGTGATCTAGAAGTGTGCCAAAAAATGTGAAACTTTGGGGAAGGTTTATAATGGGATGAAAAGATTATGTGCTAAGTTTGGAGGTCTCCCTTGAAGAGGAAGATCGGAAAGAATTTGATTTGATCAAAATCCAAAAGAGAGAAAAGTATTTTAATAAAATAGCAAAAGGTCTCAGAAATATATTTTGTAAATTATCAAAAACTTTAGTTAGGTTAAAAAAATTAATGACATGATTTTTAATTTGGGGGAAACCGGGGCTGTTACACGGACACACGAAGCAGAAAACCAGCTCCCCCCCCCCTTCCCCCCCCCCCCCCCCCCCCTCCCACCGCCAGCGAAATAACCCACATGCGCAGGTCCTATTCAGCATGCAACACGTCGAAAGACGACCAAACACACATTCCCAGGAAGCTCCCTCCGATTGGCTGGCCAATCGCCCTATTGAGCCTTGGCCCATCGGAGAAGCAATGAAGAAATCAAAGAGGAAGGAGAGCTGAAAAAAGTAGAGGATACTAAAAATGTTCCAAGCCCGTCACGAATTTAGAAAATGTACGTAAATTTAGAAAATGTATGTGAATTTCAAGAAAATTCTTAAAATTCACAAAAATGTACACTAATTAAAAATGTTCACAAGTTTAGAAAATGTTCCTGGATTTCAAAAGAAGTTCCTTAATTTTAGAAAAGTTATGAATTTACAAAATGTTCATGAATTTGAACATTTGTTTATCGATTAGCATAGGAGCGCCATGTTCACACGCGAATAGGCCAAACGTAGCCCACAATCGATTCACTCCCTCACATGTGGGGCCATGACTGCAAAAACTGTTACGAGAAGGCTCCGTTCCTAGGGAGCTTAGTAACCTATAAAAGAGAGATAGACAAACAATAGATCATAGTTTTAAAAACCGGACCAGATCGCCGGTCAGACCAGAAAAACCCGGAATAGGCGGCCTCAGCCGTTTTCTAAGCTAATCAAGCCGTTTTGCAAATGGACCAGACAAAACCGGTCAAACTGGCCGTTTTTTTTTTTTGCTCAAACCGGAAGAAAACCGAGACCGGTTGAACCGGTAGCACGTGCTTACATCACTGGGAAAGAGGAAAAATAATTACAGCCACCAGGATCGATCCTTAGGTGCTAGGAAACAGGCCGATGTCATCAATTTAGCCCAACAACCAACTCGCCCATCCAACTTAGCTGTCATAGAGTTTCAAAAAAAAAACTTAGCTGTCATAGGATAGAAACTTAGTATATTTGAACTATTTATATATATATTATGACTTAAAACACCAGCAAATGAGCCAGTGAACCGGCAGTCCGACCGGTGAAACCGTGAACGGACGGCATCACTGGTTCGATTACCGTCCAATTTTTAAACAATGCAATAGATAGATAGATGTCTAATTACCATGGTTCAAACCAAAATAAATTGAGTACCTAGCTAAGAGCATCTACAACCGGACCACTCATATCCTCCTCAAATGTCCGGCAGACACTCCGGTCACTGCCCGGACAGGAGAGAGAATGAAAAAGAAGGCACCGAACCGGAACCCCCACTTTGTCCCCATATATTCGGACTGTCCGCAAATCGCTATATCTAAGGCATATATATGGGGATGTCCGGGCGTGTCCGAGCAGGGCACCACGTAGGATTTGGCCAACCATGGACCACCTTTCCTCTTTCTTTATTCTTTCTTTCTTTTCTCTCTCTTTCTCTTCACCAATCAATCATATGTATGTGACCGGACATATAGGAAAAAGTAGGAGACATGATTATATGCATGAACAAATAGGAACTAAAAATGGGCATGACCAAACACTGACCGGACGCGTTCACGGACGATTGAGCAGCACCGTGATCGTAGATGCTATAAGCATTCTTACACAAGGCCGCCACACATGGGTTTTTCCACCGGCAGCTAGCAATCTAAGGTTTGCGATCGCGTGAAGAAACAACGCGACATTCTGCGCGCCTGCCAAATTACCACATTGTTCGTGTCTGAGATAAGATAGAAAGCATCCGCGAGCAAAATCCCCAATAAAATAGGAAAACTCTATCCCTCAACCGGCGGATGTTTGTGCGCGTGTCCACCACCTCCGTAGCCGTTGGATTTGATTTGGATCGAACTACTTCGAAGAAATCTCTATCCTAGTACAGTTCTTGCAACTCACCCCTTGTTTCAGTTGACTTAGAACAAAACAAATGGGTTGTTGCAGATCACCATGCCGTACGTCCATGTCCGCTCTAAGTTTCTGCAACAACAACGTTGTTGCGGAACAGCGGTAGCAAAGACGTGGCCGAAGATGTTGTTGCAATTTTTGCAACAAGGATCTTGTTACAAAAAATTGGACGCAGTGGGAGATATGTTTGCAATTTTTGCAACAAGGGTCTTGTTACAAAAAATTAGAAAAAAAAAAGGTTTTGCAACAAGGAACTTGTTGCAGGAAATTAGAGAAGAGAGGGGGTTCACAATAAAGTCATTGTTGTAGGAAATTAAAAGAGAGAAGGTTTCGCAACAAGAGTATTGTTGCAGAAAATTAGAGAAGAAAAACTAACCGCACGCGTCACAGTATCGGACGGCTGATCTTTCTGAAAAGATTCACCGGCCGACGCGTAGCAGGCCCCAATAAAATACCGTCATCCATTCCAGATTTCGCGCCACATTTTGTGGGGCTGCAGCCCAATATATATGCTTCCTTGGTCTGCAACCTCTGCTCGCGTGGGTGTTTGGTAACCGCATGACTGCTGGTAACGCGCGGTACGTCGATAAAATTATATATCGCCATCGTCGTCGCCGTCACGTTCGTCACCATAGCTCACACGTATGGACTTTTTACGTGTTGATCGAGTTGGCGCGGGAGCTCGTTGGGATAACACACACGTTAGACGAAGAGAGCTTGCCGAGGCAATAAGTTGAGTAGTTCACAAGTGGATTGCATTCACTGGATAGAGCAATCATTGGGCTGCGACGTAACCAGTTCCGGTCAAAAACTCTTTTCTTGAGCAGGAAAGAAGGCCACCCTTACGGACTTGTTCACCTATATATACAGGAATCATTTCTACTCCAATCACATCCGGCGCCAATACACTCTGCCTTTCGGTTATCTCCGGTCTGAGGTTTGCAGCTCATGGAAGACCTCGCCGCTTCGATCATGTCGATCTCGCACAGCGCGCCGCTCTACCTGTTCTTCGACGTCCCCGCCTGGGAGGAGTACTGCCTCCACGAAGACATCAGCGGCGGCTTGGAGTTTGCCGCGGCTGGCGCCAAGAGCGTCGGCGATGACAATGACAGCGCCGAGCCGCGCGCGTGCGCCAGCCAGCTGCTCCGCGGTGGCGCGCAGCTCCCTCTGAAGCTGCCCCCGCGGCTGCAGCATCCAGCTGACTGGTCCGCCGCGTCCTCCACCGCCACTTCACCGACCCCGCAGGCGCAACTGTGCATGGTGCCGTCGTGGAGCCCGTTCACGAGCAGCACGAGGCACCGGGACTTCGACCCGTTCACCGCCGCGCTGGAGAAGGTACGCCGGAACGGCGCCGCGCCCCTGCCTAGCAGGCCCGTGCGCCGCGCGAGGTCGGTCCCGCCGGTTCGGGGCGCCCAAACCGCCGAGACGAACCTAAACAGCTCGCACCTCGCAGGCGCCGCGCAGAAGGCGAGCGGGAGACCACCGCAGAGGAGCACGAGGAGGAGAGGCGTGAAGCGCCTGCTGTGCTCGGCTGCGACGGCAAGCTCAGCCGCGGCTCCGGCACTTGGGAAGGACGGCGTCGCGTCTTACCGGCGGCCGAGGCTCTTGGTCTGCTTTGGCTTTTAAGCGCGCCAGGTCGTGTCAATCTAAGGCTGCATCCATGCTGACATACCTGCGAGTTACACTTGAACTAGCTAACTCTCGAACCTTTGTTCTTGCATAGGAGTAGAAGATAGCAATAGAGATCTTTTACGGTACCCTTTAGTAAATATGGACCGTCTATTTTTGTGATTCAAAGGGCTAAGATTAATCTATACTGCTCCTCGAGGTGAGCAGTATTAAGCTGTACCGCGCCTGGACGTGAGTAGTATCCGCTGCTTCAGGGGTAAAATAGGGAAGGGCCACATCGCCAAGGTCAACTATACCATTTGCTCTCGTTCCGACCAGGACGGCGGCAAGCTAGCGGCCGGACAATCCAATCCTCCGGGTATCCCTCGTCGTCCGGCGGCTTGCGACGCGCGGATAGATCTATTTAGCGGCTGGACGCTTAGGGAAAGCAGGCGGGATGGTGACGAAGGCCAATGGCATCCGCCACTAGGCATGGCAACTCCATCTCTTATTGGTGAACTGGATCAGACGGCAGCCCTCACTCACCGGCAGGCAGCAGCTCCGGCCAAACGGCGGCACGGCGTAGACTTGGCTGAATCGGAAACGATTGATCGGTCGAGGGTAAAGACTGAAATACCCTCAAAATCGTAATTAAATCAACGGCCAGATTATATCTAGCAATAAAAATATCTTGTACAGCAGTTCCGTGAGAAACTATGAATTCTACTTTGAACATTTTGTCTCTGAAACTAGTGTTTTTACTCTCTAGCCAACTGCGATTCCTATACGTACCCCAAAAGTCCATGTCACGCACGACGCTGTGAGCGCCACACCTGTGCCAGGTGGTGCGGAGTGGGCTGTGAATTATGGCGAGTAGGGCCAGTGAGCCGGTGGTGGTCTGCGCGTGGCTTTACGTGCTCTTATAGCCACGCGCGTGGCTATATGGTCTGCGCGTGGCTATACAGGCCCTCAACGGACGCTTCACGGCGCGTCCGCAGAAATGGCCCAGTCACCCCTCAATTTTCGTCTGTTGCATTCACATACCTCAAACTTCATTTCTCAAATACATACTACAACATGCAACACACTAAAGCTACGTACTACTATATACTACATAGATGAACCTATCCTACTTCTACTTATCGCCGAACATGTAGATGACCTCCGTGCCGACAATGCCGGACGGACCTGCCTTCTAGTGGATGGCCACATCCCGTAGCTCGAAGGGGAGGGAAATGGGATGCAACTACGGTTGGGACTCGCCGTCCGGCTTAAATAGCAGAATTTGGCCCCTCGGGCGGCACGCCGGAGCAGCGTCCTCATCGGACCACTGGGTTACAACGGGTGTCCGCGTGGGTCACGCACGTCAGTCCGATATGGCGGACATGCCCGGGCCTCCGCATATCTGCCCCAGATTTGGGCTGGATATGAGGGGTGTCAGTCAACTCGGACATATAGGGTCGGTTTGAGGAGCCTGGTTGGGTCACGTTTTTGTACTGGTTACTGATCGGGCCGTCCGCCCGGACGTATAGGGGGTGTTTGAGGAGCCCTGCTGTAGATGCTCTAACAGCCGTTCTTGAGACGCGGAAGGACTTTTTTTGCAGGGAGAAACGCAAAAGGACTTTTTTTGCAGGGAGAAATGCAGAAGGACTAAGGGAATCTCCAACTCCGACCCTCAAAACGGACACACTATTTTTCCGCGACTGGTCCATGCGGCAGCGACTGTAAAAAATGGCAGGTATTAGGGTGGAGAGCGGCGGGATGGTGGCGGAAAGGGTGAAGAAAGGGGGGTTTTGCCGCGGAAACAATGTGGCCAACTCCAAATGTGCAGGCTCCGCCTTAGTTTTGGGTGAGCCGGGGGTGTCGGAGTCCTATGTGGCGGGTGTCCAGACTCCTGCAAAGCCACCTTGGTTAGCTTCTAGTTTGCTAGAAAACGGACCCCCGGACTGGTCCGCGGACAAGTGCAGGACACCGTTGGATGCCTTGTGCCGTCCGGACAGCTTGGTCCGGATGCTTGCGGGAGGTTTGAGGGTTCGCGTTGGATATTCCTTAAGTCTAAAATAGAAATAAAGGTCTCGTTTCGAGCTCGCTTTGAACCCAACTGTAGTGGCAAAAGGGAAGTTTCATCTTCTTCCTTCTCGTACCACAATCGAGATTTGAACCAGCGAAGTTGTTGGAACAGAGAATCATTGCCGCGGGAGACGGACGTGACCGTCAACGCCCTTACCATGGCATCATCTCATCACTGTCGATGTCGTGTGAGTGGTGCAACCGCTTTTCTCACCGAAAAACATGCCTTTTAATGGCGGCTCGCCTCTTATCTCCTCGCCAACTACCCCTTAATGACGCCAGCGGTGGCCTATAAAAGGTTGGCGCCCTCCCCTCTTGCCTTATCCAATCCCCTCTCCAGCGCTTTCCTATCTCCTCTCCGACGCCTTCCAATCCACAACTTTGAGTCAATGACGTGGTGGAAGATGCATCCCCTCCTCTTCAGATTTGAGGAGAAGGTGCAGAAGTAGCAGGAGACAAATTTGCCGCCTTTTAGAGCATCTACAACCGCGATGGGCAAATCCGACCCCTCAAACTCCCGCGGACGCGCCCGGGCGCGTCCGCGGGCACTGACCGGGCACGCCTTATATTTTGTCTTCCACACTCGCGTCCCTCATATCCGAAATCTCAAAACCATGCAATTCATGCAACGCTACGTAAAACACATGATCAAAGCGCAATTCATCGGATCAGCCGAACAAAAGGAACATAATTCATCGGAGTTTAATGGTGGATAGTGCAAATCCATACTACAAACTAATTATGAAACATAGATAAAATATAAACAGAACGAGAAAGGGCGGAGGAAATCACCATTTCCTCGCCGGCCCCTTCCCCTTCCGGTCGTCGGCGCGGCTGGGCCCCTTCTCCGTGTAGGCGTCGGCGTGCGGAGGCGCGTCATCGTCGGAGCTGGAGGTGGAGCCGTCCGTCATATCCGAGTCGGAGCTGCACCTCATGCCCGACAGCCTGCGGAGCAGGCGGTCCTGCTCCTTCGCATGGCGGGCCGCCTTCGCCTTCGCCGCCGCCTCCTTTGTTGTCTCGCGCTCCGACAACTCGATGGCGAGTCGGAGCGCCTTGGCATTCTTGCGGCGGAGGCGCCGCGCATCTGTCTCCGCCGTCGTGAGAGAGCGGCGGAGGACAGACGCGAGGAGCGCTGCCTCAGGATCGACCGGCGCGCGGACATCGACTCAGACGCCGCTGCCCTCTCCCTCGCCCAATGCCGTTGGCGCAGGGCTGCTCGTGCCTCCACTCGGGCGTCCGAGTGTGCGCCGGCCCTGGCGCGGGCACGAGGACCTAGCGGTGGCCGGGCACCACCTCAGAGGGTGCTGGTGGTGGGCGGCGTACCTGGAGGAGCGGAGCGGAGTGGCCGGAGCTGCGCGCCGGGCGGGAAGGGCCGGCGACGTCGCCGGCGCTGCGTCGCCGGGCGCCGGGCGCTGACGAAGTGGATCCGCCTTGGTCGATGACCGAACGCCTCAATGCGATGCGGAGGGCGACCTCCTCCACATCGTCGGGCTCTGCTTCGCGCAGCAGGCTAGCCCAGTCGTCGTCGAAGCCGGAGTCCCCACCCGAGGCAGCGCTGCTTCGGTCGCCGTCCATCGGATGTGTTTGGAGGGGATCGGAAGTGGAGTGGACGGAGAGGGGAGTGAAGTGGATTTGGGATTGACTGCGGTCTAGGGTTTTCCGGACGGCGATATTTGTGGGGCAGGCGTGGGCCAGGCTGGGCCAAGCCGACGTGGCGGGCACGCCCGGACGCGCCCGGACCGCCTCATATCCGCCCCATATTTGGGCTGGATATGAGGGGTGCCGGTCAGTCCGGGCGTTTGAGGCCCGTTTGAGGCTCCCGGCTAGGTCGATTTTTTGTGAACGGTCAGCCCGCCCGGGCGTTTGAGACGGATTTGAGGCGCCCGGCTGTAGATGCTCTTAGGCCTTGTACGACATCGATGATAGATCGGTTGGGTTAGGTTTCCAGTGAATCGGTCTAGAATCGGCCATCTTTCTTGGTCTTCGGAGTTTCTATAGGCCCTTATCGGCCTTTTGTTCTCCGGGCAGCGATTTGATTCGCGTATCGCGACCGTCTGCATCTCCTTGTCTACATTGAGGACTTCCCTGCTTTGCTACTTCTACAACCTCCTGGGTTTCAAAAAGTTTGATCCGCCAAGGCGGAGGCCCAGAGGTGACATCGAGCTATGCTCACGGCACGTTGCCGATGGATGCAAGAGGAAGAAAACTTCGACATACCAAGGCTTTATTTTTGTTGTATGGATGTATTTTTATTTTTGTTGTATGGATGTATTTTGGTCTTGTGAATTTTAATATATTCCCTAAGGCCTTGTTTAAAAAAAAGGCACTAGAAGAGGTAGTGTGCTTTGCCACAACGTTCAAAAGAAAAACGTTTGACCTGTAGTTTTTTTACCAGTGGGTATCAATTTTGTGGGACCTTTTGCTCTCATGGCTTTGCAGCACTCATATTTGTTTAATTGTAGGCACAAACTTTTGCACATATTATTGGAATTAAGAATTACTCCAGAAAGGCGGGAGTAGATTCTCATAGTAGTGAAGAACAACACAAGCCCTTGATATTATTTGTGCCACTATGAATTTTTTGTGTAATGCTTTTTTTTCTTCAGTTAAAATCTCCAGTAATGGCGCGCTCATGGCTCTCGCGAACCCGCCTGCGCCGGCGGCGGCGCCGCCCTGATCTCCCTTCTCCGGCCTCCCCTGCACCTGCCTGACCCAGATCCGGCATCCTCTCCACACCCTCTCGCAGCTCACGTGCTTCTCCTCGCGGGTGGCGCCATGGCTGCTCATCCACGACCTTGGCCCGCATCTGCATCGGCCGTGACGGCGGCGACCACTCCAGCCGTGCCGAGCGCCGGCTCACCGCCGCCCACTGCTCCAGCTCCCGCGGCCGCCCTCGCCTCCCGCCGCCCCGACCCACGACCTTGGCCCGCATCCGCGTCGGTCGCGACGACGGCGACCACTCCTGCCGGGCCGAGCGCCGGCTCCCCGCCGCCCACCGCTCCAGCTCCCGCGTCCGCTCTCGCCGCGGCCGCCCTCGCCTCTCGCCGCTCCGACCCAGCCGTCCAAGGGCGAAGGGTGGCACATACGCTCCTCGAGAAGGAGGCGACGACATCGACTTCGACAGAGACCTCCGCTCCTGCTACAGCTGGTGCAGCCTCCGTCCTACCACCGTCGTCTCCGGCAGCACTCGTCACCGACTCGTCCCCGACAGCGCCCGTCTTCGACGCGTCCCCGGCGGTGGCCCGTCTCCATCTGGAGCTTGACTCACCTCTGCTCCAGTGCGCGCCACGTCCTTCGGATATGGCAACCGTGGCCTTAGACATGGGGCGGCCTGTGTCTTGGGCTTTCCTCGCTGACGAGGATGTTGACGATGAGGAAGAGGAGTTGGCCCCGTTGACGCCACCGGCTGCCAAAAGCTCTATCCCGGCAGCTCTTCCGACTGAGCCGTGTGTGATGCACGAGACGGAGGCGAGTGGAGGATGGCAAGAGGTGCTGCCTCGGCGCGGTCGGTGCCGTCCGGCGTCGCCAACTCCGGCATTGCCCCCTCGTCCCATTCCGGCTTGGCTCTTTGGTAGGTGTTGCGGATGTCCTGTTCCTGGGCATCATGCGGCTGATTGCAGAGATCCCTTGAGGTGCTCCCACTGTTTGGAGAACGGCCACTGGGCGCGTGGGTGTCGCAATGCTTGGCGTCCATTCAACTCACTTTCATGTCTTGCCATGACGCCACGGTCTCGCCTCGGCACCGAGCATTGCCGAGCTCTAGCTCCTTGTGAGGGTCCGATGGAATCCCAGCTCCCCTCCAAGGTGCTTCACCGCAGGTCCTGGGCATCGGTCGTTTCCGCTCACGTTGAGTCGGCAACCCCATCCGATGTACTGCTCCGGTCCACTCTAGCAGCCCAGGCGGAGCTCCTAGTGCGCGTTGGGAGCTTTTTGGAGCGAGCAGAGGCTGCTCTGGGAAAGCTCTCTCTTGCGTCGGCTGTGTTGCAATCCGCTCCTACGCCACGTCCTTCTAGTGAGGTCGATGTTGGTGGCTCAGTGGAGAACAATGTTGCGGAGCTCTATGGCTGTTTCTCCCCTAGAACTGTGGACAACTCGTCACCTTCGTCTGCCTTGCCCACTGTGTTGTCTACCGCTGAGGGCGGGACCGTTGCCGTGGCTGTGCCTCCGGTGCTGCAGGTGATGCCCGAGCTTCAAGTGCTATGTGCGAGCTCTGATTCGCCTCTATCAATGGAGTAAACGATGGTGGACACGCAGGCAACCACGAGTGAGGGACATGATTCAACCGTGACATGTGAGCAGAGTGAGGTGAACTCGCCTGGGCGCTCACATGTGGCTTTGGCACCCGTTCCACCCCCACCGACGGATAATTCCAATGCTCTCTTTGCAAAAGAGCTTTGTGACTTGCTCGCTAGCGTGGAGACTATTAGCCCTGGAACTGGAAGGGCGATTGCCTACCTCCTGACGGGATCGACATTCAAGGGCAAATGCAAGAAGGCGAGTGATTGCCCTCGGACCGGTTTAGTGAAGGAGCAGTCACTAAGGTGCAAAAGCAAGAAGAGTGGCGCCATAGGTTGTAGGGGAACGCAACAGAAAACAAAAAATTTCTGACCTACGCACCAGCCCAGGACCACTATGGAGACTGCATACAAGGTTTGATCTTTTTCGTTACCGACTCGTAGCGCAGCGGAAGTAGAGTCGATGACGATCGGCGGTGCAGATCCCCGCAGCTAGGATTTTACAACCTCCCAACCGCGAGGATGTACTCCCTCGTCAGCTCACCGGACGGATCACCGGGCAGCCCTTCGGGAGGCCTCGGGACAGTCCCTCGGATAGTCCCACCGGACGGATCCTCGGACAGCCCTCCGGGAGGCCTCTGGACAGTCTTTCGGATAGTCCCACCGGACGGATCCTCGGACAGCCCTCCGGGAGGCCTCTGGATAGTCTTTCGGATAGTCCCACCGGACGGATCCTCAGACAGCCCTCCGGGAGGCCTCTCGGACAGCCCTTCGGGCGGGTCACTCGGACAGCCCTTTGGGCGGGTCACTCGGACAGCCCTTCGGGAGGACCCTCGAACAGCCCCTCGGGCAAAAAGATCGAACCTACGACCTCTCTACGGGGTTGCACACATACGGTGTCATCTATCCGGCAGGGCTTCGCCGTCCAGAACTAGTTCCCACCGGAACCCAGACAGCCTTTCGGCTCTACGAAACTATTTCGCGGGGAGGGAGAGAAGAAGGCCAGATCATGCATGGCTTGTGTATGTTGAGAAAGAGTGTGTCTTTAGGCAGCCCCCTCCACCCCTATTTATACGCCAAGCCCAACGGTAGCTTCTCCAAGAAGCTAAGGGGAAAAATACCAAAAGGCCCTCAAGGTAGCTTCTCCAAGAAGACACCCAAAAAGCACTTTCACTATTCACGGAAACATTTTTCCGCGACCGTTTAATCCGAAAATATTTCTGTGGGTCTTAGAATAATTCCAGTACCCACACAAATGATTTTGGATGCGTTCCGAAACAATTCCGGATTAGTGATTTTCATCTGCGAAAAGCAAACAAAGCGGTTCCGGCAGCTCCGGAACATTTCCAGTTTTTTTCTCCGAAAAATCCCAAAAGTTCCCAGACCAATTCTGGCACCCTCCAAGAATTTCCAGGCGTGTGCCGAAACCATTTTGACTTAATGGTATACCCTGAAACAACTTTTCAATTTTACCGAAACTATTCCGGTGCTCTCTCTCTCCGGAACTTTTCCGCTGTCTCCGAAACTTTTCCGGTGACTTTCTCTCAGACTCCCTGTCTAGTATTCAGCAGATAGATGACCCTTAAGCGTGTGACCCTATAGGTTCGGTGAAGTATAGACATGACCGGACTCTTTCCGATCAATGATCAACATCGGAGCCGTGGACACCCATATTGACCCCTATACCCACACGAATGAATATTCGAGTGAACCTCCAGTTGCCGTGTGCTATTCCTGTTGCTTCGCGATATGTTACAAATACCTGAGGTGAGAATCATCGGCATCACCGTGGATCAACACTTGTCCACAATGCCAGTTACCTCGTTACCGATTTTGTTCTCTTTTCTCGTTCCCGTGTTCCGGCATTCCTGTGATCAAATCACAATGTGTCTGGCCAGACGATGGTGGATACCGTAACACCGAGAGGGCCCAGAGATATCTCTCCATCGTCGGAGGAGCAAATCCCAATCTTGAGCTATCAAGTTACTTGACATACTTTTCCATGAACCCGTAAGCCGCCGTAATAGCCACCCATTTACGGATGACGTTTAACAAACCCCAAAGTTCATGAAGCAAGCATGAAGAAACTCGACACCCTCATGGTCTAAGGAATTATGCAAACATTAACTATCTCTGTGTTATTAACCATTAACTTATGACGAATGAATCTCATAGCATAACATCAATCGGGTCGATTCAACACAAGTGTTCTACTAACATTGTGCCCTCAAAGTTGCCGGCATAGACATGCCCATGATCAGGAAAACAGAACCATCATGCAACACTTGAGCTAGTCTTAGAGGCCAGACTAGGAATACATTTTACCGTTTATTATTCCACACGTGCATATGAGTCTTCCTTCGAGCCTCGTGGTTATTGCAGACTCGAGAACCATAGCTGTTATAGCATGGAACATAAACATAATCATGAACATGGAGATAAATAATAACATTTGTTATTGCCTCTAGGGCATATCTCCTACATAGGTAAGGCGCCCGCAGCTGCTTAATGGATGATTCTCGGTCCCTCGGCTCATCCTCACGGTCGGCTCGTCCTCACGGGTTGGGTCGTCATTGTGGTTTTGGTGTGGTCCACTATCTTTTGTTGGGATGTTCTTGTCGGGTTCAATTGTGGTGTACAAGCGTCAGGAGTTACGTTTGTAGTATGTTGGGACGGTTTGGCGGGTTGCACGTGTGCTCATGGGTCTCATGATTGGTGAGTAGTCCAATTATGGTCTGATTGTATTGGTTTTAGCCCGGTTTTCCGTAAATTAACTGGGCAATTCTCTTCTTCTTAATTAATCGATGAGGCAATTCTTTTGCCTCCGTTTCGAAAAAAAATCTCCAGTAATATCTCAAGTACTTGCTTTTGTATTCAGCATTATCAGAAGATCATATATTAATTTGTGCTCACCTACTCCTCTTTTCATGACAAGAGAGAAAAGGTACGTATGTCTTTATTTGTGCACATTTTTCCTCGCCTACCCCTGTTATGGTTTTGCAAGTATCATTATGTTTGTTTGAGCTTCAGGAACCAGATTCAGCTTTGCCAGTGAAGCTGAATCTGGAATCTGAAACAAACAACTATTGTGAATCAGCTTTGCCAGTGAAGCCAGCTTTGTTAGTAAAGCTGGATCTGGAATCTGAAACAAACAGTTATTTCGAATCACCTTTGCCAGTGAAGCTGAATCTGGATTCAGGCCATTTTTAGTGCAATTTGCTGAAGCACCTCAAAGTGTACTTCGGTGACAAAGCTGATTCTGCGAATCAGCTTTACCACTGAAGCGAATCTACAGGTGATTCGAATCCAATCAAAGCTGAAACAAACAGGGTCTTATATAACTGTGAATCCGCTTTGCTACCGAAGTGAATCCCGAGGTGATTCGACTCAGATCAAAGCTGAAACAAACAAGGCTACATTTTGGGACGTCTTTGTTCTGGTTGTAGGTCTGCTACATTTTGAGTTACTTTGGATCTGAATGGTCCAGTAGTTCATCAGTTCTCAGGGTTAAGTACAGAAATACAGAGGGGCTCATGTGAAACCGCTCGATAAACAAAAGTTCATGAACTACCGATTTCTTCCTCCTGTTCTATATTTCATTTTACCGAAAAAGTTCTATATTTCATTTTATAACACCCAGCTCTCACACGGGCTCTGCCGCACCTTCTACCTACTAGTAGTAGCGAAGAACAACACAAGTCCTTGATGTTATTAATGTCACTATGAATTTTTGGTGTACTACTTTTTTTCTTCAGTTAAAATCACTAGTAATATCTCAAGTACTTGCTTTTGTATTCAGCATTATCAGAAGATCATATATTAATTTGTGCTCAACTACTTCTCTTTTCAAGACAAGAGAGAGAAAGTATGTACTGTATGTCTTTATTTGTGCACATTTTTCTCACTTATATATAAATATGGTGACCTCCAACCGTCCAACGGCTGAACAGAGTAAGATGAGAGCACGGTGCAAACTAACATATAGTTAGAAAATAACAGCGGAGCAAGTATTCCCTGGTTTGCACAGCGAGAGAGACAAAAAGACCGTCTACATAGATTGTTTTAGAATGAATGTTAGGAATGAGCGACACCAGAAAATAGTCTCGTTGGAGGTGCCAACGATTTGGGGCATCCATGATCAACTCGTCGCATATACGAGCTACCTCCATCGCACTTTATGGGAGACCTTCTTGTGATGTTAGCATTAGGAATTATCTAAAACTGAGCCTGCTACGGGTCGCGGGTGACTACAAGAACGACCGTGGGAACCTGCTCGTGAAATGTAGATCTACCTCTTTCTTCCCCTCGAATGTATACGAACATTAACTGCACTAACATGCGGAGGCGCGGGGCGGCCCGAGCTTAAGCCCGTCGTTAGCAATCTATTATTGCTCATATTTGTTAAGTTTATCGGGTTTAACTATTATTGCCCGTCGTTAGCTGAAGCCCGACTGGAGTAGCTTCGACAACGTCAAGGATTGGTGGCACCACATGGTGGGCGTCAACGCCAATGTGAGAAAGGGCCTCGCATCTCTCGTCATGTTGGTTTCATGGGAGATTTGGAACGAGCGGAATGCAAGAGTGTTTAGGAAGGTGTCCTCTCCATGTCAAATGTAATCACGTCTAGAATCAAGGCGGAGGTCAGACTTTGGGCGTTTGAGTTCTCTTATGCCGCGAGAGTAGGCTTATCAGTTCGGGGCTGTCTATGGGCGGTCGGTCATGTAATTCAAAACTCTTCTTAATTAATGAGATGAGGCAAATCTTTTGCCTCCGTTTCGAAAAAAAAAAATTTATCGGGTTTTGGTAAGTGAAGCAAGAATAATATAGTACGTCGATAATATGAATCATTTAATTGATTACATGACTTGGTGGCATACATGATAAATAAAAAAAGTACAATGAAGTGTTGATTTAAGAGAGTAATATTGTGTAGCTAGATGGTGTACATATGTAGATAAAGAAAAATTTGGTGAAATATATCTTGGATTTTTAGCAATTTGGATTATTTGTTCTTGATCTTCATGTTTTGTCGTTGTTTTCTGTTTTCTTCATAAGAGGAGATTACAGTTACTAAACTGTATGATTTGTGGATTTATAGACTAAAGTGTGCATTTTAATCGAGTTTATCAAGCTATTGGGCATTTGCTTTTTTTTAATCAATAAATCAAAGAGATGATAAAAAAAGTTGTCCTTGCTTTCAATACTTTTCGCCACCCTTCACCCTTGTATCTCCTCCCTACTCTTTGTACACAGATGGCAAACAACTCGACATTTTTCGTCTTCTCTAGTGTATTGTACCAGCGAGGCAAATTGTTGAACAGTCATGATACATTTGTGACGTTGCGCACAAGAGAACCCACGACCGAAGTACCTGTTCGCCTTTGTGCGTTGATGACTGGATGCATATGTACATGCGTATTTGAATTGACTTGTTTTTCCATTACATCATCATTGGTACGTAGTGGTTGGCATTGGTAGTGTAGATTGAAGTACAAAGACAACTCCAGTATTATGTCGCCCGATTTACATTATTGGTCTCTATAAACTTGTTGCATTACATTGACGTGGACATCTGAACAGAACACGTGATGCACATCAATGTTGAGAGCTTTTTCTACGGTGGATGAGTTGTGCGTCCACATGCATGGTTCGTATCGCTGATGAATTAACACATGGAAAATGCTAGCTGGTTCCTACGTGTTTGCGGTGGCGTGTGGCATGTACAAACAATGTCGTGGCACACCTCACTTAGGGAGCTGGGGTGTGCCTCTGACATAACCAAAGCACAGTACACTATTACTAACTGGTACACATCAGTTAGCACGCTAATAGGAAAGGGACAAAGCTCTTACAATCATGTATGTAGAGGAAACAATAAGTCTCACTCATCAACGTTTGAAAATTAGTCAAGAGAACTTGCAACGCAAATGAAAGGATCTCGAATGATCTCGATCAACTATGATTTCTACGGATGAAACATCAGTTTCTTTCCACCATTTTCTAAAAGTAGCAGCTATATACACTTCTACTTCATCCATACCACCGACTGGAAAAACAAAAGACGTATGCAGAGTTAACGTGGCCAGGAATAGTATGCTCAATGTTTTAACTATTAAGTACTATATCAAAACGATCACTTACTATTAAATAAAAATAGAGTGATCAATCATCAACTCAAATAACTGGAGATTTGTGTTTGAAAGAAAGATTTTGACCGAAAGAAAATCAGTTATTCTTGTTGAAAAGACAGGTATGTTTTAGGGACAGAAATATTAACATCCAATATAAGTGTTGGCATTTCATATAATTCATGTTGCTAAATTACTCAGCAAATCCTGTCCCCTCCCCACCACAGCCACTCATATGCGTCGGTCCTTCCCCGCCTCCTTCTCCGGCTGCTAGGAGACAGGCTCCTGCGTGCTGGTCTATTCATGCGCCGCCTTCCCTCGATGCGGGTCGAGTAGCCAACACCGACCTATAGCGGGGCCAGCGCGAGCACAAGGAGGCGGCCTCCCATCAACGACGTTGGGAGTCGTAGGGCAGCGGATTCTAGAATTGCGGCGATGTGCTACGGTAGCACTGGAGCGAGACAGAGGAGAACGGTAAGGTGGCGGGGTGTCGGGGCGCGTGCTGGGGCGGCGAGCTACAAGTAGGGGAGAAGTGGTTGTGGCAAGCGGTGGGGATCGAAAAGTTGCGAGGAAAGGGAAATATCTAGCTAGTCAAAGCGGTGCAGTTGGACCATGTGTTGAAGGACGTGGCTTCTCGAAACCTAACAAAATTCAAAAAAGAAGAAACCGGGTGCGAGGCAGAGGCTAGAAGAAAAAAGAATAGTTCGTTAAGCCTTATTCAAAGCAGTGGCCACCTGAATAAACACGTGCTAAACATGTGTCGTTCTAACGTAAATCACTCTAGGGAGAAAAAATGGGAAAGGGAAAAAAGAGGAAGCTAATTTAAGCTCTGATTTTTTTTCATTTGTTTGTACCGAGCTTCTCAGATGTCATCTCAGCGTGAAAATCTGTACAAACCTAGTAGAAGGGTCTCTTGTCTTTGATGTATAAAAATCTCAGTTTTTTTAAAAAATATTTGTATTTTTTTTGGAAATACTCTTCATATAAAAATATTGTTTGCCAGGTAATAAACGTTCGTACCATGTTTCAAGTGTGTTTGCATTATTGTTGAACATAATGTTCACACGAAGTATTGTTCACCGGCAGTCATTGTTCATACGGGGCCACTGGTCACTATTTACCGTCATTGTTCACGTGCACTGTTCATTCAAGGGCACTGTTTATTTTTTCTTGTTTTTATTTTGAGTCGCAAGGCACTATTTATTGACTGCGCCTGTCAACCACGAAGGCACAAGGCACTAGGAATAGTGCCTTGCGCCATGCCACTAAACATGAATATTTGTTTATCACGAGGTAATTATTATTTCCCCCGTAAAAAAGGGGTAATTATTATTTACACACGAATATTTGACTCTAACTTTTATTATTATGATTACTATTTACATACTTTTTTCTTCTAAAAAAATAAATAACGTGTGCTAAATGGGCCGCACCTGACTGCAGCCCATTTAAGTACCACAACCGTTTTCTTTTACGGTACTACATTAAGTTTCGGGGGCTAGGGTTTTTTTTTTTTTTTGAGGATCAACCACACTTTATTTAATTAAAATCCCACACCAGGGATCTCGTCTGACAAAACATGTAAAATGCAATCTGGTGGTTGCTGGAACCAAAACCTATCGTCTTGGTGGTGAACACCTTCACGGGCCAACACATGAGCCCCCTTATTACCTGATCTCCTAACCCAAGTAACTTTAAAATCTACAAAGGAGTGCAGAATCTTCTTGATGTCTTCAATGATCGTCCCTGCAGCAGACAAGTTAGGCGCTTTGTCTCTAAGCATCGCCGCAACCCCTTTGTTATCGATCTCCACATGGACTTTTGAAGCTCCTGTTTGAGCGGCCATCTGTACAGCCTTGCGGCATGCAAGTACCTCAGCAAGTTCAGGATCGGCCACGCCCGGGAAAGCACAAGCTGCGCCACCCCTGAACGCTCCCTGATGGTCTCTGAGGACCACCCCGCCACCTCCCCTCTCGTTGAGTTTTGACAGCGCCCCGTCCGCATTCGCTTTGAGCCACCCTTCTTCCGGCGGAGCCCATTTCACGGCCGGTGCCGCTACAGGAGATTTCTCTCGCCTCTCATGTACTGAAGCCCACTCCATGACATGCGCATACACAGACTCAGCTACAGCTCTAGGGTCTGCAATCTTTTTTCCCTCCCTGGTCTCATTCCTTGCTAACCACAGCCCATACACGGCTTGTATTGTCAGCTCCTTCTCTTGTTCACCGGCGTCAGCAAGCCATTGCATCAGCCACATTGCCAGCTCTCTCTGGGATCGAACAGACTCCGGCAGGGTCGCCGTCGAGACCCCGTTTTCCGAGTTCAAAAACTTCCAGAACAAGACTGAATGCGGGCAAGTCCAAAAACGGTGTAGCACAGTTTCTTCTCTTCCACATGCACAGCAAAAGACTCCCGGTATGGTTCTGCGTCTATGCAACTCAGCCCCCACCGCCAGCCCATTTCTGATAAGACGAATTGGGCGTTTTGGCCAGCACAGGATGCCCCTCAGCTTTTGGTCACCGCCTGACCGGATCGATTCCGGTGTGGCACAATTTTTCATTTTAATTTCCCATACGGGACCACTAGTCATAGAGACATATAGTAGGCAAATAATTCTGTTTCGTATTTATAAGTGGGTCCTATGCCACGTCAGCCATATACGGTGCCAAGTCAGCGCACTTTACGTATACAAATGAGATTAGCACCGTATTTGCATGTTTGTGCCAAGTTTTAGAACCATTTCGGCGTATTTTTCATGTTCAGGCACTAAACTGAACATCCGTGACAAGTTCAAGCACCACTGGTGTATTTACCTCTTTAGTAAACTATAGCCTCCTTCTCATGTGCTAGTTTCTTTGGGTTGAGCACGCTCCATTTAATTATCAATAGACATTTTTTACAGAAATTACAGTAGTATCATGAGGATTTAACAGCCACACATGGCGATGATCGTCTAATAAGTTATGTGCCTTCATATTTGACGAACGACCTTCATGAACAAACGATGAAGATGTAAAATCCTTTGATCGCATGTTGATCTCTTGAATATCAGTGCTTAGTCTCTCGAGAACGCCTCAATTGATATTCGTGATCACGGTCTTGCAATCAGAGGCGATCACTAGTTGTTGAGAAAATCAAACACAGTTAGAGAGGCCTTTCGGTCAAAGAGGTCCTGTCCAGCGCGCCAGCTAACAAGCTGGCGGTCGCGCGTATGTAAGTGAGCCGCAGCCTTATCTCGCGCAAGCTCGTTCGCAGCGCCTGCTCCCTTCGCCGACTGGTTCTTTTTCTCCCATTTTTTCTGTTGTTGGTCTGGCAGGAAAAAAATGTCAGGTTTTTATAATACTGTTGAAAAAAATGTGAAATCAATTTTTAATGGATTTTTCAAAAAGTTCATCAATTTTTTTTAAAAATAGCAAACTTTAAAAAATGAGACTTTGAAAAAACTTCATGAATTTAGAAAAGTTCAAGAGTTTGACAAAAAAGCGAATATGAAAAAAAAAATCACATGTTTAAAAAATGTTCATGGATATGAAAGAATGTTCGTGTATTTAAAAAAAAATCGTGGATTTAAAAAATCATGTATTTGGAAATGTCTGCGATTCAAAAAATATTCATGTATTCAAAAAAAGTTCACAAGTTTGAAAAAGTTTGCAGATATGAATATAGTCAATGAACTTAAAAAAGTCCACGAATTTGAAAAAGTTCGTGGAATTGAAAAAAACATATGGATTTGAGAAAGTTCATGAAGCTAAAAACTGTTCACAAATTTGAAAACATATAAAAAAAGAACTAGACAAAATAAAACGAAAAAAAAGAAAAACGAAAAATAGAAAAACAAAATAAAATGAACAATCACTTGAAAAAACCATTTGGAAGCTTCTAGAAGCTTCCCCAAACCGGCAGGAAGCTTCTAGAAACTTTACAAAACCATCACGACTCTATATGGGCCAGCCTAGTATGCTACGAGGGGTGCGCGCCCTATACCAAATGCCCTATAAGCGACATCACTAATTAAGGAGTACATCTTCCATAGATCACTCTCACCTTGTAAGGTTGCGAAATCACTAATTAAGCAAATCCGTGCCTCCACGAGAAGTAATTTCGTGCCTCTCGCGGAACAAAAAAACGCGTTTTCGTGAAAAAAAAATCAATTTTTTTTGCCCAAATCCTAAGAAAAGCCGAAAAAAAATCATCTAAAAGCCGTAAACACGTAAAAAAACAAAAACAAAAAAACCGAAGGGAGCGCCCAGACCCAGAGCGCGACACGTGGCGATGGCTAAGAGCGCGCCAAGTGGCACACTCCCAGCCCACCCCAGTGACCCTTACGGGGGCTTCCGAAGGAGTGCTCCTTGATTAGTTGCTCTCATAAGAGCCAAATAGGAATCGGGTTTCCGAGAGGGAGCAACTGTATCTCGTCTGTAGCGAAACATAAGTATGCCTCACCTCAAGGACGCCCTAAATGGACCGGCCCATAACGCAGGTACACGTACACCAGTTTTTGTTTATTTTAATGTTTTTTATATCTTTTAAATATTATAAATACATGTATTCAAAATAACTTAATGTACTTAAAAAAAAGCTCACTGCAAATTATAAAAATATTAACGTGGTGTAATTTTTCCGTTAGTATAATTTGAAAAAAAGTGTTGATAGCATTAAAAAAATTGTAACATTTTAAAAATGTTCTCACGTTTTAAAGAGGTAGATGACATTTTTTTAAATGTTATACAATGTACAACAATGTTCGTGTAATTAAAAAAATCATACCATTCAATAAAATGTATGTTACATTTAAAAAAATGTTCACTGTTTTCGACAATATTTTTTTTGACATCATAAAAAATGTGTATAGAATGTAAAAAAAATGGTCACATGGTTTTAAAATTTGTTCCATATCGTTCAAACAAATGTTGCAACGTGTATTTGGAAAATAATTAACATGTATTCAAATGAATGATAAAAAACGAAAAACAAATCATGTATTTGTAATATGTTAAACATTTATATAAAATATTTTAGATGTAGAGGAAAAATTTACGCCGTGTATGAAAAAATAGACATAAAACATATATTTGAAAAAAAATCATGTATTTAAAAAGTATTAAACGTGTATTAAAACATGTTCCAAATGTATACGAAAAATGTATAATATGCATGAAAAAGTTAGACATGATTTAAAAGAACAGAAAAAAAGAAAAAAGAAAACCGAAGAATGAAACAAAGAAAAGACAAAAAAAATGAGAACCGATGCAAACAATAAAAACCGAAAAAGAAAAACACAGAGAAATTAAACTCGCGCAAAGGCAGCTATATTGCTAGATCGGCCCATTCACGTCGCGCAAGAGGTGAGCCGGAGCTACGTCTCGCAATAAGCAAGACATGGTTCCTGTGTTTCGGCCACGCTTGACGTCTTGGTTTGTTGTCAGCCCACGCTCGCATTTTGACTTCTTAGATCTCCATAGCGGCCCACACAAATTTCTCAAATACACGTGTTCTAGCGCACACCTCCAGGCATCTCCAACGCGGTATATCAAATCGCTTCTAAGGACGTGTTTGGTAGCCTTGGCAGTTGAGCCTGGCTCGGCGAAGGGTGGCTCAATGAAGCCTGGGTGAGTAGAAACAGGCTAAAAACCAACATCTGCAACTTGTTTGGTTGCCTGCATGGACAGTTCCTGCATTAGGGGATCGCTTTGAGCATGTTGTTTGGTTGCCTGCATTGTCTGAGCTCACACATAAGCTGGCTGTTTGGCTGCACACAGGGTGCGAGGTGTGCTAACCTTGTACCCTATGTGGTGAGGTTACCTTACACACATTCATAGCTACCACACCAACGCCATAGCACTACAGTGGCGACGAACTGCACGATGATGATCAAGTTCTTCACCCCAAAGTGTGTCGCCGCCTTGCCAACTTCAACATTGCATCCCTGCTTTCGCACAAACTTGACGTAAGCATCTTCTGCCGCCTGCCTAGTTTTAAACCCTCTTTGGCTGCTGTCGCTGTACCCTGAAACTTGTTGGCTACAAGCTTCCCATGTACTGTAAACCTCTGGTGCCCTCTCGACGAACACCGCATACCACTTGTCCTAGCAGTGCACAAAGAGCAACAGTTGAAGCAGCAAGCAATGGAGCAATCAAGCAGCAAGTAAAGGAGCACACAAAGCAATGGAGCAGAAGAGAAGTACCACTCTATGGCATAGCAAGTTCAACATACCACTGCTATGGTGTCATCCTACCACCACCACATCCAAAAGAGGGTGTCATCCTACCACCGCAAGTTCGTGATCAACGTGAGGAACACCGTGAGGGGTTAGTATATACCACCTCACCAAAATATACAGACCATAAGATTGTTTTCAAGCCCTAGCTACACAAAATATACGTCGTCATCGTCATCGTCGTCCTTGTCGCCATCGCCATCGCCGTCGAGGATCATGCACGCGGTAACCAGCAGCAAGCTCTAGTAGTAGTGCTTGCCCAGCCAGCTCCTGAGCAGAGCACCCTGTGGGCGTCTGCCATGGCAACAAACCCAACACCCTGGGCCTTGTTGTCCAGCAGGTGGCTCAGAACTGCCATGAGAGCCTCATCGCTGAACCCACCTTGCTCCATGACAGCGATGTACAGGTCAGGGTGGACGTCCACGGACTTGCTCTCCCTAATGGCAGTTGCCACCTCCTTCACGGCCTCAGTCATGCTGGTGAAGATAGTGATCTCCTCCTCCATCAGGCCGCCCCTCTTCCTCTTCCTATCGACCACAGGGACCTGATCAAAAGGCCTGTCAGGGCCATCAAGTACTGCCTCTACGTCCGGGGTGCCTGGGAACTCCGGCATGGGTGAACCGAGAGGCTCACCAGAGCCCATGGCATGCTTGCCGGTTGCCAGCCCGAAGGAGAAGATGTGCTGCATCTGGTTGTAGTTCTGGATGGGTGTGTTGAGGAACTCAGCGTCTTTGGGGTGGTCCTAAGAAAGAAGCACAAGCGTAGCTGTTAGTTGCGAGTAGGCAATGGTTGTCAGTGTGAAAAACAAAGGGGGCAGTGAGCTAACCGCGACATGGCCGGTGTAGTGCTCTGCCTCAAGAACGATTGAGCAAGTGTTCTGATCCCATGAGGCGCCGCTAAGGTCTATGAGCTTGGAGACTTGGATCCATCTAGCTCTCCACTTCCTGAGGTGGTTGTACACCTGGGTGGCGGACACTTCTTGGCCACAGAACTCGAACCCCTGCTTCAAGTGCACCTCCTTGAATCCCTTGTCAGTCCTAACCCCACTAGAGATGAGCTCACACATCTTGTTCAGAACGAACGTGGACATGAAGGGCAACCACTTCATGTTGTTCCTCCTACCATCCTTCTTTGCCTTTGCGGCCGCCGTCAGTGCAGCGACACGAGCAGCAGCAGCAGGAGTTGGCTCAACGAGCACAACTGGCACAAAAAGAGAACTAGCGGCTGATACCTCGAACACCTCTGAATCAGGAGGCATTTGCTCATCAAGGGGGAGCTGGGAGTCCTGGACATAGGACGCACCAAACTGACTATCGGACAGGACAAGGGCCTGACTAAGATCTTGCGTCTGCGTGGTCATGTCCTACAATCGTAGCACGCATTGACATTAAGCATAACACACACAGTACCGGACGATCTATGAAAGGAGGAGCATACATCACAACTAGCCAACTAGCTATGAATCCATTGTGTTCATCACTATCACACTACTCTAGCATGCTAAGAATCCACCACCAATAGCCACCACAACATCACAATCTACCATCTGCTCACAGATCAAACCCTACAACATCACAATCTAACATCTGCTCACAGATCAAACCCTACCACATGCTTGCACATCAAACCCTATGACCACATGCTCTCAGATCTAGCGAAAACGAACAGAGAGAAAAGGGTGATTGAACTCACAGAGGCCATGGCTGCAGGTCGAGGGGGACGCGGGAACGTTCGGAGAAGTTGAGGACAGGAGTCGCCGCCGCCGTGGACCGTCGGTCGGTGAAGGAGCGCCGCTTACCTGCTCGTCGGTGCCAATGCGCGTCGGCGGGAAAGCTCGAAAGGGGGAGAAGGGTGGCGGGAGTTTGGGCCGTGAGAGGAGGGGGCTAAATAGGGGCGACCAAATCGGCAGGAGGTGAGCCGAAATCCTCCTACCGATTTTTCAGAGATGCGCGCGAGCTCGCGCCATCTCCGTGGTCGCACGAGCTCAGCGCCGCGGTCCCCTCCCGTGCTTCGGCCGAGCCTGGCTCTCCAAAAATTGCCGATTCGGGGGTAGTAGTTGGGCCAGGCTAGGAGGTACTTTAAACTTTGTGCGATGCAGGGCGAACAGTGAACACAGGTAACCAAACAGGCCGGATTTTTCCCGCGCGGGCCTGGTTGGGCCAAATGCAGGCAACCAAACACGTCCTAAATGTCCGAGGTCGGACGATCTAGACACTATTTGCCATCTAATGGGAGAAACCAAATATTCGCGGACACCAACAAATCTTCAAAATCCTATAAACTGGTAGCAAACTTAGAAGTGGTTTGGGAGAGTCCGGACACTACAAAAGCCTTGGATCCTATCATAAACCCCCCTCTTTTTTTTCTCTCCCTCCCTTCTCTTCTCCCTACATTAGGCAAGGGATAGACATTTGATAAATATAGTTGAATGACAGCACCCGTTCTGACAGTCCACAGATACATTTGAATGTGTTCATTAATATTTAGTGTATCTGTTTTGATGCACCGCGATGGAGTTTCCCTCGGTATCTTCAAGTCGCTGTCGTATTAGGGCATCTCCAAAGAAGACCCTCAAATCGCCCGCAACCGTCCGGGCTACGCGGTCCGGGCGCCCGTAGCCATCCAACGCGGGCCTATATCGGTTCGCCGAGTGGTCCGAACGCAATTTTTCCCGCAAACTCAAAACAAACTTGGGAGGCTTTGCAGGAGTCCCGACAGCAGCCATGTAGAACGTCGGCACCCCCGGCCCACCCAAACCCCCATCAAAACCCCTCTCAGACCTCGTGCCTCCATCCTCCCATCTTTCTTTGCATCTGTTTTCTCTCTTGCCTTCGCCACCGCTCCACCACCCCGCCCGCCCTGACACACCCTTGACGGAACTAGACGACTGTGTCACCTCCATCGCTACACCAGGGCTTGACGCCCTTGTCCTCATCCACCGTTCCGGACCTCTCCTCCGTCTGTCGCACAGGTACCATTTGCCCCTATGGTACTCACCATGCACGGCAAGTGTTCGGTGAAATGCCCGTGCTATTTTTTTGTTCCTTCTTTTATGAAGCAATGGATTCTGATATGTAGTACATATACGATCACTATGTTGAGTTGTCCGACGGCTTGTCCGATGAGGACGATTACACCGATGAGACGGCGATGATGCAGACGGTCCTTGCAGACGCGGAGCGTGCGAAAGAGCATGTTCTCGATTTCAAGGGATCGATCAAGGGTCATCGAGTGCTCAACTGCAACAGGGCGCGCGGCCATTTGATGCTGATGGACGACTACTTTGCCCCGGATGTCCTATTCGCTGGCAATTTTTGCCGCCGCTTTCAGATGCAAAAAAAATGTCTTCGATCGTCTCTACCATGGTGTCCGGTCCTTTGATGACTACTTCATCTTGAAGAAGGTTGCCGTGGAAATGATTGGATTCTCTGGTTACCAGAAGTGCACGGCCGCTGATTCGTGGGACGAATACCTACGGATGTCTGAGAGCACATGCGGAGATGCCAAGGTAATATTTGCTACTGTCATCGTCTCGGTGTTTGGACCTCAGTACCTGAGAGAACCAACTGTCGCAAACACCAAGAGGATCTTGGCAATGTCTGAAGCAAGAGGGTGGCCATGTTTGCTCGGATCTCTTGATTACATGCATTGAAGATGGAAGAACTGCCCAAAAGCTCTACAACGGCAATATTAGGGTCATGTTAACTAGCCCACCATCATTCTTGAAGCAGTTGCATCACAGGATCTTTGGATTTGGCACACTTTTTTTAGCATGCTCGGGTCTCATAATGACATCAATGTGCTGCAGCGATCACCATTGTTTGTCAGGCTGACTGAAGGGAAAGCTACTCGTTGCCACTATACTATCAATAGGCATGAATACAACATGGGTTATTATCTGGTTGACGGCATCTATCCTCCGTGGGCTACATTTGTCAAGATCATCTTTGACCCAATAGGCTAGCAAAAATCTCACTTTGCCCAAAACAAGAAGCGGCTATAAAGGATGTTGAGAGGGCATTTGGAGTTATGTAGGCACATTTTGTTTTTGTTCGTGGACCTGTTAAACAATGGGATCCGGAGACCTCGTGGGAGGTGATGACATGCTGTGTGATCATGCATAACATGATCGTGGGGGATGAGAGTGAGAATGCAGCCGTAGGTCTTGAATTTGAGAACATGGGTGATCCTATAGAACTTTCAGACCAGAATCCGACCACATTTGATGAGTTTGTTCAAATGCATCAACAAATCTGGCATCGAACAACTCATGAGCAACTGAAGGAAATTTTGATTGAGCATCTGTGAACGTTTAAAGGGGACAATATTGAACGTTTAAATTTGAACCACCGACCGGCGACACACACCTCTCCCCTCCCCGACCGTTAAATGCTTCCGTCCACTTTTTCAAAATAAAGAAACGGAACTCGGCTACTCCGCAGAAAGCCTTCGAGCATAATTGGTTTGATGCCAACATTTGGCATTGCCAATATTTGGTAAAATCAAAAGTTGCCAAACTTTGTCAACTTTTTGTAAGATTGATAAGAAAAATTGGTAGGCAATCAATCACTAGCCAACATTTGGCATTGGCATGCCAACTTTTGACATCAAACCTCTTCGTCTTCCACCGACTCATGGGGCCAGAAGACCGCCGAGACCCACCGGTCATGGAGCCAACCGCAAAGCAACCGAGGGGTGGCCACGGGAAAGCCCTCCCTGGCGTCTCTCTGCCACCTTTCCCTCTTCCCATGGTTTTGGCACAGATTCCCAGCGCTGCCAAAAGCAAACAAAAACTCTCCTGATCCTCCCACCATTACTCACGAGCACCGACGCGCCAGCCCCGCCGCTCCCACTGACAGGCAGGCCACTCCTCCATCGATTTGCTCTGCTCTCCTGGGCTGCGCAGCTCACACATGCCACTCCTACGCTTCTTTCTCGCAGTCACGAGCCGCACAGTTCACTTCAGTCGTCAGTGAGCTGAGCTCCACGGCCCGACGAAGCTAGCATCTCTCGGGAACGACGATGGGGCTGTCCGCCATCTTCGCGGCGGTCGTGATGTTCGCGATCGTCGTGGCGTCTGAGGCGAAGACGACGATCGAGCCGTGCTCGGGGTCGGACTCGTGCCCGGCGCTGCTGGGCTACACGCTCTACGCCGACATGAAGGTCTCCGAGGTGGCCGCGCTCTTCGCCACCGACGCCTCCGCCCTCCTCGCCGCCAACGCGCTCGACTTCGCCGCCCCGGGCGCCGCGCACCGCATCCTGCCCATGGGCCTCTTCCTCCGCGTGCCCACCCGCTGCGCCTGCGCCGACGGCGTCCGCAAGTCCGTCGCCGTCCGCTACGCCGCGCGCCCCGCCGACACGCTCGCCACCGTCGCCGACGTCGTCTTCGCGGGGCTCGCCTCCGCCGACCAGATCCGCGGCGCCAACGGCCTCGCCGACGCCGACGCCGACGCGCCGCTCGACGCGGGCCAGCCGCTCGTCATCCCGCTGCCCTGCGTCTGCTTCAACTCCTCCGACAGCAACCTCCCCGCGGTGTACCTCTCCTACGTGGTGCAGGTCGGGGACACCGTGCCCGCCATCGCGGCCGGCTACGAGACCACCGTCACGGACGTCATGAACGTCAACGCCATGGGCAGCCCCGTCGCCGCGCCGGGCGACATCCTCGCCATCCCGTTGCCAGGTTATCGATCAGATTGCTGTTCTTTTCTTCTACGTGCTACACACATTTTACAAGGATGGTTTAGTTGATTCCGTAGGACTGTCAGTGATCTCGGTTACTAGATCGTTACACCGCATTGCTTTGAAATGGAATGTAGTATGAAATGCTCTTTATTTTCTAACTATGAGAGTCATGTGGCCACCGAAGTTCTGTCATGATGGGACTGTTGGACACATACAGTAGAGCAGAGTCTTGAGTTGATACTTTCAGTTACTATCACTGCTTGGCAAAGGCCGAAAGGCATGCATTCAGGTTTGGAAATAATACTTTTATATATGATATTTGTGATCCATTGCATAAGTTTTCTCAAATTGAACTGGCAAAATGTCTTACATTTAGGAACAGAGGTAGTAGTACCTAGTAGTTGACTGATACGGACCCTTCGAGCGGCGAATAGGTTATTCACTAGCACATTGTTCAGATGATGAACTGCTCATCTATCCCCTTTCAATCATGTTTGAGGTTCAAAAGTGTGTATCCATGGGATAACATACGCAACTTATTACGCAGTGTACTCAATTCTCCGACTCCACAGCTGAACAGAACTTTGTTTGCTCTTTCCTGAACATCGGCATTTGCCTAATCTTTTCCTGATGATGCTCGTCCTTTATCTTTATGTCCAGCATGTGCATCTTCATTTCCAAAGACCGCTTCAGACCATGGACTGCTGGTGGCAAATGGAACCTATGCACTTACAGCAGGCAACTGCGTGCAGTGCAGCTGTGGGCCGGGCAATCTCAAGTAAAACTCAGCTTAAATCTTTTTAGTTCACAAAGCAGCATTACTGATGAAATATATTATGGATCATAACCCGTCTTTCCCTCTGTGCCAGTTTATATTGCACACCAGCTTCACTGTCAGGATCATGCCCAAGCACGCAGTGCAGTAACAGCAATGTGTTGCTCGGCAACGCGAGCATACATGCCACAAGCGCAGGCTGCAATGTTTCTTCATGCAGTTATGGAGGTTTTGTTAATGGGACTATTACAACTCTGTAAGCAAAGTGTTTCTGTTCGGTTTATTGCTGTTTTCTGCAATCAAGATTGATGTATCTTACTTTTACATTTGCAGGCTGAACACTGGTCTTCAACCAACATGCCCAGGTAACTCTTGTTGCTGTAATCCTCTTCAGATTGAGACCCAAGGCTGTGACAGCATTCCATTCCTCCATTGTAGAATCTGCACAAACTATGTGATAGACTACGCACAAACTATAAGCATTAGAAAAAAGGGTTTCAATTAAAAATGCATGCATTTTTAGAGGAAAAAGCCTGGCAATTTCCATTCTGAACCCGAACACTCCATGCAACTGACACTGCCCTTTGAAAGCATCCACTGCAGTGTGCAAACTGTATCTCCAGAATCTATCTGTAGATACAAAAGACTCCACAATTTGTGTGGCAATGTCCAAACTGTATCATTAGTACACACAAAAAGGAGCAAATGTTGCAACTAAATTCACACAACTTCTGTGGCACACTGCACCCCGGTTACATGCAGTTGCACTTCTGAAGTGACCAACATTTTTTTTTTCTGAATGAATACGGTAAAGCTTTAACCCTGAACAAAGTTTACAGTCCTAAACAGCACACCTGAAAACTCACGAGATCTTCAAACTGAAACACCGGAAACAACACACTTTGTTCTATGTTCCATGCTCTTAAATTTTACTAGCTCATCCGATCATCACAGCCAGTTTTTATCTTCGCACATCTCCTGTTTCTGACAGTTCGTTCCGTGCAGGACCGCACCAAGTTCCTCTACTCACAGACCCACCCATGACGGTGAACCGCGACTACTCAACCTCTCTTGCCCCGCTATCCGCGCCCGTACCCGCAGAAGCGGGCGGTGTCATGGCGGAGCCCCCGCCGAGATCATCGGAGCACGGAGGGTCCTTCACGCTCCCCAAGGTTTCTCCGACGCATGGCCCCGCCGGAAGCGTCTCGGAGGCACCACCTCCTCCGATGAGCAAACCGCGGCGAATCCTATCCGGGCTCATCTTGTGCCTACTTCTCCATTACTTCCATATGTGAATCGCAGCATCTCAAGAAATTCGTTCTGAGCTGTATTCTGCTGTAACTGTAAACAACTGGTAGTGGTAGGTTCGTTTGGGAGGCATGTGGACAGTACGTATCATCAGAGTGGCCATGTTTTTGCATGCAGCTCCTCGTTCTTTCGAGGGGCATCAAATCATCACGTTCACGTGTGACTTTATCTCATGGAGACGAGATCTCCCGGTTGTTGTACGTAAGCAAAGCATCCAGGAGGATATGTTTTGCGGCCTTTTGCACCAACTGATCTACCACCGGATAATGATCATGATTTTGCCAAGGAAACGAGAGAGCTTTATTGTTTTGATTGATTAACCAGCACCCAAGGAGGAGGTACATGCATGCACTGCAGCACTTGGGCCATCAATGTGTGCAGACCAATTGTCCCCATGACGATCACATTTGCTTCTAGATCGATGGAGCAGCCATGCATGGGGCGGCGAGGCCATCTTCGCCGGCTTCAGAAAAGATAAATCCTCAGTGTATGCACCGATTGCGCCACTAGAAAGCGGTTGGAGACGAGTCATGTGCTATTTGCTTTCTTGATCTCTCTTTTCTTTTTCTCCTTGTCCTTCTCTTTGACGCTTTGACTTCACCTTTGGGACCAGATCCTCCATTCCATTCCCCCGTCCAGCTTTACTAGCGTGGATTGCTTTCAGCTGAGCACATTTTCATCATGGAACCGTACCAAATGGAAGTACTGGTGGGCAGGGCCGGGCCCACAGTGGTGCAAACTGTGCGGTCCGCACAGGGCCCAAAATTCTGAGGGGCCCCAAAAATTTCAGGTAGGCCTAGTATTTAAAAAAAAACCAGCGCACTACTGGGCCTGTGGGCTGCTGGTCTGGTCGCTGTTCCCGCTAAGGCGACGAGGGGGGGAGCGCACGAGGCCATCGAGGGGACGCTGCCGGTTCGCTAAAAAAAAGATCGATCTCTCTTTTTGGATCGGGATCGGGCAGACTGCAGACCACAGATAACGTAAAAAAGAAGCGCTGCGCCGCTGCCGCTGTTTCCAGAATCCAGATTACATCTCGATCGTGCCATCGTGGCTAATCCCTCGTCTAATCCCTCGTCGTACAGGATCGCTCCTCTCGTCGCCTAATCCCTCGTCTCTCCTCGTGGTTCATGCGGTGTGCCGAGGGCATTGGGTGTGCCTTTGTTCCTGATGCCGCCGCCGTTGCCTTCCTCGCCTCTTTACCTTCTCTCTTAATTTTCAGATTCGTCTCGTTGGATTGATCAGTGATCGACTCTAGTCTAATTAGATGATCAGACAGGACCCAAAACTAGGTGAGTTAGACGGATCGTTCAATTACGAAACATTGACACATGATTTCCAATTGATATATGCTACGGTATAAGTTCAAGTTTATTTTATTCATTTTCTTTATCTTGTATTTCAATAATGCAGGTTAGAGTCATCACTGGGAGTTGGATAGGTATGACTTTTTATATGTTCAATTGATACGCAAGACAATATATTATATATACTGTAACTTTTTTGTACTAGATATATATACATTATAATTACTCGTTAGTTTTTTGTGAGGTAGGGCCCCAATTTTTAGTTTCGCACGGGGCCCCGGATTTTGCCGGCCCGGCCCTGCTGGTGGGCGGTGTGTCACGTTGTGATCTGCACATTTGCGTGGCCAAATTAAGCCGCGGAAAACGGCACGATACACTGCACATCCCAACCAACGAACCAATCCGCCGGGAATAGGAGCGTAGCGGTAGCTAGGAGAACCACCTCACCACCGTATCAGGCTGGCCGGCGCAAGTGAAATGCCACTCCTCTTTCTGTGCAGTGCAGATGCCCGTCTCCAGGCCAAACATCGAGCATTTCCACGAGCATCACAAGTGGCTGTTGACCCCTGTAGCGCCCCTTCAGAACCGAATGGATCCTGTGCCGAAATTTCCTGCCGAGATCGATGAACGGTCGAGGCATGCATGCACGCATGGTCGCTCCAGATCGGAATAAAAAACCGGTGGCACGCAAGGAATATCCAACGGTGCAGGGCGGGCTTTCTGCGGAAAGAATAATGCTGCTTACTGCTGTAGGATGTCTCGCCACTTATGCTAAAGGGCGTGATAAGTACGCTTAGCTTAGAGAGTGATCTGGCTTATCGCCTTGAGATGCCGATGCCGCCTCCACACGTACGTGGCCGCTATCCAGATCTGGTAATGGTTGCCATCCATCCCTCAGTCCAGAAGCTGGTCAATAGTTGTCGACGAGCAATGGTAGACTCACGGGGAGCCTTTTTACAGATTCAACGGACTTGCATACGTAGACTGTTAGGATTGGGAGTGTGTGTGTGTGTGTGTGGGTGTGTGTGTGTGGGGGGGGGGGGGGGGGGGGGCGTTATCGTTAGGCAAAAGGTCTGTAATTGTCTGTGAGTAGTATTATTGGTTGTCGACCCCTTTTTCCATCTTTGTAGCCTGATATTTCCTAACGCTACAAAGCTAGGTAAGTAGTACGTGCGATTTTGCTATGAACAAATTCAGACATGCCCACACGTACGAACTAGTGTCTAGTGGTGTATTGGTTACGCCAAGTCCAATCAACTCCCTGAGAAAACACTTACGATCGAACGTGCAGATGCTCGCCGCTCAGCCGGACCCTGTCCCGTCGATTGCCTGTTACGTGCCCAACTCGACTGCACTAGCACTACACTCCACTCCGCCACCGTGCTTGTGCGCTTGACCTGACCGGCACCGCACCGTACGTACGTGTCCTCGGTCGACTGGCCGGCGCCGGACCCCTAGGGTTTCGTGCTGCGCCGCGGTGCTTCATCCATCCATCGACCCTCTCGCTTCACAGATCGCGCATGTACGCAGTGGCGGAGCTCTCGGTAGGGCAAGGGCGGGCGGCCGCCCCACCTTGATTTTTTGATCGCAGGCATGGCGCAAGGTGGCGCAGCGGCACGGCGGCGTCGCCGGAGGCGAGTGACCAAAGCCCGCCCCACCTCAACTTTTGTCCGTCCTCCGCTACTGCATGTACGTACCGTCACCTCGCGCCCTACTATTTCCCCAGCCGATCTCCCGTCACCGGAAAGCGCCAGAAAGCCCCTTTCACTGGCTCCGAGTTTCAGAGGAAATCACTGTGCCATTGATCGACAGGCCACGCCACTAGCTACACTTGCGTCCCGTACCAGTCTGGCCTCGACGTGGATGTGTCCAACGCAGCCTCAGTGGTCACTTGACACGACGACGCAAGAGGCCATGGTGGTATATTCCGTTTCGTTTCTCGGTGCCTAGCCAGGGCTAGCTAGTGCGTACGCACTCGTAGTGAGAGCAGAACTCGCACCGTACGCACGTCCCCGTCTCACGTCTGATGTTGGCCCAACCTTGCCAACCTTCAGTGACAACTGATGCTAGGCTAATACTTCCTCCATTCCACGACATAGTGCGTCCCACCGCAGTCGGTCTCGTTGGTTAGATTTATGATCAAACTTAGATCTCGGGAAACGCGGACGCATTATATTGTGGAACGGAGGAAGTAGCTCGGTTCAATCACTTTTCCCTTCACAAGAGTAGTAGTACCGAAGAAGTACGTTCTGCCCAATATTCTTTGCCGGCTACAAGTGTAGACTAGAATACAACAACTCTAGATAGTGCTGGCAAATGCGCGCTTCCGCTGCTGAGTTTACGACGAGCCGTCCAATGGCGACTCGCTACGCCGGCGGGGGCTCCGAAATTCCGATCTCCACTCTGCCTATAAACAAGTGTATCGTGGCCCGTCCGCGCGGTCACCTCACTCGCTGCTTTTCCCCTTCGTGCACCCGCATTTCTTCGTTTCCCATAAATGGATTTCCCTTTTCACAGTCTATAAAAGCGTATGCTTTCTTATCGTTTTGAGTCCTGAGCATCTCAAGAAAAGAAAAATATGAGTTATATTTCTTTCACCTATGCATCAGAAATTTTTGGCCTCGCAATAAAATCATATGTAGGCTGCAAAGAAAAGTAGGTTAATTTTAAGAGGAAATTCATTGACCTCCATGTGTTGTAAACTGCGCATGAGAGAAGTGTTCCCTTAATTGGAGAAAATTCAGGCTAAACATAAGATTACAATTAGCCCAAATCGGCCCTTGTGAAACATGACAACCCTAAAGGCTCATTCCGTTTGGAGGAAACTAAAACGTGGAGAAGGAATTAGGAGTACTATAGGGATTTGAAAGGATGAGACTTGTCATCGTAAGGAATTGTCTTGCTTCGTTACTACGCATAAAATGAGCTTTTAGTGGATGTGTAGTTTCCTCCAAAAATACAGAAAATGAATAGCATTCTTACGGAATTCCTTTAGGCGTTCCTGTCTATAGAATATTTTTCTCTAGAATCCTTGTTCCTATGTTTTTTGCATGAAAATCCTCCAAACCGAAGGAGGCCTAACAGGGCACCTGCGGGAAGTGAGTGTACCTCAGATGGTTAGGTTCCTTGTGGTGGAATCAGCCTACCAGGGTTCAATTCCTAGACTTGGCACTGGTGCTCGCATTTATTGGGATTTATTTCAATTTTTACGGCGATATTCGTTCCGTAGGAGGAGACATTCCCTCAACTACGAAGCGCCTATGATGACTTTGTCAATCTCAAAATATTATGCTGGCTCGGTATCTCAGAGGTGCTCATAAATGATAATTGGAGAATAATAACTGTATTGATTGGGGCCTCGAAGGGCTGTTTATATAGATTACAAAACTTGGACTCCAAGACTAATAGAGATAGATTACAATTCCAAACCTTGCCGGATATACTATCCGTAACCGACCTATACTCTAATATCCCCCCGCAGTCTCAGCATCAGGAGTAACGATGTTGAGACTGGAGCGTATGTCGGTGAAAGATGCAGTCGGAAGTCCTTTGGTGAAAATGTCAGCAAATTGAGCACTGGTAGGTACATGAAGAACGCGGACCTCGCCAAGAGCCACCTTCTCTCGAACGAAGTGTATGTCAATCTCAATATGCTTGGTGCGACGATGCTGAACTGGATTGGAAGCCATGTATACTGCAGAGATGTTATCACAATAAACGATGGTGGCACGATCCAGTGGGCGATGAAGTTCCACGAGAAGCTGACGCAGCCACACCGCTTCAGCCACAGCATGAGCAACCGACCTATACTCAGCCTCAGCAGAAGACCTGGAAACTGTTGCCTGCCTTTTAGAACACCAAGAAACAAGATTATCACCCAAATAAACACAAAATCCGGATGTGGACCGTCGAGTATCTGGACAACCTGCCCAGTCTGCATCAGAATAAACTGTCAAGCTTGTTGGAGAAGAAGAATTGATGAGAAGACCATGATCAAGAGTTCCTTTTAAATAGCGAAGAATGCGGTGGACGTGAGCAAGATGAGGAGAACGAGGATCATGCATAAAAAGACAGGCTTGCTGAACGGAGTATGAAATGTCGGGCCTAGTGAGAGTGGCATATTGGAGGGCACCGGTGATGCTACGATACAAAGTGGGGTCAGAAACAGGATCACCATCAGCCGACAATTTGGCACCAATGTCGGCCGGGGTACGAGTGGGTTGACAATCAGACATACCAGAACGAGAAAGCAAGTCTAAAAGATAGGAGCGTTGAGAGAGAAAAAGGGTAGACTTGGTGCGAGAAACAGTAATGCCAAGAAAATGATGAAGAGGACCAAGATCAGTCATGGAAAGTTCATTACTAAGAGAAGAGATTATATGTTGAAGAAAAGAGTCAGAGCTAGCCGTAAGAACTATATCATCAACATAAAGCAAGAGATAGGCAGTGTGGGAAGAGGAGCGAAAAATAAATAAGGAAGAATCAGATTTGGAGGGTATGAAACCTACTGTTTGAATGAAGGCAGCAAAACGTTGAAACCATGCACGAGGAGCTTGTTTAAGACCATAAAGAGATTTGTTAAGAAGGCAAACAGAGTTGGGAGAAGAGGGATTCTCAAAACCAGATGGTTGCTGACAATAAACTGTTTCATTAAGAGTGCCGTGAAGAAAAGCATTTTTAACGTCTAGCTGATGAATGGGCCAAGAGGAGGAAACGGCAAGACTAAGAACAACGCGAATAGTGCTTCGTTTAACAACAGGAGAAAAGGTTTCATCAAAATCAATGCCATGTTGCTGAGAGAAACCACGACACACCCATCTGGCTTTGTAACGAGCAAGGGTGCCATCAGAATGAAATTTATGCCGAAAAACCCATTTTCCAAAAACAACATTAACACCAGGAGGTTTAGGAACAAGAGTCCATGTGTTATTTTGCTGAAGAGCGTTAAATTCATCGCGCATAGCTGAGAGCCAAAGAGGATCAAGAAGAGCTCGTTTGTAAGAAGAGGGAATAGGAGAAAGGGTTGCCGGGGTTGGGGTGGCTGTGAGGTTGAGGCGTTTGGTTGGTAGAAGGAATCCTCGTTTGCCGCGGGTGCACATGATGTGATCATTAGTAGGTGGTGAAATGGGTACAGCGTTGGGTGGGAGGGGTGGGTGGGAGCCTGGCGGGGCTGGGCTTGCCGGGGACGGGCTTGCCGGACTTGCCGGGCTTGCCCGACTTGCCGGGGCCGGGCTTGCTGAACTTGCCGGGCTTGCCTGACTTGCCGGGCTTACCGGACTTGCCGGGCTTGCCGGACTTGTCGGGGTCGGGCTTGCCGGTCTTGCCGGTCTTGTCGGGGTGCGGAAAACCTAGGCGTCTGATACCATGATAATTGGAGAATAATAACTGTATTGATTGGGGCCTCGAAGGGCTGTTTATATAGATTACAAAACTTGGACTCCAAGACTAATAGAGATATATTACAATTCCAAAATTTGCCGGATATACTATCCGTAACCGACCTATACTCTAATAATAAAGATAGTATGTGTGTGCGTGCGTTCTTTGGACGGTTAGCTTCAGTAGGAAAGTATGCAGTATCCGGCGGACCAATACCATGTGTGCGTTTCTTTTTTCTTTTTGTGAATACTTGCCCTGACCCTATGATCATATTTTTATGGGATTTTGCATATCCACGGGTTAATTATAGCATGTACAATGAACATGGTCGTTGTCGTTTGAAATTCTAGAATTGTTGTCACGGTTTGTTTTAAAATTGGTCTACCTCAAAATTACACGAAGGCATCTGCACCCTCACGAGCAAAAAATAATGTGTTTTTCTTCCGAGTGAAACATCACTATCTCCCTGGTCCTTGATGCTTTGATATGGATCGTCCAGTGGCCATTACCTATCTCTTAGTACTAGTTAAACTAAAAGTAAGAAAACCCTCGGGTTAAAGCGTAAAACAGGGCAAAAGCGATGAGGCGAGCCGGGGGTTAAAAGACCGGAGACAGCGGCGGGACGTTCAGTGAACCAGCTACGCACTCATCCTATAAATAAAAGAAAAAACAGCTCCGCACTCAGTTTGTTTACTTATTAATCCTGACAGTATAAATTAAGGAGCTCAACTACGAGCGTACGTACACAAACGTACGGAGTAAAACGTCCTGCTTTCATCCGTGCGCGTGCGTCTGCAACTGGGCTGGTCGCATGGCATATACGGCGTCTTGTACCCGCTGACAATGCGACGATCACTTAAACAATAGTTACGTTGATGAAAAAACACTTAAACAATGGTGTTCGGGCACCGGTGACTTTCAAAAAAAAAAAGATGATGAATCGATCGGCTCCTAGTTCCTTGGGTATTGGGCTACCGAATTAGTTAACTCACACTTGATTACTTTTATTATTTGACAAATCGGAAGTTTAATTTTTTTCTGAGCCCGGTTGAGGCCTATCACGTCACTTGGTGCTGCTTATTTTACCAGAAAATTGCACTTAATTATGCAGTGTTTATAACATCGCCTGACATGTCAAGCAACGCAATAAGGGTGTTTTCCACGTACTCGTAGCATCTAAGTGCATAAACAGACCAGGTTCAGCACATAATTTGTTGGACCAGGTTCAGTGCTCTTGAGAGATTGCTCGTTTAACATTTCAAAAATCATGCTTTCGTTTACGTACGGAGGGGGTGCACTGTGCAGATCCGTCCTTGACCAAATCAATCAATATAGATCAATCGGCGCCGCTTAAATAAGTTTATGAATCAAGCAATAACATGGCCAGTTCAATCCGTACGTTCTAGGACTGCGCATGTCTCCCCTCAAATAAGAAAAGGACTGCGCATGTCAAACAGCAATAAATTGAGTTTATGAATCAAAATGGTTGTTGATTGTAGCGTGGAGTTTTTACCGCAAAACTGCACTTATGTAATTGTATATGGAATCGCCTAGCACGCACGTAAAGCAACACAATAAGTTGTAGGACTCCCCATGTCAAACACCATCAGCTTAATTTTATACCAGAACAAAATGGTGATGCACGACGGCACGTACGTACGCGTGATTGTCGTATGTACACTTAGTCGGTGCATGACTTGTATATATCCACTACGCTGTAAGTAACCTGTAAGGGGTTCAATGTCGTTTAAAACAAGTAAAAGTATAATTCGTCGCACAAGAAAGTGAAGTAGAATTAGGTGCTGATTTCCGGATACTTTCAAAAGCCATGTACCACTGAGCACTGAAACTGTGCTTCTCTCCGTCAGAAAATGACGGAGGTACCCGCCGTGCATGGTGTGGTATGCGTGTATATCATGCGTTGCGTTGGCCTAGCTTTGCTTCAAGAAAGCCAACTAGGGGTGTCCGAATAATAATCAAGAAAGAAAGGAAGAAAGAGAGAGGTAGGGTAGGGGAGATAGGCATGGAAGATGTGCTTCTGAGGACCAGGCCTGAACCGAGTGCTGCCTGTTCTCACCTCCTCCTCTCAGACTCAATGCTACTGATGATCGAACCCCCACCCTGAACGACACGACATGAATCCACCAGCGGAAAGAAACGCGGCACCCGAAATTCCCCAAGGACCCCATGCAAGCATCATGATTAATTGGAATATATGATTGCTTTCCTGAAAGGATTGAGGCGATAGAAGATAATCTCTACGCCTCTCCAACTCGAAGCCTGTCCGCAATACATTAATCCTGAATTCCTGATCTAGCTTCATCGCCGGTTTGACATTAGCCCAGCTGAACTATGTATTCCACTTCGAACTTGATCTTGTTCAATCTTGGGCTGGAATTTTGCAAAAAGATATGGAAGCAGATCAAGCTGTATATGTAAACCGGGCTGTGACGACTGTGATCGAATTCAACTGTTAATTATACATCGGTCTGTTAATTAATCTAGTTGTACACAAGCATGTGCAAGAATCAGAAGAAAAACAAGGCCGAAATCGTAAGCAATATGGATCCCAGACTAATCACCTACTGCTCTCATGCATCTCCGTATCTCTCTGCCTCTCTATGTACTACGTGTAGTGTACAAGTGCGTCGTCTCCGGTGGACAGATGGGCCGTCTCCGCTCCCGCGCTCCGGTGCTCACAGTCGCCATGCGCACGCACGCACGCACGAAGGGCCGCCGGGGCTCCATGATCGGTCGGTCGATCAGGAGGTGACTCTGGAGCGGGTGCACGGGGCGAAGGAGTAGCCGTGCTGCTGGTGGCCGCCGGCGTGCACGTGCACGCGGTGCGAGGAGGAGGAGTGCGAGTGCGCCGTCTCCCGGTCGACGAGCGCGCGCAGGCGGAGGAACTCGTCGACGGAGCAGGGCAGCCGTAGCGGGCCGGCCGAGTTGTAGCCATACGTGTCCCGGGCCGCCTCCAGCAGCCGCTGGAAGAGCGGGTGGTAGAGGTAGGCGATGGGGATGACGAACCGCTGGAACCCGTCGCCCTGCTCCGCCTGGTCCTGGCCGACCCGCACCGCCAGCCACCCCTTCTTCACCTTCCCCCTCTTCTCCGCCTGGTCCCCTTGCATGATGATGGCAGCTCCCTCGCCGGCGGTCCAACTGCAGCCGCCCTCTCGCCGTCGCTGCGGCTGCTGGTGGTGCTAAGAGATCACTGCTCTATTGCAGGCAGCTAGAGCCAAGGAGCCAATCCAGAGGTGTGTGTTTGTGTGTGTGGTGCGGTGTGGTTCGCGGCACTCGCGGTGGTTTTTATAGGACTTGCACGGCTCGTGCGGGCCGGGAGGAGATTAGGAGATTGGAAAAAGTCCATTTTAGACCTTGAACTCGTAGAGGTTCGGCGGTTTGAACCCTGAACTCGAAATCCCTGTCATTTGTACCCTGAACTTGTGAATCCCGGTCTAAATCGAACCCTAGACATGTTTGGTGCACCGGGAATGCGACGATCCAGGCCCACGTACGAACGGTTCGTACATTCGGTAGTGCGTACGAACAGCGCGATGAATTTCTGACCACGTACAACTTATATTCTTTTTTTAGTGGAAAACAACTTATATTCTGGTGTTTGTGACATTTAAAAAATGTTCATGGGTTAAAAAAAAGGTACATGACATTAAAAAAATGTTTAAACATTGTAAAAAATATTTGTGTAATTTAAAAATGTTCACACATTTCAAAAAAATGTTCATGACATTTTTAAGAAAAGTTTATACAATGTACAAAAATGTTCGCACAGTTTAAAAAATGTTCCATACCATCAAAAAATGTCATAAAGGGAGAAACATAGTTTATGCTGTTCTTTTATTCTGTAAGAAAACTACACAGGGAATAGGAATTCGCCATGACATATGCATATTATCACAGAGAGAGTGGGATCATTCTGATTGAGCGGTCAAGAATTTGTCGTGCGCGGAGATCAGCAAACTAAGATTCCCTCAATATAATTTTGGTACACATCGGAAACATTTTTTTTATACACATCTCTATTTTTTTCACACACATTGCACATTTTTCGTATATATGTTTTGATGTCTATTTTTTTCATACACATTATCCGTTTTAGGTATAATGTAAAAACATTTTTATACACATTTGGGATCATGTACGGATAACGCGGATCTTGGTTTTTGGATGCGATCCATATGCGTGTCTAGTGTCGGCACACACAGACAGACATATAGAGAATCGGCTTCCATGTGTTGTTGCACGCACCGTCGTGTGGGCTCGTGGCGCACTGGCACTCCATCCACTTGCAAGCCCGTGACTGGCACTCCATCCAGTGCGCGCACGCGCTCGGCTTACCCTGGCCACCGGGCTCCTCCTACGCCTCCAGTCCACGGCGTGGCTGCCGCTAGCTCTACACGTACTCGCGTGGCCACGCACGGGCGTGCATACCAATCGATCGAGGTGGTATGCAAATTTCTTAAAAATGTCATGAACCTTTTTTTGAAATGCATGAACATTTTTAAAATGCGTGAACATTTTTAAATTACACAAATATTTTTTACAATGTTTAAACATTTTTTTTAAATGTCATGTACCTTTTTTTTAACGCATGAACATTTTTTAAATGTCACAAACACCAGAATATAAGTTGTTCTCCACTAAAAAAAGAATATAAAGTTGTACGTGGTCAGAAATTCATCGCGCCGTTCGTACCCACCAGCGAACGTACGAACCGTTCGTACGTGGGCCTGGATCGTCGCATTCCCGGTGCACCAAACATGTCTAGGGTTCGATTTACACCGGGATTCACAAGTTCAGGGTACAAACGACAGGGATTTCGAGTTTAGGGTTCAAACCGCCGAACCTCTACGAGTTCAAGGTCTAAAATGGACTTTTTCCTTAGGAGATTAGATTAGCCGCCGGTGCGTGGCGCACCATCTAGGAGGCCCTAGTGCAAACATGGTACAATGGGCCCTACGGTCACACCAAACGTCTTGTTGGTCGCTGCTAAAAATTTCAGCCACAAGCAGCAAGTCCATTCAAATAGTACATATGACTTGTTCTTTTAATTTCAAACAAATCTTTTGTGGTCTATCAAGAAATAGCAGTTTGAACAAAAGCACAAACACCTTCCATACAAGACCAATAGAGAAATTCCACAAGATAAAACCCGAGCAATATCTAATTGTCACGTGGTAGCTAACATGAAGCAATCACTTGTGCGACAATTTCATGCAAGAGAATCGTCACATAATTCAGAATTAACATGAAAAGATTTTCAATACATAGGAGGAACAATTTACCTGCGCACCAGCGCTGGTGTCAATGTCTTAGCGGCCAACCGAATATGGTGCATCGTCAGCTCATCGCCACTGCCAAGAAGGTCGCCGCCGGCCGGGGACTTGTCACCTTGGGTATCTATAAAAGAACCTGTACAAAATTCATTGGGTAATGAAGAGATTAATGAGGTGGTATAACTGAAAATCCATGCATGAACATCCCTTGGGGCCCGGCCTCCTGGAGACTTGGTGCAATTAGTTGGGAAAGGAAGAAGATTGGACCGGAAGAAGAACGAGCCGGCGGCACTGTCTCGCACAAAACAAAGCAATTAATGGTCTGGGTTGTCATATTCCTCGGTTATTTTCCCCTCAACTATACCAATACATTTTTTTTAGACAAACTGTACCAATACATTTTTTTTTTGAGAAATACATAATTACATAAGCACATAGTGTGGGCCCCTGCACATGTTGGGCCCTAGGAAGCCGTACTCCTTGCCATGGCTTAGGGCCGGCCCTGTTTGCTACGGAACCCGGTCCGTCCTCGGGGGCTTCCGTGTCAGGCGGGGACGACGGATGATAGATGATAGATCGTCTGCGTCGCTGAGACGCTGACACGGCGGCCCATCGGAATAATCGGGTTACGGCGTCGGGGTCGCTGGCCGTACTGGGTGACCGTCGCGTGCGCGTCAGGCCTCAGTTGCGGTGAGAGGGGTAGGGTGGCGGTGGAGCCGTGCGCGCGAGTGGAAGGTGCGATGGGGTTTGGACGGACGGAGAGGAGAGGAGGAGGGGGCACGCTGTCGCCGGGCCCGACCGGCGGGTGGTGCACAGGTCGTACGTACGTCGTCCTTTGGTCGTGGCGCGCCTGGCCCACGACGGCGGACTGGCAGTGGCAGGTGAAATTGTTTCCTTGAGCTGTGCAAGCGGGCGGATTGGCACGTTGCTGTACTGTACGTAACTGCTGCCCCACGGCCACGAGGGATGTTGATGCATGGGGGCAATTAATTGGTCGGGCTCTAGTGTAGCTTTGCTCATCGCCCAACTGTTGGATTGTAGCTGTTGGAGCGACCCTCTGGATTAAGTTCCTGTTCGGATTTGGGGACTAGGTTTAGGCAAGGTTTCCTTCTTTGTTGGGCCCCTTCTACTAGCTGTTTCCGTTCAAGGTCTCAAACATGGTTTATCTCTCGTGGGCTGTATTTCATCTTGGGTTGCAGACATGCTACGTGTGTAAAACGTAGCTTGTTTCTACTACTAAAAAAAAGAGGGTGGGGATTAGCTGTTGTTTTTCTCATGGCCATCATGAGCATGTTGTCATCGTGGCTTGTAGGGCTTGCTACATTCATTGTGATACGCTAGAGGGCGTCAAAGATTTGATCAATCATAAGAGATACATTGTGCAATTCAATTAATCATCAATACCCAAGATCATAATCACGTTGACTATTCATAAGATCAAGAAAATGGGGTATATGACACATAGCTACTGCCACAAACCCTCGGCCTCGAAGGCGGACTTCCCCCGGATCATCATGAGAGCAGCAAGGGTTGATGAAGTGGTTGAAGATAAAGGTTCTCCCCTTCGACAGAGGGTCATATCAGGGCTAAAAACAAAAATCGCATCAAAACAGGGAGTGGCGACAACGTGAAAATTCTGTAATAATTTGAGGTAGGATTTTGGGGGTATATATAACTAATTGGGCACCGGAGGTGGCCTGGGATCCCCACAGGCCGTACCACCACCACCCCTACGCGCCCTTGTAAGACGGAGGTCTAGAGGGGGTAGGGGGTCTAGGCATTGAGGAGCCCACCAGATGTTGTGCCTTAGTCCATTGGTCTCCTTTCGGTGAGAAAACACTTCTTGTTTTTCTTTTATTTTTTTGTAAACATTTTATATGATGATTTCCTGAAATTCCAAAAATAGCAGAAAATAGGAATTGACTCTGGGAACTGAATTAATAGGTTAGTCCAATAAAATTGATAAAATATGTCCAATATATGTATATATATGATGATATAGTAGCATGAAACATAAAAAAATTATAGACACCTTTGGGACGTATCACTTCTCGAGTCACAACGAGGAAAAGGCAGGCGCCGCGATGAAGCCGGCACCTCCAGAACTAGCTTTGGGCACCACCCCTGCCACAACAGGGCAGACGCCAGGGCCACCCACTGCTACACCCCCTCGCCGCCCGACGACCAAGAAGCACAGCCACCTCCGCCACTAGAGGGCCGCCGGAGAGCCAACCGAAAAACCCACCACCCGAGGTCGCCGCCTCGACATCCATCTCCGAACCTCTCCCTGACGCCATGATACGTGGACACCACTGGCTGAAGGGGAAGCCAACACATCCTGACCTACCCACAAGGTCCCACCACAAGGCATGGCCGGAGGGGGGCCATAGCTGGGCATCACCGCCGCCGCGGCTGCCCAATGAACAAAAACCGGGCCACGTCTGAGGCCAGCCCATCCTGGGCAAGGGGGAGCGTCCCGCCCCTGCACCCAGGCTTGCGACGAGAGTAACGATTAGTTGAAGAATACCATGCATCGATGGGTGTTGAGGGCCGGACACCTCCAGGTAGCACATCCGGAGGGGGCGACAGCTAGCGCCCCATCAAATATGGCCTCTCCAAATCTTAACAAGGATTTGCCCAAGGACCGACAGCTCCGGCCACCTAGCAGCCTCGACCGCGTCGACCACGGCCATGGCCACGGCCGGACATCTCACACGAACCGCCATCACCACCATAACCCGCCAAGGACCACTGTCTCGCCATCTTCCAGAGATCGGCGCGCCCGGGGGAAAAGGTCGTCGTGGCAGGAAGCTGCCACCGCGCCCCTCACCAGCGCGGCGCCCCAGCCCAACAGTGCCACCCCGTACTAGCGCCCCCGCACGAGGAGGCGAGGCGCCCCGGCCCCTTCGACGCCGGCCAGGCGTTTCCTGGCCGCGCCCTCTGATGGCGATGAGAGAGGAAGGAGGGGAGGAGGAGGGAGCTCGCAACGGCGGGGAAGGGTCGTCCCCGTCGTCTACAAAAGTGACGTGGGAGGGTAATTGGAGATAAGGATATGTTCCTAGACAACATATCTTATATGCTGAACCTTTTTTTTTTTATGAAGTATCTTATATGCAACCTTCAAAGCAGCTTTGAGATATAATTAAGCATTGATGTGAGGTCTGTTGTAAATCCACAAGGGTCGTCTTCAGTTATGCTCCCGGAACTTCGTATTACATCACGACAAGTTTCGGTTCCACTTTACTGTTACTGCAAAATTGTTTATAATATCCAACACTTCGTCACAAAGGTCCGTGAGTTATCTTTGATAGACGATAAAATATTCTTACGCGTGGAGATGCTAATTAAGGTTGGTGCTGAGCAGTGGCGGAGACAGGACCCAGGCCGGGGGGGCCTGGGCCTGGGGTGTCAGGAAGAAAACCTTCGTTGACTGTAGCATGTTGCGCACTGTTTGACACTGTAGCTACACTGTAGCAAGACTGGAGCCCGGGGCTTGGCCCAGTCCTGGCTCCGCCCCTGGTGCTGAGCCTTCTAAGTTCTAATTAACCATGACATACAAAACTAAGCATAGTGTAAATGGTTAGGTTATTTGTGGTAGAACTAGCTCATCCCGATTCAAGCTCTAGACTTGAAACGGGTGCTTGTATATTTTTTGAATTATTTCTCTATTCTTTCACTGGTATGGTGTGCTTATCAACTACGACGCATCCGTGGCCACTTGGCCAATCTCAAGACCTGTTGGCTTAGTCTTTCAAATGTACTCATAGGGGTGAGTGTGTGTATGTGGTCGTTAGCGTTTGTACCGTGTTTCTTTTTAAAAGAAACACAACGTATGAATGCATAGATAAACGAACTTAACCCAGCCAAATCTCAGGCTCCCAGCTTCCAGTAATAGAAGGATTTGTTACCACTCCCCCCTCTTCGCGCCCAGCTGTCTGACCACCTGATCATGAGAAGACGAACTTAAACTAAACCGGCCGTTGTACGCTCGAACGGCCACGACCACACGGCCGAGGCTAGGGCCAGCCGCACTCGGTCGGCACCGGCATCGCACCTCCATCGATCCGACGGCATGATGCCCCGACCACCAGCCCCCTGGCCGGACCGGACGGCTGCGTACGTGATTCCACGCCCCAACGCATGCAACTCGCCGGGTCCCGGCAGACGTCCATCCATGATCCATCATCCATGCGTGTTACTACTTACCACGATACGATTGGATAACGGGAAAGATAACGCCCGAACATACTGAGTTTTTGGATTTGGGGCCGAACGTGCTAGATGCCGTCAGATGTATTTGCACGAATCTAATTGTATGTCCAGTGCCAAGTCAGCAGACAAAAACGTTCGGGCTGCGCAACTGACCGAGCGAACGAGCTCATCACTTCTTTTCCCTAACCTTATCCTCACTCTCTAACTCACCCACTTTCCTTCTCTCCATCCCGCCGCAGATCCCCGCCGCCGCCTGCTCTCCCCCGCCGCCGCGGTGGGCGAGTCGAGGCCGAATCCCTCCGTGTGCTCCGCGATTTCTAGTCCGAGCGCCGCCTGCTCGCCTGCGCTGTCGCGGCGGGCGTCGAGCCCATCCTCCTCCGCGAGATCTTCTCCGACGCTGACTATCAGGCCTCCGCCGCACTCCGGGTCAGCCCCCGTCCGCAAGCTCGTCGCTGAACCGGTCAAGGTGCTGTGGCTGGTGACTGTCGTGCCTGGAGGTCCAGCGGCGGGAGCGACGCCTGCCCTGGCCAACGGTGAGCTGCGCGGAGGGCAGCATCAGCGAGATGGAATCCCGAGGCCCGTGCGCGGCGGTGGAGAGGAGACGCGGTGGAAGCTTTAGCACGAGCTGGGAAGGTGGTGGCGCGGGGAGCTCGTGCCGGCGACGGTGGAGAGGAGACGCGGGGGCAGGAGCTGCGCATGGAGATGGGAGGCACGCCTTGGTGCGGCGGGGGACGAGCTGCGGCGGCGTCATTTTCTCCAGGATCCCAGTGCATGTTCAATGGGTCAGCCCCCGCTGCCTATGCTCCGGTGGGAGCCGCTCCCGCTTGTGCTCCGGTCGTCACCAGCAGGTCGAGTAGGTGGCGTCGTCGAGGTTCCAGTAGTCGTGAACAGGGGACCTGGGAGCTGAGCCGGTTCGGGGATCATGGGCGGCGCTATCGACTGGGATGTCGTCATAGAGCTGGTGAGATTTCTGCTCGATTCCTCCTCCCACGACGGTTTCATTTCGGTTGAAATTGCATTGGACAGTGTATGTTTGCATCCATGGCAATTTTTGTACTGAATTTTTCCTATTAAAATGCTGTGGACAGTGTGTAAGTTTTTGGAGCTATAGCAAATTTCGGTAGTGGAATTGCCATGAAAATGTAGTGCCCAGTGTATGTAGGCTGTTATACAGTCCATGGAAATTTGTTGAAAATGTTCTGCATTTTTTTGTCCATGGCAATTTTTAGGCAAAAACATATCTACATCATGCCCATTTGGCCATGTAGCTTGGTAGCATCACATAAGTATTTGAGGCATCATAACATTTTTTTTATTACACAATTTTGCCATGAATGTTTTGCCACAGATGTGTGTTTGTGTGTTTTGCCTAGACTTTTTTTATGTTTTGTTCTCTGGTTTGTAGCTATGTTTTTATCCCATGGCAATTTAAGTTTTCTTTTTCTTTATCTACAAACTATCCACATGGCAATTTTGGTTTCCTATGCACATATCTCATGGCAATTTATAAGGTTGATGGCATTTTTAGGAAAAGAGAGTACAATACACACGACAATTTCTTAATTCTTTGGTCTATGGAGTCATGGCAAATGTAGGGATAAAAACATGTTTATTTCTAATAACACATGACAATTTTTGGTTTGATGACAGATTTTGCAAGTTAGTTTCATGACCCATGGCAATTTTAGGACATGTCCACTTTCAAATTGCCATGTCCCATCTACATTTTTTTCTAGGGGAACAAAACCCTTATAGTCCCTAATTGTTAAAGGAACATTTTCCCTCCTTGTTTTTGCCATGTGCAAAATGATATTGTTGGTAAATTAATATGGTACATAAAAAGCAATTTGCCAAGGCTTGGCAAATTTTTAGAATTGACCATGGCAAAAAAAATAGACCATGGCAAATTTAGTAATTGACCATGGCAAATTTAGTTTACCGGAGGATGACTAATTTAGCTTAACGGATCATGGCAAATTTATTAATTGGCCATGACAATTTTTTATTCTCTTCAACATGGTACAATTACAAAAAATGTATGGGACGATGGCAAATAGAGTTCATTGTCATGGGAAAAAAAATTTATGCATCATGGTATTTTTAGTGCATGGACCATGTCAAACTTTTGTAACAATGGCATGGCGAAATTATTTCTTTTTGCAACATGGCAAATTTAGTTTTGTAGCCATGTCAATTTTTACTTTATAGCCATGGCAAAGTTAGTTTTATAGCCATGGCAAATTTTACTTTACAACCATGGCAAATTTGCCTTTTAAAAGTGCCATGCCAAATTAACATTTTCTGTTTTGCCATGGCAATTTTTACCTTTACATACATGGCAATTTACTTTTTTTTTACGTACATTGCAACTTTTTACTTTTACTCATGGAAAATCTACTTTTTTACTTGCCATGGCAATTTTCAATCTACATTTTTTGTGTGCCTTCATGTATATAGTAAAACATCATGGCAATAAAATTTACTTTTTTTCTTGCCATGGCAAATTTATCTAAATCGCCATGGCAATTTTTAATTTTTATTTTGCCATGGCAAATTTACGTTAATTGACATGGCAAATTTACCTAAATCCCCTTGGCAAATATTTAACTTTTATTGCCATGGCAATTTTTACTTGGCAAATTTACATTTATTTCCCACAGAAAATTTACCAATATTTCCATGGGAAATTTACTTTCACATACATGTCCATTATACTTTCATATTTTCATGGCAATTGTTTCCCTTTTTTGTCATGGCAATTTAACTTTTCATGGTCCATGTCCATTTTTTTACTTTTAATGCCATGGCAAATTTCACTTTCATCTTTTTTTTTCATGGGATTTTTTTTCTTATTCATGCGACCAAGGTACATTTCCTTTATTTAACATGGCAATTACTACCAAACAATATATGGTACACTTTTTTTGTGTGTTCTACATGATGGCAATTTTCAATCCACATTTTTGTTTCTTCATGTGTATCGTAAAACATCATGGCAATAAAATTTACTTTATATTTTGCCATGGCAATTTTACCTAAATCGCCATGGCAATTTTCAACTTTTATTGCCATGGCAATATACAACAACGGTAAATTGTTGTGACCAACGGCAATGTTTTTATGGACCAATTTCAAAATTTAATTAAAACCATGGCAACTTTATTTTTTCTTGCACGGCAAGTTTTTTTGGTTGGACCATGGCAATTTTAATATATTTTTCATCAGCTATTCTTTCTATGAATTTCTAGATTTTTGTGGCATTTTTATTTGTAAAGTTTTTCTCAGTTTTTTTAGCTGGTTTTCTGCATTTTTTTTTTCTGTTTTAGTATCTAAATGGGTCTGTTTCCCTTTTGATGCTCGTGCAACAGGCCCACGCTGGCGTTTCAGGAAGTGTTCGGGCTGGGAGGCGTCCCAGGCCGAACTAGATCGTTCGGTCATTGCCCCCACCATGCCGAACGATTCGTTCGGTCTCAGGTCGATAGAAATCTGACGTTCGCTCCTTATCGGGGTCCTTGGATAATCCAGCTAGGCACGGGCGATGGCGCTAGATGGACGCGGTGCGTGCGTGCGCCGACACAGCGGTCACCCTCGCGCGCGCCCGTGACAGCCATCGAGACGCCCGCCGCGTACTGGCTGTGCTGAGTGCGCGCGCTCGCCTCGCTTCCTCGCCGGTCGAGGGGCCTACACGGCCGCGCGCTTTGCCAGTTTCGCTCTCTCCTTTCCCGCTTCGGCCGGCGAAAACGCTGAACCAGTCTGTAGTGCGCGCCCGGCTCCGTACGTTCGGTGCGGTGGATTGCTCTCCTCGAACCCGCGCCGGGGAGCAGGCCGGCATGGGCATGGCTGCATGCATGCATGGCGCGGTGCACGCGTCGGGCAAAGCCAATCGGATGTTTGCTCGCTGCTTTTGCATGTGCGGCTGGTGAGTGGCACACTGGCAAAGGAGACTGTAGGCGGTAGGCCCTTCTTGTGTGTGTCATCTCGCATCGATGCCGTCGGCTCTTCGTGAGTAGCTAGCCGGGCAAAGTTCGCACGGCACGCACGGACGTACTTCTCCACTGGCTTCTTTTGGGTGGTGGTGGCCAAGCTAGTGAACTTACCGTACTTTAGTTAGGTCTTGAGTTTGCGCGTGATAACTTTGAGTTTGTTTAACTACGAAGTGATCGACACTCTGCTTTGGCACTTGTTTCGCTCTCGACCCGGGTGAAAAGCGATCCAACCGTTGAGCTCGACCGGCACGATAGAAAGCGGGGGGCGACGTCGCACGACCGATCAATCAACTTGGTGCGCCCGGAGTAACTTTTCTAGTCCAATCGCTCCTCTTTTCGAGTCCGAGTCATTCTAGTACTTCACCCACAAGAAACGACACCATCGATCGGCTCGCCTGATTGGCCATTGGAGCAGCCAGCAAATCCATCCATGAACTTGCGTGCGTGATCACCTTGCGCGCCGGCGACGGTAATAAGACAGCGTGACGATGACGAGATGGATAAGCTAGCGCATGCATGCAGAAGCTGCAGGTGCCGTGCGAGCAAAGCAGTAACTCCGTTCCCTGCAATCTGCAAGGCCGGTAAGCAGGCGGCAGTCCATTTGGTGCGTCAGCAAATCAAGAATGGCGCCACAGGTTTGTGCCTGCGCTCGGCGCTCGCTGCCCGGCGGAGCACGGCTCCCGTCCCATCCGTCTCGTCTTTGATTAACTGATTGAACAAACCGTGTCGATCCGGCCACTAAGTTGTGAACCTACGACAAGCGATGGGACTACCCGTGTCGCCGTCGCCGATCTTGGGCCAAGAACGTTAACGAGCGGTCGGATCATTGCGCCATCGGAATCACCGGGAGAAATGCGTGTGTTCATACTGCTAGACTGCCTCACGGCCTCACAGGCACGACCGACATGACCATTTTACCATGGCCTGCCTGCACAAGAAACAGCTTCCTACAGCTTCAGGTCGGTCCTTCCAGAGGATATGTACCACCACACCACAGCTCGACCAGTCGCGGTTGCTCTCGTGCATACAGAACGTAGAAAGGTGTTGCGTGGCCGCGAACGATCAAGAAGCAATGTTCGCGGAATCCTGGTCGATGGTGCCATGATGGATGGGGGTGTGGTGCAGGAGGGATTCGATCGGCGGTACTACGTGCTCGCTATCTATCTATCTGTCTATCCCGGCCGCTTGGCGCTGAGAGCGACGGAGCCACGGGAGGCACGCAACGAACGTCGCCCCGCCCCCATCGAAAGCCACCATCATCGATCCGTATCATCATCATCATCATGATCGCTCGTCACCGGCAAATATTCCTTCCAAAAGCCTCGCCATCGGACTGCATTGGTGGCCGTCACTGTTCGCGCGCTGGTCCCACGGACGAGACGGGATGCCGATCGTATACACGCAGCGCTGGGATGCCAAGCAAACACACGCCTGGTGCATGCACAAAGGAAAAGCCGAAGGGAGGGAGAGGCTCCGGAGGGCCGGGCGGATCGGCCGCCAAATCTCCCGGAAAGAGAAGGCCAAGCCCAGCCGCGTCTGGAAAAGTCCTACACTCGCGATATGCCATATGCCGTGATAAGGGACACCGCGACAGTGGCGGGCAGCGCGATGATGCCTTGCTTTTCTTTTCCCGTCGTGGTACGGAGGAGAGGTAGAGCGAAAATACTAGACCAACGGACTAATACGGAGGCTTTACGGGATTGCTTCGTGAACTAATCTTCAACCCCCTCCCCCCCCCCCCCCCCCCCCCCCTCCTCTGATTTTCAGGGGGTGTGGGCCCTCCACCCACTTTTCTTCCAATCAGTTTATCCCAGCTAAGCATCCCGTAAACTCAAGTAAAAATCTGTCCGTGTGTGTAGCATTGCTGGAGGTAGAGAGATCTTTCGGTCGAGCTGGGGACGCTTTTCTCGCACGCTCACCGGCCTGACAGACCTGCCATGGAAGCTTCTACGGCTGGCGCATGTGTTTCTTTCTTTGTTTTCAATGGCCTGCGTGCGTGCGTACATGGCTGGCTTGGATCGAACGGGCGTCTGCGCTTCTGTGCATGCAGCCTGAGAACTGAGAAGAGAAACCAAGTGATACCGTGATTTTCCCTCCTAAAAATGAGGGATGCCGGTCATCCAACGCTACTCGTAAACGTCCGCCGGCAATACAAACATATTCGGACGAAATCCATGCAAACACGACATAATTCATTTAAGTTTGAACATAATTTGCATAAAACGGGTGATATTTCGTCCATTCAACTAAAACCTTAAAAAAACCTAAACGAGCTTGTAGCGGACGGGACCTCGTACATGTGGCTGACGGCACCTCCGCTGCCGAGATCGTAGGAGTTGGAGTGGTTCCTCTAGCGGCGGAAGGGCATGACAGCCTTGCCCAGCCACCGCCTGGCACTCGCGGAAAAGCTGTTGCGCTTTCTCCTGCGCCGTGCGCCACCTCGGCCAACGCCAACCCTGGCCGGGATGCCCTGGCCTTGCCCCTGCAGGCGGCGGCAGAGCTGTCGCGGAGCAACCACTCCTTGCCGATCTTGGTGAGCTCCCCGTCGAGGTGGCGCAACCAACGCGCGGACATCTCCACGGTGGTCACCGACCGGTCACGACACTAGGCCTCCGTGAGGTCGGGGTCCACGAGAACCCATGCTGGGCACCGCATCGGATTTTGCGAACACCGAGCGACACACCATGTTTCTCCGCTCTCGCCGCGCCACCTGCCTGGCCGCTCTCTCCTCCATCGTGACGATTCTCCGCGACGACAAGGAGCCACCACAGGCACCGAGGTAGAGGAGGAGGCGCTTGTGCGCCTTCGCGATCGCCGGCAGCACCTCTTCCTTCACGTCCTTGCAGCGCCAGTTGCGGCGCGACGGCTACACAGGCTGGTTGATGCGGCCGTACCGGCTATGAATATACGAATGACATTGATACGTCCATTTTGCATCATGTTTTCCTACTGTTATTTATAGTGTTTTTAATCAATATAACACTTTGCGGAGCAATTCTAATGCCTTTTCTCTCTTAATATGCAAGATTTACATAAGAAGGGAGATTGCCGGCGGCTGGAATTCTGGACCTGAAAAAGCTATGTCAGATATACCTATTCTGCACATCTCCAAATGAGCTGAAATTTCACGGAGATTTATTTTGGAATAAATAAAAAATATTGGAAGAAAGAAGTACCAGAGGGGGCCACCCAGGCACCCACGAGGCACCAGGGCGCGCCACCCCCCCAGGCGCGCCCTGGTGGCTTGTGGGGCCCCTGGCCAGCCTCCGGTGCCCATTTTCTGATATATAAGCCCATTTTCCCTAGAAAAAATAAGGAGAAGACTTTTGGGACGGAGCGCCGCCGTCTCGAGGCGGAACTTGGGCAGGAACACTTTTGCTCTCCGGCGGAGCGATTCCGCCGGTGATACTTCCCTCCGGGAGGGGGAAATCGAAGCCATCGACATCACCAACGATTCTCTCATCGTGAGAGGAGCAATCTTCATCAACATCTTCAACAGCATCATCTCATCTCAAACCCTAATTCATCTCTTGTATTCAATCTTTATCTCAAAATCTCATATTGGTACCTGTGGGTTGCTAGTAGTGTTGATTATATCTTGTAGTTGATGCTAGTTGGTTTACTTGGTGGAAGATTATATGTTCAGATCCATTATGCTATTCAATACCCCTCTGATCTTGAACATGAACATGATTTGTGAGTAGTTACTTTTGTTCTTGAGGACATGGGAGAAGTCTTGTCATAAGTAATCATGTGAATTTGGTATTCGTTCGATATTTTGATGATATGTATGTTGTTGATTCTCTTAGTGGTGTCATATGAACGTCGACTACATGAAATTTCACCATCTTTGGGCCTAAGGGAATGCATTGTGGAGTAGTAATTAGATGATGGGTTGCTAGAGTGACAGAAGCTTAAACGCTAGTTTATGCGCTATTCCGTAAGGGCTGATTTGGATCCATATGTTTAATGCTATGATTAGATTTATCTTAATTCTTCTTTCGTAGTTGTGGATGCTTGTAAGAGGGGTTAATCATAAGTGGGAGGCTTGTTCAAGTAAGAACAGCACCCAAGCACCGGTCCACTCACATATCAAATTATCAAAGTAGCAAACGCGAATCAAACAAACATGATGAAAATGACTAGATGAAATTCCCATGTGTCCTCGAGAACGCTTAGCTTATTATAAGAGATTGTTCCAGCGTGTCCTTTGCTACAAAAAGGATTGGGCTACCTTGCTGCACCTTAGTTACTATTGCTACTCGTCACTTGTTACAAATTATCTTGCTATCAAACTACTCGTTACCGATAATTTCAGTGCTTGCAGAAAATACTTTGCTGAAAACTGCTTGACATTTCCTTCTGCTCCTCGTTGGGTTCGACACTCTTACTTATCGAAAGGACTATGATTGATCCCCTATACTTGTGGGTCATCAAGACTCTTTTCTGACGCCGTTGCCGGGGAGTGAAGCGCCTTTGGTGAGTGGAATTTGGTAAGGAAACATTTATATTACGTGCTGAAATTTATTGTCACTTGTCACTATGGAAAGTAATCCTTTGAGGGGCTTGTTCGGGGTATCTTCACCTCGACCGGAAGAAATAAGAATTGCTCCTCCACCTACTGCACCTACTGAAAATATTTATTATGAGATTCCTTCGGGTATGATAGAGACACTGCTAGCTAATCCTTATGCAGGAGATGGAACGGTACATCCTGATATGCACTTAATCTATGTGGATGAAATTTGTGGATTGTTTAACCTTGCAGGTTTATCCTGGGATGGAGTTAAGAAGAAAGTATTCCCTTTATCTTTGGAGGGAAAGGCATTGACATGGTATAGGCTATGTGATGATACTGATACATGGGACTGGAACCGGCTGAATCTGAAATTTCACCAGAAATTTTATCCTATGCATTTGGTTCATCGTGATCGGAATTATATATATATAATTTTTGGCCTCGTGAAGGAGAAAGCATCGCTCAAGCTTGGGGGAGGCTTAATTAAATGTTGCATACATGCCCCAATCATGAGCTCTCAAGAGAAATAATCCTTAAAAAAAAATTATGCTCGGCTTTGTCATGATGATCAAACCATTCTCGATTCTTCTTCGATTGGCTCCTTTATGAAGAAAACTATTGAATTCAGATGGGATCTTCTGAAAAGAATTAAACGCAACTCTGAAGATTGGGAACTCGACAAAGGTAATGAGTCAGGTATAACACTTGAGTTTGATTGTGTTAAATTTTTTATGGAGACCGATGCTTTTCATAAGTTTAGTACTAAATATGGACTCGACTCTGAGATAGTAGCCTCCTTTTATGAATCATTTGCTACTCATGTTGATCTCTCTAATGAGAAGTGGTTTAAATATCATCCCCCTGTTAAAGAAAAGATTGAGGAACCCGCTAGTGTTAAAGAAGAAACAATTGTTTACCATGTTGATCCAGTTGTGCCTACTGCTTATATTGAGAAACCACCTTTTCCTGTTAGGATTAAGGAACATGCTAAAGTTTCAACTGTGATTAACAAAAGTAATATTAGAACACCTAGACCCTCTGAACAAATTAAAGTTGAACCTAATGTTGCTATGGTTAAATATCTCTTGGTTGATAATATAGATGGGCATTTATTTACTTCTGTGATGAAGCAGCTAGAATTGCTAAACCAGATCCTAAAGATAAAAACAGACCTGTAGTAGGCATGCCTGTTGTCTCTGTTAAAATAGGAGATCATTGTTATCATGGCATATGTGATTTGGGTGCTAGTGTGAGTGCTATTCCGTTTACCTTATATCAAGAAATTATGAATGATATTGCACCTATTGAAATAGAGGACATTGATGTTATTATTAAGCTTGCAAACAGAGATGCCATTACACCGCTTGGGATCGTTAGAGATGTTGAAGTCTTGTGTGGAAAAATAAAATACCCTACTGATTTTCTAGTCCTCGGTTCTCCACAAGATAACTTTTGTCCCATTATATTTGATAGACCTTTATTGAACACTGTTAATGCCAAGATTGATTGCGCTAAAGAAATGGTTAGTGTTAATTTTGGTGGTATGTCTCATGAGTTTAATTTCTCCAAGTTTCGTAGACAACCTCATGATAAAGAATTGCCTAGTAAAGATGAAATTATTGGTCTTGCTTCTATTGCCGTACCTCCTACTGATCCGTTAGAACAATATTTGCTAGACCATGAAAATGGTATGCACATGAATGAAAGAAATGAAATAGATAGGATGTTCTTTGATCAACCACCTATTCTTAAACATAATTTGCCTGTTGAAACTCTTGGAGGCCCTCCTCCACCTAAGGGTGACCCTGTATTTGAATTGAAACAATTGCCTGATACATTGAAATATGCTTATCTAGATGAAAAGAAGATATATCCTGTTATTATTAGTGCTAACCTTTCAGAGCATGAAGAAAAGAGATTACTAAAAACTTTGAGAAAGCACTGTGCTGCTATTGGATATACTCTTGATGATTTTAAGGGCGTTAGTCCCACTCTATGTCAGCACAGAATTAATATGGAGCCTGATGCCAAACCAGTTGTCGACCACCAACGACGATTAAACCCTAAGATGAAGGAGGTGGTAAGAACTGAAATATTAAAGCTTCTGGAAGCAGGTATAATCTATCCCATAGCTGATAGTAGATGGGTGAGTCCCGTTCATTGTGTCCCTAAGAAGGGAGGTATTACCGTTATTCCTAATGATAAAAATAAACTCATTCCACAAAGAATTGTAACTGGTTATAGGATGGTAATTAATTTTAGAAAATTAAACAAAGCCACTAGAAAAGATCATTGCCCCCTACCTTTTATTGATCAAATGTTAGAAAGATTGTCTAAGCATACACATTTTTGTTTCCTAGATCGTTATTCTGGTTTCTCTCAAATACCTGTATCACCTGAAGATCAAGAGAAAACCACCTTTACTTGTCCTTTTGGAACTTATGCTTATCGTCGTATGCCTTTTGTTTTATGTAATGCACCTGCTACCTTTGAAAGATGTATGACTGCTATATTCTCTGACTTTTGTGAAAAGATTGTTGAGGTTTTCATGGATGATTTCTCCGTTTACGGAACTTATTTTGATGATTGCTTAAGCAACCTTGATCAAGTTTTGCAGAGATGTGAAGAAACAAACCTTGTCTTGATTTGGGAAAAGTGCCACTTTATGGTTAATGAAGGTATAATCCTTGGGCATGAAATTTCTGAAAGAGGTATTGAAGTTGATAAAGCTAAGGTTGATGCTATTGAGAAAATGCCATGTCCTAAAGATAATAAAGGTATAAGAAGTTTCCTAGGTCATGCTGGTTTCTATAGAAGGTTTATAAAAGACTTCTGTAAAATTTCTAGACCTCTTACCAATCTCTTGCAAAAAGATGTTCCATTTGTTTTTGATAATGATTGTGTAGAAGCCTTTGAAACACTTAAGAAAGCCTTAACCTCTGCACCTATTGTTTAACCACCTGATTGGAACTTGCCTTTTGAAATTATGTGTGATGCTAGTGATTATGCTGTTGGTGCTGTTCTAGGACAGAGAGTTGATAAGAAATTAAATGTTATCCATTATGCTAGTAAAACCCTAGACAGTGCTCAAAGAAATTATGCTACTACTGAGAAAGAATTTCTAGTAGTGGTGTTTGCATGTGATAAATTCAGATCTTACATAGTTGATTCTAAAGTAATTGTTCACACTGATCATGCTGCTATTAAATACCTTATGGAAAAGAAAGATTCTAAACCTAGACTCATTAGATGGGTTCTATTGCTACAAGAATTTGACTTGCATATTACTGATAGGAAGGGAGCTGAGAACCCCGTAGCTAATAATTTGTCTAGAATGGAAAATATTCTTGATGACCCACTTCCTATTAATGATGATTTTCCTGACGAACAATTAGCTGTGATAAATGCTTCTCGTAATACTCCTTGGTATGCAGACTATGCTAATTATATTGTTGCTAAATTTATACCACCTAGTTTCACATACCAACAAAAGAAAAAATTCTTCTTTGATTTAAGACATTACTTCTGGGATGACCCACATCTTTATAAAGGAGTAGATGGTATTATTAGATGTTGTATACCTGAGCATGAACAGGAACAAATCTTACGGAAGTGTCACTCCGAGGCTTACGGAGGACAGCATGAGGGAGACAGAACTGCGCATAAGGTACTACAATCTGGTTTTTATTGGCCTACTCTTTTCAAGGATGCTCGTAAGTTTGTCTTATCTTGTGATGAATGTCAAAGAATTGGTAATATTAGTAGACGTCAGGAAATGCCTATGAATTATTCACTTGCTATTGAACCATTTGATGTTTGAGGTTTTGATTTTATGGGACCTTTTCCTAAATCCAATGAGTATACTCATATTTTAGTTGCTGTTGATTACGTTACTAAGTGGGTAGAATCTATTCCAACTAGTAGTGCTGATCACAACACTTCTATTAAAATGTTTAAGAAGTTATTTTCCCGAGGTTCTGAGTCCCTAGATATTTAATGACTGATGGTGGTTCACATTTTATTCATGGTGCATTCCGTAAACTGCTTGCTAAATATGATGTCAACCATAGAATTGCATCTCCCTATCACCCTCAATCTAGTGGTCAAGTTGAATTGAGCAACAGAGAAATAAAATTAATTTGGCAAAAAACCGTCAATAGATCTAGAAATTGGTCTAAGAAACTTGACGATGCATTATGGGCTTATAGAACTGCTTATAAAAATCCTATGGGTATGTCTCCTTATAAAATGGTTTATGGAAAAGCATGTCATTTACCTCTTGAGTTAGAACATAAAGCATATTGGGCAATTAAAAAACTCAATTATGATTTTAAACTTGCCGGTGAAAAGAGGTTATTTGATATTAGCTCACTATAGATGAATGGAGAACCCAAGCTTATGAAAATGCCAAATTGTTTAAAGAAAAAGTTAAAAGATGGCATGATAAAAGAATTCAAAAACGGGAATTCAAAGTGGGTGAGTATGTTCTATTGTACAATTCTCGTTTTAGATTTTTTGCAGGAAAACTTCTCTCTAAATGGGAAGGACCATATATCATCGAAGAAGTTTATCGCTCCGGAGCAATCAAAATAAACAACTCCGAAGGCACTAATCCGAGAGTGGTGAATCGGCAAAGAATTAAGCACTATATTTCAGGTACTCCCATTAATGTTGATACTAATATTATTGAAACAATTACACCAGAAGAGCACATCAAAGAGTCCTTCCAGAACACTCCAGAACCCTGAAAGGAAGAGGTACGTGATACGGTAAGAAAACCGACTCCAAAATTTCCATAAAAATACTTTCTGACAGTTTTGGAATATTAGAAAAAATACAAAAATAAAAAACAGCCGAGGGGACCCGCGAGGTGCACACGAGGCACCAGGGCGCGCCACCCCCCCAGGCGCGCCCTGGTGGCTCGTGGGCCCCTCGTGAGCCTTCCCGACTCCGTTTTCTTCTGGAATACTTGTTTTGCAAGATAAAAATTCTTTATATATACTCCCGGACGTTTTGACCACCGTATCGCAAGATTCTCCTCTGTTCTTGTTTCGTGCTATTTTTCTGACAGATCTAGATCGCCATGGCTCCACCAAGCTCTTCCAAGGACAAGTTCTACGAGAAGGTCATCAACCCTTACCTACCGGAGGTGATGAAACACCCTCAAGCCATCGAGATGCGTGAGGGGGTGCTTCACATCCGGGATGTTCAAGGACCCAAGAAGACCGGGAGCGTGGAAGCCAGGCTCGAAGCAGTGGAGCTGGAGATTTTCAAGTGCCAAGGGATGGTAGAACGTGGACTCAGCACCAACCACTCCATGATCACGGAATTCACCCGCGATCACAAGGTGGATGGCCAATCAATGGGGGACATCATCTTCAAGCTCAACGAACGAATTGATTATCTCCAAGGCCAAATCTATGATCTTCAAAACCAAAATTTTGAGTATGAGGCAAGATTCAAAGGTATGAGTTTAGCTCCAAGTTTCAGGACTCCGGAGACTCACTCATCCTTTTATGATGGGGAACCTATGCCATGGAAGCCGGAGGACAGGCCCACCACTTCACCACCACCACCATCAACGAGCAAAGAAACTTGAGTACATGGGTATGGGCACTCCCCTTGGCTTGTGCCGGGCTTGGGGGAGGTGCCCCGGTATCGTATCACCATCACCTTTATTATCTTTACCTATTTTTAGTTCGATCCTTAGTTATTTCGTGATCTAGTTGAATAAAAGTTTAGTATGATCTATTTTCGAGTGCTAGTTTCGTGATCTATCTATCTATGTAATTGAGTTGAGAGTTATATAATAAAGAGTAGTTTGAGTTTTTGCTTCTTTACTTTTATGTTTCAATCCTAGCAATGAAAGTAATGAAAAAGATCATATGCTAATCTTATGGAAAGTAATGACATTACATAAAGAAAAGTATAAGTGGTAAAATTTATTGAAAGTTAACAAGCATAGCCTTGGTCAATGATGCAATTCATGAAAAAATTAATAAGGGAAGAGAAGATTCACATGCAAATACACTATCTTGGACATCTTTTATGATTGTGAGACCCCATTGAGTATTTTATGTCAAATTGTTGACGTTGGACAAGGAAGACAACGTAATGAATTATGTTTGCTTATATTCACATAGAAGTTATATTGTCATAGATCCTCCAACATGTGGTGCTTGCCCAATATCTTTGCTAGCCAAAAATCCGCACCAAGTAGAGATACTACTTGTGCATCCAAAACCCTTAAACCCATTTTCATGTCATGAGAGCCCACTATATCTACCTATGGATTGAATAAGATCCTTCAAGTAAGTTATCATCGGTGCAAAAAGCAATAAAAATTGCCTCTAAATATGTATGAACTTTTATTGTAAAGGAAAATAAGCTTTGTACGAACTTGTGATGGTAAAGAAATAAAAGCGACAGACTGCATAATAAAGGTTGCTATCACAAGGGGCAATATAAAGTGACGTTCCTTTGCATTAAAAGCTTGTGCATCCAACAACCAAAAGCGCATGACAACCTCTGCTTCCCTCTGTGAAGGGACTATCTTTTACTTTTATGTATTTACTTTTTATGCAAGAGTCAATAGTGTTCTCCTCTATTCATTTTTATTTTTCTCTTTTGCAAGCATCATGTGGTGGGGAAGATCTAGGCATATATATCCAGTTGGATATGAGTGATCATGAGTTATTATTGTTGACATTACCCTTGAGGTGAATAAGTTGGGAGGCAAAATTATAAGCCCCTATCTTTCTATGTGTCAGGTTGAAACTTTTTGCTTCATATATATGTTGTGAGTGTTAGCAATCATAGAAGACTAAATGATGGTTGAGTATGTGGACTTGCTAAAAAGCTCCTACATGAGACCCTTCCTGAAAATATGATGAATTGCAATTGCATTGTTGGCTGAGAACATAGTTTGTTAGTTTTCAAGAAAGTTTATGTCTTATACTTCGTTGTTGTGATGAATTGTTACTTGCTCATGAGAAGTTTTATGATAATGAATATTGCAGTTATAATAATGATCATGATGCTACTATGTGGACATGATTATCGATATCGGCTTTCGCTTGAGGACAAGCGAGGTCTAAGCTTGGGGGAGTTGATACGCCCATTTTGCATCATGTTTTCCTACTGTTATTTATAGTGTTTTTAATCAATATAACACTTTGCGGAGCAATTCTAACGCCTTTTCTCTCTTAATATGCAAGATTTACATAAGGAGGGAGATTGCCGGCAGCTGGAATTCCGGACCTGAAAAAGCTATGTCAGAGATACCTATTCTGCACATCTCCAAATGAGCTGAAATTTCACGGAGATTTATTTTGGAATAAATAAAAAATATTGGAAGAAAGAAGTACCAGAGGGGGCCACCCAGGTGCCCATGAGGCACCAGGGCGCGCCACTTGTGGGGCCCCTGGCCAGCCTCCGGTGCCCATTTTCTGGTATATAAGCCCATTTGCCCTAGAAAAAATAAGGAGAAGACTTTTGGGACGGAGCGCCGCCGTCTCGAGGCGGAACTTGGGAAGGAGCACTTGCGATGTGGGCCCCTAAGCCACACAACAATGTTAGTAAAATAGTTTTTCAAAGACTAGACTCAACTTCGACCAAGGAATCGGAAGGGGGCTTCCTACAGGCAGTCGGCTCTGATACCAACTTGTGACGCCCCTGCTCGACCATGCACTAATCATACATGCAAACGTGCACGATCGAGATCGAAGACTCACGGGAAGATATCACAACACAACTCTAGACACAAATTTAAACATAAATCTTCATATTACAAACCAGGGGTCACGAGGACTCGAATACATAGGTCATACAAACAAATATTATCTGGGTACAAACATAGTTAGTCAAGTTTGCCTTAAGAAGGCTAGCATAACAACGACACTGATCGAAAAGGCGAAGGCCTCCTACCCAGGGCCTCCGAAGTACTCCTGGTCGGCGGGCACAACGTAGTAGTAGGTGCCTCCGGGGATCTCCTGCTCCTGGAGTCCGTCGTCTGATCGCAGCAACTAGGTAGGGGAAAAAGAAGGAAGCAAGCAACCGTGAGTACTCATCCAAAGTACTCGCAAGACTTACATCAGAACTATACTAAGTAGGCACCTGTATCAAAGGAATGGGGCTATATCTTGGGACTAAACTGCAGAAATGCCAGAACAGAGGGGGAAAGGCCTAGCCTATCGAAGACTAGCATCTTGAAGCAATCTTGCAGCATCAGAAGAGAATAGAACACAACAGCATATAATAATAAGTATATAATTGCAATGCCCTGAGATCCTTTCTCGACTACCCTGCGAGAAAGTGACCCCGAGAGCAATAGTATCAATTTAACGTTGTAACGGTATCCATTCATAGTTGTAGTAGATCAGGATACAACTCTGAGCGTCCTGTTACCATGGACACGGCTATTCGAATAGATAACTTCCCTGCAGGGGTGCACTACTGTTACCCAACACGCTCGATTACATCTGGCCGGACACACTTGCTGGGTAATACCCGGCCTCGGGTAATCGACACGGCGTAGTCCTACCTAGGCTCAGCAGAGAGGTCAGCACGCCGGTCTAAATCCTAAGTGTGAAGGGGTCTTGGGCCCATCACCCTCTGCACTCCTGCACGTTGCATGACTGGCCGGGGCCCATGCGCGACACTGTATACACAAGTGACGTAACCAGCCCACCCCAGCAATCAGCCCACATCTCTGAACTGTGACATCTGAAGAGCTTTCGGGAGAAACGTACGACGTAGAGGGCCCCATAAACCATTATCCCGCGTGATGGTAGTGCGTATAGGCAAGTGGCCAACTCAGATCAAATACCCAAATCCGTTAGGCGTGTTTTAGTAACTCGCAGAGACGAACAGGATCCCTCTAGCTCCGACTTGGTAATCCACGGACTACGACCAAAGACCAGGCCCACCTCTCTCCTAGGTGGTCTCCGCCGGCCCTGTCGTTCCGCCACAATATCACTCGCGGGTGCTCTTGGAGCCGACCCGTCTTTAATATTATTCTCTCGCGGGTACCCTTGGGGCCGACCCGACTTTACAGTTTTATAAGTATTGAAGTAATGAAAGTATATCCATGATCATCACCCAGAGTGATCACGGCCCGATAACAAGCATGGCATACGGACAAGGCGAAGGGCCACAGATGTATCAACAGCATAGCTAACTAAGCATCATAGGACAGCAGGTAGGTATCACCAGTAGGCGACAAAATCAGGCTATACATCAGAATAGGAGCTATCGAAGCAACAACAGAAGCAATTCTAATGCAAGCAATAGAGAGAAGGAGTAGGCGATATCTGGATGGTCAAGGGGGTTTTGCTTGCCTGGAAGCTCGGCTGAAGGGGTCTGGTCGTCGTCGACGTAGTCATACTTAGCAGTGTCATCGGCAGTCTCGGGGTCTATCGGGAGATAAGGAGGGGGAAGAAACAATAAATACACGGCAAACAATGCAACACAAATGCATGACATGGCAATATGCAGTGCTAGGGGTGTGCTAATGCAGTGCTAGGTATTTTGGTCGGAGCGGGAAAATATCCGGGAGTGTTCTCCCAGCTCCGGGTGATTATCGGTATACTGTACCGGAGGGGACGGTTCCATGTTCATCATGTTAGAGAGGTGTGGCAGGTTTGTGGGTGGCATATTCGGATTTGTCTTATTTTTCTGATCGTTTTTCATATATAAATTATTTTCATCCGAGTTACGGTTTATTTTATATGTTTTTTCAAAGTTTTAATCATTTTCTGGAATTTTTGGAATTAATTTTAATTCGAAATTAAAATAGCAAAATGCTAAATGCACCCAGCACAGTGTACACAGTGGCTGACAGGTGGGGCCAGTTGACTAAGTCAACTGCCCAGTCAGCACCCAGTCAGCAGAGGCTGACATGTGGGTCCAGTGCTGAGTCAGCACGCTGACTCAGCGAGTCTTATCCAAAGGAACAGTGCGGTGGGCCCCGCTTGTCATACACAGTATTTTTAAACAGTGTTTTTTATTAAACAGAGTTAATTAGTGGGCGGGCCCTACGTGTCAGCGGCTATTGGGCTATTAGGTTATTTTAAGCTAGCTAATTAGTCAGTGGGGCCCTTCAGTCAGTGCCACAGGGGGCTGTTAGGCCTAAACTAATTAGGGGGTTAGTTAACCCAGGCGGGCCCATGCTACAGTGGGTTAACCCACTGGTTTAAGGCGCGCGCGTGTGCGTGTGCCCGCCGGCGACTACAGGCACGGCTGCGGTCCATCGGAGACGCGCTCCGGCGACCAAATGGGCGGCGGCGCCTACCTAGTGGTCGAGCTCGATGTGTCGCATCCATCTAGCCTAACCGCGCAAGCAGGGAGTGGCTGGAGCGGCATATGCGGCGATGGCCGAGTGGTGGCAGCGGCGGCGTTCGTCAACGGGGCGGCTACGGGGCACAGGGAAGGGCAAGAGGAGGTCGAGGGGGGGAGCGGAAGCTCACGGTGAAGCGGAAGAGCAGCTCGGGGAGGACAGGGGAGCTCGGGGCAGCGCAGATCGAAGCGGTGGTTGCCGGCGGCCATGGAGGAAGAAGAAGGCGCGGGCGACGGTTGTGGCATTCCCCGGCTCCGATCCAATGGCGAGGAGGAAGAAGCGCTCGCCTGCGCAGTTCCTGGACAACCTCGCGGGGCGAGAGGACGACTGTGACCATGGATACTCCGGTGGCGCAGCCATGGATGCGTTCGGGTGCGCGCGAATCGGGCGAGGGAGAGGCGAGGAGGGGGTTCTGAGGGGGGCTAGGGTTTCGGGGGAGAGGGAGAGCGCCGTGGGGATGCTCTTATCCATCCATGGCCCTTGATGGCCGTGCGAGCGCGGCGTCGGTGGCCGGCGAGCGTCGGCCTTCTCCTGGCGCAACGGGAGGTAGGGGAAGGCCGGCCTAAATGGGCCAGGCCACACTGTAGCCGCACATGGGCCAAGTGCACAGTGCATTTTTACTATTTTCTTTTATCTTTTTCTATAATTGTTTTAGCTACTGTTCTGCAATTAGTTAGTGCACCAAATGACTTTAGTTCAACTTGAAACTTGGCATATAAATAGTTGGCAATATTGTGAAGCTGCATAAAAAGTTTAGTGATTATTTGAATTCATCTGAATTTGGTTTAATTATAAATGGGTTAAATGTTGCTGTTTTGGCACTGTTTTAAATAGGTTAGGGGCAATTTAATATTTCAAATAATATTGGTTTCTCCAACACAATTACTTAGTGATTATTTGCAAAATTATGAACTATTTTGTTATATTATTTGAAGAAGTAATAATTTAACTTGCGTTTGAATTTTGAATGTGAGTTGAATTATTTCTTAATTGCATTTCTTAGGATATAATGATGATGACTTGGCATCATTAGTGTGAAGTCACTGTAGTATGACACTGGGGGTGTTACAAATCTCCTCCACTACAAGAAATCTTGTCCCGAGATTTAAGAGGTAGAGTAAGGGGAAAAGGTTTGGTTACGAAATTCTAATGAGTCTTATTGTCATTGTTGCCCTTCTCGAAGAAGTTTACCCCTTTCGTTGATGTCTTCATTTCTCTGCTTCAAGTCATCATGATGAAGTCGTCATCCTTTATTTGGGAACTCCATCGTACTTACGAGTAGGGTAGGAGGGGAAACTCTTATAGGGTCGGATGTCTTGGAAGGTTTGACATCTGGTAATTATCTCAGGGAATGAGGCACAAGATATCTCTCGAGTTGAAACTCAAGGAAATCATCGAGAGCAATGAAATAAGGCATAAGAAGTTTCAAGCGGGCAGGCAATCGTTCGATGCCTAAACAGAAGGTGAAAGGGGTTCAGAGCAACGGGAATAAGTATTGCGTCTGATACCAGAATAGATCATCTCTCGGAAGGTGGCTCGTGAATTACGTACGAAGCCAAGTGCGAGGGATAACTTTGGAAACAGGGATGTACAGGAGAGTCAGGTTTCGTTCCTGTGGAACTGTGGTTAGTGTGGACTAAGAGTAGGGAGGACGGTGACATCTTGCACGGTCACGACAACAAGGCATGTCAGAGGATAGCTTGTCAGCTATGTCAGCAACAACGTCGATACCAAGGGCGGGGGACGAAGAGAACCGTTTTTCCTGCTCGTTGAAACGAGGCGGACCAATAGGCAAAGTTCTCGTCCACCGGCGGTTACCGAAATGTCATCAACAATAGTGACAGGGTCTTACTTGACAGGGTTGTACACCGGGGTGTTTACATAAGCAGGGAATTATTACTGCCTAGATAAAAGCTAGATTACAAGAAAGGTTAAACAAACCAATGGAAAGGAAAACATGTTTATCAGATTAAACAGACCAATGGGAAGGAAAATGTGATCACTCACGAGTGTTAGGTGCATATCCTAGGCAAGGACAAGCAGAGCATGATATCCATGACAGGGTAGCAGGTAGATAACTATTTAGGAAAAGGGCGAGGAAAATCATGATGTTATCCATACAACGGTGTTTGGATAATTGATCAAGAAATATTTAGCATTGCGCTTCCAATGTTCTTGTTGATATTCGGAATACGACCATCATGTTTCGGGGTAGCAATGATATAGTGTTTCAAGTAAGGCTGGTTATGAATATCACAAGAAATCCACAAGGAACAATTCCAGGGATAGCCAGGAACTCGAGGTATAACCAAGACATGATCAAGCCTGTGTTGGAAGGAAGGCAAGGATGTTGTCGATGGCAACACAAATTATCGAGGGGTAAGGATGGTATTACTCATCATGGATTCAATTCACAACTTTAAAGAAATCAAAAGGCTGACTATGATCACGACACACTTTGCCGAGAGGTTTCATGAAGATGTAATCGATCAGCGACGACATCAAGCAAAGGAGTGGTGAAGCTAAAGGTTTACAGAATCACGGTTATGACACAAACTCGGAATCAATCTTGCTGTTCAAGACGAAACGGTATGACAAAGAAGCTCGACGTAAGCCTAGCTCATCATCGAAAATGGTGCCCCAGGAAGAAGGACCAGGTAGCACAGTTAAAATTAGGATGATAATGATGTAGCCGATTAGGCTAGGAATGTCATGATTGAGTTTAAATTTCCCAGCAACAAATTACTAGGAGTAACGAGCCATAGGGTGGCTTCGATTCACTTATCGGTGTTCTCGGTTGACAAGCAACCCAGAACCCGTGGAATGGCTAAAACGGTGAGAAGTATTTCTCCAACAAGAATTCATAAGAGGTAGGGCAATGTCACGATATCCTCGAGATACCAGAGGTAATACTCGAACGTAGAACGGAATAGAAGTTGAGCTGGATCGTTGATTTGTAGAAGACAAGTGCTCTATCTTGTTTGAGAAATGGAATCAAAGGAGAACAACATGGTCAGAACCATTATCGCAAGGGAGCAAATCATAGATGCAAGATGAATTTATACCAAGGGGGTAATTATTTTTACGGGAAGCTTTCATGATAAGTTCTACATCGTATCCATGGGCATGAACACAAAGGTTCAGGGCCGACTCCCACTTCTTCAACGCATAACCTTTCATTCACTTCTCGCTCTCGGAGAGGTTGTAGTATTGAAAATTTATCTGACGGAAGGCCAGTAGAGTATAACCCGCATAAATTTCGGGTTCACACAGATTAGGGAACGTTTAGGGTCAACCCATCGGGACATTTTAGAAACCTATATAACACAGCTATAGGAGCAACGGATACAAGATCGACAGCAGAGGGCTAACGACACGGAGCAAATGATACAATCCGCCAAAGGCATTTGGTATCAGGGGAAGTTCGTCAATGATTTAAAGTACGAAGGAACTGTCGATTAGCAATCCACCAAATGATCAGGTGGTCCGTAAAGGAGCTGATGTGAGTATCGGTACTCAACCAAAAGAGGAAAGAATGCAAGCGCATGAATTATGATTTTCCAAATCAGGGAATCAGAAGCAGAGGCTCTGATCAAAGATAAGTAAGTTGAATAGAATTAGATGGACAATCAATCAAGGTTTGATTTACCGAGAACCAGCTCATATCCAGAATGACGTCTGAGCCGGATGGATGAATTCGTAGGGATCAACTGAGGGTCGCGAGCATTCGCACACATGTTGAATCAATAGGATCAGAATGACAATGACAAAAAGATGTCAATGATGATTGCCGAACACCTGGAGTTAACCATAAGGGTAAGTAGGCGACAAGGAATTCCAACAGCAGCAGGACACATAGGATTCTCAGAAAGTCAGAGAATATTTCAGGGCACCTTGTAATAACAAGAGCAATTGGGGATGAATATACGAACGACAAGCATAGGTAGTTATCCATAAGGACTTATCGGTGGTAGAGAATTGCAAAGGCGGTGGGCACAAGGGTCTCGGGAAACATCGACGAGTATCTTCAGAATCTTTTGGCGAATCAAGAGGTCATCTGCATCGAGTGGCTCTCTGGGAGAATATGGTCACGAGAACCTAAAGTCAGAGTTACCAAAATCTTTAACCCGAATAGAAGAGAGATCAGAGTCCCAGAGTAAAGGTGCGGAATAAAAGATCCTAATCCCATCCATTTGCGATGTGGGCCCGTAAGCCACACAACAATGTTAGTAAAATAGTTTTTCAAAGACTAGACTCAACTTCGACCAAGGAATCGGAAGGGGGCTTCCTACAGGCAGTCGGCTCTGATACAAACTTGTGAAGCCCCTGCTCGACCGTGCACTAATCATACACGCAAACGTGCACGATCGAGATCAGAGACTCACGGGAAGATATCACAACACAACTCTACACACAAATTTAAACATAAATCTTCATATTACAAACCAGGGGTCACGAGGACCCGAATACATAGGTCATACAAACAAATATTATCTGGATACAGACATAGTTAATCAAGTTTGCCTTAAGAAGGCTAGCATAACAACGACACTGATCGAAAAGGCGAAGGCCTCCTGCCTAGGGCCTCCGAACTACTCCTGGTCGGCAGGCTCAACGTAGTAGTAGGTGCCTCCGGGGATCTCCTGCTCCTGGACTCCGTCGTCTGATCGCAGCAACCGGGTAGGGGAAAAAGAAGGAAGCAAGCAACTGTGAGTACTCATCCAAAGTACTCGCAAGAGTTACATCAGAACTATACTAAGTATGCATCGGTATCAAAGGAATGGGGCTATATCTTTGGACTAAACTGCAGAATTGCCAGAACAGAGGGGGAAAGGCCTAGCCTATCGAAGCCTAGCATCTTGAAGCAATCTTGCAGCATCAGAAGAGAATAGAACACATCAACATATAATAATAAGTATATAATTGCAATGCCCTGAGATCCTTTCTCGACTACCCTGCGAGAAAGTGATCCCGAGAGCAGTAGTATCAATTTAACGTTGTAACGGTATCCATTCATAGTTGTAGTAGATCAGGATACAACTCCGAGCGTCCTGTTACCGTGGACACCGCTATTCGAATATATAACTTCCCTGCAGGGGTGCACTACTGTTACCCAACATGCTCGATTACATCTGGCCGGACACACTTGTTGGGTAATACCCGGCCTCGGGTAATCGACACGGCATAGTCCTACCTAGGCTCAGCAGAGAGGTCAGCACGCCGGTCTAAATCCTAAGTGCGAAGGGGTCTTGGGCCCATCGCCCTCTGCACTCCTGCACGTTGCGTGGCTGGCCGGGGCCCAGGCGCGACACTGGATACACAAGTGACGTAACCAGCCCACCCCAGCAATCAGCCCGCATCTCTGAACTGTGACATCTGAAGAGCTTTCGGGAGAGACCCATAAACCATTATCCCGCGTGGTGGTAATGCGTATAGGCAAGTGGCCAACTCAGATCAAATACCCAAATCCGTTAGGCGTGTTTTAGTAACTCGCAGAGACGAACAGGATCCCTGTTGCTCCGATTTGGTAATCCACGGACTACGACCAAGGACCAGGCCCACCTCTCTCCTAGGTGGTCTCCGCCTGCCCTATCGTTCCGCCACAATGTCACTCACGGGTTCTCTTGGAGCCGACCCATCTTTAATATTATTCTCTCGCGGGTACCCTTTGGGCCGACCCGACTTTACAGTTTTATAAGTATTGCAGTAATGAAAGTATATCCGTGATCATCACCTAGAGTGATCATGGCCCGATAACAAGCATGGCATACGGACAAGGCGAAGGGCCACAGATGGATCAACAGCATAGCTAACTAAGCATTATAGGACAGTAGGTAGGTATCACCAGTAGGCGACGAAATCAGGCTATGCATCAGAATAGAAGCTATCGGAGCAACAACAGAAGCAATTCTAATGCAAGCAATAGAGAGAAGGAGTAAGCGATATCTGGATGATCAAGGGGGTTTTGCTTGCCTGGAAGCTCGGCTGAAGGGGTCTGGTCGTCGTTGACGTAGTCATACATAGCAGTGTCGTCAGCAGTCTCGGGGTCTATCGGGGGAGAAGGAGGGGGAAGAAACAAGAAATACACGGCAAACAATGCAACACAAATGCATGACATGGCAATATGCAGTGCTAGGGGTGTGCTAATGCAGTGCTAGGTATTTTGGTCGGAGCGGGAAAATATCCGGGAGTGTTCTCCCAGCTCCGGGTGATTATCGGTATACTGAACCGGAGAGGACGGTTCCATGTTCATCATGTTAGAGAGGTGTGGCAGGTATGTGGGTGGCATATTCGGATTCGTCTTATTTTTCTTATCATTTTTCATATATAAATCATTTTCATCCGAGTTACGGTTTATTTTATATGATTTTTCAAAGTTTTAATCATTTTCTGGAATTTCTGGAATTAATTTTAATTCGAAATTAAAATAGCAAAATGCTAAATGCACCCAGCACTGTGTACACAGTGGCTGACAGGTGGGGCCAGTTGACTAAGTCAACAGCCCAGTCAGCACCCAGTCAGCAGAGGCTGACATGTGGGTCCAGTGCTGAGTCAGCACGCTGACTCAGCGAGTCTTATCCAAAGAAACAATGCGGTGGGCCCCGCTTGTCATACACATTATTTTTAAACAGTGTTTTATTTTATTAAACAGAGTTAATTAGTGAGCGGGCCCCAGGTGTCAGTGGCTATTTGGGCTATTAGGTTATTTTAAGCTAGCTAATTAGTCAGTGGGGCCCATCAGTCAGTGCCACAGGAGGCTGTTAGGCCTAAACTAATTAGGGGGTTAGTTAACCCAGGCCGGCCCACGCTACAGTGGGTTAACCCACTGGTTTAACGCGCGCGCGCGTGCGCGTGCCCGCCGGCGACTACAGGCACGGCGGCGGTCCACCGGAGACGCGCTCCGGCGACCAAATGGGCGGCGGTGCCTACCTAGCGGTCAACCTCGATGCGCCGCATCCATCTAGCCTAACCACGCAAGCAGGGAGTGGCCGTTGCGGCATATGCGGCGATGGCCGAGTGGTGGCAGCGGCGGCGTTCGTCAATGGGGCGGCTATGGGGCACAGGGGAGGGCAAGAGGAGGTCGAGGGGGGGGGAGCGGAAGCTCACGGTAAGGCGGAAGAGCAGCTCGGGGACGACAGGGGAGCTCGGAGCGGCGCAGATCGAAGCGATGGTTTCCGGCGGCCGTGGAGGAAGAAGAAGGCGCGGGCGACGGTCGTGGCGCTCCCCGGCTCCGATCCAATGGCGAGGAGGAAGAAGCGCTCGCCTGCGCAGTTCCTGGACAACCTCGCGGGGCGAGAGGACGACTGTGGCCGTGGCTACTCCGGTGGCGCAGCCATGGATGCGTTCGAGTGCGCGTGAATCGGGCGAGAGAGAGGCGAGGAGGGGGTTCTGAGGGGGTCTAGGGTTTCGGGGTAGAGGGAGAGCGCCGCGGGGATGCTCTTATCCATCCATGGCCCTCAATGGTCGTGCGGGCGCGGCGTCGGTGGCCGGCGAGCGTCGGCCTTCTCCTGGCGCAACGGGGGGTTGGGGAAGGCCGGGCTAAATGGGCCAAGCCACACTGTAGCCGCACATGGGCCAAGTGCACAGTGCATTTTTACTATTTTCTTTTATCTTTTTCTGTAATTGTTTTAGCTACTGTTCTGCAATTAGTTAGTGCACCAAATGACTTTAGTTCAACTTGAAACTTGGCATATAAATAGTTGGCAATATTGTGAAGCTGCACAAAAAGTTTGGTGATTATTTGAATTCATCTGAATTTGGTTTAATTATAAATGGGTTAAATGTTGCTGTTTTGGCACTGTTTTAAATAGGTTAGGGGCTATTTAATATTTCAAATAATATTGGTTTCTCCAAGACAATTACTTAGTGATTATTTGCAAAATTATGAACTATTTTTTTATATTATTTGAATAAGTAATAATTTGGCTTGCATTTGAATTTTGAATTTGAGTTGAATTATTTCTTAATTGCATTTCTTAGGATATAATGATGATGACTTGGCATCATTAGTGTGAGGTCACTGTAGTATGACACTGGGGGTGTTACATTTGGGCCTAAGGGAATGCATTGTGGGGTAGTAATTAGATGATGGGTTGCTAGAGTGACAGAAGCTTAAATCCTAGTTTATGCGCTATTCCGTAAGGGGCTGATTTGGATCCATATGTTTAATGCTATGGTTAGATTTATCTTAATTCTTCTTTCGTAGTTGCGGATGCTTGCGAGAGGGGTTAATCATAAGTGAGAGGCTTGTTCAAGTAAGAACAGCACCCAAGCACCGGTCCACCCACATATCAAATTATCAAAGTAGCGAACGCGAATCAAACAAACATGATGAAAGTGACTAGATGAAATTCCCATGTGTCCTCGAGAATGCTTAGCTTATTATAAGAGATTGTTCCGGCCTGTCCTTTGCTACAAAAAGGATTGGGCTACCTTGCTGCACCTTAGTTACTATTGCTACTTGTCACTTGTTACAAATTATCTTGCTATCAAACTACTCGTTACCGATAATTTCAGTGCTTGCAGAAAATACCTTGCTGAAAACTGCTTGACATTTCATTCTGCTCCTCGTTGGGTTCAACACTCTTACTTATCGAAAGGACTACGATTGATCCCCTATACTTGCGGGTCATCAGACATTCGAGTGAACCTTTGGTTATCATGTGCTATTCCCTTTGCTTCGCGATACTTCACAAAACCCAAGGTCAGATGTATTGGTATCCTCTTGAGTCATACACATGCTCACTATACCGTTCTCCTCGTCACCGGTTTTGTTCTTCTTTCTTGTTGACATGTTCTGGCATCCCCGTGACATAGTCACTTGTGTCTGGACAGACGATGATGGATGCCGTTACACCAAGAGGGCTCTAAGAATATCTCTCCATCGTTGACGGAGCAAATTCCACTCTCGAGCTATCTAGTCCCTTGTCAAACTTTCCGATGAACCTGTAAGTTGTCGTTATGATCACCGTGTTATAGATGACGTTTGAGCAACCCCAAATCTCATCGCACAGTAAGAAGTGACTACGATATTCTAATGGTCTAAGGAACTAAAACACATGTTAATACTCCATGTTATAACAATTGATTTCAGACGATATTATCTAAAGTATAACAAATAAGTTTGGGTCGATTCAATATGATCGTTCGTACGTCATACTCTCAATGTTGTTTTAGGACTATCGTTACGCTTAACGACATTCTAAGATCCGGAAAACATGATCACCAACAACACTTTGAGCCAGTCTTAGAGTCAAGACTAGGAACCTAATTTTACCGTTTATCATTTCACACATGCATATGAGTTTTCCACTGAATTGCATATTTCAGAATCATAGCAGTTATAGCATAGAATATAAACTCTTAATTATGAATACGGAAATATAATAATACAATATTATTGCCTCTAGGGCATATTTCCAACATGCATCCCAAGAAAGAAGGGGTTTGGGGATAATTAATCTAGATATATTCAATAAATCTTTTTTAGCCAAATGGATCTGGAAACTGGAAATAGAGAAGGGACTCTATCAATCTATGTTGTTAAACAAATATGCTAAAGGTGCTTGTCTTTCTACTATAAAGCATAAACAAGGTGACTTTCAATTTTGTTCTGGTATATTGTTGGTGAAATCTTTATTTTATAAACATGTTAAGAAAAATATTGGTAATGGTGCCAACACCCGGTTCTGGGATGATTGGTGGATTCATTATAAACCTTTAAATGTGTCCTATGTTAGATTGTATAACCTTTTTGACCAAAAACATCATTGTGGTTGAAGTATTTTGAGAAAGGCTGGGATCATTTTAGTTTTACAAGAACTTTGTGTGGTGACACCCTCACACAATGGAATGAGATTAAGCAAGCTTGCTCACGTATTAGTTTGAATGAGAACAAAGAGAACATCACTTGGTCCTTGACTAGTGATGGCAAATTTATGTGAAATCCTTTTATAATCAGCTTATCCTGAATGAGATATGTTTTCCTTTTTAAGTTTTTGTGGAAAGTTAAAATGCCACCTAAAATCAAAGTGTTTCTTTGGCTTGCTTTGAGGAATAGTATCCTTACAAAAGATAATTTGTTGAAAAGGGGTGGGCCGGAAACAATAGATGCGTTTTTTGCGGTAAGGAAGAATCAGTTGATCATCTATTTCTTCATTGCTCAGTAGCAAATTTCATGTGAAGTTTACTTGTAGTAAACTCCTAATGTTTTCTATTAATAGAAATCGGGGGAAAAGCTTTTACTAAAAAAATCCTAGTGCTGAAAGCAAAGGTCGTGTGTTCTCGCTCATCGGGTCAAACCCCAAGATACCTAAATGTGAATCACCAGCAGAGAAAAATCAAATACTACGCCACAGGAACAAGGCACGGGACTCAAGTGCATCTGCATACAAATATCTCACACAATAAGCACCCAGAAACCTGATGCAACAACAAAGACATGTCACTGCTACAAGTGGCATAAAATTTTTGCCCCGCAGCTCCGACTTTGGTGACCAGCAATGCAGGAGAAAGAAACGCGTCTTGCACCAACATACCCTAACATGTCCATCATGTGGCATCGTTGCCGCCACCTCGCCCCACGCCGCTACAGCACCGACTTCACGATCCGGGCATGCCGAACGGTTGACGACGAAGAACATGTCGCGACCCTGCTCCTCTTTCCATCATCATTGTTACCACACAAGTCGCAACGCCACCGAAAGCGGGGTAGCTGCCTCGATATCCGGGACATCCAAACTGCCGGTTGGGCACCCGCCACGGTGATGCATGCGTCCAGCCCCACGGGAGGTGTGTAGGAGACCATGTCCTTTAAGGCGACTCGCCCAACGGGTTGCGACGTGGAAACGACGCCATCGCCCGGCCCCCGCCGGAGTCTTAGGCTTTCGCCCGAAGGACATGACTCAGGGTGGAGGAAGAGCTCCACAATGAACCTCTAGCAAGGAAAGCGACACCCATAGGTGACGCGTTGTCGACGCCGGCAAAGCGCAAGTCTTCGCCCAGAGCAGCCCAATCGTCCAAATCCACGCAGCCGGTGCCCCGTAAGCGCCACCAGCCCACTGACTCGCGCACCTCGAGCGTATAGACGGCGCCACCACACGCAAGAGTCAACCACCTCACCGCCGGCAGACACGGGCGAGCCGGAACTGATGTCTACTACACAACTTATTCTTGTAGACTCGTCTTGGGCCTCCAAGCGCAGAGTTTTGTTGGACAGTAGCAATTTTCCCTCAAGTGGATGACCTAAGGTTTATCAATCCGTGGGAGGTGCAGGTTGAAGATGGTATCTCTCAAACAACCCTGCAACCAAATACAAGAAATCTCTTGTGTCCCCAACACACCCAATACAATGGTAAATTGCATAGGTGCACTAGTTCGGCGAAGAGATGGTGATAAAAGTGTAGTATGGATAGTAGATATAGGTTTTTGTAATATGAAAATATAAAAAGAGCAAGGTAGCAAGTAACAAAAGTGAGCACAAATGGTATTGCAATGCTTAAAAACAAGGCCTACGGTTCATACTTTCACTAGTGCAATCTCTCAACAATGCTAACATAATTGGATCATATAACCATCCCTCAACGTGCGATAAAGAATCACTCCCAAATTCCTATTAGCGGAGAACATAGGATAGAAATTGTTTGTAGGGTACGAAACCACCTCAAAGTTATCCTTTCCGATCGATCTATTGAGCTATTCCTATAAGTGTCACAAACAGCCCTAGAGTTCGTAATATAATAACACCATATGATACACATCAACCAACTCTAATGTCACCTAGATACTCCAATGTCACCACAAGTATCCGTGAGTTGATTATACGATATGCATCAAACAACTTCATAGTCATAATATTCAATCCACACAAAGAACTCCAAGGAGCACCCCAAAGTTTATCGGAGAAAAGATAATGAAAACATGCATCAACCCCTATGCATAGATTACCCCAATGTCACCACGGGAATCCGTGAGTTGAGTGCCAAAACATATATCAAGTGAATCAATATAATACCCCATTGTCACCACGGGTATTCATATGCAAGACATACATCAAGTGATCTCAAATCTGAAATATTCAATCCGACAATAACGAAACCTCAAAGGGAAAAGATTCAATTCATCACAACAAGGATAGAGAGAGAGGAAACACCATATGATCCAACTATATTAACAAAGCTCGCGATACATCAAGATCGTGCCAAATCAAGAACACGAGAGAGAGAGAGAGATAAAACACATAGCTACTGGTACAAACCCTTAGCCCCGAGGGTGAACTACTCCTTCCTCGTCATGGAGACCGCAATGATGAAGATGGCCTCCGGTGCTGATTCCCCCCCTCCGGCAGGGTGCCGGAAAAGGGCTATAGATGAGATCATGGAGGTACAGAGGCTTGCGACGGCGTAAAAACTCATCTAGGTTAACTTTCGGGGGTTTCTGAATATATATATGATTTTTTGGTGTTGGAATCACACGAAGAAGGGCCACAGGGGGCCCATGAGGTACCAGGGCGCGCCTGGGGGGTGGCGCGCCCTGATGCCTCATGGGCACTGGGTGGCCCCCCTCCAGTGGGTCTTGGTTCCATTATTTTTATTTGTTCCATAAAAAATCTCCAAAAAGTTTCATCCAATTCCAAGAACTTTTGTTTCTGCACAAAAAACAACACCATGGCAATTCTGCTGAAAACAGCGTCAGTCCTGGTTAGTTCTAATCAAATCATACCAAAACCATATAGAATCGTTATAAACATGGCATGAATACTTCATAAATTATAGATACATTGGAGACGTATCAGCATCCCCAAGCTTATTTCCTGCTCGTCCTCGAGTAGGTAAATGATAAAAGAAATAATTTATGAAGTGTGAATGCTAGCATAGTGCATAAGTTTGATCAATGATAATTTCTATCACTTTTTCTAGCATCAAAATATATCATAATCAGTAGCTCATCTCATAAAACTTCTCGTGATCAAGTAGCAAGCTATTCACATGTTTAAAGTATAGGCCATAAACTTTCTTGAAAACTAACAAACTATGTTCTCTGTCATCAAACAATTGCAATTCATCTTATTTTCAGGAAGGGTCTATGTAAGAGCTTTGATATAGCAAATTCCACATACTCAACCATCATTTAGTCTTCCATGATTGCTGACACTCAAAGCATATTTTTAGAACAAACCGTTTCAGTCAAACACATAGGAAGATAGGGGCTTAATGTTTTGCCTCCCAACTTATTTATCTCATGGATAATGTCAACAATAATAACTCATGATCACCTATATTCAACTGGATATATGTGCCTGGATCTTTCCCTACCACATAATGCTTGCCAACTAAAGAATAAATTGAGCGGAATGGGGATGAACATTAATGACTCTTGCATAAAAATAAATACAGAAAAGTAAAAGATAGGCCCTTCGCAGAGGGAAGCAGAGGTTGTCATGCGCTTTTTGTTGTTGAATGCACAAGCCCATAATGTAAAGGAACGTCACGTTATATTGCCCCTTGTGATAGCAACCTTTATTATGCAGTCCGTCGCTTTTATTTCTTTACCATCACAAGTTCGTACAACGCTTATTTTCCCTTGCAATAAAAGATCATACATATTTTAGGAGCAATTTTTATTGGTTTTTGCACCAATGACAACTTACTTGAAGGATCTTATTCAATCCATACGTAGATATGGTGGACACTCATGGCAAGAAACTGGGTTTAATGGTTTTTGGATGCACAAGTAGTATCTCTACTTAGTACGAATTTTTGTCTAGCAAAAGATCCTAAGCAAGCACCACATGTTAGAGGATCCATGACAATATAACTTCTATGTGAATATAAACAAACATAACTCATTACGTTGTCTTCCTTGTCCAACATCAACTACTTGATCAAGCTTGAAAATAATTAATGGGGGCTCACAATCATAGAATATGTGCAAGATAGTATATTTATATGTGAAATTTCTCTTCCTTCAAAATTCTTTCATGAATTGTTCAAGTGACCAATGCTATGTTTGTTAACTTTCAATAAATTTTACCACTTATACCTCTTGTATGTGAAGTCACTACTCCCCATGGGACAAGCATATGAAGCATATAAATTTAAATCTTTATGATATTCAATTCATTTCCACAATTTACTCATAGGATATAAGTGAAGCACAAGAGTAAATGACAAACTACTCCAAAAAGATATCAGTGAAGATCAAATGAGAAGTTAAGTAAATAGGTAGCTATGTGAGGACTCTCTCTCATTTAAAAATTGCAGATCTTAAGTATTTATTCAAATAGCAAGAAAAACAAAATGAAATGACATTCCAAGAATAGCACATATCATGTGAAGAAGCAAAAACTTAGGCTCAACCAAGACTAACCGATAATTGTTGATGATGAAAGGTGGGATGCCTACCGGGGCATCCCCAAGCTTAGATGCTTGAGACTTCTTGAAATATTAATTTGGGATGCCTTGGGCATACCCAAGCTTGAGCTCTTGTGTCTCCTTAATTCCTCTCATATCACGGTTTCTCCTAAATCTTAAAAACTTCATCCACACAAAACTCAACAAGAACTCGTGAGATAAGTTAGTATAAATCAACTCAAAACCTTAACATTCTCTACTGTATAAAATCACAAAAATTACAATTAAACATTGCATACTAAATGCCTCTGCATATTTAATACTCCTATCCTTAAATAGAAACATTAAACAAGCAAACATATGCAAACAATGCAACTATAACAGCAATCTGCCAAAACAGGACAGTCTGTAAAGGGTGAATAAGAATCCATACTTCCCTAACTCTAAAAATTCTTACAAATTACCACATGACATAGAACTCATGCATTATTACTGTGTAAAAATTTCAGATTTTTATCATGTTCTTACTATTCAGGAATATTCTGGACATAACAGAAAACTTTCTGTTTTCAAACAGCAACACATGAACTTGCAAACTGAGCATGGTAAAGGCTATAATTGGCATTTTATTGAAATAAAAGATACAAAACATGATTATTAATAACACAAAGCAAATATCAACAGAAGAAAATGATGCTCCAAGCAAAACTCATATTACGTGACGAATAAAAATACAGCTCCGAGTGAGGTTACCGATAGTGTTGAAGACGAAAGAGGGGATGCCTTCCGGGGCATCCCCAAACTTAATTGCTTGGGTCTTCCTTGAATATTACCTTGGGGTGCCTTGGGCATCCCCAAGCTTAGGGTCTTGCCACTCTTTATTCTCCTCATATCGATATCTCACCCAAAACTTGAAAACTTCAATCACACAAAACTTAACGGAACTTGGTGAGATAGGTTTGTATGATAAAAATAAATCATCCACTTAGGTACTGTCAAGAAAAGTTTCCTAATTGTTCTCACATAATTCCTACTGTATTCTATCATTCCCACAATTTATATTACTCAATATAAGCTATGGAAACACTAAAATATGCAAATTATGCACTGAAAACAGAATCTGTCGAAAACAGAACAGCGTGTAGTAGGCGATTTAAAAACCATACTTCTGTACCTCCAAAAATTCTAAAACATTAGAACAACGTAAAAAAATTATAACCCAATATTGTGTAAAAATTTCAGAATTTTTTTCATGCAGCAGTACAGAATCGAAATTCCAGCACTGGACGCAAAAGTTTATGTTTTTGCACAGAATCAAATCAACAAGCATCCACACTATCCCAAAGGCTTTACTTGGCACATTATTGAAAGAAAACATATAAAACATGATTACTACAGTAGCTTAATCATGTGAACACAAAAAAAAACAGTAGGTATAAATATTGGGTTGTCTCCCAACAAGCGCTTTTCTTTAATGTCTTTTAGCTAGGCATGATGATTTCAATGATGCTTACATAAAAGTAAAGAATTGAAACATAATGGGAGTATCATGAAGCATATGACTAGCATATTTAAGCCTAACCCACTTCCTATGCATAGGGATTTTGTGAGCAAACAATTTATGGGAGCAAGAATCAACTAGCATAGGAAGGCAAAACAAGCATGACTTCAAAACTTTCAACATAAAGAGAGGAAACTTGATATTATTGAGATATTTAGAACCATATGTTCCTCTCTCAAAATAATTTTCAGTAGCATCATGAATGAATTCAACAATATAACTATCACATAAAGCATTCTTTTCATGACCTACAAGCATAGAGTTTTTATTACTCTCCACACAAGCAAATTTATTCTCATTCATAATAGTGGGAGCAAACTCAACAAAATAACTACCATGAGATACTTGATTGGCATAATCCAATTGAAAATTAAAATCATGATGACAAGTTTCATTTTTATCATTATTTGTTATAGCATACATGTCATCACAATAATCATCATATATAGGAGGCATGCAATCATCATAATAAATTTTCTCGTCAAAACTTGGGGGACTAAAAATATCATCTTCATCAAACATAGCATCCCCAAGCTTGTGGCTTTGCATATCATTAGCATCGTGGATACTCATAGAATTCATACTAGCAACATTGCAATCATGCTCATCATTCAAAGATTTTATGCCAAACATTTTATTGAATTCCTCTTCTATCAATTGAGCACAATTTTCTGATCCATCATTTTCAAGAAAGACATTATAAATACGAATAATATGAGGCAACCTCAATTCCATTTTTGTAGTTTTTTTCTTTTTATAAACCAAACTAGTGATAAATAAAGAAACTAAAAGATTCGATTGCAAGATCTAAAGATATACCTTCAAGCACTCACCTCCCTGGCAACGGCGCCAGAAAAGAGCTTGATGTCTACTACACAACCTATTCTTGTAGACTCGTGTTGGGCCTCCAAGCGCAGAGTTTTGTTGGACAGTAGCAATTTTCCCTCAAGTGGATGACCTAAGGTTTATCAATCTGTGGGAGGCGTAGGTTGAAGATGGTATCTCTCAAACAACCCAGCAACCAAATACAAAAAATCTCTTTTGTCCCCAACACACCCAATACAATGGTAAATTGTATAGGTGCACTAGTTCGGCGAAGAGATGGTGATAAAAGTGTAGTATGGATAGTAGATATAGGTTTTTGTAATCTGAAAATATAAAAAGAGCAAGGTAGCAAGTAACAAAAGTGAGCACAAATGGTATTGCAATGCTTAAAAACAAGGCCTACGGTTCATACTTTCACTAGTGCAATCTCTCAACAATGCTAACATAATTGGATCATATAACCATCCCTCAACGTGCGATAAAGAATCACTCCCAAATTCCTATTAGCGGAGAACATAGGATAGAAATTGTTTGTAGGGTACGAAACCACCTCAAAGTTATCCTTTCCGATCGATCTATTGAGCTATTCCTATAAGTGTCACAAACAGCCCTAGAGTTCGTAATATAATAACACCATATGATACACATCAACCAACTCTAATGTCACCTAGATACTCCAATGTCACCACAAGTATCCGTGAGTTGATTATACGATATGCATCAAACAACTTCATAGTCATAATATTCAATCCACACAAAGAACTCCAAGGAGCACCCCAAAGTTTCTATCGGAGAAAAGATAATGAAAACATGCATCAACCCCTATGCATAGATTACCCCAATGTCACCACGGGAATCCGCAAGTTGAGTGCCAAAACATATATCAAGTGAATCAATATAATACCCCATTGTCACCACGGGTATTCATATGCAAGACATACATCAAGTGTTCTCAAATCTGAAATATTCAATCCGACAATAACGAAACCTCAAAGGGAAAAGATTCGATTCATCACAACAAGGATAGAGAGGGAGGAAACACCATATCATCCAACTATATTAACAAAGCTCGTGATACATCAAGATCGTGCCAAATCAAGAACACGAGAGAGAGAGATAAAACACATAGCTACTGGTACAAACCCTCAGCCCCGAGGGTGAACTACTTCCTCCTCGTCATGAAGACCGCCGGGATGATGAAGATGGCCTCCGGTGATGATTCCCCCCCTCTGGCAGGGTGCCGGAAAAGGGTTGTAGATGAGATCGTGGAGGTACAGAGGCTTGCGGCGGCGTAAAAACTCATCTAGGTTAACTTTCGGGGGTTTCTGAATATATATGATTTTTTGGCGTTGGAATCACGCGAAGAAGGGCCACAGGGGGCCCACGAGGTACCAAGGCGCGCCTGGGGGGGTGGCGCGCCCTGGTGCCTCGTGGGCACTGGGTGGCCCCCCTCCAGTGGGTCTTGGTTCCAGTATTTTTTATTTGTTCCATAAAAAATCTCCAAAAAGTTTCATCCAATTCCAAGAACTTTTATTTCTGCACAAAAAACAACACCATGGCAATTCTGCTGAAAACAGCGTCAGTCCTAGTTAGTTCTAATCAAATCATACCAAAACCATATAGAATCGTTATAAACATGGCATGAATACTTCATAAATTATAGATACGTTGGAGACGTATCAGGAACCGCGCGAAACGACCGGATCCGGAGACCCCCTGCCGCAGCACCGTCGCAGCAACCACTGGGCCGGCAACCGTCGGCATGCACGTGGAGGAACCGCCAGAGGCAGGAAGGGGAGGGGCACCATCCTGCCCCCACTCGTCGGCAGGAGCTTCGGGCCAGAGGCCAGGAGCCCGATGACGACGTCACCTCGGTTGCCACCCGTCGGAGACGCAGCCTCTGAATACACCAGCAGCCGGAGCCGCCGCGACGCGCCACAGAAGAGGAGCGAGCCTCCCTCCACCGCGAGATCCCGCTGCAGAACGAGGGGAATGGCCTGCTGCCGCTGTCCGCCGCGCAGACTTAGTCCGACGGTGTCATCCAGCGACGGTGAGGGAGGAAGGGGGCGTGTGGCCTGGCGGCGCCCGATCTAGGGTTTCGTCTGTGTTGCCCCTCAAGCAACGCGAGGGACGGGACGCGGGGGGGGGGGGGGGGAGGGGACAAGATTTCAATATCTTTTTATGAATAGAACAATCTGATGCCTTCCAAGCCCATCAGAAACGAGCTCTGGCACCAATTACCATTACAAAATTGAACAATGGTTTTTGCATTGCCAGTGTAGCTTGAAACACCACCCAGCACAGTTGACCAAAGTTACAGATCTGTACGGCAGTCGGAAAGCTCCTGCTCAGACCAAAACATCTGATCCCAACACATAACTTAAACATCTAACGAATACGTTAGGCTTGTTAGCTTACTACTCCTCCGTTTCCAGATATAAATCTTTTTAGAGATTTCAATACGGACTACATAGAGATGTATATAGATGTATCTGTATGCAGTCCGTTTTGAAATTTTAAAAGGGCTTATATTTGTAAACGGATGGAGTGGTTAACTTCCCCTTGCTCTTGTCTTGCTTGACAGCATAAATCATGTTTTTTTTACCGGAACTGCAGGAGCTCTGCATTTTCATTATAGTGGGAAAGCAGGTTGTACAAAGGCTAAGAAAATAGCCTGAACTAGAGGGGTGAGGAGGGAGGAGTAAAGAAATAAATCCCAGAGCACTAGAAGAGGTGCTTAGGGGCTAAAGAAATAAAGTGATCACTCCCAAGCCTCCTTAAGGAGGCTGATATCATCTCTGATAAGCAGGAGAACTCTGTGAGGTGTTGCTTGCATGCTGTTGAAAATTCTTGCATTTCGTTCTTTCCAAATTCCCCAAGCAATGTAGGCAGCAGCAGTGCACTCATCAATCTCGTTTTTCTTTTTATGAAGTAGTAGGCATTTGGACCACCAATCTGAGATCGAGGCAGCAGAGAAAGCCGCAAGATCCGCACCTGGGAAAAGAGAAGCAGCTTGCTGCCATATTTCCTTTGCAAAAGGGCATCAAAGGATCAGGTGGGAAGCAGATTCCATAGTTTGATCGCAGGTAGAACAATTGGCATGATATCCCATCCTCTGATCTGCAACCTGTCCGCAGTCCAAAGCCTATTTTGCAGCAAAGTCCAGATGAAGAATTTGACCTTCATTTCAGCTTTGATAGTCCATACTTTTTCAAGGATCGGAATCGGGATGCGCAAAAGGAATTGCACATTGTAGGCTGAACTTGCAGAGTACTGTCCATTTGCCGTGAGGTTCCATGATATTCTTTCGGGTTCAGAGGTGAGGAGAACCTCCTGAACTTTGCCCCATAATCTGATGAAAGCGTCAATGTGCACAACAGAAGATATGTTAGCCAATCCCCGCATCCAGAATCCATCTTGCAGGCCCTTCTAAACTGTAACGGATTTTGATCTGGCCATCTTGTAGAGCTCCGGTTCCATCTCTTTGGGTGCCTGCCCATCTAGCCATCTGTGATCCCAGAAGCTCACAATGTTCCTGTCTCCCATGGTGATCTTCGAGCAAGCAGCAAAAAGTTGTAGGTCAACAGTGTCACATGGCACAGGAGTACCTTTCCAAGGCCTTGGCACGTCGTCCCATTCATGCCACGGCCATCGAAGCCTGAGTGCTCTACTGAAAGCAGTCATCTTTAATCCCAAGCCCACCAACAGCTTTCGGTGCACATATGCGTTTCCAATTTACCAGGCATTTGCCCCCGTGGGCCTCTTCATCTGCATTCCAAAGGAAGTTTCTTCTGAGCTTGTCGAACCTCTTTATGAACCATTTAGTAGGGGCAAACAAGGAGAGGAAGAAAGTTGTGATGGCAGTTAGCACAGAATTAATCAGTGCAAGCCTCCCAGTTCTGTTGAGCAATTTCCCTTTCCAAGCCTTCATCTTACTAGCTCCTTTATCCAAAATGGGCTGAATATCAACCCTTCTCAGCTTCCTTACAGAGAGTGGTAGCCCCAAGTATTGACAAGGGAAAGTTCCCAAACAAGCACCAAGATTGCCAATCATATCCTGGATCTGAAGCCCATTGCACTGGATGGGGTAAACAACACATTTGGCCGGGTTGATCTTAAGCCCAGAGATCTCCCCAAATGAAGAAAGGATGGCCGATGTAGCAGCAATTTGATCAGCCTCTGGATTTAGGAATAGGGCAGCATCATCCGCATAAAAGCTAGATCTTAGTCTTGCGGATGCAAAGGGGAGGGGTGTCAGGACACCCATCTCGGTGGCCTTCATGAGAATTTTCTGCAAAGGGTCCATTGCCAAGATGAAGAGCAGCGGAGATAATGGATCCCCCTGCCTTAATCCTTTTTTGTGGTAAAAAGGTTGTCCAGGAGCACCATTAAGGAGGACACGGGAGGAGGAAGAAGCCAGCAGCAGACAGATAATATCCCTCCACCTTTGCCCAAATCCATATCTTTCCAGCACCTCAATCAAATAGGTCCAGCTGACCGAGTCAAAAGCTTTTGCAATGTCGAGCTTGAGAAATAGCAAGGGATTTATTTTTTCTTGTGGGCCTCTTTAATCTTGTTCTGCACATAAAGAAAATTGTCTTGTATAGATCTTCCTCGGATGAACGCACTTTGATTGCTAGAGACTAAACTCTTGAGTTCAGGGGCCAATCTGGTAGCCAGCAGCCTGCACACAATCTTGGAGACACTATGAATTAAGCTGATTGGACGATAATCTTGGGCAGTGGCTGATTGCGTTTTCTTCGGGATCAGGGCAATGTTAGCGCTATTCAGGAGATTCCAATTTGCACCTCTAAAGCAGAAGAGCTCATTAATGGCTAGCAGAAGATCCTCTTTTACCAAAGCCCAGAATCGTCTATAGAACCCACCGATGTAGCCATCCGGGCCAGGAGCTTTCTCATCATGTAAGGCAAAGACAGCCACCTTGAGCTCTTCTTTAGTGATCACATTGTCGAGATGGTTCAGGTCCAAAGAAGGAACCTGCAGGGTGTCCTAGTTCAAGCTTCGTGTGCTCTCAGATCTCTGCCCCAGGAGCTTGTGGAAATGATCAAACAGGATCTTCTCTTTGTGGGCATGGAGGGAGACCTCTCCAGCATCGCCAATTAGAGAGGGAATGTGGTTCTTCCTTCTTCTCCCGTTTGCTCTTAGGTGAAACAGCTTTGTGTTGGCGTCTCCTGCCTTGATGCCAGTGAGTCTGGATTTCTGCTTCCATCTAATTCTCTCCATTGCAGCAATGCCCAGCAATCTAGCTTTTAGGAGCCGTCTCAGACTCCATTCCACCTCCGTAAGAGGTCTTTCTTCCATGGCCAGGTCCAAATTGAAAATAACCTCATTTGTAATGTTAAAGGAGAGGTTGGCATTTGTTCTCAGCGCCTTGCTCCATTTCTTTAGGGCTGTAGCAGTTCTAGACAGCTTGGTGTGGAGCCTCCGGATTGCATCCCTCGACCGGACAGGTTTACTCCAGGCCGCAGAGATAATGTCATCGATGCCATCCATTTTTAACCAATAAGATTCAAATCTGAACCCTTTGAATATTTGAGGTTGCATCTTTTTTAGCAGCATTGGACAGTGATCGGAAATTGCAGAAGAAGCAGGCAGCAGTTGATACTGGGGGAACTGGCATTCCCAATCAGAGGAGACAAGCAACCTATCGATCTTGGTCAGCGTGGTATGTTCTCTCTCATTGGACCAAGTAAAGTTTTTACCTCTCAGATCAAACTCCTTCAATTCCAAATAATCAATGGTGTTTCTGAACCGGGAAAGCATTGGCAAATTGATGTTGGAATTACTCTTGTCACTTGCTCTCCGGATAAGGTTGAAATCCCCAAGAACCATCCATTCAGCCTGCATGAAGGTTTGATGTTGCGCAGATCTTGCAGGAAGGCTATCTTCTCATTGTCCAGTTGCGGTCCATAGACGGCAGTGATCGACCAGGACTTGCCACAAGATTTATCCGTGATGGAGGCTGAGATACAGAATTCAGACACTGGCGCAGTTAATTCAGTTATAGAAAAATCATTGGAGCAGGCTACTAGTATTCCTCCTCTAGTCCCAGCAGCAGGCTTGAACACAAAGTTATGACTAAACTTGAAACCCACTGCCTCTGCCACAAAGCACTTGTCAATCTGGGCTACCTTAACCTCTTGAAAACAGACAATGTTGCATTGAGAGTCAGCCACAATTTTGGACACAGCCTTCCTCTTATCGGGGTTATTAAGCCCGCGGACATTCCAGTTAAGAAGAGCTAAATCCATGGAAACTGGAAGAACTCAGCTCGGTACAGATTACAGACGAGCACAGAACAGGGCCAGGGGAAGCACTCAGCAACAGAACAGAAGCAGAGAACTGCGACACACGACCACCCTGTCTGAATACACCCATCGCAACACCGACTAACAGACTTACACATTCCTGACCCAGACCAGAGCAAAGGAGAGCTAACATAATTAAACTGAGGAGACGCAGAGGCGCAGCAGACAGCAGCAATCCTCATCAGGCCACAGCCGTGGCAGCCGGCAGCCCACCAGCGGGGCCGGCGGTCTTCTTCTTCCTGGCGGGGGCCGTCGCCTCAACTAGTGAGGTAACAACCTCGATGAAGCGAGACGGCAACCCCTGCTTGTAGAGATCTCTGTAGCGCTGCAGCGCCTCCTGAGATGGAGGACCATCCCCCGAGTGGAGCCCTTCCTTCTTGAGGAGGACGAGCATTGCCTTGTCCATGGACGAGAGGCCACAGGTGGGTTTAGCCGCAAGCCGGCCACTGTTCCTCACAGAGCTTGGCGCAACAAGGTTGGGAGCATCTACCATCTTCTTGCCGAGGGAGGAGGCGACTTCCTGGGGCACCTCCAAGAGAATTGGGGGATCTGAGGTTGCGGTCGTGATGGCGTTGATGAAGGCGCTAATCTGATCCTGATCGGCCTCAGGCATGGGAAGGCCGCCATCAGATAGCACCATCTGTCCCGCAACACCCCCCTGGGCCAGCTCAGATGGGCTGGGGCTCTCAACCGCGTGAAGTGGCACGAGCTGGGCTGCGGGATCGGGTCCAGTCCGTGGGCCAAGGCAAGGCCTCTCCTGGCCCATGTGGCAAGACCCGTCCTGGATCTCCAGCAAAGGCGTCGCTGGGTCCATCCCACCCATGTTGACCCCTTCCTCCACGTACACAGTGGCATCTTGACCGGATATGCTGTTGTCTGTCTCCATCTCAGGCGCCCCACCAATTGGCTCTGCGTTGAAGCCCGAGCATGTAGGATCAGGCTGCACCACAGTGTGCCCAGGAGAAGCCAGCTGGTCGCTTTTTGCATGAGAAAGGCAAAGCAGCTACTGGGCGTTCTCGGACTGCCGCTTCTCAGCCACCCTCAGTATCGTCTGTGGCAGCTTGTCAAGCCCGACCAACATGGGCATGCAAGCGGACCGGACGAGGAAACTCCGAAGGAATCCCGCTGATGTCGGAGCAGCTGCTGACTCCACTGTCCGAGCTCGACTCCGGCGGCCGGGAAAAGTCGAGCACCTTGTCCAGATGAATGAGGACCGGGTGTCCCAACAACCCGACTTGACCCCAGCGCGGCGCCGCCTCCTCCAGGATGCCAAACTCCGGAAAGTGCGATCCTGGCAAGCCCATCTCCCGCGGTTCCTCAAGCCGCAGGATGCCTCTTGTCTTGAGCTTCTCCACTCTGTCCGTCCAGATCCATAGGCGGAAGCAGCCAGATTCTTCTTCAGAGCGAGTCTCTGTGTCGATCTCGTCGAGGATCATGGAGGGATCAAACAGTGTAGAGACACTGTCGAGATCCCAGGCATGCTCAGGGACACCTTCAAGCAAACTCTGACCTTGTAGAGCATCTTGGCCGGCGTGGCGCCTCGGAAACGAGACCAAGGAGATAGCATGAAAGTGACGCACCCGAGGACGAGGGGACCCTGAGAGCCAACGGCGAGGTCGCGAACTCGGGCATCGTTGAAGACGAAAAGGAGTTCTCCCAGGGCGCGCATGGAGACCTGGACCGCGTCCTCTTGGATGCGGAATCTTGCAGCCAACGCTCTCCTGACATCGGCGAGCTGAAAGGTCGGGCGAGAGCCAGCCACAACCGCCACGACTCCGCAGCGCACCAGGCGGCGCTTGGCCTCAGCTAAGGCCGCCGTCCTGCGAGCAGAGGCAACCACCAGCCCGCGGCGGGCCTCCACATCGGCAGCAGGGGCCTCCATCTGGAGACGAACGGCGGTTGGTGGAGGAGGGCCTGGCGGTGGCGGCGGAAGTTGTCCCGGCGTAGGAGAAGGCGGATGCAGGCGGCTTGGCGTGGAAGAGGGGGGGGCGCGGGGAGAGGAGGTCCGGAAGGTGTCGGCGAGGTCGTTGGAGCGGGCGTGCACCACCTGGCCTTGTGCCCCTCCCCACCACACAGGAGGCACCTGGCCTTGTTGGTGCAGTCCACAATCCGATGGTTAGGCTCGAAGCACCGAAAACACTTGCCTCGCGCTTGCTTGAGGAGGAGGGATTTCAGTTGGGATGGGGGTGCCTTGTAGCGTGGCGGGGGGCGCTGATAAGAAGGAGGGCGCCGTCCTCGTCCAACTACCCGTCACCCATCGTCATCAATGCGCGCAGGGGCGGGATGGGCAGGAGGCGGAGCTGTGATAATGGAGCGCAGTCTTGGGCGTGCAGGTGTGGTCTGCACCACAGCCGGCAATGAAGAGGAAGCAGGAGGAGCAGGCGCAAGCAGTGCAGCCAAGAAGGACAGAGGTGGATCTGGATTAGGGGGGTTAACGGGGGCAGGGGCGGTCGAGGACGAGGGGGCGCCAGCCACGGTGCTTGGTGGGCGCGTGCGCCGCCGAGGTGGCGGCGCCGGGGCGGCGGGAGAGGGGAGAGCTAGGGAGAGCTAGGCGTATGCGCGACAGACCTACCTTAGCATAGTATAAACTCATCGGTTTTGCTAGAACTCATCTAGATGAGAAATAGTTTGGTCTCATTCACTTTTATAGCCATTGGATGTGACTATAAGATGTGTGTGTGCTGAGGTGGGTTGTAGTACTATTTTGTATCTGTTTTTGTTTCAAAGTAAATGAGACCAAACTATTTCTCATCTAGATGAGTTCTAGGCACTCCCATAAATCATGTTAATCCTAGGGAAATAAAGTTGTATCCAAAAGCCTACTGGTTTCATCAGACCACCAGATACCAATCAACACAAAAAGGACCAATCCAATCTTAGCCTGTGCTATACCAGCTCTCACCGGTAACTGACTAATCACCTACTGACTGTCTCTCATGCATCTCCGTATCTGGTATTCTGGTATCTCTCTCCCTCTCTATGTACTACGTGTACATGTGTGTCGTCTCCGGCAGAAAGATGAACTCCCGCCGCTCTCGCGCTCTCGGATCAGGAGGTGACTTTGGCGCGGGTGCACGGGGCGAAGGAGTTGCCGTGCTGCTGGTGGCCGCCGGCGTGCACGCGGTGCGAGGTCGAGGAGTGCGAGTGCGCCGTCTCCCGGTCGACGAGCGCGCGCAGGCGGAGGAACTCGTCGACGGAGCAGGGCAGCCGTAGCGGGCCGGCCGAGTTGTAGCCGTACGTGTCCCGGGCCGCCTCCAGCAGCCGCTGGAAGAGCGGGTGGTAGAGGTAGGCGATGGGGATGACGAACCGCCGGTACCCGTCGCCCTGCTCCGCCTGGTCCTGGCCGACCCGCACCGCCAGCCACCCCTTCTTCACCTTCCCCCTCTTCTCCGCCTGGTCCCCTTGCATGATGATGGAAGCTCCCTCGCCGGCGGTCCAACTGCAGCCGCCTTCTCGCCGTCGCTGCCGCCGCCGCTGCTGCCGCGAAGTTACTGCTCGATAGCAGAGCTAGCTAGAGCCAAAGAGCCGAGCGAGAAGTGTGTGTGGTGCGGTGTGGTTCGCGGCACTCGCGGTGGTTTTTATAGGACTTGCACGGCTCGTGCGGGCCGGGAGGAGATTAGATTAGATTAGCCGCCGGTGGGTGGCGCCGCTGCCTGTACGTACGGCGTCCTTTGCTACTGAGCCCGGCCTCGGGAGCTTCCGTGTCGGGATAATAGAGCGTCTGCGTCGCTGACACGGCGGCCCGTCGGAATAATCGGGTTACGGCGTCAGGGTCGCTGGCCGTACTGGCCGATCGTCGCTCGTGCGTCAGGCCTCAGTTGCGGTGAGAGGGATGGGTAGGGTGGGGGTGGAGCCGTGCGAGTGGAAGGTGCGATGTGGTTTGGACGGACGGAGGGATGGCCACGCGGAAGAAGGGGGCACGCTGTCGCCGGGCCCGACCGTCCGACGGGTGGTGCACTGGTCGTACGTACGTCGTCCTTTGGTCGTGGCGCGCGTGGCCCACGATGGCGGACTGGCCGTGGCCGTGGCAGGTGGAATCGTTTTTTTTTTAGCTTTGCGAGTGGGGGGATTGGCATGTTTGCTGTACTGTACGTGAATGCTGCAATGCTGCCCCACGGCCACGAGAGATGTTAGATGCATGGGGGCAATTCATTGGTCGGGCTCTAGTCTAGTTTTGCTCATCGCCGAACTATGGGGATTAACTGTTTGGATTAGCTGTTGGAGTGACCTTCTCGATTAAGTTCTTGTAGTTCCTATACCCACCCTTTTTAGTAAGCTTTTTCTTTCCCCTCTCGCAAGGCGACTAGGGAAAGCCTTCTTCCCTTCGATCTTCGCCGGCAAGCCCGTGGATTCGTCTCCCCTCCGCCTGCCGCTCTGGCGGCCGGTAGCGGGGAGGGTTTTCCTCGTGCGTCGGCTTAGATAGGTAGGGTTTTGGTTCTCGCAAGGGCGGCGCTCGGACGGATGGCGGCGCTTCTTCTTAGAGTCGGTCTTCCAGGCTCTGATCCTCCTCAAATTCGTTCGTCGGGATGGATTAGACGGAGCTCCGGCGTAGATTCCTGCCAGCTCCTCGGAGCGGCGAGATTAGGGTTTGTCGTCGTGCGTACACAACGGCGAGATTTGGTGTCAGTTTCTTCAGATCAATTTAAGAATTCAATGGCGACGACTGCGGCTCCTGAACGCTGGTTCTTAGGGGCACGTGCACGAAGACATCCCGGCTGTCATCGACAAGGTCAGGCCGGCTCCGGTATGGGAGCAGCGACAACGGCGCGTCGGCGGCTCGTTCTGGCGGCGGCAATGGTCGTTCGGTTGTCCATGGATCTCGATGTAATTTTTATTATGTTTTGGGTGCTTTGTACTTCCAGTTAATCTTTATAATAGATCTGATATTTTTGCAAAAAAAAAAGTTCTGGTAGTTCATGTTCGGATTTGGGGACTGGGCTTAGGCAAAAAAAAAAATCCTTTTTCGGAACTCTTCTAGCTGTTCACGTTTTTTTTTTTGTTGAGGTCTCATGCATACATGGTTTATGTCCCGTGGGCACCGTGTCATCGTGACTAGGCTGTATTTCATTTGGTAAATTTTATAGAGCTAATGCCAAATTTTTAACAATTCTGAGAGAATGCGTCCATAGCCGTTAGATGCTTTGCATGGATCTCAATATCCGGACTAGTGCCACGTCGTCATAATAGAAACATCCGCTCTGGAGTCGATCTAAGCGAACGGTAGCGTCCTTTTGCACCTCACCCACTCACCCCTCTCACGGCTTGTGTATCATTTCCCCCTACCCACTTCCTCTCTCTCTCCTTCCCAGTCGAATGCTCTCTCTCTCTCTCTCTCTCTCTCTCTCTCCTCGGAGATTTTCCCCGTGGTGGTGCTGCGATGACAACCCACGGATCCCGGTGATCCACGATGCGACAGGGAGGTGGTGGCGCGGGTAGCGCGCCGCGAAGGCGAAGAAGTGCCGTTGCGGAGGAGCTACGCGTGGAGCACGAGCGCGGTGGGCCTAGGCTTTTACTTTAGCAATAGGGCCGGCATGATAATCGTTAAATGGGGCAATTGTTGTCAAAATTACACAAGTAGAAGGTAAAACTAAAAAGGGCTAGATATGCATAAACTTCTTTTTGTGAAGTATCTTATATGCAACCTTCACGGCAGCTTTGCAAGACAATTAAGCATATTTACTTTGTCAATGTTGCCTGTTGTAAAGGACTCGTTGTAAAGCCACGAGGGTCGCCTTAAGTTATGCTCCCAAAACTTCGTATTACATTGCGACAAGTTTCAGTTCCACTCATAAGCTACTGTTACTGCAAGATTATTAATGATATCATGCAAAGCTTAATTTGTCATAAAAGGGTCTACTACTTACCTTTGATAGATCATAGATCATAGATGATTATATGATATTCTTACGCATGGAGAGGCTAATTAAGTTTTTTTTTAAAAATAACATCCACTTTATTAATTAGAGATAATGGTTACATCGTCTATAAGAAAAGATACAATATTTCCATAGGCTCCTCAATCCATTCCCTAGTCATGGAACATTTTTCTATTCTAGCAAGCTCATGGGCTACTTTGTTCGCTTCTCTATTACAGTGCTCAAAACTAGTAAGAGGAAAATCACAAGCCATAAAAAAGCAATTCTCAAAGATTGCAGCAGCCGCTCCTGCAGAATGACCTCCGTTCTTCATTGTGTCAATGAATTTCATGTTGTAAGAATTGATGATGAGACGATTGCAACCCGCCTTTTGTTCCAGCAATAAACCAAACCTAAGTGCTAACGCCTCCGCTGTCAGAGCATCCGCGCAACACTCGATCTTGCAGTTTTCACCTACAATGAAATTTCCTTTATCATCCCTGATAACAGCACCCGTTGTGCCCCTTAGCTGATCATGATCAAAAGAGGCGTCCACATTCAATTTAACAAATCCCATGGGAGGCCTGCTCCATCCTCCATTCTTCCTCTTTGCCTTCGGTGAATAGGCATTTACATAATTTGCTGTTATAGCCCGAATCCCAATCGAGGTTTGGAACGCCTCTTGCGACTTACCCTCATGAACTAGCTTCCGTCTACTCCACCATAAATACCACGCGCTTATAGCGATCAGCTCCCGTGCATTCTGGGAGCCCAAGATAGGTAGTTCTTGATCACGCATAAGGAGTAATACTTCCAGGACTGCCTCTCCTGCGCGGTCCGTAGCGCAAGCTTTTTTAACCACTTCGTACATCCCTAAATTTTCCCACACTTCTTTTGCCTTTTGGCACAGAAACAACACGTGTTTAGTATCATCCGGCCCATTTGGACATGCTGGGCAAATGGGCGAAGTTTTTATGTGTCTATTCGCCAGCGTAACACGACACGGTAGAGTCCCATGAAGCGTACGCCAGATAAAAAATTTAACCTTCGCCGGACAAGCTAATTTCCAGATCTTGACCCAAATAGGATTAGCCTTGCTTCTACCCATGTCATTTGTGTATTTCTAATTTCCTCCCATGCTGTTTATTCCATTCCTCCAAATAAGCTGATCGTACAGTGAATAAACCGTTTTAGTGTAGCTCCAAGCAATGAAATCCGGCATATTGTGCATAGGGAGAGGAATCGCCAGAACTCTTTGAGCATCAACTGGCCACAATGTTTGTCTCACCAAGTCTTCATCCCAACAATTCATAACTGGATTAATAAGAGAAGAAACTTTCGTCAGGAGATTCCCTCCTCTAGGTGTAATAACTCTCCTATTCGCACAATTCGGGATCCATGCATCTTTCCATATATCAATATTTTCTCCATTACCAACCCTCCATATATAACCATTCCTGAGAGATTCCACTCCAGCCATAATGCTTTGCCAAGTAAAGGAGGATCCCTTTTTTAAACTTGCGCTCATCAAATCGCCCTCCGGGACATATTTGGCTCTTAAGATTGTGGCATATAACGATTCAGGATTATCCAGGAGACGCCAAGCTTATTTAGCTAACAATACCAGATTAAAACAGTGTATATCCCGGAATCCCATTCCTCCTTGGCCTTTTGGAACACACATCTTCCACCACGCCATCCAGTGCATCCTTTTCTGATTGTCCTCGTCACCCCACCAAAATTACGACATCGCGTCAATGATTCCTTTGCAAAAAAATTAGGAATTTTAAAGACAGACATGGCATATGTTGGGATAGCTTGGACAACAGATTTAAGCAAAACTTCCTTTCCTCCAACAGATAACAACTTTTCCTTCCATCCACTAATCTTCATAATAATTCGATCAATTAGGAACAGAAAACAACCGCTTTTATCCATCCCACATAGGCAGGTAGCCCCAAATATTTGTCATTGAGTGCCTCGGTCATAATATTCAAAATAGTACAGATTTGCACCTGTTCTTCCACTTTTGTATTTGGGCTAAAAAATATGCTGGATTTTTCGACACTCACCATTTGCCCCGAGGCGACACAATAAGAATCCAGAACTGGCTTGACTCACCATTTTCGAGCTAATGCTATGAATGCGGAGGCTAATTAAGGTTGGTGATGAACTTTCCTATGTCCTAATTAACCATGACAACATATAGTAGACAAACCAAGTCAAGCTAGCCAAGCAATCTCAGTTTTCCAGTAACAGAACAATTCCCCACTTGGCGCCTAGCTGTCTGCCCATGTGAGAAAAAGCAGACCCAGAGGCTGTCACGTCCTTGCCTTGGGGATGAACCCTAGGATTTGGGACTCGCGGGGTTGGTGGCGACTTGGGGAAGAAGAAGATCAGGGAGAGAGAAGACAGAGCACAGGAGAAAAGGGGAAGACTATTTCATTTCATATAATTGTCGATGCCCGATGGCTACAGGCTGGAGAGCTTATATACAGCTTCTCACCCACACGCACTCACTACACTTACCCACGGCCCACGGCCCATATGAAGGGTTTTGGCCCAACGCTTGAATTCGAATTCACCTACTGTTGCTTGTCATGGCCTTGGACGCTTGCTTGTGCTGTTCTACATCGCCAAGCAGAGTAGGGGCGATGACAGTGCTCTCCCCTTGAGATGCAGCTTGTCCCCAAGCCGCTGCCTGTGGAAACCTCTTCTGCAGTGAAGTGTGATCCTCCCAGGTAGAAAATTCCGCTGGTAGATCACCCCACCTCACCAACACTTGTAATAGAGCTACATTCCCTTTCTTGACCAGCCGACGATCCAAGATCTCTATGGGCATTAAGTCTTCAGTGTCCAAACGGGGCAATTTAGGTAGGGGCTAAAACACCGGTGTATGATCTGGCACCAGCTGCTTGAGCTGGGAAACATGAAACACTGGATGAATTTGGGCGTCAGGAGGGAGATCCAGTTTGTAGGCTGGAGGACCTATCTTTTATAGGATTGTGAAGGGTCCAAAGTACTTGAATGAAAGTTTAGGACATGGTCTGTTGACCAAGGAGAGTGTCCATAGGGTTGCAACTTTAGAAAGACAGCCTCTCCTACTGCAAATTCTCTTGGAGATCTATGTTTGTCTGCATCTGCTTTGAACTTTTGCTGAGCCCTATGGAGGTGTTGCTTCAAATGTTCAGCATAAGCATGCCTTTCCTTCAACCATTGTTGCACATCAGGAGAAGCATCTACAGGGGGTCTTAAGAATTGCCCCATGTGTGGTTCCTGACCATATAAGGCCATGAAAGGTGTGCAACCCAGAGAGGAATGGTAAGTAGTATTATACCACAATTCTGCGAATGGAAGCCAACCATGCCACTTAGTAGGAGAGTCATGCACATCACATCTGAGATATATCTCCAAGCATTGATTTACTCTTTCCGTTTGCCCATCTGTTTGAGGATGCCTAGCAATGGACATTTGTAACTTAGGTTCCCAAATGGCTAGAAGCTCCTTCCAGAAATTGCTAGTGAATATTATGTCTCTGTCTGAAGTAATTGTGAGGGGCACATGCTATGCAATTTGACCACATGTTGCATGAACATTTGAGCTACTGTGGCAGCAGTGTATGGATGTTTGAGAGGGATGAAGTGACTATATTTGGAATATCTATCCACCACCACTAAGATGACACTGAATCCATTTGACTTAGGCAAGCCTTCTACAAAGTCCATGGTCACATCTTCCCATGCTCTAGCTGGTATTGGCAAAGGATTGAGAAGACCTGGGTATTTGCAATGTTCATGCTTTCTTGTTGACACACTTGGCATTGTTGCACAAAATTCTGCACATCTTGTTTAATACCAGTCCAGTGAAAAAGTTTCTTTACCCTCTGATATGTAGCTTGCATACCACTGTGTCCACCAATAGGTGATGCATGGAAAGCTTCAATCAGTCTAGTGTGTAGCCCTGCATTGGAACCTACCCATATTTTGCCATGAAACCTGAGCAGCCCTTGTGTCAGAGAAAATCCAGGCTCAGCATCAGGTACTACAGCTAATTTGGTGAGCAATTCTTGGGCTCTAGTGTCCACTGCATATAAATTAACCACTTCCTGGACCCAGACTGGTTGGGCAGTAGACACTGCTTGTACTGCAAACACATGACCCACTCGGGAGAGAGCATCAGCTGCCCTGTTCTCACTCCCTTTCTTATACTGGAATTTAAATTGTAGTCCTGCTAATTTGGCCATAGCTTTCTTTTGCAAGTCAGTATGAAGCACATGTCCCTCCAAATTACAGAGACTTTTATGATCTGTTTTGATGACAAATGGTCCTCTGCTGAGGTAGGCTCTCCATTTATCTACTGCCATCATTACTACCATAAATTCCTTTTTATAAGTAGGTAGTTTCTGATTTTGTACTCCCAAAGCTTTACTGAAATAAGCCACTTGGTGTCCTTGTTGGCATAACACAGCACCAATTCCAGTGTTACATGCATCAGTTTCTACTGTAAATGGCTAGGAAAAATCAGGTAGTGCTAGCACTGGAGTAGAGGACATGGCAGTCTTCATTTTCTCAAAAGCCAGCTGAGCTGCCTCTGTCCATTGAAAGGTCTTGAGCTGAAGCAGAGAAGTGAGTGGTTTTGCCAGGATGCCATAGTGAGGGACAAATTTCCTATAATACCCGGTTAGCCCCAGAAATCCTCTCAACTCAGTGAATGAGGTAGGTTGAGGCCACTGCTCCATTGCCTTGGTTTTCTCAGGATCTGTAGTTACTCCTTTGTCAGAAATCACATGGCTCAGATAGCTTAATTGTTGTGTAGCAAAACAGCACTTGCTCATCTTTGCATATAGCTCATTGTCCCTTAATGTTTGCAACACTTGTTTCAGGTGTTCCTGGTGTTCTTCCAAAGTGCCACTAAACACTAGAATGTCATCCATAAATACTAGGACAAATTTTCTGGCATATCTTTTGAAGATGATGTTCATCAGACATTGAAAGGTGGCAGGTGCATTGGTCAGCCCAAAGGGCATGACTCTGAACTGATATTTCCCATTGTGTGTCTTGAAAGCAGTTTTCTCTTCATCTGCATCAACCATTCTGATCTGATGATATCCAGACCTCAAGTCTAACTTGGAGAACCACTTGGCTCCAGCAATCTCATCCAACAACTCCTCTACTACAGGCATGGGGAATTTGTTCTGTACTGTCAAAGTGTTCAATCTTCTGTAATCTACACATAACCTCCAAGTCCCATCTTTCTTCCTGACCAAAAGTACTGGTGATGCAAATGGTGACATGCTGGGTTTAATCAAACCAGAAGCAAGCATGTCATTAACTTGTTTCTCAATTTCATCTTTTTGTTGAGGATTGTATCTGTAGGGCCTGACATTCACAGGTGCACTATCAGGCTGCAGGGATATGGCATGGTCAAACACCCTATGTGGAGGAAGTTGCTTTGGATCTTCAAAAACATCAGCAAAGTCTGCTAAGGTCTTGGCAATGCACTCTGACACTTCATGGTTTTCAGTTTCTAAAGAAGGGGATAACACAGCAGTGGCCCAAATATCATTCCCTTTCTGCCACTTAAGCATCTGGTCCATGGTAATGGCCTGAATTTCAGTCTGCTGTTTCTCCATAATGCCTTGTAATTTTACTTGCTGGCCTTGTTTATCAAACTGTAGCCACTTCTCCTCCCAGTGACAAGTCATAGCTCCCCATTGAGCCAGCCAATCCATGCCCAGAATGGCATCCTAAACCCCCAGATCTACCACCTTCATATCTGAGGTAAAAGTATGTCCACTAATCCACCAGTTCAGACCTGATAATTCAGTATCACACTGTATTTGCTCTCCATTGGCCACTTTCACCTTCATAGCTTTTTCCAACATAGTGGCTTTATGTGAGAGCTTGTCAGCTAACTGCCTGTCAATAAAGGTATGTGAACTGCCAGAGTCTACCAAAACTAACATGACTTTGTTTTCCACAAGAGCTCTTAGTCGGATGGTCTTGCTGTCAGCAGATCCTGCTATAGCATTGACAAACAAATAAGCTGCTACTTCCTCTACTGCTTCTTCAGCAGCGATAGCATTCAATATCTCATCAAAAAGCTTGCCTTCAATTTCTTGTGCTTCCAGTGCTTTGAGTTGCAATGGTGGTTTGTTGGCACATACATGGCCTTGGCTATACTTTTCTCCACAACTATAGCAAAGACCATTTGCTCTTCGAAACTCTTTTAATTGCTTGGCACGCCAAAGATCACCAGCAGCAAACTGAGGACGTGAGGAATTCTCTTGGCGCGGTGCTACAAATTTTGTCTGACCGGGTTGTTTCTGAACTTTTGGGGCTTGTAGTTTGTAACGCTCTAACAGAGCCTCCTGGACCAGTGCATATTCAGCTGCCAAGACCACTGACGGAGGCAACTTAATTTCGGCAGCCGATCTTATCTCATCCTTCAATCCAAGCACAAATTGAGTTACCAACATCGTTTCACTGATAGCTGCATCATACAACCGTACTTGGTAGACCAATTGATTGAACATATTGCGATACTGCTGCACCGATTCCTCTTGTTTCAGCAGCAGTAATTCTCTCAAACAATTGTGGTGCACGTTTACATCAAACTCCTGCAGAATAGCTGTTCTGAACCGAGGCCAATCTACGCATGCATCCGTGTGTTCACACGCTTGATACCAAGGGGCAGCGTTACCTTGCAGATGCAGAGAGGCTGACATGAGCTTGAAGCCATCCGGAATCTGATAGAGCTGGAAGTAGACCTCACAGTTGTCTAACCACTTGCGAACCCCGTCGCCATCGAAATGGGGAAACTCCATCTTCGGCATCCATGGCCGCTTGGAGCTCTGTTCATCAGGAGGCCACGGAGATGGTGGTGCTCTTCCTGGGTCGAACGGGCGACGAAGCGGCGGCGGTGCTTGAACAGCAGACGCAGCTTGAGCGGCAGTCGGAGACGCCGCAAAACACCGGGTTGTGCCAGTCGGTCCAGATCCGCGTCCTGGGTGCTATGGGACTTCTTGATCACGCGTGCCACATGAACTTGCTCTTGATGAATCTCGCCGATTGAAGTGACCGAGAGATCCACCTTGGTTTGAACTTGATCCAGGCGCTGGACTTGCTCAGCAAACTTCACGTCGAGGCCGTCGAGCCGCGCGCTGATCTCGTCGATGCGGGACACCTTCTCACCGATCCCCTTGAGGGCTGCCAGCTCCTGCAGGACGCGCTCCTCGAATGTCGCCATGACCTCCACGAGATGCATGGTCTGCGCACTTGGCTTGAACGGAGCCGTCGTCACCCTCTTTGAACCAGACCAACGCCGATCTCGGAATTACAGGCGACCACCAAGGCAGCCGCGCAACCGATCGGTCGATGTTACAGTCCGATCTCGAGGAAGCAGGGAACAACGGATCAACAAGGCAATCTGATACCAACTGTCACGTGCCTGCCATGGGGATGAACCCTAGGATTTGGGACTCGCGAGGTTGGTGGCGACTTGGGGAAGAAGAAGATCAGGGAGAGAGAAGACAGAGCACAGGAGAAAAGGGGAAGACTATTTCATTTCATATAATTGTCGATGCCCGATGGCTACAGGCTGGAGAGCTTATATACAGCTTCTCACCCACACGCACTCACTACACTTACCCACGGCCCATGGCCCATATGAAGGGCTTTGGCCCAACGCTTGAATTCGAATTCACCCACTGTTGCTTGCCATGGCCTTGGACGCTTGCTTGTGTTGTTCTGCATCGCCAGGCAGAGTAGGGGCGATGACACAGGCGATCATAGAAGATGAAATTAAACTATGCCAGCCGTCGTGCGCTTGAATAGACAATGAGCCAAACCCTCGACCACGGCCACATGGCCGAGGCTAGGGGGCAGCCGCAGTCGGCACCGGCATCGCACCTTGATAACCCACAAGTATAGGGGATCGCAACAGTTTTCGAGGGTAGAGTATTCAACCCAAATTTATTGATTCGACACAAGGGGAGCCAAAGAATATTTGCAAGTATTAGCAGTTGAGTTGTCAATTCAACCACACCTGGAGACTAAATATCTGCAGCAAAGTGATCAGTAGCACGGTCGTATGGTAGTTTGATAGCAATAGCAATAATAGTAACAGTAGCAGTAATGGTAGCAGCAATAGTTTTGTAGCAATTGTGACAGTAGCAACAACAGTAGTAACTTAGCAAAGAACAATATGTGAAAAGCTCGTAGGCATTGGATCGGCGATTTTGTTGGATAACATTCATCATGTAACAGTCATAACCTAGGGCGACACAGAACTAGCTCCAATTCATCAATGTAATGTAGGCATGTATTTCGTATATAGTCATGCGTGCTTGCGATAAGAACTTGCATGACATCTTTTGTCCTACCCTCTCGTGGCAGCGGGGTCCATAAGGAAACTAAGGGATATTAAGGCCTCCTTTTAATAGAGAACCGGAACAAAGCATTAACACATAGTGAATACATGAACTCCTTAAACTACGGTAATCACCGGAAAGAATCCCAATTATTGTCACCTTGGGGTATGCGGATCATAATACATAGCAGGTGCGTATAACTTGCAAGATCGGATCAAGAACACAAATATATTCATGAAAACATAAAGGGTTCAGATCTGAAATCATGGCACTCGGGCCCTAGTGACAAGCATTAAGCATAGCAAAGTCATAGCAACATCAATCTCAGAACATAGTGGATACTAGGAATCAAGCCCTAACAAAACTAACTCGATTACATGATAAATCTCATCCAACTCATCACCGTCCAACAAGCCTACGAAAGAATTACTCACTCCCGGCGGTGAGCATCATGAGATTGGTGATGAAGGATGGTTGATGATGACGATGACGGAAGATCCCCCTCTCCGGAGCCCTGAACGGACTCCAGATCTGGCCTCCCGATAAAGAACAGGAGGTGGCGGCGGCTCTGTATCGTGAAACGCGATGAAACTTCTTCTCCTATTTTTTCTCTGGAATTGTGAATTTATAGGCCAGAGATTAGGGTCAGCGGAGCCACGTGGGCCCCACCAGCCACCAGGGCGCGCCTGGGGGGGTGGCGCGCCCTGGTGCCTCGTGGGCAGCAGGTGGCCCCCCTCCAGTGGATCTTGGCTCCAGTATTTTTTATTTATTCCATAAAAAATCTCTAAAAAGTTTCGTCCAATTCCAAGAACTTTTATTTCTGCACAAAAAACAACACCATGGTAGTTCTGCTGAAAACAGCGTCAGTCCGGGTTAGTTTCATTCAAATCATGCAAATTAGAGTCCAAAACAAGAGCAAAAGTGTTTGGAAAAGTAGATACGACAGAGACGTATCACACCTCGACCGACCCGACGGCAATGCCCCGACCACCAGCCCCCCAGCCGGACCAGACGGTTGCGTACGTGATTCCACGCCGCAAAGTTATTTTGCACGGTTGCGGTAGGTACCGGTACATTTGAGAGTATTCACTTCTTCTGAGATTCGTGAGAATGTATGGCACACCTAGATGTATAGCACTAGTATATTTCTTGTATCTTTGTTTTTAGTCAAATCAGTGTCAGCTTTTGTCACGGAAGATACGCATGCAGGTCTCTTCTCTCACTCTACCTGCAGAACAAATCTATAGACTTTATTTCATCTTAGACAAATTAAATCAACCATATCTTTTAAACTATAGACTCATTTTTGAAACTTTTTATATATTTGGGCTCCTGGCGTCAAGAACTTTAGAACTAGACCAATTTTGGATACATTTCAAACACATTTAAATTTCGACATTTCACATTTCATATGTAAAAAAAACCATTTCACTAAAAAATATGAAACAAACCTATTTCACTAGATGTCATTTTTGTGCAATTGAAATGGTTGTGATTTTTGTGAAACAAGCCAGTGAAAAGTGAAATGCACCTTTTGAAAGTGAAAAAATGTGAAACTAAAATCTCAACTTGTGAAATTGAAATTTTTGAAATTTGTAATGAATTACTTTGAAAGAGTAAAATATGTTTTTCAATAATGTGAAATTAAAATAGATGTGATTTTTGTGAAACAAGCTAGTGCAAAGTGAAATGTAGGTTCTGAAAGTGAAAAACAATATGAACTGAAATGTAAACTTGTGAAACTGGTTATTTTGAAATGTGTAATAGTTTATTTCAAAAGAGTGAAACATGTTATTTTAAAAATGTCCAATTGAAATATATGTGTTTTTTTGTGAAACAAGCCAGTGAAAAGTGAAATGTTGGTTCTGAAAGTGAATAACAATATGAAACTGAAATGTCAACTTGTGAAACCGATTATTTCAAAATGTGAAACAATTTATTTTAAAATAGTGAAATATGTTCTCTCAAAAATGTGCAATTGAAATAGATATGATTTTTCTGAAACATGCCTGTGAAAAGTGAAATGTAAGTTCTGAAAATGAAAAACAACATGAAACTAAAATGTCAACTTGTGAAACTGCTTGAAATCATTTTATTCGGAGGATTTCAAGCGGGTGAAATATGGTTCATGAATTTTAAACTTATTTAAAATGTGTCCAAAATCGGTCTTGCTTTAAAGGTCTTTGCGACATGAGTTCAAATATATATAAAAAAATTAAAATCAGAATATTGGTTTAAAACATATGAACGCTTTTAAGTTAGCAAAGGTAAAATAATGGACGTCGATAACGGCCGGACGTTCGGCCTGGTGGCTCCCCAGATCGAACGATTCGTTCGGTGCCGGGGTGGGCATCAATCGAACAAGTTCGTTCGGGATGAGAGGAGCCCCAGCCCGAACGCCCTCCCCCCACCCAGCGTGAACAACCCAGCATAGCTCCCGTACAGGCCGGCCTTGTGACTAGAAAAACAAAAAAAAGCCCAATATGGCCCAGTTTGTACTGCGAATAAAAAACATTTTTTGATCTGTGAAAAAGAAAGCCCAGATTTTGCCATGTTATGAAAAAAATTGCCATTGAAAGGAGAAAATTGAGAACTAAAAAATCCCAGTGATGCAAACCAGAAATTGCCATCTATCTTTAACAAAGCAAAATTTGCCATGGACAAAAAAGATCTTTGTTTACAAAAAATTAAAACAAACATGAAAATGCCTAAAACCTACTATATGTACAAAAATAGAAAATTAACAAAAGACCATATGCACTAAGTATGTTTCCATGTTGTGTGTAGAAATAATTGCCCATCTAATATAATACCAAAAAATCATACATGAATAAGAACGCAACAATGAGATTCCTTAGTTAAAATTGTATTCTTTCTGGCATCGTCTTGAAAAACAAATCTTGCCATGGGCATTAAACTGAATTTGCCGTGGGACATCTAGTGAATTTGCCATGGTAAAAAAAAAGTTGACATCGTCTTGAAAAAATAAACTTGCCATGGGCATTAAACTGAATTTGTCGTGGGACATCTAGTGAATTTGCCATGGCAAAATCACTTTAAAAATTGCCATGGTAAACTTGCCATGGCCATTAAACTGAATTTGCCATGGCAAAATCACTTTAAAAATTGCCATGGTAAAAAAAATTGACATCGTCTTGAAAAAAGAAACTTGCCATGGGCATTAAACTGAATTTGCCGTGGGACATCTAGTGAATTTGCCATGGTAAAAAAAAATTGACATCGTCTTGAAAAAAGAAACTTGCCATGGGCATTAAACTGAATTTGCCGTGGGACATCTAGTGAATTTGCCATGGCAAAATCACTTTAAAAATTGCCATGGTAAAAAAAAGTTGACATCGTCTTGAAAAAAGAAACTTGCCATAGGCATTAAACTGAATTTGCCGTGGGACATCTAGTGAATTTGCCATGGCAAAATCACTTTAAAAATATCCATGTAAAACTTGCCATGATCTATGAACTAAATTTGCCATGGCAAAATCATAGCAATTCTGTCATCAGAACTACTCCAAAATTATGCCATGGCAACTACTCCAGAATTTTACCATGGCAACTAGTCATAACAATTTTGACATGGCAACTACTACAGAATTTTGCAATCTCAACTACTCCAAGATTTTGCCATGGCAAATACTCATAGCAATTATGTCCATGGCAACTACCCATAGCAAATTATGCCATGGCAACTTTTAATAAACAAATCCATGGCAACTACTCATAGCAAATTATGCCATGATAATAATTAAATTCAAAAATGTCATGGAAAAAGAAACATCTTAAACATGGCAACATTCTTCGAGTAGATGTGGCGAAGACAGTACGAAAAGTGCCCACCATGGCAAAAAATGCTTTTAGTTTGCCATGGCAAAAAGAAACATCTTAAACATGGCAACATTCTTCGGGTAGATATGGCGAAGACAGTACGAAAAGTGGCCACCATGGCAACAAATGCTTTTAGTTTGCCATGGCAAAAAACATCTATATAAATTAACAAAAAATACCCTATTCTTGTATTTGATAAGGCAACACGTCAAGGCAACATATGCTTTTTATTGAGTGTTCAGTAGTTAATTAGTTTGTCAATCATCAAATGCAGTAACACATAAATCACCCTCTTTTGGGGATCCGAACTTCCAGGAATTGTGAAACCGCATCAGACAATGATTCATGAATTAAAAGCACAACAGTAGCAGCAGCGTGGGCACCACTCAAAGTTTCTACCTAGCCATTTGAGTTATGGAGTCTGAGAGATTTATACATGAATCTCAACTTATGTATATGTGCAAAATGAAAGAGGTTGAGCCAGTTGCTACCTGCAACAAAAGGTTCTACACATCATCGCCAGGACTGGTGCAAAACATCGCCATGGGGGTCGAGGTGGAGCTGGGATCCCGATGCTCGTCCGGCGACGGAAGGTTCTGCCCAACCAAGTCCAGAGGCGGAGCTGCTGCATCTGTCCTCAACGTCGGACACGCACAGGAGACGGAGGCGGGCTCGCGGTCGTCGCCGTTGCCCACCACGGCCACCAGGCAGTCGACGTCAGCGACGTGCGCAGCGCATCCCTTGCTCCGCCTGCGTCGGCGTCTAGTCCCGACGTGTCTGGAGGGCGGCGCAGCGCGAGGCGAGCTCCGACCACCTTGGCGTGCACGGCGGCGGCACAGCAAGGGCGGTACATTGAAGGCGAGCCCCGCCCCCCTTGGCGTGCGCGGCGGCGGCGCATCGTGAGCGGCACATCGGAGTCGATCCTCGGACACCGGCGGCGGTGGAGGAGACGTCGCGCGTCGATCCACGATGCCAATCCGCGGCCGGCCGCGCAACTGCTGATCCCGGCGCCCAACTCCCTGGCCGGAGGCGCAGCTGCCACTCATGGTGCCCATCTCCCTCGTCGCCCCCGAGCAGCCATGCATTGGCCGCCGGCAACCTCGACGGAAAGTAGTGGGCGGCTGCAGGGTGGGCATCCCTGTCCCTCTGGATACGGTGTCGTCCTGCTCGTCGCCGAGATCCGTCGGCCGCGTGCTCGTGGCCGGGATCGGATTTGGGGGATCCGGTGGAGAGTGAGATGCGAGATGGAGAGAGTGGCGAGGGAGGAGGGGTGAGTGGGGAAAAAACGTTCGGTCAGCAGCCTCCACAGCCCGAACTGGTTGGAAAGCTGACGTGGCTGGTTTCCTGTGCTTCAAGATGTGTACCATCAATCAACGCTGGATCTGGCGTTCGGGCAGAAATCCAAAAACATGGCACGTTCGGGAGTTATTGATTCCGAAAATAAATGTGTGCATTTGTTTGGGGGAGAGAAGGGCAGCGCATGCATGCAATCATAGTGTACCATCTCGCTTAAGAGCATGGAATCCACTATACCATGTGACATGAGTAGAGTGTATTGCAGTGTATCTCATCTGAAAACTGATTCACGAGTTATACATTATTCTGACGCACGAATCTTGAGCACTCGACGAACGCCCCAGGATCTGCCGCTACCAGCGGTAACACGCAATTTTTCATTTTGGATTCCACGCCCCAGCGCATGCAATTCACCGGGTCCCGGCCGGTGCCCATCCATCATCCATGGTCGATCCATGCGCGTTAGTACCACGACGACGGGATAAGCTAGGCAGGCGCGGGCACGCCACGGTAGATGGACATGGACGGCGATGGATGGACGCGGCGCGTGCGTGCGCCGACATCGCGGTCACCCTCGCGCGGGCGCGCCCGCGACAGCCATCTAGACAGACGCCCGACGCACGCGTACGAGCTGGGCTCGGTGCCTCGCTTCCTAGCCGATCGAGGGGCCTACACGGCCGCGCCTTGCTAGTGGACGCCCGGACCCGTACGGCCGTACGTACGGTGCGGTGGATTGCTCTCCTCGAGCCGGCGACGGGCCGGGGAGCATGCCGGCATGGACATGGCTGCCTGCATGGTGCGGTCTGCGGTGCGCGCGCCGGGCAAAGCAAATCACCAGCGGAATATTTGTTTGCCGCTTTGCAGGCTGGTGAGTGGCACTACACTACGCCACGGCAGAGCAAGGAGGGTCTAGACGGTAGGTCCGTCCATCTCTCTCGCGCGCGCTCTCTCTTGTGTCACCGCGCATCGATCTCGTCGGGTAACCAATGGGTGACGCCGGAGGCAAAGTGTATACGGCACGTAGGACGTACTTTTGTCTCCAATGGCTTACAATAATCTGGGTGGTGCTTAAGTTAACATACTTTAATTAGGTCTTGAGTTTGCGCGTGCCACCAAGATAAACTTTGAGTTTGTTACTTTGTTTGTTCACGAAGTGGCTGCTTTTGGTACTTGTTTCGCTCTCTCGCCGGGTGAAAAGCGATCCATCCATCCATCGAGCTCGACCGCCACGATAAAAAGCGGGAGGCGACGTCGCAAGACCGATCAATCAACTTGGTGTGCCCGCCCGCAGTAACTCTTTTCTGGTCCAATCGGTCCGCTTTTCGAGTCCGATTCATTCTAGTACTTCACCAACAAGAAACCACGCCATCGATCGGCTCGCCTGATTGGCCATTGGAGCAGCTAGCAAATGGATCGACGAACTTGCGTGCGTGATCACCACGGCGCGGTCGCGACCATGGGACAATACAGCATGACGATGACCAGACAAGTGCATGCATGCATGCAGAAGCTGCGGGCGCCGTGCGAGCGAAGCAGTAACTCCGTTCCATGCAATTTGCAAAGAAGGGTAGTAGAAATTCAGCAACGGTCCATTCAGTGTGTCAGCACAATCTCGAGCTAGCGCGTGGCTGCCACTAGCTTGCAAGCGGGAGAATGCATGGCTGGCGCCACAGTATAACTGGCCATATGTCGGGCCGGGCCTAACAAAGCCCGCTGCAAAAAACCTAGGCCCGGGCCCGGCCCGGGCCATCAGTGGAAAAGCCCGTTGGGCCTCGGGCCTTCGGGCCGGGCCCTTCCCTAAATTGTCAATATGCCAGGCCCAAGCCCGGCCCGGCCCGTGGGCAAGGTCGGGTCGGGCTTTTTCGGGCCGGCCGGGCCGGGCTGCCCATGGCCAGGTATACGCCACAGGTTTGTGCTTGTGCGCAGCGCGCTGCCTGCCCGGCGGAGCACGGCTCCCGTCCCATCTATCCGTCGCCTCGATTTAACCAGCCGATTGAACAAACCGTGTCGATCCGGCCACGAATGAAGTGGTGATGGAACCCACGACAAGCCAGCGATGGGACGCCACGCTGATCCTGGGCCAAGAACATTACCGACCGGTCGGATCATTACGCCCTCGGAATCACCGGGACAAAAATGCGTTCATACTAGTGCTGGGCTGCCTCGCGGCCTCACAGGCACGGCTGACACGATGGACAATTTACCACGGCCTATCAGATGCACTTCCAAGTTCCAGTTTCCTGCAGCGAAAACCAGTTTACCACGCACGCACGTTCGTTCGTTCCAGAGAGTATACACCACCACGGCTCGATCCGTCGCTCGCGGTTGCTCTCGCGCACACGGTGCGTAGAAAGGTGTTGCGTGGCCGCGAAGAATCAAGAAGCCATGTTGGCGGAATCGTGGTCGTCGATGGTGCCATGCCATGATGGATGGGGGTGTGGTGTGGGAGGGATTCGATCGGCGGTACAGTCCGTGCTCGCTGTCTATATCTGTCTATCCCGGCCGCTTGGCGCTTTGGCGATGAGAGCGACGGAGCCACGGGCAACAAATATTCCTTCCAAAAGCTTCGCCATTGCCATTGGTGGCCGTCACTGTCCACGCGCTGGTCCCATGGACGGGACGGGCAGGGCTGGCCTGGAGTGCCTTCCCTGCTCGATTCGCGGTTGACTGACTGCCACTGGCGCTGGCGGCCACGCGTGGCCGGGGCGAGATGCCAAGCAAACACGGCGCACTGCAAGTTGGGACCTGGCGGGCCGGGTCGTACTACGTGCCGCCGAACAAAGGAAAAGCCCAAGGGGGGGAGGGAGAGGCTCCGGAGGGCCGGGCGGCTGTGCCACGGACCGGCCGAATCTCCCGGAAAGAAAGTCAAGCCACGTCTGGAAAAAGGCGGCCATTGCAATAGAGAAATGCTACATTTCTCATTGCGATATGCCGTGTGGGCAGCGCGACGATGGAGGAGAGAGGGGTGGATGACAGGACGGTCAGTGACTTGCCGCTGCGCCAGTGTCCGGCTTCGGCTTTCGGTCGAGCTGGGAACGCTTTGCTTGCACGGTCGCCGGCCTGACCACCGACCGACCTGTCACGGTCTCATGGAAGCTTCCACGGCTGTTGGCGTGCGCTTCTTTCTTTTTCTCGGCTGCGTGCGTGGCTGGCTACGGTCGAACAGGCGCCTGCGCCTCTGCGCGCGCAGTCGGAGAAACCAAGTGGCACCGTGGTTTTTCCTTTTCTACGGCAAAGAAGAAGAATGTGATTCGGGTTTTTTTAGATGGCTTACACATGTGCCATGTTCTCCATCTCATGAATTCTGAATTGGGCATGTGTTCTGTTTCACTACTGTCTTTTGCGACGTGTCCAACAGCTTGCGCAGGCAAGGACAGGAAACAGTTGCCCGTTTTTGGAGGCGCGTGAATGAATGGCTGGCTTCTTTTATGGCGCAAGCAAACGCCCGGACAACACACCAACAGCTTGCTCCCATGGGCGAGGGGTGGCAAAATAAGTGCATAAATGACATGTTTTGCCTGGTGGTGAAAGCAAGGTCGTTTGTTCTCGCTCACCGGGTCGAACCCCAAGACGCCGGCTAAACGTGAATCACCAGCAGAAATAAACCAAAACACTACGCAACAAGAACAGCATCTGACAGAACAAGCACCCAGAAGCCAAATGCAACAGCATAAAGAGGCATACAAATGGCACAGGAGACTAGTTCACGTTAGATCATCACCCCTAGCTTCCACAAGAAAATTTTGAAGAGATTCCACGCCAAATCGCCACATCAGTGTCTCTTCAGGAATACAAACGACGTGATATGCCTGGCTCCAATGCCCAAGCCCACCAGAAAATCACCACTCGGAAACATACAGCAGGCACCAACTGGCACAATTAATGGCAACAATTACCATTACAAAACTGAACAAATGCTTTTACATTGCCAGTGTAGCTTGCAGTACAAGCCAACACATTTGACCAAACTTACAAATCTGGACGGCAAGCGGAAAACACCTGTCTCAGACCAAAATATCTGAATCCCAACACATAACTTAAAAATCTGGTAAGCATGTTAACTTCCCCTTTGCTGTTGTCTTGCTTTGACAGCATAAATCATGATAATCCTAGAAAAATATATCCAAAAACCTACTGGTTCCATCAGATGACCATCTGATACCAATCAACACAAAAGGGACCAATCCAATCTTGGCCTGTGCTATACCGGCTCTCACCGGTAACTGCCTGCTCAACATTAGTAGCTGGTCCAGTCTATCGGACTGCTTTCACTGTCTCCATTCCTACAAATAACATGAATCAGATCTTGTTAGATAGATATTACCAAATGCGTCCTCCCAATCACAGGTGGAATGCCATCCCAGCAGTCGTTCCAGGTCCCTTATTTTCTTCTACAGCCAAAAAGGAAGGGTAATTCTCACTCTCTTTTGCATAACTAAACTATGCATTTGTAAAAGGTAGGAATGTACAAGGAAAATTTACAAAATCTGTACTCTAAAAAACAAATCTATATACACAGGTGACAGGCATCTTTGTATAGCCCTGCTAGGTGAATTGCACCTATGTTTCCATTCATCCAAGTCACCCCAGCCCATACCAAACACTCATTCACAACTAGTTTGGCTTGCATCATTCTACAGCTTGATTCCAATTAGTTTGGTAATCCTTGCAGCAAAAGCACAGGCCAGCACTGCTTGATGCTTGTGCTTTTCAGTTGACAACACTAGGCATGCAACTTTTTTGTGAATTTCAGCTATTCCTATCCACCAGGCTCTTGTGGTTCATGGGTCTGTGTATTTCGTTTCCATGGTTTCTCTTTAGAAAGAGAATCACGGGGTACATATGCATATCCCTTTGGAAGGCGTTGGTTCTGTGTGGACGCTTGATCAGATGTCATAACCAGCTCCTTTTGAAAGGTTTCCGTCTGCTGCAAAATCATGTGTTGTGCATTAGCTTGGTGCCAGAAATAACTGAACAACTGGAAAGAAAACAGTACAAACCTTATTATCTTTTGTTTTTTGTTTTCCATCTTCCAATTTCTGCAGGCCATTCACTGATCTTTGTGGAAGTCGCTTACCAGCAAGTGGCCCCCTCTCACTGAACTTCCGTTTGAAAGATATCAGTGTCCTTGAGCTATCAGCTGTGTTTCCCTCAGCATCTCTGTTATTAAGGGAAAATCTGACGGTATTTATCCCAGAAATACTGCTATCCACCGTGACATCATCAGATCGTTGCATGGTTCCACTGCATGATTTATTATTAACCGAAGTAGTGGCAGATTCTGAACTAGCTCCGGGTGTTCGGTAGGAGAAAACAACAGTATCCTTGGTTTTGGCGAGTATGTCATGGTCACACAGAACTGTCTCTCTCTGGCAAAATAAGTAACACAGCAAATTAGTTCATTGTAGGCATAGAAAAATTATCATTGCAATCTGTTGTCAGAAAAATATTTAGAACTGAAAGGGCATCCGCTATTATGAACATTTACACAAAACCTAATAGGACAATACGCATTGAAGCCACGACGAGGGTGAATGTGACTGGATTTCTCCTTTTTGTCAAAAAATACCGATGATTTATTTTTTGCAGTTACCAGACTCGCGGACTATGCCAAATATAATCCAATCTGATCAACTCAATTCAACCAATCCCACTCGGCAGTTGAAGGTTAGAGTTTAAAACAAGTACAGATGGAATGAATGACCTCCCTGATCAATTTAATTTAATTATTCAACCAATCCCACTGCTCTAACAATTGGAGGTCAGATTTTAGAAACAGTAGACGTGGAACAAATGACACATACCTCCCCCCTCCTCTTTTCTGGCACTGCACCAACCACACGCATACACTACAGAACTGAAACGTATAGCTAGGTAGTAAGGCTGCACACCAATCAAGATCTCATAGGGGGCAGAACCTGGGTGCATTTTCGAAAGAAATTGGGTAACAGTGCATATGATATTTTCTTTTACAAAAGTTAAGAAGAAAAATGTTCAATTCGAGGGAAAGATGAGTAAATTGATTTGGCAAAGGAGAGGTAGGATGGAAGAGAGGGCAGGGGAGAAGGCAGAAGGCATTGTGGTGCTGGATGTTAGCATAATCTTGATTGGTTAGATCAATTTGGAAAGTGTTAGTCAGTCTGGCTTGCATGTTATGGTCTCGGTTTGAGTTAGTTTCTTACGTCAGTTTTGTAGCTGGGTTCAAATCGGTCTGGACTTTGCCATGTACGTGAGTCCAGTAAGCACTTGCATTTGTGTTGCCAAGTATTACTAGGAGTTCATGTTGGAGTTAGTACAAGCTAGTTTAGGTTTACGTAGCGATCAAGGTTACGTGCGAACAGATTAGGAAGGAAACAATTTTCAGTCCAGTTTGGATTCAATACCATGTCCGAGTAGGTGTTTGTCCTGGTTGTGCGCATAGTTAAAAAAGGCGCGCCTAGGCTCTAGGCGATAGAAGGGGAGCCTTGGCGCAGCGGTAAAGCTGTTGCCTTGTGACCATGAGGTCACGGGTTCGAGTCCTGGAAACAGCCTCTTGCGGAAATGTAGGGAAAGGCTGCGTACAAAAGATCCAAAGTGATCGGACCCTTCCCCGGACCCTGCGCAAGCGGGAGCTACGTGCACCGGGCTGCCCTTTTTTAGGCTCTAGGCGATAGCAAAACGCCTAGCGCTTTGGTAAGAAAAGCGCAAGGTGGTGGCATAACGCACAATTAACGCCTAGTGCTTTTTAAAACTTTGATTGTGTGTGAGTATACATAAACACAGCCAACCTATAGTTTTGTAACATGGGTTTGTGACAGAAATAACACAAGGAGGTGCCTTTAGCTTAAGTATTTTGTGCGTGAGTGTTCGTGATACTTTGATATGATCGATCCATGGGGGAAAACCAACATTTGGTATCAGAGTGAGATCCATGATTAGAACCGCGCTTGCACTGGGGAGGCGACCCCTACTAGTGGCCCGGAGCGGCGGTTGTCGTTCGGTGGAGCGACAAGGAAGTTAAGGCAGGCAGGCCGTCGTCGGAGAGGTGGTGGAAGATTATTGGAGCGAGCCGATGAGTCGAGAACCTGGAGTGGAAGAGACAAAAGAGACGAGGTCCTTGAGAAGATCCAGGTTCATGTTCTTTTTCAGTTTGCTCCTTCTCGGAAGTGACAAATCACGAACCACGAATACGAATTGGAGGAAGAATCTGTGCATCGGGCGATTTCGATTCACAAACTCATATAGAACATACTTTCTCACTACGTAGATCATCAAACACTTAAATGATCATGTATTTCTGTACATAGAAGATCCAGACTTGCTAAAAGAAGAAAAGGAGCAAACTGTGAAGGGACAACTCTTCTCACAAATGACAAACTGAAACCGCAAATCTGAATCGCAAACCTAGTGAACTGAGAATCAGGTAACTATGGTTGGAACGGCTGGAGATGAGGAATGAGTCCTTGGGCGAAGCAGCAAGCTCTTCTCCGCAGATAGCTCGAGCACGAGATATAGCTCCTGCTTAATCTCACTTCTCTCCTGGGTATATGGGTGTATGCATTTCATGGAGCAGGCACCGTTATCAACCACGCCGAACAAGCATGCGGAGGCCAGAGGAGAATGTTGCAATGTCTGTGTTGGTCAGGCAAGTACCTTCTGTGGTCTGGCAGGCTCACTTGGGGATGGCGACCACTTGTGTGGCAATGTCCAACCTTCTCCATAATCTCATACTTTTGGTTCTACTGGTTGGTGCATGAATCTTAATATGGTACCAGAGCCAAGAGGTCTTGGGTTCAGGTTCCGCTTTCGCAATTTAAATTAAAAAAATTACTTGCCCGTTTTCTATCCATGTTTAGGCCTTATCGACTTGCAAGGGAGTGTTGAATTATATGTGGATTGCCTGACCTTCTCCATCAGTTCGGACTTTTGGTTCTATACTGGTTGGTGCATGAAACTTCATGGCGATCAGCGGATGTCGATCCAGTGGTAAAGGTACTGGGGCAGGGGAGGCTAATGGGTGTGGCGCGTGATGCCAGAACAGAAGTCTGCGAAGAGGCGAGTCCAAGCAGGGGCAGAAGGCCCCACACTGGTGGCTCCAGTGGGGACTGAAGTGGATTTGGCAATGGATGTACCAGCCGTTGCTGGAAAATCGTCCATGAGATTGGCATCTTGGGCAGTGGAAGTGGTTGCTGTGGCCTGTGGCTGTAGTGGAGGTGGCAGCGGGTGATGTGGGAACATATTTGGTGGTGCCAGCGGAAGTGGATTAGTTGGAGAGGGTGGCGGTGCTTTGCTGCAGGGCCATGAGATCCTTCTTCAGAACAGCGTGGTTTGCCTATCCGTAATCTGATATCGGCCACAACAAGATAATTTGGGTGTGGTAAGGCCCGAATACTGGAGATAGGGAACTCATCCTCAATAATCTGGTAACAGGTCAGTGACGTGGGTTCCTAACATCGACGAAAGGCTCCAAGGCCTAGAGAAGTTTCGTTTATTTCATTGCTTGATACAAAGAGTTGCACAATGGATCTTTGTATAGGTGACTCAGCTTGTCCCACAAGAAACAAACTCTAAACCGATCTTGCATAACACGATAACCTTCTGTGATTACTAATTGCTAAGCATGGCTGGGCTACCTCTTTAGCCCATAACAATAATGTTCCATAAATTCCGAAACACCACCATGAAGTAAATCGAAGGAAACACCAGACAGATAAGGTTGCAAACTTTTAGATAGTGCAACAAAACAAATCCTATGAAATTGTATATGCTGTTTCATAGGTTTGTATTCAAGTATTATTTCCATCTATTCTTGTAAGGAAAAAAGGAAAGTGACTGATACAAAAAAAAATTAGATGTAGCTTCAAGATGTACTTCAGTTTTCAAGGCACCACAGAGAAGTATAATTGACGGCCGGACATACCTTCACCTTCTCTCTCTTAATTACCCTCTCACATAAGAGGCGGAACTTCTCCAACTCAACCTGCAAATGATATAATAATGCCTCAAGTAGTCAAAGACAATCTCTAGAAATGTCTTGTATCATACATAAATGCCTCGCAAGCAAGGCTAGTGCATCAATTTGAAAGAACCATGTAGAACACAAAAAAGGTGGTTAGCTACGAGCATCTAGTGTGCACCACCATAACTTGAGCTAGCAGGTGCATCTCACCACCTAATAAGTTAATATGTATCGGTTATCTTTCAACAGCTCTCCCCGATAAGAAATAAAAATGAGAATGGTGGGTGCATGGTGCTTCCATGCTCGACATGAAGCACCAACTGCTACTAGTACTAGTAGGGTTGATTGTTCAGATTATCAGTGATTACTAAGATCAAAACAAGAATCTAGTTACTGCGTCCAGCTCATTAGTATGTTCCAGTAATGGAGCGGCATGCTGATATGATGTTAGGAAGTTCTACCAAGCAACAATCAACGCACAATAAAATCCTTTCCAAAAGAAGCGTTTAATTGAAACCTAACTATTCATAGGTTCTGTGTTCATCCAAATTTACTTGACAGCCAATAATATGTAACAGGCATTATTACTAACCCTCGTCCTTTTCAAGCTATTGACTTCCTCAGGCCAGTACTTCCAGGCATCAGTCTGCGTAAATTTTGAAGAGCAAAATAAGATACTGAAGATAACTGTACCAAGCACAGGAAAAACTAACAAATATGCCCCCTGTTGATCCATGTCGTCCAGGAAAAATATGCATCAATAAATCAAAGAATATGCCAACAAGCCTGCAAATTGGATCCATAATTATACTAACCCTTGCCCGTGCACATTATTTTACCTCATTATGGTAAAAATCTAATGCTATATTTAAGCATCAATTTGCGGCAGGGGACCAAGTTCACTTACTGTTATAGTAGCACATTTATTTGCAGGATAGAAGGTAAATAGTTAGCCTGTTCGTAGGTACAAAATGAAAGAAACCCATTGCTCCAAAATAGTCTTGATGCTGCACTTACCTCTTTCTGTTCGCTGCTGTGTTTGCCACAGTATGCCTTGTGCTGCACCACAGTCCCAAATCCTTTAGTGTTCATGTAGAAACCAGCATCTCTAGCACAAGAAGGATGAAAAGTGGTGTGGCAGTCCTCACTGTTGCACTGCGTAATAGGAAGAGAAACTTGTCAAAACTCTGAAGTGTGTGATCTATTCATGCTCTAACTTACATAAGCAGGGACAGGTGATGATTTACCTTGAGACACACACCAACTCTGCTGGTGCAGACACAACAAGTATCTTTCTCCTTTACAAGGGTTTCCTGATAGATATAACATTAAGTAGCCAAATATTAAAACGATGTAGCATAACAAGAGAGGATAACAATAACGAATAACAACAGCTTCTAATTATATGGACAGTAAAATCAAAGAGGTGTTCTATTTATTCCTGAAAATGAACACCACATTTGATTATATGAACAACAAAAATAACAGAGGAGGTTCGTCTATTCCTGAAAAGGAAACTAGAGAAAACTGCAATGCTGGACAGAGAAGAGTACCATTCCGCTCACTGGATCATTTTGTCCTCTCATGTACTTCGTCTCCAACAACCACTAGGAAAATATTAGAAAAAAAATTAGAACTCAACCTCATATGGAAACAAAAGGTGACAATAATTTAAATACCTCAGCACAGAACGCATGAGTCCACTGCCCATCTATAGTCTTTCTAAAAGCACCAGATGTTCCATGGCACAGAGCACATCGTACCAGGGATAATTTTGTGTCATTACTGTCAGATTGGTCACTAGAGCTAGCAGCTTCTGGTGAAATATCTTCACAAAGTTCACATTTCCAGCGGCCAATGCATATCTCTAGATATTTATAGCAATCTATGTGGACAGCAGCCTGCTGAACAAGTCAAAGTTAATATAACACAATGGAGCATAATACCTCAAAACTCAACAGAATCCAAAGCACCTTGCATCCGGAGCAGACAGATACTCGGTTCAACACAGTTTCACCCCGCAAGCATACATCACAGTAGAGTGCATTTTCTTTTGAGTAAATTGGCATATGAAAAATGCCGGAGTTAGTAACTGGTGAAACTTTGCTGTTGGATGGCTTTGATGAATCCTTGGGCCGTGGTAATGAAGGAGTCCGCTGGGCAACTCTTGAAGATCCAGCACCAAATTTTGGAGAACTCTACAAGTGCACAAGAAATAAGATACATAGCCTCTCAAAAAAATTGAGTAGTCCATATTACCCCCCTAAATTTGTGTTGGAGTTCGGATTACAACCCTCAATTTCAATACCGGTGAAAATACAACCCCAAACTACGAAAACCGTTTAGATTACAACCCTATCCTGCTTGAGGTGGTTTTGTCCTCCATGGCGCCACATCAGCGTTTCTACGTCACTAAACTCTCTCTCCTGAAAAAGAACTCGCTACTTCTCTCTTCCCTCTCGTCCCGTGAGAGAGCAAGAGAAGCTACCTGCTGGGCGCTGCCGTCGTCATCGTTGGTGACAGCCACAACAACGTCGAGGAGAAGCTCCCCCCCCCCCCCCGCCCAACTCTCGTTTCCCCTCTGTCCCAATCCCCTTCCTTCTATTTGTTCTCTTCCCGAGCGAATAGGACTGAGCCGCCACCCAGCGCCTCTTACCGGTGTGTGTGTCGCATCTTACCTCACGTCGCCACGGGAGAAATAGCGGAGTTAATCCATGCTGGAACCGGTAGCTGGCCACTGCACGTCTGGCAGCAGACTAAATACTACTAGAAGCATGAACAGGAAAGGAAGGGGAACTGGAAAAGGGAAGTGGAAAACAATCCGTATGCTTCCATTGTATAAGAAAACCACAAGAGGAAGTGAAAGAAAGAATTTGAATCGGGAGGGAGGAATCAAATCAAATGACTTTGTACCAAGCTCACGCATCACTGCGAAACATCACAGGTCTGGCATTCCATCAAATAGCTGCAGTGCAACTTGATCAACATATATCTTTTTTCCACAAACTCATGTATGATCCAATGACGAAGCCAGATCTCACAGCATCAAAGTACTGGAGAGATTCAAAAGACAGAACGATCTGGAGACACTTGAGAGGGCCACCAAAGTGCTCACAAATCACCATGATAGTTCACGACACGGGGCGCCACCGGGTGGATTGAGACTCCATCTCTGGAACTGTGAGATGTGGCTTCCTCGAGTTGGCCGCTGGGTAGTCGTATGCGTCCTCACACCGTCGAAACTCATGCGAAATTAGCAGCCTCACGCACACCATCCGAATCAAGGAGCTGGGATCTGGCAGTTGCTTCACACGGGAGACAAACAAAAGGGATGCAGTGGGAACAAGAGAGAGAAGCTGACATGGGCATGTTGACCTGCCAATACTAGGGTCAAAACCACCTCAAACAGGGAAGTGTTATAATCTGAACTGTTTTAAGAGTTTAAGAGTGCATTTTGAACGGTATTAAAACTGAGTGTTGTAATCTGAACTCCAGCACATGTTTAAGGGGGGTAATATGGACTTCTCTCAAAAAAATCATCTAAAAAAAGTACAGTAAGAAACCTCTCGACGGACTACACCATCATTTGCATCTTTTCTCACAGTGGAGTTACGTGAGGAGGCTGCAACAGCAGCTGCAGCTTCTGCTAGTACAGCCTGGGCTTCTTTATGTCTCTTCTCTTTTCTGCCACGTTTCTTAGCTTCTCTAACGTCACGAAGAAACTGATTGACACGGATGAAGTCCCATTTTCTTTTACTGAAAACATCCAACTCGCAAGAAAGATTGTGGACAACCTTTACTATTAAGTCTTCTGCAAGATTCAAGTGTATAGTGATTCAGAAAAATGAAGACACGGTAGCTTCATTATATTAGGGCAGCTTCATGGACAGTGTTGACACAATAAGGCCATTGACGTAAAATGAGCAACAAAGGAATCGACAAGGTTTTATTATTCTGGAAAAACACCACCAGAAAAGTAACGGATACAAATAATATATTTACAGAAGAAATCTTACCGTATCTATGCTTCAGAACCATAGCATTGTCAAGCAGCCTAGCTTGTAAGAACAACATTTCTGCTTCTACTTCATCATCAGGCGAATGATCAAGGATTCCCAGAGCTTTTGCCTTAGAAAGTTGATCTGTCACATCAATTCCTGTTGTTTCCGTAAGTTCTACTGAGGAATCCACAGGCCTTTTCTCATCGGAAGAGCATAATTGCTCTTCTAATAATATTCGACCAAGGAAAAATAGATTCAGTTAGAGCATGGAAAGTAAAATGTCATGTAAATATTAAGATGCCAAAAATATTGAAAAAGTATTTATTTTGAGAAGGTATTAAGAATTTACCAGGATGATACTGTGTCTGCTTATTCTGCTTCAAATCATGGTTCCAAAGATGAGCAATCTTTGTCTTGATAAATGGATGGATGTAAGAATGAGAATCATCAAAGCTGCATGAAGCAAAATAGGGTTCAACAACCTGAGCAAAATAGGAGGACCTACGTGGCTATGTTCATGCAAAAGAAAGAAAAGAAAAAAGTGGTTTGAAAGTAAAGAAAGAAGATGGTTAGAAGAAACCACAGCAGAGTAGGCCAAAAAACAATTAGTTGGGTTATTTACTTGAAAAAAGGTTGTCCATGAACGTGATCCATATTACAATCATGATGATTCCATACGCCATTTTCAACTGAATCTGACCCGTGCTTAGCATTATCACCCCAAGAAGAGGTTTTATCCAATGAAGATACACACTCCTCCACTTCCGAGCCAAGTTCAGCCTCAGTCAAGTCGTTACTTTTCCTTCCAAGTGATGTACCTGCTCATAACATATTGTAAGAACTAGAATGTACCACACAATTACATGAATAATTATGTAAATAATTTGTTAAATAAAACATATATATTTTAAAAGAAAATACTGTAATGTATATATAAACAGTCCTTTCTGCGTGAATAAGAGTTAACTTTCCCATCTAGGTCCATAAAATAAGCAATGCTTTGAGAATTTCCATACGGAAATCCTGTCTGTGAAAGGGATTTCTATTGATTTGAGGATTTCTATACCTTCTCGTTGTATGCTTCGTTTCACCCGTTTTTATTATGTTCCATGTATCGAAATAAAATACCACTAACAAGTTGGAAGAAAGATAGAAGAAGCTTTACAACTAAAACTTCCAAGTCACCTAAATTTTACAGAAGCTAGCTTTCAATGGTACAATTTCAAATTCAACAATGTCACCGCATTTAACATGCAATGCCTTCAAATTCACCTATTTTTGTTATGCAGCACTTTGAGCCCGCAAAAGAAATGAAATCATTAAATTAATCTTGCAAATGGCTAGCTAGGACTTTAACTGAAAGACTTAATTAAAATACAAAGTTTTGCTCATTTGTCATCACAGCGGCTTCATAAAGTAATCACTGTTTTCAAAAGGTTGGTCAGGCAACAGGTGCCTCCATCCATTAGAGTTTTCTGACAGGAATAGATGCAAGGTGTGGGTCCTAGCTTAGAGGTAGATTTGCATCTAAAGACTGGGTGCTCTTATAATTTTCACTTTTTGGTAGAATAAGTAGTTGAAAGTTTCTTTTTTGGGGTCATAACAGTAAAATCTTACTAGAATGGAAAACACTACTACATAATTCAGCACAGAATAAAAAGTTCAAACTGGCCCTAGAATGAGTTGGTCTAGCTAGTAAAACACACTATGCTCACAAAGAGAACATTACCAAAACATATTAATTAAAGGTTTCTTGCATGGCAGTAACGACGGGGAAGAACTGGTCTTGTCCAATACAAGAAAAAATTAAGAAGACACCAGCAATAGCCTTAAAACACACACAAGCGATAAATGTAGAACAGCACTGTCACGACCATTGCATTGCATCATTGTAAGGAATAATAAAAGTGAACTTGTAAGTTGTAATCCAGTTACACTTACGAGTGGAGATATCTAATATAGTTCAAAATTATAAGAAAAAGCAATATCAGTAATGCTTTGCTTGAAATTTGCAACCAATTAAACACTTTAACACAGAAAATAAGGATCCCATGTAAGCTTGGAAAATTCACAAAGTTGGCAGCCACCTCATTATAATAGAAGCAGACAAGCTAAAACAAAGAGCATTTAGAGCTGGTGCAGCACTAAGTGAAGTTTTCAGGCTGCCTCTCAGACTGGGTCGCGCGATATATAAGACATCTAACTGGTAACCTTTGTTAAAACGTTTGTTTTGCTTTGTCTAATTTGGTTTTGTGAATGAACAATTAACCAAAATAAAACTCACATTCAGTCGCTAATACAAAAGAGAACAGAAGGATAAAACAGCAAGCAACTAAAATGCTATCTAGAGCCTAGAGGTCATGCGAAAGGCAGTGATAACTCTGGAGTACTGGTCGAACAAAAGATTTTTACCTTGAAGTTGATTTGGTATCTCCATGGAAGTATCAAATACTTTATTGCCAGAGATGCTGTTTGATATCTGTCACAAGGATGGGAATCAAAACTGCATCCAGATTTAAAGATCATTTCCTTAAGACCGTAAATAATGACAGCACAGCCTACTAAGCAAAGGTAACCTGGAGGTCACAACCTAACCAGAATAGGGAGACACAAACGATGATGACAGAACAGAATCTAAATGCCATCGGTTAGCTATCATCTCAGTTGAACTTTTTGAGGTAAAGATTAAGAAGACACCCCGAAAACCAACGCTCAGCAGGGAGAGACAAGAAAGCTGAAGATTCCATTCACTTACTAGTGAGTGGCAGAAGTGTGGGGAGTGTGTTACATTTAAGGGACAATCTGTTTGTGAACGCTAACAGAAAACTCATCTACCATTTACTGCTGAATTTCAGATAATATACTAGCCATTTAGCACGGAATAGGTCCTGCAATCCTACATAATCAGTGTTCACAGCAAACAGCGTACACACATATCACCTTGGCCACTTGGCCTTGTAATATTTAAAAGAAATCCCATCAGAGCAACTAAGGATATCTCTCCCCTCAAAAGAACACAACAGATAAAATTTCCCTTATTTCCATTTTATACTTTCTCCAACACCCTGAAGCTCGCAGGAAAGCAGATATGGGTGCAGAAACATTGTCAATTAAGGTGTATGCTCACTTTGCCCATTATGCAGGAAAATAAATCAAAGAAAACTATCGTCTACACACTGATATTTCATGCTTCCCACCAGTTCAGGTACAAGAAACAAGCAAAGCTTCACAGAATACTCAATAGTATGTTTTTCTTACCAATTTTTCATCCACTTCCTTTGAAGTATCCTTGCCTCCAACTAGGGACAAATTTCCAGTATATTCTTTTGCAAGATCTTCAGCAAGAAAATACTCATGATCAGCACTTCCTTTAACTACGTTCTTGTTTCCATTTTCCGAAGTAGTTCCAGTTGCACGTATTGCCTTCTCTTCTTCAAGAATCTTGTCGTTATCTTTAGATCTTGGTGATGAGGGTTTTGGTACAGCAGAATCTGACATCTCAAATGTAGCTCCTTTGTCCTCTAGGACTAATGAACTCTTCACATTGACACTATCTGTACTGTCAGGCCCATCTAGTTTGTTATCTTGCACCACCTCTGAGCTCCCTTTAAGAGTGATTGCTTGAACAGCTAGTATATGTGCAGATTTTTGAAGCCACTTGATGATTTTCAACTTCAACCCATGGGAAAAGGTCGTAGTTTCACCCTGAGAATCAGAGAATTAGCAAAATAGCTTGGAAATAAATTTGTAATACTAGGCATAAGCTACATCCAAAGTACCACGAGAGCAGCTTCCAAGGATGCTGAAGAAATACCCACTTCGGATGCTATATCACTCACGCTAACATTCCCTCTGTCGATTAGCTGCAAATACAGTAGACATTAATTTTTGTTTCCTTGCCAAAGGCTCAGCAGTACATGCCTAAGTAATTATTGGACTCTGAATCAGGAGCAGTTAGCCAGTTACCTTTTTAAGCACCATAGCAATATCACCAGAGTTTCTCATAAGGTTCTCACCAACTGAGGGATGATCAGTATCAATTTCCATACTTCGAGTTGCTTGAGTATTTAAATTTCTAACTTTATGGGGCAAAGCACCATGCTCCATCGTCTCTACTTTGATAAGGTTATCAGGGTTAAAGCTACTGGTTTCATGGTTCAAGGATCTGTCCTTTTTCTTGCGTGTGAATCTCAGTTTTGGTATCTTTCCACTGCCAAGATTTGCATCATTCAGCCTCACTTCTGTAGGACTCTGCTCAGATGCATTATTACCTTTCTCTACAGAGTTGACATATCCAACTGAAGAATGCTTTGAGCAAAACGCTCTCAGCTCAACCTGCAGAACAAACAAACATGAAAAATGAACTGCAGCAATCTACATAAGGTTGTGGCAACAGCCAGAAGATAATGATCTCACATTAGGAAGTCCAGATTTTCCCCATATCTCCATTTGGTGCCTGGACTCTCGTGCACATATAGGATGAAAGGCTGTCCGGCAGGCCCCTGAAACCACATGGGGCTTAGCATTAACAACATACAAAAGTGGGTAAAACTCTGCACGACTGGATAGTAACCATAAACTAATAATTCTTTAGCATGGCTATATATATCATAGATGGTACTAATTATAACTGGCACAAAAGTTGAGGGAAATAACAAAGATAACTCAAACAGAACATGTTTCTTTTCATAGTATAATGTATCACATATGAACAGCTTTTAGGGCACATATTTAGGACATAATTCAATGCTTACTCTATTTTGAGCAGCCACTTTACAAAAATATCATATATCAAAAAGAGCTCAGGGTATTGCGATATCTAAGAGAATGTTTCAGCCATGAGAAAATAACACACAAAACATTGTTGGTTAATTAGGCAAACAAGTCAATCAACACAAGACAATAACACTATCACAATCAAATAAGTGTCAATCACATAGCCTAGGAATCAATCAACATAAAACAAGATTCATTCATGTGGCCACGAAAAAATAACAGAGAACATCTTCGTTTACTTAGACAAGCAAGTCAATTAACACAAGACAATACCAAAGTATCACAGGACACCACTTTAGTCAACGAAAACCTTACTAAGAGGCTGCATCCACTCGAGCACTACAAGCCAAGTGCTGAAAGTGAAGCTGGCTTTTCGAAAAGTAGCACCCGGTGAACATGATATTTCAGGGGAAAAACAGCAGTCACGCATAATGCACCATTTTAGATGATGAAGGTGGCACCCTGGCCTAATGGTCTTATTATAAAAGACTACTACAGAAGTTTGTCACTCCACATAGGAGAAAGGATAGCAATACACTGAAGAGATACAAGCCGAATCAAATATCACGAGGCCTATTGCTAGATCACTATTTTAGAAAGCATTCTAATGCCCCGGCCTGGTACAGCAGAATACGGATTATTATGCTTGACTGCAAACAGCACTCTACACCTAATTTTAAACAATTAATGATACAACACAAGACTGCAGTTCTCAAGCAATATTCTGCAAAACATATGGTCTCATAACCTTACGAATTATATTTAGTCAATCAAACTCAAAATGCGATAATGGAAACAAGGAGTAAAAGTACATACCATGGCTGCATCGAATGCATGCACCATGCTTAACCTTGCAAATGCTACACACCAGTTTCCTCTGATTCTCTTGCACCCATCCAACATTTGTAATAGGCTCCATTGAGTCCATGTCCTCCACAAGAGCCTCTGGCCTCCAAAGAGTACAAAACAAGTGTGCGAATTTTAGGTTGCCTCCATCTGCAGTTCGACTAGGCTCCCCTATTGCAGGTTTTAGGGCCCCTTTCTCCTTTGGGCATAGCAAACAAGGCATTGAAAGGGTGCTGCCTGCATCTTTCTTCAATGAGCACCCTGTCGACTCCACATACTTGCACCAAGTGCACAACCACTGGCCATCTGGCACAACATGCAAACCATAGCACCACTGGTGCACGGAAACCTTGCAGTTGTTACAGCAAAGCATCCTATTGGACGCCATGTCAGTCTCTCCCAAACAGCAAACATCGCACATCGTCCCAGCCTGAGCTCCCAAGCGGGGAAGCAGCACAAGCTGCTCCAACCCAGCATCCACACCTATGAGCTTCCTCTTCTTGTTTGGCCTCTCAGAAGTGAGCACAACTCGCTGCCTTGCTCCTAGCAGCCAGTTCAGCGATGTGCCTGCCTCATCTGCACATGTTGGTGACGCGGTGCCGCCGCTGCTACTACCTTGCTCCACTTCCATTGGCCACTCCCGCTTCACAACAGCCTCATGTAAGCGCTGCTCGATGCTCTGATCACCACGCTCTCTGGTAGTAACCAGCTGCTGCACGACCACATCATGTATGCCCTGCTCCACACTCATGTTACTGACAAAATCCATGCTCTGCCCACTGCGCTCCTTGTTACTGACGACCTCTTCGCCGCCCACGCCCAGGTAGGAGCTCGTCTCAGCCACAGCGACATCAAACGTCTCGCCTTGGTTCAGCAAGTCCTCGCCAGTGCCCAGAAATGGGATGGCGAGGCACGGGTCGAGCTCCCCGTGGCCGAAGGGGAGCTTGGGCGTCAACATTTCGACGTCGCCCATGGTCACCGGCCTGAAATACGCCTCGAAGTGGTCCCACGCGCCCTTCTTCCCGGAGGAGAGCGCCGCGTTCAGCTGCGGCGGGCGTTCCTCGGCGGCCGCATCCGGGAGCTCGAGCTTCTTGTGCTTCTTCCGCCTGTCGCTGGGCCCCGACCAGCTGACGAGCCGCGCGGGCAGGGTGGGCGCCCTGGACGCCGTCTCCTCGCCCTCGAACGGGGTCCGCAGGGACAGCGCCTTCCTGGCCTGCTCGAAGGGGTCGACGCCCACGCCCACGCCGAGGGCCGGGCCCTCCGGCGAGCCCTCGGCGCCGGCCATGCCCCGGGCGCTCATGCGGGGGAGGGGCGCATCGCCGGAGGAGACGCCCGCGTCGGGGGAGGAGGCCTCCGGCGAGGCGGGACGGCGGGGAGGGGCGGGGCTAGGGTTAGGGTTTCGTTCCGAGCGAGCGACCGACCGACCGGGGAGAGCTCAGTTTCCCGACCGCGCCTTCGATTTCTCTCTCCGGCCCGGTTTTCTCGGTACGGGGTTCGGATCCGATGGGAGGGAGGGAGAAGAGGGGGGGAGGAGCGGAGTGGGGTGGTGGGGGCTAGCTGGCTAGGGGCGTAGTAGGCGTGCGTGGCCGCGCCGGGACACGGGGTCAGTTGTGTATAGACCCAAATCGCGGGCTGGATACACGTCGCCAACGGCAACTTTACAGCCCCGGGCTGGCGTACGCGCGGTGTTTCGTTCGGGAGAAGCGAGGCCGGGAGTGCAAACGGAACGGAAAACGGGGAAGCGTGTCCGGTCCTACTGGCAACCACATTTGGAGGCTTCCATCTCTGGCGATTCGACGGTGCAGGATGGACGCAGCACGAGATATGCACCAACAATTAATTAATGTTATTAATTATTATTTTGCGGGTGATATACACCCATCTGATTTTGCTAAAAAAAATTAAATAATACACTTTTTTTATTAAATTTCAGAAATATTACACCGTTTTTTTATTTTTTAAAAATAATACAGCGTCGGCTTACTGCAGGCCGACAGGATCCAGTCGTCCTACTGCTGGCCGACAGGAGGCTATCGGCGTATCGGCGGCCGACAAGTGGCCTATCGTCCACCTGTAAGCCGACTAGTGGCCAGCCCACGTCACCCCGCTTCCCAGTCGGCCCGTGGGTGGGCTGTCGGTGGCTGGGCCCAGCCGATAGCTCTGTCGGCCACCCGCAGGCCGATCGGCTATCTGCAGACCGACAGGGTGGCCAGCCGAGCGCCCAGCCCCTTTTCTTCTTCCTCTTTCTGTCCTTCTCCTCTGTTCTTCTGTTCTTCGTTTCCTCTTCTCTCCCACCTGAAAACTCTCTGATTTATACACCAAAATCAGCCATTTTTTTGCCGATTTGCCACCGTGGATGCATTGTAGGTAGTTGGGGGAGGCAAGGGAAACCTCGATCTACTGATGGGGTAGCTCGTGGTGGTCGTGGTGAGCATTTTTTTGAGGTTTTTTTTAGCACATTGGAGGAGGTTGTGGTGGCGGTGAAGGTGGAGGTGGCGGTGGTGAAGCTCGGGCAGTGTGGTGGAGGTGGTGGAGGTGAAGCTCCGGCGGTGTGGTGGAGTCTCCGGCTCCGGTTCCGGTGATTGAAGTCCGCCGTTCGTCGTTGCTTCGCACGCTTCAAGGGTATAATTCAACATACATTTTACCTGTCGTAGTTGCTCCGGTGGTAGTATTCGGTAGTATTTTGGATGTGAAATATATTAGGTGTGCGGATATTGTTATTTGCTCCGGTAGTATCCGTAATATATTTAGATGTCAAATATTTAGTTGTGTGAATATTTGTAGTTACTCCGGTAATATTTAGTTGTGTCAAATATTTGTAGTTGGTCAGGTAATATCCTTAATATATTTAGAGTTCAAATTTTTAGGTGTGTGAATATTTGTAGTTGGTTCAGTAATACTCCGTAATATATGTACATGTCAATTATTTAGGAGTGCTAATATATTTAGTTTGTCATGCTGCTTAATAGTTGTCTTTCATTGTTGAAAAAAAAATTAGGTGAGCCAAGATGTCTGATGTAGTGAAGTTCGTATTTTACTACGGTTCTGGTACTGTCCAAACAACTGAGACGGGAGCTGATCTGAGTGAATTTGATTACATAGAGGTGCCACTGACCGCCCCTCGAACATGGTCAGTCAGTCAGTTGAAAGAATGGGTGACAGCAAGTTTAGGGCTTAATACTGAAACACACACCGTCGGTGTTCATGCATTGTGGACACAGTCAAGTTCAATCATTTACTTTTATTTGAGGCCAATAGAGCGAGACTCCCAGTGGCTGCGCTGGTTACAAGGTTGTGAACGCAGGGGATGCAATCTTGTTGCCTTAGTGCTTCCCATCGTGAAGGAGGTCACTGCACATGAAGGCGAGGGTGGCTACGATCTTGGCCAGAGCAGTGAAGGGATGCAGTCAAATGCTAGAGATGATGGTTATGAACCAGGACAGAGTAGTCAGGCAGAAGGAGGAAATGCCGATGGTTATTACAGTGGCGAGGCTTATAGTGGCGAGGCGGACGCTGACGAGGTAGATGGGCACATGCAGAACCTGATGGAAGAAGAAGACACCGATATTGACCGTGGTCATGCCGATGATTCTGACGAGTCGGGTGAAGAAGAAAATGCAGAGGAGGTCCCGAATCCTGCATCATGGAATCATGACTTCTCATCTGCAATGACCGTGAACGATGGGCATGATTCTGCCTGGCAATACCACCAGAACAACATTGCGACGGGTGCTCTGTATCCCAACAAAGAAGCTTTGAAGGACGCAATAATAAATTGGGCAATGTCCACGCAAAGGGTTTTCATAGCTGAGGTGTCCAGTCAGAAATACTTGACAATGGTATGCAAGAATGCAGGTTGTCCTGCCAGGGTGCACGGCTATCTCCCTAAGTATGGCACAAGTTGGGTGATCAGTGACTTAGTTCATCACACTTTGTCTTATTCCCTGCATCCCTCAAGATCATCCCAACCTTTCATCCACGCTTATTGCGAGGTTGTTTTACAGCGAGATAGTGGAGAGCAAAGCAATGGAAGTGAAGGCAATCCAAACAAAAGTCTTCGTCAGGTTCAAGTACAGAATTTCTTATGGCAAGGCTTGGAGGGCTAAGCATACGGCCCTTCAGAGGAGATTTGGTTCTTATTTCGATGCATATGACTCTGTTGTCCGGCTCCTCCACACACTGCAACAGCGGAATCCTGGCACCTATGTCGATATCCAAGACCTCTTCATGCCAGAGTTCCCAACTGACTTGCCAGGATTTGACCCACCTGGTACTAGGAGAAGGCTCGGGAGATCGATTAAAACCTTCGAGCAGTGGATAGAGCATGAGCCTCTCGAGAGGTGGTCTTTGCTGCATGACTCACATGGAGCAAGGTACGGTGTCATGACTACCAATCTCGCAGAAACATACAACTTTGTCCTCAGAGGAAACCGGGCATTACCACTTACAGCCATCGTTGAGGGTATTTTCTATGGCACCGTTGAAAGCACATTTGCTCCCTTGGTGGTTTTGGTAATTCATAACAACATATATCTCATTGAACTAATATCCATTCAAGATTAAGATTTCAGGATGTTCAATGATTGGCATGGCATGGACTAGAGATGTGGACCCCTCAAAATGCTAAGGACAAGGATTGGCAAGGATCAAGACTCTATATTTTTGGTTTAGTGATCCAAGATCACATTGAGTCCATAGCCAATACTATTAAAAGGGGATGAGGTGTTGCTTAATGGTCCTTTTGCTCAAGTGCTTAGTGACAGCATTCCTAAACCCTCAACCACTCTCTCTATCCCAAATATGTCCAAAACCCAAAGTCCAACTCGGCCCCACCGAAATTTCCAATCCGGCCCCACCGAGTTCATCCAAGACTTAGCCACTGCCAAACCCTAACAAATCGGATCCACCGAAATGGATCTCGGTCCCACCGAGATGGCCTTGCCAACTCTCCGTAATCGTTTGCATTCACTTCGGTCTCACCGAGTTTGCAAATCGGTCTCACCGAGATGGCTTGCCAACTCTCTGTTGCCTTATTGCTTCACTTCAGTCCTACCGAGTTGATGCAATCGGTGCCACCGAGATGAGGATTGCCCTAAGCCATTGCACTTCGGTCCATCTGAGTTGTTCGTATCGGTCCCACCGAGATTCCTAAAGTTCATATCTTTTACACAGTTCGGTGCTACCGAGATTATCGTTTCGGTGCCACCGAGTTGGGTCAAAAGTGTGTAACGGTTGGATTTTGTGTGGAGGCTATATATACCCCTCCACCCCATCCTTCTCAGTAAGGAGAGCCATCAGAACGTGCCTACACTTCCACCATTCATTTTCTGAGAGAGAACCACCTACTCATGTGTTGAGATCAAGATATTCCACTCCTACCATTTGAACCTTGATCTCTAGCCTTTCCCAAGTTGCTTTCCACTCAAATCCTTCTTTCACCATAGCCAAATCTGTGAGGAGTGATTGAGTGCTGGGAAGACTATCATTTGAAGCACAAGAGCAAGGAGTTCATCAACAACACACCGTCTATTACCTTTTGGAGAATGGTGTCTCCTAGATTGGTTAGGTGTCACTTGGGAGCCTCCAACCAGATGTGGAGTTGAACCAAGAAGTTTGTAAGGGCAAGGAGATCGCCTACTTCGTGAAGATCTACCCTGAGTGAGGCTAGTCCTTCGTGGATGTAAGCCATGGTGGAATAAGCAAGGTTGCTTCTTCGTGGACCCTTCGTGGGTGGAGCCCTCCGTGGACTCGCGCAGCCGTTACCCTTCGTGGGTTGAAGCCTCCATCAACGTGGACGTACGATAGCACCACCTATCGGAACCACGCCAAAAACCGCCGTGTCTTCATTGCGTTTGAAATCTCCTACCCCCTCTCTACATACATATGCAATTGCTTACATTCCGCTGCTATACTCTTAGAATTGCATGTGTAGGGTGATGCTTGACCTGTACTATTGCTAAAATCTGCCTACAACTAAAATCTGGGAAAAGGTTAAGTTTTATTTGGTCAAGTAGTCTAATCACCCCCCCTCTAGACATACTTTCGATCCTACAAGTGGTATCAGAGCTTTGGTCTCCTTAAGCCTTGATTTCCATAGCTTTGGTGATCATAGCCTCGGTTTCACAACCTAGGAGAGTATGGCGTCTAGTGAGGGTAACTATCACCGTAGAGGTCCATATTTTGATGGTACAAACTTTGCTAGTTGGAAACATAAGATGAAAATGCATATTCTTGGTCATAACCCTGCCGTTTGGGCTGTTGTTCGTGTTGGCTTGCAAGGTGACTTCTTTGAGGATGGCAAGGAACCGGATCGTGAAGCAACCCCGGAAGAATTGAAGATGTTGCAATACAATGCTCAAGCTTGTGACATTCTATTCAACGGTTTATGTCCCGAAGAATTCAACAAAATCAGCCGGCTCGAGAATGCAAAGGAAATTTGGGATACCTTGGTTGATATGCATGAGGGTACCGAGTCCGTCAAGGAATCTAAGTTGGATGTGCTTCAAAGTCAACTTGACAAGTTCAAGATGAAGGATGGTGAAGGAGTCGCAGAGATGTACTCTAGGCTTGCTCTCATCACAAATGAGATTGACGGCTTAGGAAGTGAAGAGATGACCGACAAATTCATCATCAAGAAGATACTTAGAGCTTTGGATGGAAAATATGATACCGTCTGCACATTGATCCAAATGATGCCAAATTACAAAGATCTCAAGCCCACGGAAGTCATTGGAAGGATTGTCGCTCATGAAATGTCGCTCAAGGACAAAGAGGAGCTGCACAATAAGTCAAGTGGTGCTTACAAAGCCTCAACCGATGCTCCAAAAACTTCAAATGACCAGCTAGTATCCAATGAAGAGATTAGCCTAATGGTGAAAAGGTTCAACAAGTTCTACAAGAACAAAGGAAAAGAAAGAAGCTCTAGCTCAAGACATTATGAGAGAAGATCATCAAGTCGCGACCGTAATTGCTACAATTGTGGAAAGCCCGGACACTACTCAAATGAGTGTATGGCTCCCTACAAGAAAAGAGACGAATCACCAAGAGAAAGACACAGAAGAGATGAATCACCTCGTAAAGAGAGAAGGAGTAGAGATGATTATTATGAACGAAGACACTCTCGAAGAAGCAAGGATTCGGAGAGGAAGGACAAGTCATCAAGGAGCTACACAAGAAGAAGACATCAAGCTCATGTTGGTGAATGGGTTTCCGGCTCCGACTCCGACAACCACTCCGAGAGAAGTTATCACTCCAACTCCGACTATAGTCAAGATGAAGGTGTTGCAGGACTTGCACTCGTGTCATCCAACTCCTACGATCTATTTGACTCACCAAATGAAGGGATTGGAAAATGCTTCATGGCAAAAGGCCCTAAGGTATCACACCCCAAGTATCTTGATTTTAATAGTGATGAAGATGATTTGCTTGGTGATGATGATTTACTTATTGATAGGGCTAGTGATATGAGCTATAATGAAAATGCTAGTAATCATGATAGTCAAGAGGAAACGAGTGACAATGCTATGAAGGAGATTGAGCGTCTAACTAAAGAACTAAATGCTCTTAAGTTAGCTCATGAAACAACTCAAGAGGATCATAGAGAACTTCTAAGAACTCATGAGAAGCTACGCTTCGAGAAGCTAAATTTAGAGCAAGAGCATGAGTTTCTTAAAGCTATCAATGACGATCTTCGAAAGAAGAGTTCTTCATATCTTGCCAAACGTTTACTCTTGTCTACCTTTATGCCACAAGTTAAACCTAAGCAAACTAGCAACAAGGGTAAAAATGGTTCTACCTCTAGTAGTAACAATAACAATGCTAAATCCAATATTGTTGCTTCTAGTAGTTCTATTGATTCCACTAACGATTCTCTTAGCCAAGTTACACTTGAGCAAGAAAATATGCTATTGAAAGGAATTATAGAAAAAGGTGTCTACAAGAGCCTTGCCGGGAGTAAACAATTTGAGGAAATTGTACGCAAGCAAGGAAAGCATTGGAAGAACCAAGGTGTTGGTTTTGAATGAAAGTTCAATGCCGATGGAGTTGAGTGGGAAGAAGGTCAATACCCCAAGACGAAGTTTGTTCCTCAACAAGAGAAGTATGATCCTACTTCCTTCAAGGGAACACAAGCTCAAGAAGACCTCCCACCACAAGACCACAAGCCAAAAGGCAAGGACAAGCTTCAAGAAGAGATTGATTCATTTGAAGAAGCTCCTCAAGCCATGGTCAAGTGGGTTCCCAAGACTTCATCAAGTTCTACTTCATCAAGTGCTACTACAACTCCAAGGATTCCCATCAAGTTGATGTGGATCCAAAAGAAGAAGAACTAGAGAGTTCTTGAGGGTGACTCCGCCAACAAACTTCACTCATATTCTTTATGGCAAGGACTTGTGCAACCAACTTTCACATTTTGCACTAGTTCATGGAGTCACAAACCCTCTTGTTGGTAAGGCAAGGGACAAGGTAATCAATGCATTCATGGACATCATCATATGTGTATTTCACTCTATGTCTATGGATATCCTTATATGTTCCTTGTGTGGGACTAACCCATGTAGGTATTGAAAGCACAAAACTCCAAAGGATTGCTCCCAACTCTTGATGGTCTACATCAACATTGAGCATCCACATCTTCAACATCTACATGAAGTCATCATCGACAAAACCCAAGGTTAGTTCAACCCTCTTAGGGGGGATATCACATCTAGGGGGAGCTTTGCTCTAAGCAATTGAGCTAAAGCAACTCTAATGGTGTGAACACATTAATGCTTTATGTAAAAGTGGTAACCCCACTTGTGCTTAAACGATGAGTATGACCTATGATCAAATGTTCTCATTTGGCTCCTAAGTCAATATACTCATATATAGATGACCTAGTCATCGCCATTGCTTGATAGATGCTAGAATTGGTTGTGCATGTTTGACACATATTTCATTTGCTATCGTATTGTGTGAGCATGTTGATTTGCATGTTTTCATTATTCGAGGACATCCATTTGTTGTTTTGATTGTCTTGGTTTTTCTGGCCAAGTGGATGTACAAGAATGCCTAAGAACCTTCTCTAGCTATCTATGCTTTCTTGTCTCAAATTCTATTCTTGCTGCATCACAAAAATTGAACAAGTCATTTTCGGACCCTCCGGGTGAGGAGCACTCGGAGCCACCGATCTGAAAGGGCTGAACCTCCAAAACCTTCTAATTGATTTCGGTCAGACCAACCTACTCAAACTCGGTCGAACCGAAAGCATTTAGATTGATCTAGGTTTTCATCTCGGTGCTACCGATTAGACCAACTCGGTCAGACCGAGTTGCTGTAACTGCAAGCAGTTGCACGTCTCGGTGCTACCGATTTGTTCCACTCGGTGCCACCGACAGCACATGGGTATATATATCCAGCGGCTCGTGCGGTTGAAAATTTCTTCAAACGTTACGCGCCCGCGCCCCATTGCTGCCGCCCCTTTGGTCTCCGGATCGTCGCCGTCGTCGCCTGTGCGCCCTCGCCGCAGGACTCCGTCGCCGTCAACGGTAATCTCCACCGCCGTTGCCGCCGTAGAGGAACTCCACCGAGTTAGGGTGAGTTTCGATCCCTTTCGTGCTTCCCTTTTCCGATTCAGTGCACGATTGGATAGCCTGTAATCTTGCCACGAATGCAATTCACTTTCCACCAGATTAGTTCGTTTGAACGAGATTCGAGCAAAAAATTTAGGGTTAGGTTTCCGCCGAATGCATCTCGGACCGACCGAATAAGAATTTTCGGTCCCACCGATTTGGCCCTGGCCATAGCACAAGTACATCTCGGTGCCACCGAGTTGTGCGAATCAGTAAGACCGAAAGTAACGTCTCAGTGAAACCCTAGCATCTCGGAGCCACCAAAACCCATCTCGGTCTGACCGAAATGGTGTGCCATGTCTCTGTAGTGTGCTTCGGTGTCACCGAGATTACCAACTCGGTCCATCCGAACTGCATTATGTGAAAACCTAGAACTAAAGTTTGAACTCATTTTTATGAAAAACAATCTGCTTTTTGTGATGACTCATCTACTCTACCCATACCTATCTATTCACAAGGTCAGCTCAACAAGATGTCTGATGTCAGTGACAGTCAAAACAGGTCAGAGCAGCATGAAGAACAAAGTGAAGGATCAAGCCATAATAAAAGTTACTATGAGGGAGAGAGAAGCTCTCCAGATCTTCCTAAAGCTGTAACCAGAACACGGAAGAAGAAAACCTCAGATAGTGAGGATGAGGACTTTGTTGCAAGTGAAACTGCACAAAAGAAGAAGAGAGTAGTGCTAGCTAAGGAGTACAGCACAAAGCCTACTTCTGTCAAGGAAAGAACAGCTGTGAGGAAAGTGCCTCAGAAGACTATGCAAGAGCCTAGTGAGGCAGCTGCAGGTGCCAAGAAGAAAAGAGTAAGGAAATCTTTTGCCAGAGTGATTGGCAGACCTACTATGATGATTGATGAGGAAGAAGAAGAGGAGGAAGAGCCAGCTGCTGCACCCCCTGCAAAAGCACAAAAGCTCATGTCTGATGCTATCAAGACTGCTGCACCTCCCAAGTCAAAGCCTAAGGCACCAGCACCCAAGAGATCAACCAGAAACATATCTGCTATAGAGAAGAACAAGGCCCCAGTGCCTGAATCAACTGTTGATGAAGAGCCTCTAGTGCTCAGAAAATTGAAGCCCAAGATACCAGAACATGACAACGCACACCCAGTAGCTGAGAACATGATGTTGAGAAAGGACAAAGGACTGCGTCAATGGAGATTGTCAGATCCTTATGCTATCAGAAGGAGGACTGCTTGTGATTATCGCTTTCACACCCGTGAGCAACAGGATTTCTATGAGACAGTATTGCTTGACAAGAAGCCCATAGTCAGTGACATGAGATGGGAGGACTGGGAATACATTGATGAGAACGAGGATTATTTCCCCCATGTGCATGAAAGCTTCAGAATTGCAGGTGTTGATGAATTTGTTGGGAAGAAATTGACTAAGTGGAATGACGAGATGGCCATGCAATTCTACTCCACAACACATTTCTATCCAGATGGTCGCATAGTGTGGATGACTGAGGGCATTAGATATCAATCAACTATTTCTGAGTGGGCAAATCTTCTTGGTGCACCCAAGGAAGAAGATGATGATTATGATGTTTATGCCAAGCTCAAGTTTGATCACAATTCTATGAAGAACATGTACACTGCTATTCCCCAGGAGGATCTTGAGACTCATAAGCTTGGATCAGTAAAGCATTTGCTCCCAGGTCTGGCCACCTCAAACACAATCTTGCGGTACACCTTGTTACCCAAGTCAGGCGATGATAAGATGATTCGTGGCCACTCCATCAACTTGCTGCACTTATTCGATACACCTCAGAAATTCAAGGTGATGAGCCTGATAGTAGAGACTATCAAGAGGACAGCAGCAGATCAGAAGAGATCGTGTGGTTATGCTCCACATATTCAGTTGTTGATCAATTCCAAGGTTGGAACCAGCACGTATCTTCTTGATCGAGAGCATTTGCCACTCCGTCCAGATTTTGAGGACAATGTCATAGTGATGGATCCTTCGCATCCCACTTCTTCCCAAGCTCAAGAGGAAATCCGCAAAGCACAAGAAGCTAAAGCAGCTCAGGAAGCAGCAGCTCCAAATGCTCCAATTACGAATCTCAAGACACCAAAAGACCAAATGCAATATCTGCTTGAAGCCACTCTGAGGATTGAGCGAAGTCTGGCCAACCTCACCCAGACCCAGGCTAGTTTTGAGCGGATTATTGAGACAAAGTTTCATGACTTGGATGTCAAAGTGACTGAGATTCAGACCACAGTGGAACAGCTGCAAGGAGATGTCGATGCTGTCAAGCTTGCCAGATCAGATGACAGTGAAGATGAGAGACCGACTACAGAGCAGTTTCAGTCAGTGCCTCGGGCTGCCAGGTCAGCTGCGATACCAGTTTGTGGATCCACGGACCACAATATCTGCACCAGCCGCCACAGCCACAGTGCCACAGCAGGTCTCAACTCCACCAGTCCAGCAGTCGTCAGCAGAAGCATTCGCGGACGCTCTCATATCAACGCCATCTACGCACACCGGAGCTGCCAGCAGGAGATCGCGTTCGGAGGATCGTGCCTAGAGAGCCGACTAGTGCTATACGATTCGAACTTTTTGGTACTTGTTGCCAAAGGGGGAGGATTTGTATAGATCATAGGCTTTGAGAGAGAGAGTTTCTTGTTTTTGATTTGCTTTGAGAGGTTTTTTTGCTACTTGTTTGATCGTTTGTTGATACTCTTTGTTATGTGTGTGCTTGCTACAGTATTCTGTCGTTTATACTTGTGAGATACGATGGTGATTGATCATATTATGCCCATTGTGATATTCCATTTTTATCTCTACTATTATCTTTTATGATCAATTACTTATGTTGGTGATGCGTGCCTATTATTCCAATCATATCATTTTGCGTGCTCCACCAAGATGTATGTGACATGGAAGAGTGACCCATGAGCCTAATCGATTGTGCATTTGCATTCAAACGCAAATTTTTAATAATGCACAAATTTAGGGGGAGCTCTTGCTTATCACATACTTCTCAAAGCGACGATGTATTTTATTTACTTAATCATCTGTCGAAGCTTTGATCTATATGTTGTCATCAATTACCAAAAAGGGGGAGATTGAAAGCACATTTGCTCCCTTGGTGGTTTTGGTAATTCATAACAACATATATCTCATTGAACTAATATCCATTCAAGATTAAGATTTCAGGATGTTCAATGATTGGCATGGCATGGACTAGAGATGTGGACCCCTCAAAATGCTAAGGACAGGGATTGGCAAGGATCAAGACTCTACATTTTTGGTTTAGTGATCCAAGATCACATTGAGTCCATAGGAAAGCCAATACTATTAAAAGGGGAGGAGGTGTTGCTTAATGGTCCTTTTGCTCAAGTGCTTAGTGACAGCATTCCTAAACCCTCAACCACTCTCTCTATCCCAAATATGTCCACAACCCAAAGTCCAACTCGGCCCCACCGAAATTTCCAATCCGGCCCCACCGAGTTCATCCAAGACTTAGCCACTGCCAAACCCTAACAAATCGGATCCACCGAAATGGATCTCGGTCCCACCGAGATGGCCTTGCCAACTCTCTGTAATCGTTTGCATTCACTTCGGTCTCACCAAGTTTGCAAATCGGTCTCACCGAGATGGCTTGCCAACTCTCTGTTGCCTTATTGCTTCACTTCGGTCCTACCGAGTTGATGCAATCGGTGCCACCGAGATCAGGATTGCCCTAAGCCATTGCACTTCGGTCCATCCGAGTTGTTCGTATCGATCCCACCGAGATTCCTAAAGTTCATATCTTTTACACAGTTCGGTGCTACCGAGATTATCGTTTCGGTGCCACCGAGTTGGGTCAAAAGTGTGTAACGGTTGGATTTTGTGTGGAGGCTATATATACCCCTCCACCCCATCCTTCTCAGTAAGGAGAGCCATCAGAACGTGCCTACTTCCACCATTCATTTTCTGAGAGAGAACCACCTACTCATGTGTTGAGATCAAGATATTCCACTCCTACCATTTGAACCTTGATCTCTAGCCTTTCCCAAGTTGCTTTCCACTCAAATCCTTCTTCCACCATAGCCAAATCTGTGAGGAGTGATTGAGTGCTGGGAAGACTATCATTTGAAGCACAAGAGCAAGGAGTTCATCAACAACACACCGTCTATTACCTTTTGGAGAGTGGTGTCTCCTAGATTGGTTAGGTGTCACTTGGGAGCCTCCAACCAGATGTGGAGTTGAACCAAGAAGTTTGTAAGGGAAAGGAGATCGCCTACTTCGTGAAGATCTACCCCGAGTGAGGCTAGTCCTTCGTGGACGTAAGCCATGGTGGAATAGGCAAGGTTGCTTCTTCGTGGACCCTTCGTGGACTCGCGCAGCCGTTACCCTTCGTGGGTTGAAGCCTCCATCAACGTGGACGTACGATAGCACCACCTATCGGAACCACGCCAAAAACCGTCGTGTCTTCATTGCGTTTGAAATCTCCTACCCCCTCTCTACATACATATGCAATTGCTTACATTCCGCTGCTATACTCTTAGAATTGCATGTGTAGGGTGATGCTTGACATGTACTATTGCTAAAATCTGCCTACAACTAAAATCTGGGAAAAGGTTAAGTTTTATTTGGTCAAGTAGTCTAATCACCCCCCCTCTAGACATACTTTCGATCCTACAACCGTGAAATATTTCAGAGATAGACGTTAAAAAGCAGAGCAGCATATCTTGAACAATCCGAACACACGTTACTGTGAAAGAATCATGAATTACATGCACCAAAAGATGGAAAAAGCTAGGTCACACACTGTAGTCGCCATCGGTAATCAAGAAAGAAGGTTTGAGGTCCGCTTAGCTAACAACAAATTCGGATGTGCAAATGAGTTGAGGACGCATGAGGTGAAAATTGGAAATGAAGCCTGGCCAACGTGTGAGTGCACGTGCAACAAACCGAAGTTGCTTCACCTACCTTGCTCACATGTACTTGCTACTTGCGGGCAGCTAGGAATGGACGCAGTATCGTTCGTGTCTCCATTTTATTTGAAAGAGACTGTCCTCAATACCTGGACAGGTGAGTTGCTGGGATTTCGATCAATGGGTAATTTCAACACCGCCAACCCTGCTGAAAGGCGTTACATTCCAGACCCGGAGAATATGCGTACAAGTAGAGGTAGACGACAGTGTAGGCGCATCCGGAATGATATGGATGAATCTGAAGCGGGAGGCCCCACTATGCAATGCATTTTATGCAATGAATTTGGCCATAGGGACACTAATTGTCCTACTTTCGTCACTGGGCGTGGACGAGGCAACCGGGGACGAAGAGGAGGGAGAGGAGGAAGAGGAGTAAGAGGGAGAGGAAGAAGCTAGGCTGCGTTGAAATTTATATTAAGTGTGGCACTATGTTCTAAATTTGTATTAAGTGTGGCACTATGTTCTAAATTTGTATTAAGTGTGGCACTATGTTCTAAATTTGTATGTGCAGGAATGGTTGGAATGTGGTTGCTTACTCGGGACATTGATAGTAAGCATCGTTCTGCGATATGTTCTTATAAGAAGCTCGAGCCCCTGGTCACTCGCACTTCTAAGGAATATTGGAAGATACACCCGCAATGGCTTGACCGGTGCGTGCTTTATTTATTTCCTTCAAGCATGTATATTAATGGGAGACACTAACTGAATTGTTCTGACATGCAGACTCAAATGGGCCGGCCTTTTACCTTTCGCGCGTCTGGTTGAGAAGACAGAAGGATGCAAATGCATCGCCATCGACTCCTCTTTGCTCACCTGCTTAGTGGACCGTTGGAGGCCTGAGACCCACACGTTTCACTTCCGCTGGGGAGAGATGGCTCCTACTGTAACAGCCCGGAACCGACGCTCCAGAAGATTCCCCTTTCTTTTCCGTTGTCGTCGTGTGGTTCGAGTGGTTGTCGCATTTATCATCGCATCATTCGCATCATCTGCATAGCATCGTCACTCGTTTTCGAAAACTTGCATCCGTTCGTAGTTGCCGGTTCGCTCCGTTCGTGTCGTCGACCGTTTCGAGACCAGCCACACACGCACGTGCCCGCGGCATCGGTTTATTATCGGACGCTTTCGGTATTTAAAAATCATGTCACGGGCCGCAACCTCCCTCTCTTCTTGGCCCAACCACCTCTCCACAGCCCACTAGCCCAACTAGCTTGCCCCTTCGTTCGTGGTCATTGGATCGCGATCGGACGGACGAGACTCAACCCACCCTAGATCATTCCCTATATATAGCCACCCCATGGAGAGAGCCTCACTCTCTAGGGTTTCCCCCTTGCCAAATTGCAGCCACACCCCTAGAAAAACCCACCTGCTAGCCCTCCTCCTCCAGATCCCGCAGCCCCAACGATCTGCCCATTTTCGGCCCTCGGATCGCGATCTAGAGGCTGAAAATCACCCAAATCCCACCTACCGGACATGTCCGCGGCCAATCCGGACATGTCCGGGCGACCACAGCCACCACCGCCACAGCCCGCAGGCGCCCGTCCGCGCCGGCGCCTCCAGATCCGCCCCCGAGCTTCCGTGCTCACGCCCGTACCGGAGCTCCTCGCGAGCTGTGCCCCGCCGCCGCCGGCGACCGCCGCTGCCGGAGCAGACCGCCCTCGCCAACCCCGCAAGAGCGCGCATCGCCGTCCGCCGTCAAGACCCAGCTCCTGGCCATGGCCTCCCGCACCAAGAGCCGCCACCGGCCGTGGACTCCGACCCCGCCGCTCGTCGCAAGCGCCGGCAGCCGCCGGATCTGCTCCTCCGGTGGCCGGATCCGGCCGCCCCAACTTCCCTCCGCGGCCTCCCCCGCGTCGTTGGTCAGCGCCGCCGTCCTCCTGCTCGTGCGGGCGTAGGACAGGGACGAGCGCCCGTTGACCCCGCGCGGAGCTCCTCGCCCAAGGCCCAGCTCGCCCCTGCTCGACCGCCCCAGCTTCGAATGGGCCCAGCCCATGGTGAGCGCCTGCCTATCCCTCGCCCGATGTGCATCATAGCTAACTTGCGCCTACTGTCTGTTTCGGGCCCTGTGTTAGATTTGGCCCATTGGCGTTTTTTTTAAATTGCAGAGAACCGCATGATTTTAAAATGTTCATAAACATTTAACCGTGCACCGTATTAAATAGTTTCATATATGAAAAATGCTCAGAAAAATGTGTAGATTAATAATATGTCATTTTCATCCATGTTAAAATACTTACACCCGCTGTTTGCATCATTTTGCATAAATGCATTATTGTGTGTGGGGCATATCATTTAATCGTGCATCCAATTTCATCCCAACAATATATTAAAAATGTTCATGTTATCGGCATCACATTTTCATGCATGACAAACCTGTTCATTGAAATATTTGCATTTAACTTGCATTTATATTTGCTAAAAGGGGATTAGGCCATAAACTTGCATAATTAATTGTGACTTATTTTTCCACATGAACCTAGGCATATTATATGTGTTTTCGAGGTAGAAAAATCCATAGAATTTAACTGTGCATTTAGTTTTGTCATTGGAGGAAGTTCTTGTGCATGTCATTTTGCTATGATGCCCTTTTGTCCATTATGTGGGATTTAATCCATGCATCATATGAAATATTTTTGAACATGAGATATGCCCTTGGACATGTATGCTAGGCCCTGGTATTTTTGGTTGTCATAGAAATGCATGTTTAGGTGTTGTTTCCTTGTTGCCATCATGCTATAAAAATCTGATGTTTTGAGGGTCCAAAATATTTCTAAGTCTGGAAATCTGTTATTTTGTTGTTGTGTTGCGATGTGATTTGCTAGTGTTCTAGGAGTCTTTTGGTGATGCCACCAAGGAGTCTTTTGTTAAGCATGTTATGCTCTTTCATGTTGTGCCATTAGTTTGCATAAATAGGTTTTGCATCATAATTATTTATGTTGCTCAATATGTCAATCTGTTAAAAACTGCTGCACATGCCCACTCTAATTTTTACTAAGTCTGAGAATCTGTTTTCTTCAATATCTCATGTTGTGTTGTTGGTTGCCATGAATCTGAGCATAATTTGATGTTGCTATAAAGTAATGAATTGTAATGCATCATGTCTACTACCATGCTGTTAATTTTCATGTCATAATATGCCCTGTAGCATATAGTTTTGCTGCTGCCAATATGCCTCCGTGAAATCTGCTATGCTAAAAACTTGTTATTTTCACTAAGTCCTAATCTGCCATATTTTGTTGCCATGTTGTGAGCTTCCTACCATGTGTTCCATAACTATTTTGAGTATGATATGTGAAGATGAAATGAAGTGTATGTTATATGCTACTGCCCCATGCTTAGTTTGTGCATTTTAGTATATTGTAACTTGTTGTTTTCATGTGTGCAAAATGCTATCTTGCTGTTTTGGGCAGATTTCATCTAAAACTTGTGTTGCTTGTTATTGTTGAACCGTAGCTCCGTTTTGAACATGTTGCATATGTAACTTGACTAGAATTTCATGTAGTTTCATAATATCTTGCTGCATTCATGTTTTGAAGTGTTTGTGATTGTCTTTTCCATGCATTTTGCATTCATGTCACGTGCATCTTGTGAATGTCATATCTTTTAGACCGTAGCTCCGTTTGAGATGTTCCATATATGTAAATCGACTAGAATGACGAGTAGAATCTCATTATGCACCTTATTTCCCTGTTTAATAAATATAAAACCTGATTAGTTCAGATCTGGACCAATTTCGAAATTAACATATGGGGTCGTTTCGGAAATGCTATATGTTGTTTCCGGCCTCATTTAAACTTGCCTAGATGTGTAGTTTACTTATGCTTCACCTCTTGCCATGTTTAACAACATTTAATATTGTCGTGTACCTAAACGAGAGTGAACTAAATATTCAAATGTGGAGTTTCGTCAATATGCAACTCGTTGCATATTGAGCTTCACTTAATGTGTAGTATTTGATTGTTGTGGTTGCCATGCCTTGCATATTTAAACCGGACATGCATCATATTTGTTGCGCATCATGTCATGCATTTGTTGTGGTGTTCCCGTGTGTTGATTGTTGTTTCCGATTGCTTCTTCTCGATAGAGTTCCGAAACCGCTTCGGAGTGTGAGGATTCGTTCGTCTACGTTGGCTCGTCTTCTTCATGGATTCGTTCTTCTTCCAAGCGGGATCTCAGGCAAGATGATCATTTCCCTGGATACCATTACTATCATTGCCATGCTAGATGTCTCGTTTCTATCGCTGTCTCGCTACCTACCACTTGTATGTTAAGCCTCCTAAATTGACATGAAAAGCCTCTAACCTCTCCACATCCCAGCAAAACCTTGTTTGGCTATGTCACCGCTTGCTCAGCCCTTCTTATAGCGTTGCTAGTTGCAGGTGCAATTGTTTTCCAGCTATCACAATATTATTGCTATTTAATTTAATGCACATATATACTTGGTAAAGGGTGGAAGGCTTGGCCTTTTGCTTGGTGTTTTGTTCCACTCTTGCCGCCCTAGCTACTTGTGTACCGGTGTTATGTTCCATAAATGAGCGCTCCTAACATGCGTGGGGTTGTTATGGGGACCCCCTTGATTTTCGTTTTAGGATAAAACTTGTCTGGCAAGGCCCAACATTGGTACTACATTTGCCTAATAACTAATAAACCTGCATAGGGAGTAATTAACCCGAGGATCTTTAATCAACAACCCGGGCCAGTGCTCCTCATGAGTGTTGGTCCAAACTAGAGCACCGTGAGGGGCCAACCCGGGGCAACTCGGGAGATGTCTATCAGGCCACCGTACGCTTCGCTTATCCGTCGTGTCCTGAGAACGAGATACGCGGCTCCTATCGGGATCGTCGACACGCCGGGCGACCTTGCTGGATTTGTTTTACCTTTCTCGAACGTCTTGTGTGAGGAATTCCGATACTTTGGGCTATCTCGAGGTTGAGGTTTTCCAATGGAATTGCCTAGGAAGATCATGAGATTCGTGGTCGAGGTTATTCCCGCTGCGTGTGGTTAGTTTGTGATGGATGAGTAGGAGCACCCCTGCAGGGTTAAATCTTTCGGAAAGCCGTGCCCGCGGTTATGTGGCAAACTTGGAAACTTTGTTTAACACCCGGTCATAGCAAACTTGGAGTAAACTCAAATAAAATACACCAACTGTGTGCGTAACCGTGACTGTCTCTTCTCGTGAGTCCTTATCCGAGAGAGAACACGGTGGGGTTATGTTTGACGTAAGTAGGTGTTCAGGATCTTTTAGAGATCATTACTAGTTCACGACCGTTTATTCGACAATCATCCCCCTTTATTCTGGTACTCGTAAGTTAGCCACCCAAATAAATGCTTATTGCTTGCTGCAGCCTCACCACTTAACCTTACCTCACCCATTAAGCTTTAATAGTCTTGATACCCTTGGAAATGAGATTGCTGAGTCCCTGTGGCTCACAGATTACTACAACAACAGTTGCAGGTACAGGTAATGCGATGATATGACGTGAGCGCGATGCTTGTTTTGATTTGGAGTTCTTCTTCTTCTTCTTCATCGATCTAGGATGGGTTCCAGGCGGCAGCCTGGGATAGCAAGGATGGATGTCATTTTATCGTTTGTTTTCGTCCGTAGTCGGACCCTGCTCTTCTGTATGATGTTTGTATTTGTTGTTGTATTGATGTGATATTGATGTAGCTTGTGGCGAGTGTAAGCCAATTCCATATACTCACCTCTTCTGTACATGTACTTGTAATGATATCCATTCTTGCAACACGACGAGATGCGCTTCTATCCCTGTCGAGGCCCTCGTGCCAAAATAAGGATAGGATCGCATCTTGGGCGTGACAAGTTGGTATCAGAGCCTGTACCGACCTAGGAGCCCCCTTGATTGATCGAACTTGGCCGAGTCGAGTCTAGTTAAAACTATTTTGAGTCTAGTTATATCGGAGAGTAGGATTCTTTTACTCCTCTTCTATACTCTGGTGAGGTGTTCGACTTAGGAATTTTCATTCTACTCCTCTTCTCGCTCAAAATTTTTTTTAGGATCACGCGGGTATTTTGGAAACTATATGATGCCGATGTGACGGAGTTCTGTCTTGGTGCCTCCTGTCTGACTTGATTTCTTCCGGGGAGTTGAGCTCCAGGGGATTCTTGTGCACATCGTTATCATTCAGTTTCCTTAGTATCTCAGGACGGAGGATGTTCGAAATTGCTTCAATACTAGTAGTGGCGAGAGGAGTCCGGCATCCCCAGTACTGGTGGAGAGAGTTCGGATGTACTGCCATACTTAGTATCGTTGTGATTACGAGTGTCTGAGGTAGATGAGTTTGCGGAGTTTCTTGGATTATGGTGTGAAAGGTTGCGGGTGCATTTGTAGCTGATTACCTTGGGTACGTTCCTGGGTCCGCAACCCGAATCGCATAAACAAGAAAGACTTCGGAAATTCTTAGGTGGGAATTCAAGTAGTTTACCTAGGATTATCCTTCCAACAAATGCAAATGGGTTTGTATTTGTTTCCGGCTTAATTTGCAAGCCTCATCCTTTGTTTTGTTGGAGTATGGTTATTCGAGTGCTTCGATGTCAAGTGGTGAATTCATATCTTTCTAAATGGTGTTCTCACATTTTTATGGGAATGCTAATCCTTTTGTTCAACCGGAGTTGTCATGTCAATTCTTTCCAACCGGTGTGCTTCTCTTCTAGATGATTCGATCCCTTCCAAGTTTTGCAAGATCAATCCTCATATTCCTTTCTGGAGTTCGTCTCATCTGTCTCAAGTTGTATTTGTTTTTCCCACCCTCCCGCCCTTTTTCTTTAACAATTAAACTCTCATCCAAGTGCCTTTCTTTTCCTTGATGCTTCCGCTATCTTCTCTTCCGTGATGTATCCGGTGATTCTCATGAAGATCCTCAAGTTTTAAGTTCATCATTTCTTCGTCTCGTTTTCTTTCCCGGTGGATTCAATTCAAGCTTTCGGTGCTCATCATTTCCGTTTCATTCTCTAAATGCTCTCCTATGTTGGAGACTCTCATCCAAGCCTCTCTTGTTTAGTCATCTTTCTTTGTCATATCCGGAGTGTTGAAGACATCTTAGAAGACTCGTGTTCCCATTCAGATCCTTAAATTAGTTCGAGGTTCTCACCTCATCAGTTTTCATTTGTACCGGTGCAATCTCTCTTTCTAAGCAATCATTTCAACGGTGTTTCCTTCAGTGGGCTCATAACCCACAGGTGTTCCCCAGGATCTTACCTGACTCTTCTAATCTTTTCCGGAGATCTCCTCAAGTTCTTTTCAAATATGATGTAAGAATGATTCTCATCAGTCATATTCTTTTTCAAGATCGCTTCAAATTATTTCATTATTGGCTCAACCCTTCCTTATTCATTATTCCGGAGTGTCTCATAATTCTTGATGTTGTTTCTCGTCATCTTTATCAATGTTGAAGACCGAAGAAGAATTTCTCTTAAATCCTTGTCAGTTCTTTTGAAGATTCGTCATCTTAGCTTCGTGCTATCCTGTCAAATTGGTTAAGGTCATGGGTGATTCTTTCCATATCTATCCGGTGTATTTCAGAGTTGTTATCATTTCTCGATCCTCCGAAGGCCATCATTTCAGAAGATTTCTTCGTTCTTAGCTTTCAGCTTTCGTTCTCCAAGTCTTCTCAATTGTTGTCCCTTCGTTCGTATCTCAATTATTCCGGTGCTTCAATCAAGTTTTCCATTAGGCGGATCATGATCTCTTCATTCCGATGTATCTTATTCATTCATTATATCCTCATTCATTGCAATTCTTGCCGGTGGTTCGTTCAAGACTTCTTCAAGCTTGTTTCATCTCCATTCAATCATCTCAAGAAGAATAAGCGGTATGCTAAATCCGTTGCTTGTCATCAATTTAACTTGATGAAGGATACGCATAACATAATTCTTATTCTTGTTTCATCAAGGTGATTCAATCCTTCTTCCGGAGTTGTTCAGGATATCAATTTCTTGGTTCTAAGCGTTTCATCTTTTCTTTTCCGGAGTTCCTAGTTTTTCTCAAGTATCTCGTCTTGAAGCTTCATCTAAATCTTTGCTAGGCCTCAATCTTATTCTTCTCAACCTTCATTCTTTTGATCATCATTTGTTTCCGGAGTTCTCCAACATGTTCTTCATAGTGGTTCTTCAAGTATTTAATTCCTTCTCGAAGTGTTCTTCAATATTCTGTGGTAGTACCTCAAGTATTCTTCCCTTGCATTTCAAAGTGCAATTCTTTCTCCCTTATCTTTGAGATGGTATTATAGCATTCTTGATTCATGTGGAGTCTCAAAGAGTAGTTGACAAGAATGAGATACGTAAACCCATCATGTTCCTCATTGGAGCTATCTTGGATTGGTTTTCACCTAAAGCATTTCCTAAGGACTCTTGCTATCATGGTGTTTATCAATGATCCAAGTTTTCAATGTATCCTCTTGGTGAAAGAAGTTTCGTCTCTTCATTGATCCCAATCTATCAATTGCTTTCCATTGTGGTCAGTTGTCACCTCATAATTTTGAGATGTTTTCCATAAGCCCACAACAAGCTTGTTCTTTCGTTGTTGATTCCCAACAACTCCGTTCAACTCTTCTTGTTATGATGCTTTCAAATTCAATTGTCGCGAAAGTTGCCATTTTCTTCTCCATTCTTTTCTCTCAAATGATCTAGCTTCTTTCCTTGTTTCGGAGGCGTTATGATGTTGCTCTCTTTCATCCATTGTCTTGCTTCTTCAAGATCATGTGCTTTTCTGGTTTATCCATTTAACCGGAGTGTGTTTTCTCTTTTCAAGTTCTCTCCATCTTATAAATTTTTTCTCTCCTTCCTACCGAAGTGCTGCCGAAATTTCTTTTGAATTCTTGCTTGTTTCTCATGTCATTCTTCATCTCGGTGCAACCTTCATGTTTCATTGGTTTCACTCGTTTGTCAGAGAAGCAACTAAGTTTTACCTCTTCCTTTCTTTTTCACTTCCCCTTTTCATTCCAAGATCTCGGGTCGAGATCTCTTGTAAGTGGAGGAGAGTTGTAACAGCCCGGAACCGACGCTCCAGAAGATTCCCCTTTCTTTTCCATTGTCGTCGTGTGGTTCGAGTGGTTGTCGCATTTATCATCGCATCATTCGCATCATCTGCATAGCATCGTCACTCGTTTTCGAAAACTTGCATCCGTTCGTAGTTGCCGGTTCGCTCCGTTCGTGTCGTCGACCATTTCGAGACCAGCCACACACGCACGTGCCCGCGGCATCGGTTTATTATCGGACGCTTTCGGTATTTAAAAATCATGTCACGGGCCGCAACCTCCCTCTCTTCTTGGCCCAACCACCTCTCCACAGCCCACTAGCCCAACTAGCTTGCCCCTTCGTTCGTAGTCATCGGATCGCGATCGGACGGACGAGACTCAACCCACCCTAGATCATTCCCTATATATAGCCACCCCATGGAGAGAGCCTCACTCTCTAGGGTTTCCCCCTTGCCAAATTGCAGCCACACCCCTAGAAAAACCCACCTGCTAGCCCTCCTCCTCCAGATCCCGCAGCCCCAACGATCTGCCCATTTTCGGCCCTCGGATCGCGATCTAGAGGCTGAAAATCACCCAAATCCCACCTACCGGACATGTCCGCGGCCAATCCGGACATGTCCGGGCGACCACAGCCACCACCGCCGCAGCCCGCAGGCGCCCGTCCGCGCCGGCGCCTCCAGATCCGCCCCCGAGCTTCCGTGCTCACGCCCGTACCGGAGCTCCTCGCGAGCTGTGCCCCGCCGCCGCCGGCGACCGCCGCTGCCGGAGCAGACCGCCCTCGCCAACCCCTCAAGAGCGCGCATCGCTGTCCGCCGTCAAGACCCAGCTCCTGGCCATGGCCTCCCGCACCAAGAGCCGCCACCGGCCGTGGACTCCGACCCCGCCGCTCGTCGCAAGCGCCGGCAGCCGCCGGATCTGCTCCTCCGGTGGCCGGATCCGGCCGCCCCAACTTCCCTCCGCGGCCTCCCCCGCGTCGTTGGTCAGCGCCGCCGTCCTCCTGCTCGTGCGGGCGTAGGACAGGGACGAGCGCCCGTTGACCCCGCGCGGAGCTCCTCGCCCAAGGCCCAGCTCGCCCCTGCTCGACCGCCCCAGCTTCGAATGGGCCCAGCCCATGGTGAGCGCCTGCCTATCCCTCGCCCGATGTGCATCATAGCTAACTTGCGCCTACTGTCTGTTTCGGGCCCTGTGTTAGATTTGGCCCATTGGCGTTTTTTTTAAATTGCAGAGAACCGCATGATTTTAAAATGTTCATAAACATTTAACCGTGCACCGTATTAAATAGTTTCATATATGAAAAATGCTCAGAAAAATGTGTAGATTAATAATATGTCATTTTCATCCATGTTAAAATACTTACACCCACTGTTTGCATCATTTTGCATAAATGCATTATTGTGTGTGGGGCATATCATTTAATCGTGCATCCAATTTCATCCCAACAATATATTAAAAATGTTCATGTTATCGGCATCACATTTTCATGCATGACAAACCTGTTCATTGAAATATTTGCATTTAACTTGCATTTATATTTGCTAAAAGGGGATTAGGCCATAAACTTGCATAATTAATTGTGACTTATTTTTCCACATGAACCTAGGCATATTATATGTGTTTTCGAGGTAGAAAAATCCATAGAATTTAACTGTGCATTTAGTTTTGTCATTGGAGGAAGTTCTTGTGCATGTCATTTTGCTATGATGCCCTTTTGTCCATTATGTGGGATTTAATCCATGCATCATATGAAATATTTTTGAACATGAGATATGCCCTTGGACATGTATGCTAGGCCCTGGTATTTTTGGTTGTCATAGAAATGCATGTTTAGGTGTTGTTTCCTTGTTGCCATCATGCTATAAAAATCTGATGTTTTGAGGGTCCAAAATATTTCTAAGTCTGGAAATCTGTTATTTTGTTGCTGTGTTGCGATGTGATTTGCTAGTGTTCTAGGAGTCTTTTGGTGATGCCACCAAGGAGTCTTTTGTTAAGCATGTTATGCTCTTTCATGTTGTGCCATTAGTTTGCATAAATAGGTTTTGCATCATAATTATTTCTGTTGCTCAATATGTCAATCTGTTAAAAACTGCTGCACATGCCCACTCTAATTTTTACTAAGTCTGAGAATCTGTTTTCTTCAATATCTCATGTTGTGTTGTTGGTTGCCATGAATCTGAGCATAATTTGATGTTGCTATAAAGTAATGAATTGTAATGCATCATGTATACTACCATGCTGTTAATTTTCATGTCATAATATGCCCTGTAGCATATAGTTTTGCTGCTGCCAATATGCCTCCGTGAAATCTGCTATGCTAAAAACTTGTTATTTTCACTAAGTCCTAATCTGCCATATTTTGTTGCCATGTTGTGAGCTTCCTACCATGTGTTCCATAACTATTTTGAGTATGATATGTGAAGATGAAATGAAGTGTATGTTATATGCTACTGCCCCATGCTTAGTTTGTGCATTTTAGTATATTGTAACTTGTTGTTTTCATGTGTGCAAAATGCTATCTTGCTGTTTTGGGCAGATTTCATCTAAAACTTGTGTTGCTTGTTATTGTTGAACCGTAGCTCCGTTTTGAACATGTTGCATATGTAACTTGACTAGAATTTCATGTAGTTTCATAATATCTTGCTGCATTCATGTTTTGAAGTGTTTGTGATTGTCTTTTCCATGCATTTTGCATTCATGTCACGTGCATCTTGTGAATGTCATATCTTTTAGACCGTAGCTCCGTTTGAGATGTTCCATATATGTAAATCGACTAGAATGACGAGTAGAATCTCATTATGCACCTTATTTCCCTGTTTAATAAATATAAAACCTGATTAGTTCAGATCTGGACCAATTTCGAAATTAACATATGGGGTCGTTTCGGAAATGCTATATGTTGTTTCCGGCCTCATTTAAACTTGCCTAGATGTGTAGTTTACTTATGCTTCACCTCTTGCCATGTTTAACAACATTTAATATTGTCGTGTACCTAAACGAGAGTGAACTAAATATTCAAATGTGGAGTTTCGTTAATATGCAACTCGTTGCATATTGAGCTTCACTTAATGTGTAGTATTTGATTGTTGTGGTTGCCATGCCTTGCATATTTAAACCGGACATGCATCATATTTGTTGCGCATCATGTCATGCATTTGTTGTGGTGTTCCCGTGTGTTGATTGTTGTTTCCGATTGCTTCTTCTCGATAGAGTTCCGAAACCGCTTCGGAGTGTGAGGATTCGTTCGTCTACGTTGGCTCGTCTTCTTCATGGATTCGTTCTTCTTCCAAGCGGGATCTCAGGCAAGATGATCATTTCCCTGGATACCATTACTATCATTGCCATGCTAGATGTCTCGTTTCTATCGCTGTCTCGCTACCTACCACTTGTATGTTAAGCCTCCTAAATTGACATGAAAAGCCTCTAACCTCTCCACATCCCAGCAAAACCTTGTTTGGCTATGTCACCGCTTGCTCAGCCCTTCTTATAGCGTTGCTAGTTGCAGGTGCAATTGTTTTCCAGCTATCACAATATTATTGCTATTTAATTTAATGCACATATATACTTGGTAAAGGGTGGAAGGCTTGGCCTTTTGCTTGGTGTTTTGTTCCACTCTTGCCGCCCTAGCTACTTGTGTACCGGTGTTATGTTCCATAAATGAGCGCTCCTAACATGCGTGGGGTTGTTATGGGGACCCCCTTGATTTTCGTTTTAGGATAAAACTTGTCTGGCAAGGCCCAACATTGGTACTACATTTGCCTAATAACTAATAAACCTGCATAGGGAGTAATTAACCCGAGGATCTTTAATCAACAACCCGGGCCAGTGCTCCTCATGAGTGTTGGTCCAAACTAGAGCACCGTGCGGGGCCAACCCGGGGCAACTCGGGAGATGTCTATCAGGCCACCGTACGCTTCGCTTATCCGTCGTGTCCTGAGAACGAGATACGCGGCTCCTATCGGGATCGTCGACACGCCGGGCGGCCTTGCTGGATTTGTTTTACCTTTCTCGAACGTCTTGTGTGAGGAATTCCGATACTTTGGGCTATCTCGAGGTTGAGGTTTTCCAATGGAATTGCCTAGGAAGATCATGAGATTCGTGGTCGAGGTTATTCCCGCTGCGTGTGGTTAGTTTGTGATGGATGAGTAGGAGCACCCCTGCAGGGTTAAATCTTTCGGAAAGCCGTGCCCGCGGTTATGTGGCAAACTTGGAAACTTTGTTTAACACCCGGTCATAGCAAACTTGGAGTAAACTCAAATAAAATACACCAACTGTGTGCGTAACCGTGACTGTCTCTTCTCGTGAGTCCTTATCCGAGAGAGAACACGGTGGGGTTATGTTTGACGTAAGTAGGTGTTCAGGATCTTTTAGAGATCATTACTAGTTCACGACCGTTTATTCGACAATCATCCCCCTTTATTCTGGTACTCGTAAGTTAGCCACCCAAATAAATGCTTATTGCTTGCTGCAGCCTCACCACTTAACCTTACCTCACCCATTAAGCTTTAATAGTCTTGATACCCTTGGAAATGAGATTGCTGAGTCCCTGTGGCTCACAGATTACTACAACAACAGTTGCAGGTACAGGTAATGCGATGATATGACGTGAGCGCGATGCTTGTTTTGATTTGGAGTTCTTCTTCTTCTTCTTCATCGATCTAGGATGGGTTCCAGGCGGCAGCCTGGGATAGCAAGGATGGATGTCATTTTATCGTTTGTTTTCGTCCGTAGTCGGACCCTGCACTTCTGTATGATGTTTGTATTTGTTGTTGTATTGATGTGATATTGATGTAGCTTGTGGCGAGTGTAAGCCAATTCCATATACTCACCTCTTCTGTACATGTACTTGTAATGATATCCATTCTTGCAACACGACGAGATGCGCTTCTATCCCTGTCGAGGCCCTCGTGCCAAAATAAGGATAGGATCGCATCTTGGGCGTGACACCTACTCTGGAGGACGTGTCACTTTTGCTGGGACTACCATTGGCAGGTCATGCCATAGGACCGTTGGAGGCACCGGCTGGTTGGCAGCTAGATATGGCACAACGTTTCGGTGTTGTTTTTCCCGGTGCTCCGGCTCTGGCATCGGAGCGTCACGGACCTAAGTATGATTGGTTGCTCCGTTTCCAGGTTAGTTCCCCTACCTCATATCTTTCCGTTGTCGTGCATATGGTTTTACAGAAGATACATTCACTGTTTACTAATACTTACTTTCTCTTTGCTCAATACAGATACAGAAGTTCCAGCAGCCGTTGAATGATGCACAGATCACTCGCAGCCTGGAGGCATACCTATTGTGGCTTCTCAGCAAGGTGATCTTCACAGAGAACCATGTCACCACTATTAGCGCGTGCTACATCCCTATTGCACTGGAGATCGCGAACGCTGAGATTCCGGATCAGATCACACAGAGGAGTTGGGGTTCGACGGTCTTAGCGGCTACATACCGAGGTATGTGCAATGCTTGCCAGCTTATATCGGACACGGCAACCCTTCTTGGATGCCCTCTATTTCTCCAGCTGTGGTCGTGGGAGAGGTTCTCTATAGGACGACCGGACATACGTGTTGATCAGCCTATGGAAGCCATGTTCGATGTTGATGGCATCGACATGCCTACTTTCGCTCTGTGTTGGACACGTCGCACGGTATGTCTCGTGTTATAATTTAATGCATCTTATTTGTGCACACTATGGCTGAAACTAACTTTTGTTTTCCGCAGAGACGCTTTGCTGCTGATCAGACTAGGCGAGCATACACGGCATTGAACGAGCAGTTTGATGCATACACTGGGGTCATCTGGCAGCCCTACAATCAAGCAGCCATAGAGGCGAGATACCCCGGCGGTATGTCTGAGCTATGCACAAGAGATCGTGATTACTGGATGATGAAATCTAAGATCATCTTCGATGTCTTCGTCGAGGAGATGTCCCAGCAGAGGATTATGAGGCAATTTGGTCTTCAGCAGTTAGAGGCCCCTCACCCTACAGAGAACCCGGTGCCAGGACACATCCACAGGTACTGTCTACTTATTCAATGTTGCATTGTCTTTCACAATTGTCCATTTGAAGCATTAGTTAATTTTTTAACACACACCACAATTTTAGGACCACGAGGAAGGGGATTCATAGGACAGCTGCTGAGTGGCTAGTTAGGCTTCAGCCGTACGTTACAGAATGGGAGACTGCGAACACAAATCTATGGCACGAGAATATCGACTTTGATCTCGATGAATTCCATCGCTACTTGCAGCGGTACATGACCGGAACACGGTTACGCATCGTTCATCACTCTCACCCAGATGAGATACCTGACCCTAGTCCGTCGGATATGTACCCGAGCTATGATACTTCGGGCTCTAGGCAGTACGCGGTAAGATATATACTCTTTATGTAATGCATCTAGTTATCACGTACTTTGCCGTGCATACTTGATAATCGCCCTGACAATTTCCAGGCTGACTTGACACTCGGACTCTACGAGGATGTGTCCACCTTTGGACGTTCACTCTCGTCTGGACCTCTTCTTCAGCACCGGCCTGTGCTCCAGCCCTTCGTGACACGCCTGCAGAACAAGATACGAGCTGTCTATGAGGCTATCACGTGCACCCGGAGAAGCGACGTTGTTCAGCAGCAGCAGCAGCAGCAGCCGCCGCGTCCCTCCACGCACCGACATCAGCCACGTCCACGTCTAGCACATACGCCGACGACCAGGCCACCCCCTCCTGACCAACCTGGCAGTTCGACGTGGCAGCACCCACAGCACCGGGGTCCCACGTCGAGCTTCGTGTTTCAGCCATAGCCACAGCAGCAGGGTCCCACGTCGAGCTTCGTGTTTCAGCCACAACCACAGCAGCAGGGTCCCACATCGAGCTTCGTGTTTCAGCCAGAGCCAGCTGGTATGTCTCTTCATATTTATTGTTTTCAATATGAATTGAGGCGACCTATTTCTTCATGACTTAACGTTCCCTCCTGCAGGAGCCTACGGATATCAGGCGTCCATATCCGGATCCACGTGGGGGAGTGATCAAGATCCTGAGGAGAACATACAGGATCACATGTCGCAGCACACCCACTGGATGAACATGTATTCCACTCCTCCACCAGGCCCCACACAGGAAACACAGTATGACCAGGGCGAGTCTAAGCTTCCTCCTCGTAACATTAGGCCACCCCACAGGTTAGGATGGTCGACGCCTGATGCACAGCCTGAGCGCCATGGCAGATGTCGTCAGTGACGCTTCTATCTATCAGTAGAGACATGACTATCTACCTATGTATGAGACTTATGCTTATTCTATGTATGAGACAAATGACTATGTACTTATGTATGAGACATATGCCTACTCTGTTTTAGTACTCTGTTATCCAACGTCGTGCGCCAACTACAACATCATATTTAGATAGAACATACTTCTCCTACAATAAGACAGTACAAACAACTGGATACAACTACATCTGAATTAAACGGTAGGTAGGACGGAACTTACAACATACAACGTAAAAACTACATGAAGTCATCATCGTCATCCTCCGTCGATGCAGAACTCTTGCCCTTCGACGATGAAGAACTCTTGCCCTTCGACGATGCAGAACTCTTGCCCTTCGACGATGCGGTACTCTTGGCCTTGGTGCTCGGCATGAAGATATCGTCTTCGTCCTCGCTGTCTTGGGTCCATAAATAAGTATCTTCTGCTGCAGCCTTTAGGAATGCTTCGCCCTTATGCAGTTGCTTCTTTCATCTTCCATGCAACCTGAGAAGTTCTTTCCGTATCTCCTCAAATGTCCTGGAAGGCCACCCGGACCTACTTAATGCGTGAGCCAGCTCATTCAGTAGCATGTCACTACTGATGAGTTCGTCCCACGGAACTAATATGTTGTCAACCCTGAAATTGGCGGCTAAACGCAGAAGACATCGAGACATACCAGGGTGAAAACTACGATCAAAAGGATATCCGGACATCTTCGCGAGACTACGACACTACACTACATTGCTTACCGACCTTACTGCCGAGGGTGTTTTATAGGTTGAGAAGACAAAAATATGGCGGGAACTCGGAAGCGAGGAAATATGGCGGGAGATAGAGGCGGGAACTAGAAAGCGGGAAAATATGGCGGGAACTAGAAAGCGGGAAATATATGGCGGGAACTAGAAATCGGGAAATATATGGCGGGAACTAGAAAGCGCGAAAATATGGCGGGAACTAGAAAGCGGGAAAAAGTTCATATATTTTCAAAACAAATCCGAAATTTGCAAAAAGTTCATCATTTTAAAAAAAAATCATAGATTTGCAAAAATATTTTACAAAATGGAAAAAATTAATGATAATTATCAAAATATTCATTGATAATTCAAAAAGAAGTTCATGAATTTGAAAAATTCATGTGAATTGGGAAAAAGTTTTAGTTTCATCCATTTCATAAAGAAGTAAAAAAGTAAAAAAAAAAAGATAAAGAATGAAAAAATCGGGAAAAACGTGGCATTCCAGTCGGCCACCAGTGGGCCGATAGGTTCCAGTCGGCCTCCAGCGAGCCGACAGGTTGCACTCGGCCACCAGTGGGCCGACAGGTCCCAGTCGGCTACCAGTGGGCCGACAGGAACCCCCACCAACGGCCGAGAGGCCTGTCGACTTCCCCTAAGCCGATAGGATTTCAATCGGCTTGCAGTAGGCCGAAAGGTCTCTAATCGGCCTCCAGTAAGCCGACTGGCTCCTGTCGGCCTACAGTAAGCCGACACTGTATTATTTTTAAAAAAATAAAAAAATGGTGTAATATTTCTGAAATTTAATAAAAAAAAGTGTATTATTTAAAAAAAATAGCTCTGATTTTACTAGATAAATGCCCTTGCGTTGCAGCGGGACGTAAGTATTTATCGGTATATCTAACTGGTGAGCGTTCGCTGGGATGGAGCTCCCAACGAACGACTTTAAAGCCGTTGGATTGTGATCAAACGTATGTCATTTAAAAAAATACACTGCATCGCTAGCATTTTTTTCCTAAATATGGCAATTTTCTCTTTCATGACAAATCCCTCAGAAATGCATGGCAATTTTGGTTGCATTGGCATGGCAACTGAGGTGTTCGCTGGCAATTTCTCCTCGGCGAATGTTCGCCAGATAAATGGGTCCATATTTATTTGGATTATATATCTGGTAAGTATTTGTAGACTTCCAAAGAAAATGTTAGTATTATATTCGGTAAGAATTTATTGACTTGCCAAAAAAAACATTAGGATTATATTTGGTAAGCGTTTATTGACTTCTAAGCAAAACATTAGGATTATATTTGCTAAGCATTTATTGACTTGCCAAAGAAACATTAGGATTATATTTGGTAAGCATTTATTAACTTGCCAAAGAAAACATTAGAATTGTATTTGGTAAACATTTATTCACTTCTAGAACTATTTATTTACCAAAAAAAAATGTGGGACAGTTGAGACGGTTTCAAAGAAAAGAAAAAACGATGGAGAAGAACTGACGATGGGAGGGGGAAATCAAAACGGAAAAGGGGATGGGGGAGGACGTGTGTGGGGGAGGTTGGACGAAGGACGAGCGGACAACAGAATGTTACGCGTATTTTATCTTCCTACTTAAAATATGCGAAGAGATTATATTTGGTAAGAACTTATTGACTTATAGAATAAAAAATTATTTGGTAAGTCAATAAAATGGGGGCACTTAAAATTGTTTTCCAAAAAAAACAAGGATGGTGCAGGGAAAATAGATCGGAGTGGTGAGAGGGAAGGGGTGTGGTAGGGAAGGTTGGACGAATGACGGGCGATCGGAATATTAGGAGAATTTTTTAAGCAATGTATATCGCATCATGGATCACCACACCATGAATCAGATGGTATAAATATTTCAAATCATAATGATTTTTACGACTAAGAAATCAAACGAGAAAAAGTAAGAACAGTAGCACAAATTGCAGCGCCATTGTATCGAATGTGTAGTTGTGAAGGATTATCAAGAAATCACAACATCTAAAGTTTCCATAGCTCGCAAGCTCTCCTTGGTACCAACCGCCAACCGCTTGCATCAATAGCCCTGCTGCTAGTGGCAGAGGTACGATTGGAGCAAACTTGGTGACGGTGTTCCAGACCAGGGGACTCTCACCACGACAGTTCCCGGCTTCATGGGCCGGGCTGAGGACCCCTGGGTCGATTCCGTCCTAGGCCACATTGGGTGATCCATGGCGGATTATACAGAGACTCTGGAAGACCCGGCGTGCAATCCAAAGATATCGGAGTCGTGGAGGACTCTACCTCCACCGACATAGCCGACTAGGATCTGTAACCCTAGGACTCTCGGTATGCTATATAAGCCATGGGCTGGGCTAGTCGATAGGGCAACTTACAATCCCTTGGTACTTTACCTATACTTTGTACACACACCAACGCAATATACACGAGCATGAGTAGTGTATTATCTCCCCCGCGAGAGCCTGGACCTGGTAAATTCTTGCTTCTGTTAGCATCACATCACTACAAAAAAAAAGACACATCCGTGACATTATGGCCCGAACGAAAAGTTTTTCTGTCATGATTGTGACACTTCTATGACAATAATTATGAAAAAAAACACGTATCATCATAGATGTGGTGGGCTCCTACTTCTATGACAAAAAATTATGACAGAAAATGGGCTTTTCGTCTTGGGCGGGCCGGAGACGCACCCGCATGACATTCTTTGGGCCGTCCATGACGTAAAAAATCATGGTAGAAGTGAGGGCGAGAATTTTTTTGGGGAGTTTCCGGTTATGGTGGGTGGTCGGGCCTAGCGATGCAGTGTGATTTTGTGTGTTTCTATCTCGTACGTGCGCGTGTGTGTGAGGCGCTCGCTAACTGAACCCGAGCGAGGCGTACGTTCGCTTACTGAACCCGAGCGATCGATCACCCTCGCACTACGTACTGAACCCGATGGATCGATCCCTCGCACTACGTACTGAACCCGATCGATCCCTTCGCTGCTAACTGAACCCAAGCGATTCCTTCGTTGCTAACTGAACCCGATCGATCCTTCTCGCTGCTTACTGAAGCCGATCGAGCCCCCGTGCGAGACGTAGCTAGCCGGTTGGGTTGCCTCTTGATGAACAATGCTCGTTGCTACCGCGCGCGCGATACACGTAGACACGAGTCGAGACGCATCGATCGAGCCGGTTGGTTGGCTGTGGATTAACAGTTCCCGTTGCTGCCGCCCGCTCGTACGCCCCACCCCAGCCGGTGGCGGTTGGATGAACAGGACCCCGGCCGTGTAGGCGGTTGACGCTGGATGAACATGACCCCGAGGAGGCTGTGCCGTGGTACGCCATACCCCAGCCAGTTGGGGATGGATGAACAGGACCCCGTGGAGGCTGGATGAACAGTAGTCGGTGGAGGCTGGATGAACAGGACCCCCGTGGAGGCTGGATGAACAGTAGCCGGTGGATGCTGGAGGAAGCCGCCGGTGGATGAACAGTAGCCCGTGGAGTCCCGTTTTGCTGTACGCCACACCCCTCCCGATGAACAGGACTCCGTTTCGACCATAGGCAGTTGGGTAGAAGTTCATTTCCTCCGTTTTGCGGTACGCTAGACCCCTCCCGATCAACAGGACCCCGTTTTGACCGTAGGCGGTTGAACAGAAGTCCGTTTCCTCCGTTTTGCGGTACGCCAGACCCCCAGCCGATGAACAGGACCCCGTTTCGACCGTAGGCGGTCGAACAGAAGGCCGTTTCCTCCATTTTGCGGTACGCCAGACCCCGAGTCGATGAACAGGACCCCGTTTCGGCTGTTCCGTCCAAGCCGGTTGGCTCCCGATGAACAGGACGAGTTCCGACCCAGTCGCTTGGCTCCCGATGAACACGACGATGTTTCCTTCGTTCCGACCCAGCCGGTTGGCTGCCGATGAACACGAGGCCGTTGCTGCCGTCCGTTGCCTCTCCATGTACACGAGCCCTGGCCGTACGTATGCGCAAGTACGCGTTCCAGACCCCGCCCGTATGTACGTATGTGGCCGTATTCTTTGTCGTATGCCTGTACGTACGTGTACACGATTTAGACGGGACTGTCTGAACTGCTACGTCGGGGGCTCAACTATGGCACGTGCCGCTACTTACTCGGCCACGGTTCATCCTTGCAGAGAGATCGATCGACCAGTATGTATGTACACATTCGCGACCAGACACACAACGCTACGTATGCTTCGACCGGGTGGGTCCCTGCTGTCAGGGAGGATTTGGGTCCCTGCTGTCAGGGAGGATAAGGAGGCACTTCCTTGCGTGCAAAGATATAGCTGCTCGGTCCCAGCTGTCAGGGGGAGGAATAATTTTTTTTTCCGCGTAATAAGGATGCACTTCCTTGCGTGCGAAGATGTAGTTGGTGGGTCCAGCTGTCAGCCTCACCGCGTACAGTCCTCTGCCGATGGCTGTAGTTCATTGACCATGTTGACTACGCCATGCCAAGAGCACCAAAGCGGTGGACGACGGCGAGGCCTAGGAAGGGAACGACGCAGAGCCGGGGAAGACGTGGCAATGGATGCCCACGCGGAGGGGAGTACGAGGGTTTACTGGTTCGGCTACGGTGTGAGGCTGCCATCGCCGGAGAATAACAGGGGATGTGGGTGAGTAGAGAGAAGGCCTGGCCAGCGGTGGGAGTAGGGTGGGGCGGTGAGGCCTGCGCGGCAGCACAGCCGGCCACGGGAGGCAGGAGCAGGCGGTCCCGCCGGCGCTGGTTTGGGCGGCTGGAGCAAGAAGATCAGAGATTGAAGAAGCAGCACGGCCGTTGGATGAACATCCAACGGTCACTGCTGCTAAAATTGTTTGTTGACTAAGTTGACAAAGCCCTGCGTACGGGTCAACTAAGTAGGCCCACAAGTCAGCCTCCAAATAAGGTGGGTCCCTGTAAGCAAGGGGAGGAATCATTTTTCTTGCGCGTAATAAGGAGGCACTTTCTTGCGTGCGACTATGGACCTCGTGGGCCCCAGCTCTCAGCCTCTCCATGTACAATCCTCTTCCGATGGCTGTCGTTTGTTGACCGCGTTGACGACGTCGTGCCGAGAGCACCAAGGCGGTGGACGACGACGAGGCCTGGGAAGGGAACGACCCGGAGCCGGGGAAGATGCGGCAGTGGTTGCCCACGCGGAGGGGGTACGAGGGTTTACTGGTTCGGCTGCGGTGTGAGGCTGCCGTCGCCGGAGAATAACAGGAGGTGTGGGTGAGTAGATGGATGGCCTAGCCAGCTATGGGAGTAGGGTGGGGCGATGAGGCCTGCGCGGCAGCACAGCCGGCCACGGGAGACGGGAGCAGGCGGTCCCGCCAGCGCTGGTTTGGGCGGTTGGAGCAAGAAGATCAGAGATTGAAGAAGCAACACGGCCGTTGGATTAGTCGCCAACGGTCACTGCTGCTAGAATCGTTTGTTGACTATAAGTTGACAAAGCCCTACGTACGCGTCAACTTAGTAGGCCCACAAGTCAGCATAACATCTGTGGCGGACAACATATAGCCCATTTGCTATTTTTCCTAAATTTACAGACGAATTGCTAATTATTACGTAATTTATTGTAGCCCATATTATATTTTTAGAATACCTGGCCATTTTCTCCAAGGACAAGATTAAAAATTTCAATGATATTTCATTGAAATTGCCGAACTATTTTTAATCCCGAAATTTCGAGCCCGATAATAACTAAATTTAAAATATATTTAAATTATGTTAAAATCCAATAAAATTTGAAATATCAAAAAATAAAAGAAAATTCGCAATTTGAAGCTAATTGCCCATTTTCTTTGTTTATATAGATATATACAACCCATTTCATATTACTTATATGATTTACAGTCCTTTTTGTTCGGGCAGGCCGAATGTATCCCTCGTCGTCTTGAAAGATTTGCAGCCCAGCAGGACGGAGAAGAAGAAATCGGCCTGTGTAGGCTATTCTACGAAAAAAGGTGGGCTAGTCATTTTCACCATGAAAAAAAACAGCTGGTCTCATCATATTGTAAACAAAAAATAAAAACCTGGGCTAGGCGGGCCACAGACACCGCACAGCCCAGTTGATAACCTACTCCATCTCAACAACAACAAAACTGCTCGAGCAACTGGGTCCCACGTGTCAGCCGCTCCATGTGCAATTCTCTCGTAGTACGTTGACAATGTCGTAGGTCCCAGATGTCAACAAACCAATGGGAGGAAGCATTTTTTTCATGTAATAAGGAGGAGCTTCCTTGCGTGTGAAGATGTAGCTGGTGGGTCCCAGCTGTCAGGGAGTGGAATCATTTTTCTTTCGTGTAATAAGGAGGCACTTCCTTGCGTGCAACCATGGACCTCGTGGGTCCCAGCTGTCAGCCTGTCCACGTACAGTCCTCTTCCGATGGCTGTCGTTCGTTGACCACGTTTACGACGCCGTGCCGAGAGCACCAAGGTGGTGGATGACGGCGAGGCCTAGGGAGGGAACGACCCGGAGCCGGGGAAGACTCGGCAGTGGATGCTCACGCGGAGGGGAATACGAGGGTTTACAGGCTCGACTGCGGTGTGAGGCTGCCGTCGCCGGAGAATAATAGGAGGTGTGGGTCAGTACAGGGATGGCCTGGCAAGCGATGGGAGTAGGGTGGGGCGGTGAGGCCGGCGCGACAGAACAGCCGGCCACGGAAGGCGGGAGCAGGCGACGCCGGCGCTAGTTTGGGCGGTTGGAGCAGGAAGATCAGAGATTGAAGAAGCACGTCGACAGTTGGATTGACATCTAATAGTCTCACGCTGGTAGAGTCGATTTGTTGACTAAGTTGACATAGCCTTGCGTACGCATCAACTTAGTAGGCCCACAACTTAATATATAAACTAATTTTTTTGCGAATATAATATATAAACTAATAAAACTATATATATATATAAAGTAGAGATGACAAAAATATAACTGGGCTGTGCGTTTTCCTCAGTAAAAAACAGCTGGGCTGCTGATGTTCTAAGAAAAAGTAAAACCAAGGCTGGGTGGCCCAGAGGCCAGTTGATACCTGCTAGATCCTTGTGGCCACATGTCATCATGGGCTACGCCTGTTAATAAACAAAACATAACCTGGGCAGTCTACAGCCCAGTAAATATTTGCTCGACCTCAAGAAAAATATACTACCCGCTGGATCCCAGTTTTCAGTCTCTCCTTGTAGAATTCTCTCGTTTATTGACTACGTTGAAAATTTCATGGGTCTCAGACGTCAGTATATTTTTTCCATCGTGATAATAAGTGTGTGCACTTGCATGCGTACGGCCATGGACCTGCTGGGTCCGTACTGTTAGCCTCTGTATGGACAACTGATACGTCTCCAACGTATCTATAATTTATGAAGTATTAATGCCATGTTTATTATAGTTTTGTATGATTTTGGTGCACTTTTATATGGATTTTATATGATTTTCATGGACTAACATATTGACCTAGTGCCCAGTGCCAGTTGCTGTTTTCTGCTTGTTTTTGGTTTTCCAGAAAATCCATATCAAATGAAGTCCAAATGCAGCGAAACTTTTTGACAGTTTTTTCTGGAAGGAAACAGACCCAGGAAGCTTCGGGGGAGCAGCAGAAGACCCACAGGGGCCCCACAAGCCACCTGGGCGCGCCACCCCCCCTCCCAGGCGCGCCCTGGTGCCTCGTGGGCCCCCTGTGGCCCTTCTTTGCGTGATTCCAACGCTGAAAAATCATATATATTCAGAAACCCCCGAAAGTTAACCTAGATGAGTTTTTACGCCGCCGCAAGCCTCTGTACCTCCACGATCTCATCTACAGCCCTTTTCCGGCACCCTGCCGGAGGGGGGGAATCATCACCGGAGGCCATCTTCATCATCCCGGTGGTCTCTGCTACTTGTGAGCTGCGTTGGTAATTCCCTGAAGAGGAAGGGAGATGCAGTACAGTAGAGATAAGTATTTCCCTCAGTTATGAAACCAAGGTTATCAATCCAGTAGGAGAATCACGCAACACCTCGTTAGCAGCACCTGCACACAAAACAACAAATCCTTGCACCCAACGCAAACAAGGGGTTGTCAATCCCTCGGCGGTTAATTGCAAGATTAAATTGTATGTGATAGATAGATAGATTAAACTAAAATATAAAATAAAATAAATAAAGTAAAAGTGCAGCAAGGTATTTTTAGGGTTTTTAATATATGATTTAGATAGACCCGGGGGCCATAGTTTTCACTAGAGGCTTCTCTCAAGAAAATAGCATACGGTGGGTAAACAAATTACTGTTGGGCAATTGATAGAAAAGCAAATAATCATGACGATATCCAAGGCAATAATCATGTATATAGGCATCACGTCCGAGACAAGTAGACTGACTCCTGCCTGCATCTACTACTATTACTCCACACATCGACCGCTATCCAGCATGTATCTAGTGTATTAAGTCCATAAAGAACGGAGTAACGCCTTAAGCAAGATGACATGATGTAGACAAAGTAAACTCACGCATGAATAAACCCCATCTTTTTATCCTTAATAGCAACGATACATACGTGTCATGTCCCTTTCTGTCACTGGGATTGAGCACCGCAAGATCGAACCCATTACAAAGCACCTCTTCCCATGGCAAGATAAATCAATCTAGTTGGCCAAACCAAATCAATAGACCGGAGAAGAAATACGAAGCTATAATAATCATGCATAAAAGAGTTCAGAGAAGACTCAAATAATATTCATGGATAATCTGATCATAAACTCACAATTCATCGGATCCCAACAAACACACCGCAAAAAGTGATTACATCGGATAGAACTCCAAGAACATTGTATTGAAGATCAAAAAGAGAGAAGAAGCCATCTAGCTACTAACTATGGACCCGAAGGTCTGTGGTAAACTACTCACGCATCATCGGAAGGGCAGCAAGGTTGATGTAGAGCCCCTCCGTGATCGATTCCCCCTCCGGCGGAGTACCGAAAAAGGCCTCCAGATGGGATCTCTCGAGAACAGAAACTTGTGGCAGCGGAAAAAGTATTTCGTGGACTCCTCTGTTGGTTTCCCGATTTTAGAGAATTTATAGTGGTGGAATTAGGTCAAACGAAGCTGTATGGGCCCCACAAGCCACCAGGGCGCACCACCCCCCCTGGGGCGCGCCCTGGTGCCTCGTGGGCCACTGCTTCATCTTCTGGCCCTCTCCCAAAGCTTCCAGTACTTTTTATGTCCAAAAAAAACTCCAAAAAGTTTCGTGGCATTTGCACTTCGTTTGGTACTGATATTCTGGAAAACCAAAAACAGGCAAAAAACAGCAACTGGCACTGGGCACTAAGTTAATAGGTTAGTCCCCAAAAATGATATATAATTGCTGTAAATATATATAAAAACATCCAAGATTGATAATATAATAGCATGGAACAATCAAAAATTATAGATACGTTGGAGACGTATCAGTCTCCATGACGAGGAGGGAGTAGTTCACCCTCGGGGCTGAGGGTATGTACTAATAGCTATGTGCTTGATCTCTCTCTCTCGTGTTCTTGATTTGGCACCATCTTGATGTACCGCGAGCTTTGTTAATATAGTTGGATCATATGGTGTTTTTCCCCTCTCTATCTTGTTGTGATGAATTGAGTTTTTACCTTTGAGGTTTCACTATTAGCGGATTGAATATTTTTATGGATTTGAGAACACTTGATGTATGTCTTGCATATGAATACCCGTGGTGACAATGGGGTATTATATTGATTCGCTTGATATATGTTTTGGTACTCAACTCGCGGATTCCCGAGGTGACATTGGGGTAATCTATGCATAGGGGATGATGCACGTTTTCGTCCTACTTTCTCTGGTAGAAATCTTGGGGCACTCTTTGTGTTGGATTGAATATTATGAATCTGAAGTTGTTTGATGCATATCGAATAATCAACTCACGGATACTTGTGGTGACATTGGAGTATCTAGGTGACATTAGAGTTGGTTGATGTGTATCATATGGTGTTATTCTAGTACGAACTCTAGGGCTGTTTGTGACACTTATAGGAATAGCTCAATAGATTGATCGGAAAGGATAACTTTGAGGTGGTTTCGTACCCTACAACAATTTCTATCTTATGTTCTCCGCTAATAAGAACTTTGGAGTGATTCGTTATCGCACGTTGAGGGATTGTTACATGATTCAACTATGTTAGCACTATTGAGAGATTGCACTAGTGAAAGTATGAACCCTAGGCCTTGTTTTCAAGCATTGCAATACCGTTTGTGCTCACTTTTGTTACTTGCTACCTTGCTGTTTTTTATTTTTTAGATTATAAAAACCTATTTCTACTATCCATACTACACTTGTATCACCATCTCTTCGCCGAACTAGTGCACCTATACAATTTGCCATTGTATTGGGTGTGTTGGGGACACAAGAGATTTCTTGTATTTGGTTGCAGGGTTGTTTGAGAGAGACTATCTTCATCCTACGCCTCCCACGGATTGATAAACCTTAGGTCATCCACTTGAGGGAAAATTGCTACTGTCCTACAAAACTCTGCGCTTGGAGGCCCAACACGAGTCTACAAGAATAAGTTGTGTAGTAGACATCAAGCTCTTTTCTGGCGCCGTTGCCGGGGAGGTGAGTGCTTGAAGGTATATCTTTAGATCTTGCAATCAAATATTTTTGTTTCTTGTTTTATCACTAGTTTGGTTTATAAAAGAAAACTACAAAAAATATGGAATTGAGGTTGCCTCATATTATTCATCTTTATAATGTCTTTCTTGAAAATGATGGATCGGAAAATTGTGCTCAATAGTTAGAAGAAGAATTCAATAAAATGTTCGGCATAAATTCCTTGAATGATAAGCATGATTGCAATGAAATTAGTATGAATTCTTTGAATATCCATGATGCTAATGATATGAAAAGCCATAAGATTGGGGATGCTATATTTGATGAAGATGATATTTTTAGTCCCCCAAGTTTTGATGAGAAAATTTATTATGATAATAGCATGCCTCCTATTTATGATGATTATATTAATGAAAGTGGGTTTGGAAGAGTGTCAACTCTAGGTACTAATGATCCCACTATTTTGGAGGGTGTTGAATCTTATGGCAATAATTATGAATGTGGATTTGGAGAGGTCATGACTTTATTTAGTGACGAATCCACTATTTTGGAAGAGATTTCAATTGATTATGACAACAAAGTTGCTATCTATGATGATTATTGTGATGACATGTATGCTATAAAGAATAATGATAACCATGAAACTTGTCATCATGATTTTCATTTTCAATTTGGTTATGTCAATCAAGTATCCCATGATAGTTATTTTGTTGAGTTTGCTCCCACTATTATGAATGAGAAGAAAATTGCTTGTGTGGAGAGTAATAAATTTTTTATGCTTATGTATCATGACTGATACGTCTCCAACGTATCTATAATTTATGAAGTATTCATGCTATGTTTATTATAGTTTTGTATGATTTTGGTGCACTTTTATACGGATTTTATATGATTTTCATGGACTAACATATTGACCTAGTGCCCAGTGCCAGTTGCTGTTTTCTGCTTGTTTTTGGTTTTCCAGAAAATCCATATCAAATGAAGTCCAAATGCAGCGAAACTTTTTGACGATTTTTTCTGGAAGGAAACGGACCCAGGAAGCTTCGGGGAAGCAGCATGTGACGCCCCTGCTCGACCGTGCACTAACCATACACGCAAATGCACACGATCAAGCCCAGGGACTCACGGGAAGATATCACAACACAACTCTAGACACAAAAAAATAATAATACAAGCTTTATATTACAAGCCAGGGGCCTCGAGGGCTCGAATACATAAGCTCGAGTACAAGCGTTAGCGGAAGCAACAGATGTCTGAGCACAGACATAAAAGTTAAACAAAGATGCCTTAAGAAGGCTAGCATAACAGCGACACTGATCGAAAGGGCGAAGGCCTCCTGCCTAGGGCCTCCGAACTACTCCTGGTCGGCGGGCTCAACGTAGTAGTAGGTGCCTCCGGGGATCTCCTGCTCCTGGGCTCCATCGTCTGATCGCAGCAACCGGGTAGGGGAATAGAAGTAGCAAAGCAACCGTGAGTACTCATCCAAAGTACTCGCAAGACTTACATCAGAACTATACTAAGTATGCATCGGTATCAAAGGAATGGGGCTATATCTTTGGACTAAACTGCAGAAATGCCAGAACAGAGGGGGAAAGGCCTAGCCTATTGAAGACTAGCATCTTGAAGCAATCTTGCAGCATCAGAAGAGAATAGAACACAGCAGCATATAATAAGCATATATAAACAATGCCCTGAGATCCTTCCTCGACTACCCTGCGAGAAAGTGATCCCGAGAGCAGTAGTAACGGTTTAACATTGTAACAGTATCCATTCATAGTTAAAGTAGATCAGGATACAACTCCGAGCGTCCTGTTACCGTGGACACGGCTATTCGAATAGATCACTTCCCTGCAGGGGTGCACTACTGTTACCCAACACGCTCGATTAACTCTGGCCGGACACACTTTTCCGGGTCATGCCCGGCCTTGGCTGATCGACACGACGTAGTCCTACCTAGGCTCCGCAGAGAGGTCCCCGCCGGTCTACATCCTAAGTGCTCAGGGGTCTTAGGCCCATCGCCCTTTGCACTCCGGGTCGTTATGCGACGAGCCGGGACGAGCACCACCTCATCCTGGATGGCACTGGCCTGACAGGCCCACAATGCTGAACTGGACATCTGACAGAGCTTTCGGCTGATACATACGGCGTAGAGGGTCCCATAACCATTATCCCACGTGGTGGTAGTGCGTATAGGCCAGCGGCCAACTCAGATCAAATACCCAAATCCGTTAGTGTGTTGGGAGCTCGCGGTGACAATCAGTACTCCTGTCGCCCCGTCTCGAGGAAGTGCAACAAGGGTCAGGCCCATCCCTCTCTAAGGCGGTCTCTGCCTGCCCGACCGCGCCTCGTAATTATCTCGCGCGTACCCTCTAGGTCAACCCGACTCCACAAGGGACTGTCGGGAACTCAGGTCCACCTCAGTCGGGGTGGTACCGCCTGTCCCTTCAGTCCCGCAGTAACAGTTAAAAGGGGCAATAGTTAAAGGTAACAGTGTGTTCTTGTCATCAAGGGGGAAGTCCGAGGAATCACCCTCGATGGACTCCCACTCGATGTATCTATCAAGGTGAACTAGGAGGAATCACCCTCGATGGGTTCACACTTGAGGGGTTGCACGACAGAGGCATCATCGGAGGTGGTGAAAGAGGAATCACCCTCGGTGACTCACGTCCGACTAGCTACGCTACAGAGATGTCATCAGGAGTGAGTTAGGAGGTATCACCCTCGTCACTCGATAGTAGCTCTGCAGTGTCGTGCAACTAAGGGGGTGTGCGGTGCTGTGTCGGTCTCGGCACGTCGATTACATTGATCGAGTCACTGGTAACAAAGCGGGGCAACATGGGCAAGGGTGAGGGGTCACTGATGGATCACTAACCAACCTATTCTAAGCAGTTTAGGATGACAGGTAAAGTAACAACAACAGGTTACAAAAACAGGCTATGCATCAGAATAGGAGCAAGCAATTACAGTAGCAAAATCTAATGCAAGCATGAGGGAGAAGGAATAGGCGATATAGGAATGATCAAGGGGGTTTTGCTTGCCTGGTAGCTCTGCTGAAAGGGTCTGGTCGTCAGGGGCGTAGTCGTACTCGGCAGTAGCGTCGGTCTCGGGGTCTACCGGAGAGAAGAGGGGGGGGGGGGGGAAGAAACAATAAATACATGGCAACAAATGCAACAAAGATGCATGACATGTCAACATGCTGCGCTAGGGGTGTTCTAATGCAGTACTACGCAAGTTTGTTGGAGCGGGAAAACATTTGGAGGTGTTTTACCAGCTCCGGGCAATTATCGGTCAGATGAATCGGAGGGGAAGGTTCCATGTTCATCATGTTAGAGGGGTGTGGCAGGTATGTGGATGACATATTCGGATTCTTCATATTTTTCTGATCATTTTTCATATATAAATTATTTTCATCCGAGTTACAGTTTATTTTACACGAATTTTCAAAGTTTTATCAATAATCTGGAATTGTTTTAAATTCGAATATTAAATTCTAAAGTGCAGTCAACCTAGTCAACTTTTGACTAGTCAACAGGGATAGTGTGGCCCACATGTCATACATGCATTAGAGTAATCTAGTACTAAATCTACCCTAAACTAAACCTAGTCCTAATTAACACACACACAGAGCACACACGCAACACACACACATAGCGCACACACACAGCCGCACATGGCCATGGCCTTGGCCATGGCCAGCCGCAAGCAGCAGCTAGAGCATCAGCGGCGCAGGGCAGCAGCAGCTATACAGAGCAGCAGTGGTACAGAGCAGCAAAGCAGCAGCAGTGCAAGGAGCACGGGTGTGGCCATGAGCAGCTTCGGCCACGGCGAGCTTCGGGCGACGGAAACAGCGATCGATTCGAGAGGGAGAAAGGGGGAATCGGCTGTGGAGCTCACCGCGAGCTCGATGGTGAGGCCGGGGACGGACGGAGCTAGGCGAATCGACGGCGAACGTCGACGACCGTGGCAGATAAGATCGGCTATGGCGAGGTGTACGGGGCATCTATGATCGATTTGCCGTTGGGAGAAGACGAGGTCGACGAAGGCGACTCTCCTGGCGCGGTCCTGGCCGGCGGGAAGGCCGTTGGCCATGGCGACGACGAGCGACGGCATCCGCGAGCTTCTGTTCTTCTACCAGAACGTGAAGGAAGGAGGGAGCGAATGACTTGGGGATCTAGGGTTTGGCCGAGGGGGTCGAGGGCGTCAAGTAGGGCGCCGAGGATGCGCTGGATGGCCGGCACGTGGCCATCCTGGCCGTGGGCGGCTGCACGGCGTCCAACTAGCCTCTGTTGAACAGAGGTAGGGGATGACCCGGGGTGGGCTAGGCCTTATACTATAGAACTAAAGCCCAAGTGCACAGTAGGTTCTAGCTCTTTTACTTTTTCTTTTTCTGTTTTGATTTCCCTCACAGTTTTGCATTTTATTTTCATACCAAACGAATTTTGTTGCATATGAAATTTATCACATAAATACTAGACAATGTGTTGAGCTAGCACATCAAGTTTCAATTTATTTTGGATAGTTTAAATATTTGTTTAATTTGAATTGGTTCAATTAATTACTGTTGGGCCACTAATTTGTTGCTAGGGTCAAATTAGGAATCCAAATAATATTGGTTTTATTTTTATTATTGTTTTGGGAATATTTGCAATATTATGAACATTTTTATTTACAAGTTTGGAGTTTTTCTAATTTCACTTGTTATTTAAATTTTGAATTTGAGTTGAATTATTTCCTAAAAGCAATTTAACTAGGATGATCATGATGACATGGCAATTTAATTAGCTTAATGACAGGGTTAAGAATTGGGGATGTTACAAATCTCCCCCACTACAAGAAATCTCGTCCCGAGATTTAAGAGGTGGGGTAAGGGGTATCTTCGGGATCAAGGAGGTACAGGAGAGTCAGGTTTCGATCCTGTGGAACTGGTTAGTGTGGATTAAAAGTAGGAAGGGCGGTGACAACTTGCACGGTCACGATTGCAAGACGTGTCAGAGGAAAGTCTGTTAGCTATGTCGGCAACAACGCCGGTACCAAGGGCGAGGGACGAAGAGAACAATTTTCCCGCTCGTTAAGACGAGGCGGAACAATAGGCAAAGTTCTCATCCACCGGTGACGAGGAGGGAGTAGTTGACCCTCGGGGCCGAGGGTATGTACTAGTAGCTATGTGCTTGATCTCTCTCTCTCTCGTGTTCTTGATTTGGCACAATCTTGATGTACCGCGAGCTTTGTTAATATAGTTGGATCATATGGTGTTTTCCCCCTCTCTATCTTGTTGTGATGAATTGAGTTTTTACCTTTGAGGTTTCACTATTATCGGATTGAATATTTTTATGGATTTGAGAACACTTGATGTATGTCTTGCATATGAATACCCGTGGTGACAATGGGGTATTATATTGATTCACTTGATATATGTTTTGGCACTCAACTCGCGGATTCCCGAGGTGACATTGGGGTAATCTATGCATAGGGGTTGATGCACGTTTTCGTCCTACTTTCTCCGGTAGAAATCTTGGGGCACTCTTTGAAGTTCTTTGTGTTGGATTGAATATTATGAATCTGAAGTTGTTTGATGCATATCGAATAATCAACTCACGGATACTTGTGGTGACATTGGAGTATCTAGGTGACATTAGAGTTGGTTGATGTGTATCATATGGTGTTATTCTAGTACGAGCTCTAGGGATGTTTGTTGCACTTATAGGAATAGCTCAATAGATTGATCGGAAAGGATAACTTTGAGGTGGTTTCGTACCCTACAACAATTTCTATCTTATGTTCTCCGCTAATAAGAACTTTGGAGTGATTCTTTATCGCATGTTGAGGGATTATTATATGATTCAACTATGTTAGCACTGTTGAGAGATTGCACTAGTGAAAGTATAAACCCTAGGCCTTGTTTTCAAGCATTGCAATACCATTTGTGCTCACTTTTGTTACTTGCTACCTTGCTGTTTTTTATTTTTTAGATTATAAAAACCTATTTCTACTATCCATACTACACTTGTATCACCATCTCTTTGCCGAACTAGTGCACCTATATAATTTGCCATTGTATTGGGTGTGTTGGGGACACAAGAGATTTCTTGTATTTGGTTGCAGGTTTGTTTGAGAGAGACCATCTTCATCCTGTGCCTCCCACGGATTGATAAACCTTAGGTCATCCACTTGAGGTAAAATTGCTACTGTCCTACAAAACTCTGCGCTTGGAGGCCCAACACGAGTCTACAAGAATAAGTTGTGTAGTAGACATCAACAACCCTCTTCTGGTTCCACGAACGAATTTCATGCAAATCGGATGATTTTCATTGAAACTGGACCAAATTCATTACATTTTACATCTTTCTTTTTCTTATGGAACACTTTACATATTTCAACTAAACGATAGCCGACCAGTCCTGTTTTTAGTCCAAAAATGATCGCTGGAAGCGGCGGCTCCCGTTTCTCACGCCTGTTAAAATTTTTGGTTAACTGAGAACTCGAACGAGAGAACATGTCGTATGTGGGTTTTTTAGTGATACTGTATGTGGTATGTGGGTTAGAGGGATGGCATGGGAGGCGCTTCCCGCGATCGAGGTCCCGACACTTAACTGTTCTTAAAGGCCCAAATCCATAACTCCTCTATTTAACAATTTGCAGCTAGGCTTGGTGTGCCACAGGCCAATCCCGACATGCTGCGTCCAACTGTCAGCCTATGAAACCTGATGGATCCCCTGCGTACTGGAAGATGTTAGTAAAATTTTGGAGAACTGGGAATTCGAACGGCAGGTGCTTTTGCTACTTATATCAGGTGCCTGAAAATTCGTTTCGCAAAAATCACTTCAGCGTTATATCCACGTCGACCCTCGACATGATGGTTGGAAGGAAATGCCAAGTTCAAACCGAAAGATCCTTAACAACAACACCAACTTGTAGACCACCAGGTAGAACTAGTACTACCAAGCTAACTTATAATCCTTTTAGTCCTGGCCCTCGTTTTCGTCTGGTAGAAGATCTTGCAGACGACCAGCTCCCGCTCCTTCTCTTCCTCGAGGTCCCCAAGGTGGTACTGGTGCATCACCCAGTTGGTCCTCTGCTGGTCGAAGTTCTTGTTGGTGTGCAGCACCAGAACCTTTTTGCTGCCCCTCTGCCAGTAGTCGACCATCACCGGCATGGTATTGCCGGTCTTGTGCCACATCGCGTGCATGCCGCACTCCGATTGTATCTTGCGACGCGTCCGCGTACCCCTTTTGAACGCCTTGGAGTTGCGCTGGACGAAATGCTTGCTTAGGCCACTCAGTGTGATACCTGTAGTATTGGCGAAATACAATCCCAGGCCGGGCAGCATACATCAGAAATTTGTAAAAATAAAGGAATATATTTTGTGCAAGTAGATGGTCGATCGGTGTCTCACCTGGAAGTTTCTCAGGATGGGTGGAGCATATGCCGTGCTCGCTGTCGATGGTTGGTATGAACAAATCGATGAGATGGTGAGATCTCGCGCTGTCAGCACTCACTTTAGCCTCAAGGTGCTCGATCTGCTCCTGATCCGTGGGATCGAACTTGACGCCAGCCGGCAGCACCGGCCAATCCTTCTTGGACTTGCAGCGGTTAATTCCAGTTAAATGGTACTCAATGTATGATCAAACAACTGTTTAAGTAAATGATGAAAGATTTTTACAGATAGGTGCTACTCCAAATCTAAAATCCATGACGCCCGAACAAACTGGGGTCTCGACTTCATTATTACATGCATACTCTAAAGACTTGAAAAACCCCATAAAGATCGAAATCATCATACAGGGTGATGGGACGAATACTCACGGGAGCGGCCTCACTGGTTCCATGATACGTCTCCATCGTATCTATAATTTTTTATTGTTTCATGCCAATATTCTACAACTTTCATATAATTTTGGCAACATTTTATATTATTTTTGGGACTAACATATTGATCCAGTGCCCAGTGCCAGTTCCTGTTTTCTGCTTGTTTTTTGTTTCACAGAAAATCCATATCAAACGAAGTCCAAATGCAATAAAATTTTACGGAGAATTATTTTGGAATATATGTGATTTTTGGGAGGTGGAATCAATGCAAACGGAGGCCCACAGCCTCCACAAGACACCTTGGCACGCCGCCCCCTGGCCGCGCGGTGGTGCCTCGTGGCCACACCGTAAGTCGGTTGGGACTCTTCTTCGGCTGCAAGAAAGATAATATTGGGAAAAAAACCGTGTTAAAATTTCAGCCCGATCGGAGTTACAAATCTCCGGGAATATAAGAAACGGTTTTCGTCCAGAAAACAGGAGCGCGAAACAGAAGAGAACAGAGAGAGAGATCCAATCTCGGAGGGGCTCCATGGAGGCCAAGGACCAGAGGGGAAAACCTCCTCCCATCTAGGGGGGAGGCCAAGCAAGAAGAAGAAGGAGGGGGGCTCTCTCCCCCTCTCTCCCGGTGGCGCCGGAACGCCGTCGGGGCAATCATCGTGACGGCGATCTACACTAACAACTTCACCGCCGTCACCACCAACTCTCTCCCCCTCTATGCAGCGGTGTAACACCTCTTCTCCCCACTGTAATCTCTACTTAAACATGGTGCTTAATGCTACATATTATTATCCAATGATTTGTGGCCATCCTATGATGTTTGAGTAGATTCTTTTTGTCCTATGGGTTGATTGATGACCGTGATTGGTTTGAGTTGTATGTTTTATTTTGGTGCTGTCCTATGGTGCCCTCCGTGTCGCGCAAGCATGAGGGATTCCCGCTGTAGGGTTTGCAATACGTTCATAATTCTCTTATAGTGGACGGCTAGAGTGACAGAAGCTTACACCCGAGTAAGGGGGTTGTTGCGTATGGGAGTAAAGAGGACTTGTTACTTAATGCTATGGTTGGGTTTTACCTTAATGATCTTTGGTAGTTGCGGATGCTTGCTAGAGTTCCAATCATAAGTGCATATGATCCAAGTACGGAAAGTATGTTAGCTCATGCCTCTCCCTCATATAAAATTGCAATAATGATTACTGGTCTAGTTATCGATTGCCTATGGACAAATCATTCTCTTGTGTTACATAAAGCTTTCTACTAAACAACTAACTTCTATTATCTTGCAAATTACTCGTAGTTTTATTCTTGCTAAGTACTCCTAGTTTTATTCTTGCAAACCTATCCCTTTACACCTACAAAGTACTTCTAGTTTTATGCTTGTTCTAGGTAAAGCGAACGTTAAGTGCGCGTAGAGTTGTATCGGTGGTCGGTAGAACTTGAAGGGAATATTAATTCTACCTTTAGCTCCTCGTTGGGTTTGACACTCTTATTTATCGAAAAAGCTACAATTGATACCCTATCCTTGTGGGTTATCATTCCACCCTTCATGCTGCTAGCTTGAAGAGCTTCCTTGTTGAGATCAAATTTCTCAGCGTCTTCCTTTTGACTACTTGCAATGAAGTATAGCAGCTCCACTAGCTCATCGCCCATCGTACCAACTAGATCGTAACAAGGCGGCGGCTGGGAGGCGGGGAGACCGGGAGAGAATGGGAGAGAACGGGAGAGTGCTACTGGACTACCAGAGGGGTGAGGCTCACTTTGGCGAACCGAACACGCGGCCGGGACTCTTGTGTCACCTCACGCGCAGCGTGTTGTCACGTCAATTCAATGTGAGGACATGATGAATAATTTGACCGACGTGTACTAGTACTACTAGTCTTACAAGTACTACTTACCTAGTACGAGTAGCGCAATATACGGTATAGAGGACTACTAGTAGTACAAATTTTAGAAATCGTGTATATTCATCCAATCTCAATGTTGCTTCCATATTGCTTTAAATAATATCAGAGGGGCGTTGCTAAAGCCTTAGTTTTAAGGGCATTATACAAGAGTGTTTAGAAGGAGCTTATAAACAGGTGCCTACAAAGTTATAGGGCTGTGCGACAGACTTGTAGGCTACATGAGTAATACAAAATATAATTCCCATGGACAACACTTTCACGAACAAGTACGCACTTGAAGCTTAATTGCTATATATGGCTTCTGCACAACATCTCCATCATCATTATCAAAATACATGCTACGCAGGTGATGTAGGATGCACTTGATCCCAGAAAGGTATTTAACCTTCAAACTAACTACAGTACAAAATAACCAATAGAACAGGATCATGCGACAACTAGCAGGATAAATGGCTCAGTCTAGATATCACTACGAATCAAGTTGTGCATATTAGCTGTTGGCATAAACCACATCGCCGCATGTCGGGTTTGCAAAAGCCATTCATCGCTTGGAAGCTTGATGCCTTTCACACACTGAAGTTCATCTGGCAACAAGCTATGTCGACGAATCTCTGGATATGGTGCTTCATGAAATCCATGGTACGATGTGTAAACACAGTTCCCCCTGGAGAATGGAACATGCATAGCACGATAATCATCGCCGGTGATATGTTCGATGATTGGTTGGATGATTGGATAATTGAGCCCGAGGAACAGGGAGTGGTTGCCGAGGCTCTAAACCCGCCTCCAATTGAATACGCCTGGCCCAACAGAGCTCGGATCTTTCTTGAAGACGAAGCAGCCATAGCCATCACAGTTGCGAACGCCCCACGCATTGTACTGCATGTGGTTTGATGAAATGATTTGGTCACTTTGGTATGTGCGAATAAGCATCAAATGCCCACCGTCAGCTGAACGAGTGATAAATCACCACCCATTGACATTTATATTTCCAGGTGCTAGAATTATAAAGGCCAACGCATTTGCGTCTGCTGCAACAAATCAAATTGGAGACCAAAAGGACAAAAATATACAATCATGTTCAGAGTATGTGTGGAATTAAGATTATTATAACAGTAACATAGATCATAGCCAGAGAATTACAATGCCGTGGTCATAATCATACCCTAATTTTTAAAAAATGCCAATGGCTTTCATATTCTAGCAATATGTCATGGTTCAAAGATGATGTAAAAATGAGAGGAAAACAGCTATGCCAGGGCTTACTCATATTCTACCATAACAATTAGATGCCAACTGTTCTCGTATCAACTCTAACAATAACATGCGTGGTTATAAAAGTCTTGGAAATGAGAGTAAGATATAGCAATCATGTGGTTATACTCATAATATCTATTATAACAATCATTAGATGCCAATTGTTCTCATATGAACTCTAACAATAACATGCATGTGTGGTCATAAAAATCTAGGAATTGAGAGGAACATATAGCAATGATGTGGTTATACTCATAATATCTATTCTAACAATCATTAGATGCCAATTGTTCTCATATCAACTCTAACAATAACATGTGTGGTCATAAAAATCTAGGAAATGAGAGGAATATATAGCAATGATGTGGTTAAAGTCATACTATCTATTCTAAATTTCTAACAATCAACGGGCAGTCGTATTCATATGGTAAAGATGAGATGAGATAGAACAATTACACGACGATGGATTCCACCAGTATATGCAGCCAATCTGTCCGTCCACCGCGTAAACGATGCCATCATGCACTATAGCATCAGACAGAAATGGAGGGTAAACAGGATTGATGATGAGCCATAACCATGTATGGCGACCGGATTCCAGATAGGCTAATCCCCTGTCGAACAAGGCAATGAGCTTGTAATCTATGTAGTATTCTGATGGTGTGGGTACTTCGCAGATTACAACCTTCAGCAAACGGAGGTCCAACCAAGTGCCCGACACCTCTCATGCGTAGTAGGCAGGAGTGTCCGGTGGGCCGCGAGGCTGGATGTCAGCAGTATCCAACGATGGAAGGGTGATCTCTTGCTGGGTGTAGATATCCACAAGATGCCACAGACTACCCGATTGGTGGATGAGGACGATCCAATTGGCCTTCATGCCCGCCCAGTAGTGGCGGCGCATGAAAGGCAGGTGGGCGGGGAGTGGTAGCATGTCGAGGGGCACGACGACAACCTCCGTAGGATCGTCACGTCGGTGTCTGGGCCAGTTGCGAGGATCGAGCATGAGCAAGCAGGGTGTCTTGAAAAGGGTCGGCCGGCTGCCGATGAGTAGACGGTGCATAGACACCGAGCATGTGGCCAGATGCACGGTGCTGAGCAGGTCCATACGATTACAGATCTGCTCCAAGAGAACATCGGGAAGGGAATTCCAATCGCGGCTCTGCGTGTCAGTCGGTTCTGCCATTGGGTTTTTTAGGGCGCTGAGTGATTGGGGTTTTCGGTGCATGCGGGCGAGCGGTGAAGTGGATGCGGGCAGGCGAGAGAAGAAGATGGTGTGTGTGGGCAAGCAGTGAGCGGGGGGAGATGGTGCGCGCGAGCGACTGAGGAAGATGGCACGGGCGGGCGAGCAGTGAGCACTGGAAAATGGTGTGCGGACGAAGATGGGGAAGGGACGTCCATGGGGAAGAGAGGAGGAAGAAGAGGGAGAGACGGGGAAGAAGGTGCATTAAATCTCAATTCAACTAGTACTACTAGTATACACGAGTGTAAATAGTTAAGCGTATGACATGTGGGTCTACGTCAAGCGGGCCCATATGTCAGTCAACGGAAGAGAGAGGTGCGTACGCGTAATTGCGGAAGCGTGCTCCACTGGCAGACATGATGGCACTACAGGGTAAGGCTGATTTAGTAACACCAGCACACTGGCTCAGCTTATTAATCAAGTGCCCCATCTGCTGCAGCGTGTATTGTCACTTCACTGTGAAGACTAGTAGTTGAATAGACCGATGGGGAATAATGGATCACCAAGACTTCCTATCTATGCCTCTGCTCTCATCCTATCCAACATTAAGAACCATTGGCCAAGGCTCCCGGCGCCAATTACGTAGTAGTACCTACTCCCTCATTCCGGTTTATATACAACTCAATAAAAAGATTCATCAACCAATGTAATAGTACATGATGAGTGCCAGAAGAATTTTTTGTACTAGTACTACTATAGTACTTTGCAAAAGTACTCAATTAATGGGCTCGTTTTCCTCAAGAAAATTGTGTTTACGAACGTATTAATTACAATGCATGCGTGCATGCGTGAACAACAAATGACCAGGACTTTTACATGCATTGGAGTAATTCTTGCATGCAACATTTTAATGAAGCTTGAAATATGAACATGTGAATGGGAGGGACTAGAACCCTCACGCATTCATGCAACACTCACACGTACACATGCACGCACGCAACACTCACGCAGCCATGCATGCGGCACACAACACACGACGCAGCACACACGCTCATGCTCAAGTGCTCAACCTACACGTGCATGCACACACATACATAGCCAGGGTGGTTCGCGCGCAAGGGTTGGACTCCTGTCGCGCCTGCGTAAAGTTTTGTTTAACTTATTTCTTTGCTCTGCCAACTGACAGGTGGGACCCAGAAACCACGTGCCAATTTAACCAGTCAAGAAAGCACCACGTACACTATTTGGCCGGTCAGCGGAGTGCAATACGGTGCTCTACGGTGAGCTAGTGACCGTATAATCATCGCAAAACATATATAGTGACCGTAATAAGCGTATTATGAAGTGTAGTGACCGTATTGTTACAAATACAGTGACTGCCACTGTATTTATCTCGTTTCAAATTAAGCCATATTAACCGGAAAGGAGGCAGTATGGACTACTAGTACTACTGTGTCCCGTCAACTCGCAGAACGAGGAGAAGCTTGCTTACTACGCCCTCTCCCTCGCCCGCGCGCGCGGTGGCTCGCAGGACAAGGAGAAGCTTGCTTAGTACGCCTACGCCCTCTCCCTCGCCCATGCACATCGTGGCTCGCAGGACGAGGAGAAGCTTTTGACTACAGCGCGCTCTCCCTCGCCCTCGCTCACGCGGTGGACGTGCGGCAGTTCATTCAGTGGTAGATTGCCAGAAGCATATAGTACTGTAGTACCATCATTGTTGAACTTGGACCTCCCAAAGAGGCGAAGAGCCAAGTGCAAGGTCTATAGGAGTACGAGCAGTCGTACAACTATAGCGAACAACCGCTACTGTATGATGCTGCCACGTCACCTATAGCCAAAGCTGTGCTACCTTTTTTTCTCACAAAGCGTGTTGGTACCCGTGGAACAGCCACACAAGTTGCACGTACACATAACACATCTACTAGTAAATTCTAAAGGACAAATGCCAACATGCCACACAAGTTCTTCTCCACTTCATGTGATAAATTTGTGCACGACTACTCTACATATATTTACAGCGCTACCATTCACAATTTACCATACTCCACTTACACGTTATAGATGGGCTCCATGTCGTCCTCTAGGTTCCAGTCCCAGGTGTTCTTCATAGATGGCAAGATCCATAGCGGTGGGCAACGGGAATCATTGTCGCAGCTTTCTTGTCCTGTTCCACACGATGGAAACTCATCCAAGCTGAAGCGGCATAAATCAGGGATTGCGTGTCCCAACATGTTCAAGCGGCGGTGCACACTGAAGACACAACCATGCTTCATGAACGGTAGGCCTTCGGTGTCGTGCACAGAAGGTGGCATCTGTTTGACAATGGGGTAGCTATCCCCAATGAAAAACAAGTACTCTCCAAGAGTGTCCCTCGACTCCCACATAGCATCATGGGGGTCGAACGCGGAGCCGTCCATCTGGTACACGTGGCATCTCAGATCTGGACACATGGTCACGTACATGGTCAAGGTCCATGCTGGATAATGTTGTGCTCAAATATGGCGCGAAGTAATATTGTGCAGCGAGTAGTACTACTATACTATAGAGGAAGTTCAATAACCGACTGATTATATATAGCCATTTTTGGCTACACGGAGAAGATAAGACATGGAAAAACAAAAATGGTGGGAGTGGATTCAAGAGCCAGCTATACGCATACTCCTAGGTAGAAAGTACTACTCCCGCCGATCCCTGCGACACACTAGTACTATGGATCCGAAGTAGTAGTAGTAGTAGTAGTAGTAGTAGTAGTAGTAGTAGTAGTAGTACAATGAAAGAGAAGGCAATGAGAGAATGGAATACCTGGGTACACGGTGAGAGTCCGATCATGGTAGATCGTGGCACATTGTTGCACATCAATGGTACCATGTGACAGTGTCCTGGACTAGGGGGTACAAACCTAGTCGGCCTATATTCCTCGGGCTGGGCCAGTGGGCCCTCATTATTATCAAGATGGACTCCGGAAGATGCACGCGAGAAGAAGGAGCAAGATTACATCTGCCGAAGACTTGACATATACTCCAAGACTTCTCCTGCCACCTCCACGCCTAGATACCGACCTTGTAAACCCTAGATACCCTACCCGGCGTGTATATAAGCCAAAGGGTTTAGCCCTTAGAGGGAACCTCAACACAGTCTCATTCACCTAGCCTTAGGACTAGATCATATCTTACGATCTTGAGGTAGATCAACTCTGTACTTGATACACCTCCATCAATATAAACAAGAGCAGGACGTAGGGTTTTACCTCCATCAAGAGGGCCCGAACCTGGGTAAACATCGTCTTCCTGTTCCTGTTACCATCTGTCCGAGATCCAGCTCGGGACCCCCTACCCCGAGGTCTGCCGGTTTTTACACCGACACTGGTGCTTTCATTGAGAGTTCCGCTGTCTGATCGCAAAGGACTGATGGCTCATCTGCAGATCAACTGCGGCAATGGCTGTGGGGACGCCTATGTCCCCGTCCAGCCTTTTGTATTCAAAAGCATGATCTTTTGCGCTGACTCGACACGCCACCTGGCCATCGTTGAGAACTACGCCCCCGATCAGATCGTTACCTTCGGAGGACTGGAGTACACCGCGGACTCCCGCGGCGAGCTCGTCTTATCAGGCTGGACCCCCGGCCGGATTCCGGGTCTGGCAAACACTAGAGGTTCGACCTCGGAATGGATCTCCTTTGAAGACCACGAATCATGCCCCCCAACACCGTCGGGGGCTATGGAGGAACTCCCTTCCCCTGCCTCGGACAACCCTGTCACGGTACCTGGCTCCGACATAAATCAGAGCTCGGCCTAGGGCACAACATCGGGCTTAGAACTGATCTCGGCGGCGGATCTAGAATCCACCTCGCCTCCTCGTATGGCCAAAAACGCATCATGCGTGCCACTACGAGTCGACCCGGCTTATGGCCAGACCATGAACCCTGAGGAGCTATCTCACCTCAATGAGATGCTTGATTGGATCCAGAGCTTGTCGATCTCGACCTCGGTTTATGACAAGATCGGACTTAAAGCTAACGACCGGGAAATTTACATCCCGCCCACCACCCACCTGGTCGCCACTATCGACGATTTAACCGATATGCTAGACTACGACGAGGCAACTGACATGGATGAAGATGTCGGCAGCCCTATGGAAAACACCTTGCCACCTACTAACACCGGCAGGTGGAAAGCAACATCCACGTACAATGTGTACATGGTGAACACTCCCAACTCTCCTCCAAGGCGTAGGCGAAGATGCAAAAGGGGTGCTAACAGGGAGCCCAGCGGGAACAACCTTACCGCCGACACAGCGGCTAACGACGCGGAAGATCCAAGGGAAGACCCTCAAGCCTCCCTAGAACACAACGTCAACCCCGAAAGCATCCCCAGGGACTCGGATCCCGATGACCTTTTTGAAGGGGGCGATGACAATTACATGCCGGAATCCGAGGAGGACATAAGCCTCGGCACCGAGGACTTCATAGTCCCCGAAGACCCTACTGAGCAAGAACGCTTTCGGCGGCGCCTAGTTGCCACCGCCCGAAGCATGAAGCGCAAGCAGCAGCAGCTGCAGGCCAACGAGGATGCGCTAAACGACAAGTGGGTCGAAATACTTTTGGCCGAGCAAGACCTCGAAGAACGGCGTCGCAGTATGCCTAAATCTTATCCACGCAGGTGTTTACTGCTTGAATTCGATGATGAACTAACCGCCGAGGCACCTGACCGCCCCCCTCGAGGGCGTGATAGGCCCTCGCGGGAGGATTTCCACACCCAACCAGCCCCACACTGTCATGGCAAGGACCCTGTAGATTATCTTGACCCTCAAGACGTTCGACGTCGGATAGAGGCAAATCAGGCGCCATCCCGGTCCATTTATGGATCAAGAGGATGCATTCCGGCCGGGCATGACGGCTACAATGCCTGGGTGGACAGGAACGGCCGCGCCTGAGATCAAACTCATACTCGGTTCTCTCCCGACGCCCGGTACGACACCGCTCGGTTCTGAGGACCAGCCCACCCGATCTGTTTTACAGATAGGGTAATGGAACACCAGTTCCTCGATGGGTTTAAACCCATCAACATAGAACCTTACGATGGCACCACGGACCCAGCTGTATGGATTGAAGACTTTCTTCTCCATATACACATGGCCAATGGAGATGACCTCCACACCATCAAGTACTTGCCGCTCAAGCTAAAGGGGCCGGGAAGGCACTGGCTGAATAGCCTACCGCCCCACTCCATTGGAAGCTGGGAGGCTCTTGAAGACGCCTTTAGGGCAAATTTCCAAGGAACCTATGTCCGACCTCCGGACGCTGATGACCTCAGCTGTGTCACTCATCAACCTGGTGAATCAGCTCGGAAATTCTGGAATCGGTTTCTTACTAAAAAGAACCAGATCATAGACTGCTCAGACGCCGAGGCCATCGCTGCATTCGAAAACAACATCCGAGATGAGTGGCTCGCCCTCCAGCTCGGCCAGGATAAACCGAGGACCATGGCAGCCCTCACCTCGCTCATGACCCGCTTTTGCGTGGGAGAGGACAGTTGGCTGGCCCACAGCACTCACGATGGTGAGGCGGGGACCTCGGAGACTCGCGACGCCAACGGCAAGCCTAAGCACAACAAAAATAAGCGCAGGCATAGAAACGGTGGAAGCGACACAGAAGACACATCAGTCAATGCAGGCTTCACCGGACCTCGATCCGGACAGAAAAGAAAGCCCTTTAAAGGGAACATGGATGGACCGAGCCAGCTCGATAAGATCCTAGATCGAACGTACCAAATTCATGGCACTCAAGACAAACCAGCAACCCACACCAACAGGAATTGCTGGGTCTTTAAGCAGGCTGGCAAGATAGCGACAGAGGGTCAAAATAAAACCCAAACTCGCAGCGAAGACGAGGATGAACCTCGGTGGCCAAACAATGGAGGCCAGAAGAAGTTTCCTAATGAGGTAACGGAGGTAAACATGATTTACGCTACCCACATCCCTAAAAGGGAGAGGAAACGCGTACTTCGGGACATCTACGCGTTAGAGCCTGTGGCCTCGAAGTACAATCCGTGGTCGGCTTACCCGATCACATTCAATAAACACGACCATCCGACAAGCATCAGGCATGGTGGATCGGCCGCACTCGTCCTGGACCCGATCGTCGACGGTTTTCACCTGACACGCGTCCTTATGGACGGGGGGAGCAACCTCAACTTGATCTACGAGGACACGGTAAGGAAGATGGGGATTGAATCATCTCGGATTAAGCCTAGAAACACCACCTTTAAAGGTGTGATACCAGGGGTCGAGGCTCGCTGCACTGGAACCGTGTCCCTGGAGGTAGTATTCGGATCACCCGAGAACTTCAGGAGTGAGGAGTTAATCTTCGACATCGTACCTTTTCGCAACGGATACCATGCGCTCCTAGGATGCACCGCATTCGCCCGCTTTAATGCAGTCCCGCATTACGCTTATCTTAAGCTCAAAATGCCAGGACCCAACGGTATTATTATAGTAAATGGTAATATCTAACGCTCTCTCCAGACGGAGGAGCAGACCGCGGCTTTCGCAGCCGAGGTGCAAGCATCCGAGGAGGCCGCCCGTGGCGGTAAACGCACCCCCAGCTCTTCGAAGCGTACGCGGACTGTGCCAGTTGACCTCGGACAGGCACCTCCCCACCCTAAATAGGGGTACGGGCTCCTCGCGCGCTTCCCTTGGAAGGGGCACTACGTCCCTAGGGTGCACAACTTCGCACTAAAAATTCCTTGGGTCGCCGAGGAGCCAGGACAATGGAAACGTCGGATCGGCTAGACCGAGCAGCGACGAAACCTCGGGCTCACATGTCGGCAGGGTTCTGTCAAAGAGCTAGCCAACACTAGCATGCCCATGTGGCTTTAACCACACAACTAACAGCTGCAGACCTCTTCGAAGGGATCGACCAACGAACGCATCAAGCACACACTTGGCAGAAGCTGCACGCTACCAATATCAACCCCCGCTATCAATGAGGATGAGCTGCTCAACTGCACGGAGATGCAGATGTTCGGCAGAAAGGGGCCTGGGCTCATAAACCTGATGACAAGATCCGCCCTGTTTTCTTTTAGTTTCTCCCTCATTATCTTTACTCGCATTGTATCTTGCTTAGTTCCTTTCATCAAAAGTTTGACATGTAAAGCTTGGCTACTTGAAATAAAGAAATCGTGCCCATAAAGGTCTTTAAATGAATTTTCTTACAAGCACTACCCACGAACTATGAGAACATCTATAAGGTACAATTGCTAAAGGGCCTCGATCCTACACCCTGAAACACAAGTCCGAAGTACTCGGCGTCTCGGATGTTGCATTATATGCATCAATTTCGAACCTAGATTTTGGTCAATAGTTGGGTTGCCCGGCTCCTATGTGTACCCCTTACGTTCCCGACAAATTCAGCTAAGGGTGTAACGTGAGAGCCACTAGGATATTGCCGCTAGTTTAACTGGCAGAGCACCTCAGTGGAGAAAGCCGAAGACTGACTATCTAGGTAAGCAAAAACTGGTCGGCCATCCAAAGACCGCGTCAAGTGACGTGTCGTTAGAGATCACCCGTGTTAAACGAAGGGCTTCTTCCTCGAATTGGCCGAAGTGGGCATGGGCATAGACCTCGGCCGACTAAGCCGACCACTTCACTCACCGGGGGCTCGTCATCGGTCCCCACCATCAAACTCCTATGACTAAGTGAAAGGTATAAAGCCACCATAGTCCGATTTCCTAGTCCCTATGTGCGCAGACCCCCTCCGGGAACCGAGACGTCGGCTAAGGGTCATGAGCGCCTAAAAGGGGCACCCTTCGTATATTGTACAAAGGGGTCGAAGTCGACGACTGGCCACTTTCAGTTTAACACGGTCAAACAGGAGGAATATTAAAAACGAAACATAAACATATGAGCAGAACTTAAGCCGTACTCATTAAACAACTGATAATTTTTATACATCACACGCATTTCGGCATTCTGAAGTGCTGCCTAAAAATACAACGTGTCCTTAGGACACATGGCCTCGGTAACACGGGCGCCCTCCTCCACTTCGGCAAAAAACTGCTCCGTGGTGCGCGCCTTCCCTTCGGGGGGGCCCGTAGCAACAACCTCCGCCTCAACCTTCCGGAAGTGCATTTTCACGCAGGCATACGCCCGCCGCGCTCCTTCCAGACACGCGGATCGCTTCCAACGGTTGACTTGCGGGGCGGCTTCTTGCAGTCACACCAGGAGCCCAAAGAAGCTGGCTGGCAACACCTCTGTGGGACACAGATTGACGCAGAGGTCTTGGAGCGCCGGCCTCGCCATCCGAAGAAGTTCCACCAGTTGCTTCATCCGATGATTGAGCAACTGTGGTTGTGACGACTCCTGGAACTGACTCCAGAATGCCTTCTCCGCCTCATGGCCCTCCAGTTGGACGAAATGAAGGCCGGCATCCACCGCATTCTTCGAGAGTTCGGCGAAGACCTCTGCGGATCGCAACAGCTGGGTGAGCTCGATGAACCCTTTGCTGCCAAATACACATTGAAGTAAATATGGCTTACCCGCGGCTACCCGCTCCACTTGCTGGATCACCTGGTGATCGGCCCGGCCCTGGGTCTGGAGCTCAGCATGGGACAGACGTAGCTTTCGCAGCTCCTCGCCCGTCTCTTTCTCCTTTTTCTCAAGGGAATCACGTTCGAGATACACACCCTTGAGAGTCTCCTCGACCTCCAGGACCCGCGCCTGGTCTTTCCCCCTAGCCACCTTTTCGGTGGCTAGGTCCTTTTCTGCTTTGGCCGCAGCAGCTTTCTGCTGCTCGACCTCTTGCCGAGCCGTCAAGAGCTCGGCCTTGAGCCCCTCAAGCTCGGCCAATGCTGCTATCATTAAACCAGTTCAGCATCAGTTTTTCAAACAACACGTTATCCTTGTTCAAAATTAATTTAAAAAAAACACGTCACATTGGTCGCTTACCTTGAGACTGCTCGACCCGCTTATTCACCAGGCCGAGGTCCTTTTCGGACCTCTCGAGCTTCCGGCTCATCTCCGCAATCTCCTCGGAGGCAGAGCCTAGAGCCGAGGTTGAAACCTGCATAAACACTTTCTAATGAGCCCCATGATCAATTTATTGACACTTCGGACACACATCCTGTCTTATCAGTTCTGGGGGCTACTCTTTCCTCTGCAGCTATATTTTGACCCCAACACCAGTTTTTCAAACTGGCCCTAGGCTCGGGGGCTACTCACTGGGTAGGCCGTCTAAACGATAGGTAACGGATGCCTTCGGACAATTACAAGGATTGGTAAATCTAAGCAGAGAAGGTCCCTTTTCGCGTAAAGACAGAGGATTACCTCGAAGCTCGTGATGAGGCCCTTGAAGACCTCATGCATTCCGGCCTCTATGGACCGGAATCCCTGCAGCGCCACACCAATCAATGGGCGGTGCTCTTCCTTGAGGGAGGAGCCCGTCAAGGCCGCCTCCATTTCTTCAGTCCACCCCGCGCTAACCCTCCCTGCAGCAGGAGGTGGGGGTGGTGAGACCTCAGGCCCCAGCACCTGGGTGCTAGGTACGAGGGTCTCCGGCTGCGGCGGTGGAGGTGGAGCAGACTTCGGCTGGACGGCCGATTGGCCCAGCCCTTCCTGGACGACCTCGGGGACCTCGTCCCCTTGGCCTTGTGGGGCTGAGGTTTCAACCTCGGCCATGACGACCGACACTTCGGCCCCCGCTATGTCAACCTGAGGGGCCGGAGTCGATGTCACCTCCCCCTGCCCTTCTGGAGCCGGGGCAGCACGATCCGGCATCCCGCTGGAGGAGTCGCTAAGGCGTGCCCTAGGCGGGCTGTGGAAAAATATTCACGCGGCATTAGTCCTGCCGAAAAGACCTAATGTAAAGCTAAATACAAAGGACAGCGGTGTACCTTCGAGGCGCTGGCTTCTTCCTCCCCAACGCGAGGGGGTCGTCTTTGGACTCGTCGGAGAGCACGTTCTTCTCCGACGGCGGGGGCTTGTCGGCCGCCCCGGTCGAGGTTTCTTTCAACTTCTTTTGGCCTGTAGGCCGGGCTCCGGCCTCGGCGTCTTCCGACGCCGCCCTCTTCCCCTTTGGGGGAGGGTTCTCTTCCTCCTCGTCCTCCCCCCATCGCTCTCGTGGGTGGAGGAGGCGTGGGTCTCCTCGGACCGGGTGACCGAGGTCTCCCGCTTCCAAAGACCCGCCCTGCCCTTCTGGGGCTTCGGCGCCCTGGGGATCACCACGTGCGGCTCCTCGGTGAGGAGCGCAGTAAGCAGAGGGGATCTCTCCCCCTCTGGAAGTGGTGCCGGGCATAGCATCTGCTGCACCTTGGTCACCCAGTTCTACAAACACGGAATGGGTCGATTCATCAAAATCTATCCCACTTAGCAGGAGAAGAATATGAATGTGTATATTGAACACTTACCGGTGTGGCGGTGTAGCCGACCTCAAAGCCGAGGTCCTTCCCCTACTTAGGGATCTTGTCCTTTGGCAACTTGAAGAGCCGCGTCCACATCCCGGCCAGGGAGGAGCGGAAGAAGTTGAGGACGGGCCCTGCATCCCCGGATTTGTGCTCCCACATCGGGGTGGCCCAGAGTTGGAGTGCGAGGATGCGGCGATGGAGCATGACATTGACCACGTCAGGCAGTTGGAGGTTCTTCTTGATGGACCACCACTGGATCTTCTTGATCAGTGTCTCCACCTCCTCTGGGTTCCCCCAGATGACGCCCTTCTCCTTCCAGGACTTGAGCTTCCTTCGAGGCCCAGCCGAAAAGGCTGGGACCTCGGTCTGGCCAGCGGCAAGCGGCTCAGTGATATAGAACCACTCGCGCTGCCATTCCTTGACGGTCTCGATGAAGGTGCCCTTGAACCAGTCGGCGCCCTTGTTCTTGCTGACCATGGCGCCTCCACACTCCGCCAGATCGGAGCCGCTGAGCTTTGACTTAACGCCGAAGATCTTCAGCCATAGGCCGAAGTGTGGCTCGATGCGGAGGAAGGCCTCGCACACCGTGATGAAGGAGGCGAGGTGGACAATGGAGTTCGGGGCCATGTGGTGAAAGTCGAGCCCATAGTAGAACATCACCCCGCGCACGAATGGGTGCAGCGGGAACCCTAAGCCTCTGATGAGGTGAGGGATGAAGACTACCCGCTCCCCTGGGTTGGGAGCGGGCACCTGCTGGTCGGCGTCTAGAGCACGGGCGGCGACGTTGGCGGGGATATCCTACTTGTAGCTTGCGTTGGTATTTTCCCAAAAGAGGAAGGGATGATGCAGCACAGTAGAGATAAGTATTTCCCTCAGTTATGAAATCAAGGTTATCGAATCAGTAGGAGAATCACGCAACACCTCGTTAGCAGTACGTGCACACAAACAACAATTCCTTACACCCAACGCAAACGAGGGGTTGTCAATCCCTCGACGGTTAATTACAAGATTAAATTGTATGTGATAGATAGATAGATTGAAACAAAAATACAAAATAAAATAAATAAAAGAAAAGTGCAGCAATATTTTTAGGGTTTTAGTAATTTGATAAAGATAGACCCGGGGGCCATAGTTTTCACTAGAGGCTTCTCTCATAGAAAATAGCATACGGTGGGTAGACAAATTACTGTTGGGCAATTGATAGAAAAGCAAATAATCATGACGATATCCAAGGCAATGATCATGTATATAGTCATCACGTCCGAGACAAGTAGACCGACTCCTGCCTGCATCTACTACTATTACTCCACACATCGACCGCTATCCAGCATGCATCTAGTGTATTAAGTCCATAAAGAATGGAGTAACGCCTTAAGAACGATGACATGATGTAGACAAGATAAACTCACGCATGAATAAACCCCGTCTTTTTACCCGCAATAGCAACGATAATATTCATGTATAATCTGATCATAAACTCACAATTCATCGGATCCCAACAAACTAACCGCAAAAAGTGATTACATCGGATAGAACTCCAAGAACATCGAGGAGAACATTGTATTGAAGATCAAAAAGAGAGAAGAAGCCATCTAGCTACTAACTATGGACCCGAAGGTCTGTGGTAAACTACTCACGCATCATCAGAAGGGCAACAAGGTTGATGTAGAGCCCCTCCGTGATCGATTCCACCTCCGGCGGAGTACCGGAGAAGGCCTCCAGATGGGATCTCTCGAGAACAGAAACTTGCGGCAGCGGAAAAAGTATTTCGTGGACTCCCCTGAGGGTTTCTGATTTTTTGGGAATTTATAGTGGAGGAATTAGGTCAAACGGAGCTCTGTGGGCCCCACAAGGTACCAAGGCGCGCCTGCCCCCCCCAGGTGCGCCCTGGTGCCTCATGGTCACCCCCTGGGGCTTCTGGCCTCCTCCCGAAGCTTCTAGTGTTTATCTTGTCCAGAAAAAAAATCTTTAAAAAGTTTCATGGCATTTGGACTTCGTTTGGTATTGATTTTCTGTAAAACAAAAACAGGGTAGAAAATAGCAACTGGCACTGGGCACTAAGTTAATAGGTTAGTCCCAAAAAATGATATATAATTGCTGTAAATGTATATAAAAACATCCAAGATTGATAATATAACAGCATGGAACAATAAAAAATTATAGATATGTTGGAGACGTATCAGCATCCCCAAGCTTAATTCCTGCTCGTCCTCGAGTAGGTAAATGATAAAAACAGAATTTTTGATGTGGAATGCTACCTATCATATTCATCACATATTCTTTTCTTTTATAGCATGGACATTGGACTTGAATGATTCAAAGCAATCGTCTATAATTTGACATGAAGATAAAAATACTCAAGCATGCTAACAAGCAACCATGTCTTTCAAAATATCAACGCTAAAGAAAGTTACCCCTAGCCCATTATGCTCAATCATTGATCCATTCATGAAACACACTCGAATATTAGCTACACACAATGCACAAGTATGACAATAGTGCTCTCTAGTTGGTGCTTTATAAGAGAAGATGGAGACTCAATTTTTTTTTGCATAAAAGTAAATAGATAGGGCCTTCGCAGAGGGAAGCAGAGATTTGTCAAATGTGCCAGAGCTCAAGGCTGAAATTAAAGAGATAAAATATTTTGAGAGGCATGCTTTTCCGGTCAACGAAAACGACCGAGAATTCCCATTATTTTCCATGCTAGACACATCATAGGTGGTTCCCAAACAGAAAGTAAAGTTTATTTCCTTTCCACCATTCTTTCACAATCCATGCCTATCCGTATCCACGGGTGCCCTCCAAACCAACACTTTCCAAGGAATTTTGTTGTTATTAATTTTTGATTCATTGTGGGACTGGGCATCCCTATTACCAATCATCCTCTCGTGCAATGACAAGTGAATAAACACTCATCGTGAGAATAACACACCTAGCATGGAAAATAATGGCCACCCCCTGCCGCTTCATGAGCGGTACGGGCACACAAAACGGAAAAATTATTTTGAAAATTAGAGTTGGCACACGCAAATTTACTTGGAACGGCATTGAAATACCGCATATAGGTAGATATAGTGGATTCATTTGGCACAACTTGGGTTTAAGGATTTTGGATGCACAAGAAGTATTTCCGCTTAGTACAAATGAAGGCTAGCAAATAGATTGAGAAGCAACCAACCAAAAAAACGAAAACGGTCATAAACATGCATTGAACATGACTAACACCGAATAATGCACCATAAGTAGGATATAATTTCTTTGCATAACTATTGACTTGATGTGCATGCATAGGGAATCACAAACCTTAACACTAATATTCTTACTAAATCACAATTACTCACTAACAATGACTCACATATTATCATTTCCATATCGCAAAACTATTGCAAGGAATCACACTTATCATATCCAATGATCTATATGAAAGTTTTTATTATATCCCTCTTGAATATTCATCACTTTGGGACCAAATTCATATCTTGTGCAAATTACTGTTACTATCATCAACTCTCAAAAAGATTTAAGTGAAGTATGAGAGTGCAAATATTTCTTCAAAATTTCAATCTTATCAATTCTCAAAATAATATAAGTGAAGCATGAGAATTCATTTCTTCAAAATTTCAATCAACTCTCAAAATAATATAAGTGAAGCATGAGAGTTTATTTCTTCAAAATATAGCCACCACCGTGCGCAAAAAGATTTAAGTGAAGCACTAGAGCAACAGCCTAGCTCAAAAAATTTAAGTGAAGCACATAGAGTATTCTAACAAATGATGATAAATGTGTGGATTTCTCAAGATAGGTGTGTTCAGCAAAGATGATTGTGACAAACTAAAAAGCAAACAAAGCAAAGACTCATATAATACAAGATGCTCCAAGCAAAACACATATCATGTGACGAATAAAAATATAGCTCCAAGTAAAATTACCGATGGTTGGTAGAAGAAAGAGGGGATGCCTTCCGGGGCATCCCCAAGCTTAGATGCTTTAGTCTTCCTTGAATATTACCTTGGGGGTGCCTCGGGCATCCCCAAGCTTAGGCTCTTACTACTCCTTATTCCTTCATCCATCGTGATCTCACCCAAAACTTGAAAACTTCAATCACACAAAACTCAACAAAACCTTCGTGAGATCCGTTAGCACAACAAAATAAATCACTACTCTAAGTACTGTTGCAAAACCATTCATATTTTATTTTTGCATTATACCTACTGTACTCTAACTTCACCATGGCTTATACCCCCCCGATACAATCCATAGATTCATCAAAACAAGCAAGTAGTGCATCAAAAACAGAACAGTCTGTAGCAATCTATTTAAAAGCCATACTTCTGTAACTCCATAAATTCTGAAAAATTAGGACAACGTGGAAAATTCATATACCAATACTGTGTAAAAATTTCAGATTTTTATGACGGTCTAGTACAGAAACAAAATTCGGGCACTGGACGCAAAACTTTCTGTTTTCCAAACAACATCAATTATATTATCTTCCAAATCATCCTAAAGGTATTACTTGGCACAAACACTAATTAAAAACACAAAAACACAATCATACCAGTAGCATAATTGTGAAAACACACAATAACAGAAAAAAAATTATTTTATTCATTGGGTTGCCTCCCAACAAGCGCTATTGTTTTATGCCCCTAGCTAGGCATAATGCATAGTTTTAAGTATTGTCATCTTTCTTCTTCTTATCCAAAGGTGCACTTTTATCAAGGGGGTTTTTCAAAGTTAATATGAAATATATCATCCATAGAAATTTTAGCATTAGCAAGTTGTCCATCTTTAAATCCCTCTTGATTACCGTCTACAATCCAAGAGTATTGTCTATTGACGCTATTGAAAACTTGTTGGATTATATTCAAAGGAGGAACTTCCTTTTTAATATTCTCATCAAAGATGTGGTCATTGCGGAACAAATATCTCAGCAAGTAATCATTATTATAAAGGATCTCATCTATTACCAGTTTTTCACGGTTCATACCATAGAAATCAAAGATCTCCCTAGCTTCTCGCACTATATGATCAAATTTATTCATGAGAACAAGGGTGGCTATTTTCTTAGCTCTAGGATCTTTTATAACTGGTAGCTCATAAAACAATCTTTGCAAAGTAGGATGGGTACGAATAAATCTTCTTTCAAGCTTAAGAAAAAGTGCGGAAATAGCATCGACATAATTCTTAGTTTTTTTAAGTATAGGAGCATCATCAAAAGCCAAGGTCCTAATGCAATTAAAGAATTCTTGGATGACACTTTTTCCTATAACATTACTATGTCCCAACACAAAAGTTTTAGCGTCAAGATTGGTAGAACTTCCCATTTTAGGGGTTTTACCATCATGAGTTTCCGCCATGCCAAAATCACTCATGATAACAATCTTCAAGCAAGCGAACAAGCAACCAAGAAAAAGGCAAACGAAAAATATTTTTGTATTTTTGTAAAAACGTTTTAGAAGTGGGGGAGATGAAAACGAGAGGTAAATGGCAAATAAAATAAATGCAAGGAGATGAGAGTTTATGCAAAGGTACTTGATAGATGTTGATGATGTCTCCCCGGCAACGGCGCCAGAAATTCTTTCTGCTACTTGTAGCTTGCGTTGGTATTTTCCCCGAAGAGGAAGGGATGATGCAGCACAGTAGAGATAAGTATTTCCCTCAGTTATGAAACCAAGGTTATCGAACCAGTAGGAGAATCACGCAACACCTCGTTAGCAGTACCTGCACACAAACAACAACTCCTTGTACCCAACGCAAACGAGGGGTTGTCAATCCCTCGGCGGTTAATTGCAAGATTAAATTGTATGTGATAGATAGATAGATAGATTGAAACAAAAATACAAAATAAAATAAATAAAAGAAAAGTGCAGCAATATTTTTAGGGTTTTAGTAATTTGATAAAGATAGACCCGGGGGCCATAGTTTTCACTAGAGGCTTCTCTCATAGAAAATAGCATACGGTGGGTAGACAAATTACTGTTGGGCAATTGATAGAAAAGCAAATAATCATCACGATATCCGAGGCAATGATCATGTATATAGGCATCATGTCCGAGACAAGTAGACCGACTCCTGCCTGCATCTACTACTATTACTCCACACATCGACCGCTATCCAGCATGCATCTAGTGTATTAAGTCCATAAAGAACGGAGTAACGCCTTAAGAACGATGACATGATGTAGACAAGATAAACTCACGCATGAATAAACCCCATCTTTTTACCCATAATAGCAACGATACATACGTGTCATGTCCCTTTCTGTCACTGGGATTGAGCACCGCAAGATCGAACCCATTACAAAGCACCTCTTCCCATGGCAAGATAAATCAATCTAGTTGGCCAAACCAAATCAATAGATCGGTGAAGAAATACGAAGCTATAATAATCATGCATAAAAGATATCAGAGAAGACTCAAATAATATTCATGTATAATCTGATCATAAACTCACAATTCATCGGATCCCAACAAACAAACCGCAAAAAGTGATTACATCGGATAGAACTCCAAGAACATCGAGGAGAACATTGTATTGAAGATCAAAAAGAGAGAAGAAGCCATCTAGCTACTAACTATGGACCCGAAGATCTGTGGTAAACTACTCACGCATCATCGGAAGGGCAGCAAGGTTGATGTAGAGCCCCTCCGTGATCGATTCCACCTCCGGCGGAGTACCGGAGAAGGCCTCCAGATGGGATCTCTCAAGAACAGAAACTTGCGGCGGCGGAAAAAGTATTTCGTGGACTCCCCTGAGGGTTTCTGATTTTTTGGGAATTTATAGTGGTGGAATTAGGTCAATTGGAGCTCTGTGGGCCCCACGAGGTACCAGGGCGCGCCTGCCCCCCCAGGCGTGCCCTGGTGCCTCGTGGTCACCCCCTGGGGCTTCTGGCCTCCTCCCAAAGCTTCTAGTGTTTATCTTGTCCAGAAAAAAAATCTCTAAAAAGTTTCGTGGCATTTGGACTTCGTTTGGTATTGATTTTCTGTAAAACAAAAACAGGGCAGAAAACTGCAACTGGCACTGGGCACTAAGTTAATAGGTTAGTCCCAAAAAATGATATATAATTGCAGTAAATGTATATAAAAACGTCCAAGATTGATAATATAACAACATGGAACAATAAAAAATTATAGATACGTTGGAGATGTATCAGCATCCCCAAGCTTAATTCCTGCTCGTCCTCGAGTAGGTAAATGATAAAAACATAATTTTTGATGTGGAATGTTGTCTATCATATTCATCACATATTCTTTTCTTTTATAGCATGGACATTGGACTTGAATGATTCAAAGCAATAGTCTATAATTTGACATGAAGATATAAATACTCAAGCATGCTAACAAGCAACCATGTCTTTCAAAATATCAACGCTAAAGAAAGTTACCCCTAGCCCATTATGCTCAATCATTGATCCATTCATGAAACACACTCGAATATTAGCTACACACAATGCACAAGTATGACAATAGTGCTCTCTAGTTGGTGCTATATAAGAGAAGATGGAGACTCAATTTTTTTTTGCATAAAAGTAAATAGATAGGCCCTTCACAGAGGGAAGCAGAGATTTGTCAAATGTGCCAGAGCTCAAGGCTGAAATTAAAGAGATAAAATATTTTGAGAGGCATGCTTTTCCTGTCAACGAAAACGACCGAGAATTCCCATTATTTTCCATGCTAGACACATCATAGGTGGTTCCCAAACAGAAAGTAAAGTTTATTTCCTTTCCACCATTCTTTCACAATCCATGCCTATCCGTATACACGGGTGCCCTCCAAACCAACACTTTCCAAGGAATTTTGTTGTTATTAATTTTTGATTCATTGTGGGACTGGACATCCCTATTACCAACCATCCTCTCGTGCAATGACAAGTGAATAAACACTCATCGTGAGAATAACACACCTAGCATGGAAAATAATGGCCACCCCCTGCCGCTTCATGAGCGGTACGGGCACACAAAACGGAAAAATTATTTTGAAAATTAGAGTTGGCACACGCAAATTTACTTGGAACGGCATTGAAATACCGCATATAGGTAGATATAGTGGATTCATTTGGCACAACTTGGGTTTAAGGATTTTGGATGCACAAGCAGTATTTTCGCTTAGTACAAATGAAGGCTAGCAAATAGATTGAGAAGCAACCAACCAAAAAAACAAAAACGGTCATAAACATGCATTGAACATAACTAACACCGAATAATGCACCATAAGTAGGATATAATTTCTTTGCATAACTATTGACTTGATGTGCATGCATAGGGAATCACAAACCTTAACACTAATATTCTTACTAAATCACAATTACTCACTAACAATGACTCACATATTATCATTTCCATATCGCAAAACTATTGCAAGGAATCACACTTATCATATCCAATGATCTATATGAAAGTTTTTATTATATCCCTCTTGAATATTCATCACTTTGGGACCAAATTCATATCTTGTGCAAATTACCGTTACTATCATCAACTCTCAAAAAGAGTTAAGTGAAGTATGAGAGTGCAAATATTTCTTCAAAATTTCAATCTTATCAATTCTTAAAATAATATAAGTGAAGCATAAGAATTCATTTCTTCAAAATTTTAATCAACTCTCAAAATAATATAAGTGAAGCATGAGAGTTTATTTCTTCAAAATATAGCCACCACCATGCTCAAAAAGATTTAAGTGAAGCACTAGAGCAACTGCCTAGCTCAAAAATTTAAGTGAAGCACATAGAGTATTCTAACAAATGATGATAAACGTGTGGCTCTCTCAAGATAGGTGTGTTCAACAAAGATGATTGTGACAAACTAAAAAGCAAACAAAGCAAAGACTCAGATAATACAAGACGCTCCAAGCAAAACACATATCATGTGGCGAATAAAAATATAGCTCCAAGTAAAATTACCGATGGTTGGTAGAAGAAAGAGGGGATACCTTCCGGGGCATCCCCAAGCTTAGACGCTTGAGTCTTCCTTGAATATTACCTTGGGGTGCCTCGGGCATCCCCAAGCTTATGCTCTTACTACTCCTTATTCCTTCATCCATCGTGATCTCACCCAAAACTAGAAAACTTCAATCACACAAAACTCAACAAAACCTTCGTGAGATCCGTTAGCATAACAAAATAAATCACTACTCTAAGTACTGTTGCAAACCCATTCATATTTTATTTTTGCATTATACCTACTGTACTCTAACTTCACCATGGCTTATACCCCCCGATACAATCCATAGATTCATCAAAACAAGCAAGTAGTGCATCAAAAAACAGAATCTGTCAAAAACAGAACATTCTGTAGCAATCTATTTAAAAGCCACACTTCTTTAACTCCAAAAATTAGAAAAACTTAGGAAAACGTGGGAAATTCATATAACAATACTGTGTAAAAAATTCAGATTTTTCTGACGGTCTAGAACAGAAACAAAATTCGGGCACTGGACGCAAAACTTTTTGTTTTCCAAACAACATCAATTATATTATCTTCCAAATCATCCTAAAGGTATTACTTGGCACAAACACTAATTAAAAACACAAAAACATAATCATACCAGTAGCATAATTGTGAAAACACACAATAACAGAAAAAAAATTATTTTATTCATTGGGTTGCCTCCCAACAAGCGCTATTGTTTTATGCCCCTAGCTAGGCATAATGCATAGTTTCAAGTATTGTCACCTTTCTTCTTATTATCCAAAGGTGCACTTTTATCAAGGGGTTTTTAAAAGGTAATATGAAATATATCATCCATAGAAATTTTAGCATTAGCAAGTTGTCCATCTTTAAATCCCTCTTGATTACCGGCTACAATCCAAGAGTATTGTCTATTGACGCTATTGAAAACTTGTTGGATTATATTCAAAGGAGGAACTTCCTTTTTAATATTCTCATCAAATATGTGGTCATTGCGGAACAAATATCTTAGCAAGTAATCATTATTATAAAGGATCTCATCTATTACCGGTTTTTCACGGTTCATACCATAGAAATCAAAGATCTCCCTAGCTTCTCGCACTATATGATCAAATTCATTCATGAGAACAAGGGTGGCTATTTTCTTAGCTCTAGGATCTTTTATAACTGGTAGCTCATAAAACAATCTTTGTAAAGTAGGATGGGTACGAATAAATCTTCTTTCAAGCTTAAGAAATAGTGCGGAAATAGCATCGGCATAATTCTTAGTTTCTTTAAGTATAGGAGGGAAGAGGCGAGATTGGATCTGGGCGCTGGAGCTCGAAGAGGTAGAAGGCAGGGGAAATGGGAGCGTAACTACTGGCTCTGTTAGCTTTTTACTCTTATAGGCTGCTGAAAGGCCAAGAGTTCCCCTTGCTACGCCGATAAAAACGCCATTCTCCCCCACCAAAGATGCCGTTATACCCATGGGGGAAAACAAAATCTTGATGATATCCCTGAGAATACGGGCACGATCCCCACCTAGATGGGACATGCCAGTAAAAGGGGCAGCCTCGAACCACGATTTGAGATAGGCAGTAACTGCCTGACCCATCGTGGGTAGCGCCGCTTTAATTAAGTTTTTAGGCTATGGGGTACTGTTCACACCTAGGTGGCTAGCCTTCAAGGTTAAGTAAACTCACGACCCCGGATGGGGAGAGAACTCAGCTGAACCTCGTTTACAATACACCACTCCTTGGAAGGGCGGCTAAGAGATCCGGAATTACGAAGGGGAACTCGTCTGTCAAGCCAAGGACTTCGGATCCGAAGTTATTTCCGTTGAACAGATCGTCCTCGGCGTAGAAGACCAGTTCGGGGGCTACTAACGGTGTCCTGGACTAGGGGGTACAAACCTAGTCGGCCTATATTCCTCGGGCTGGGCCAGTGGGCCCTCATTCTTATCAAGATGGACTCCGGAAGAGGCATGCGAGAAGAAGGAGCAAGATTACATCTGCCGAAGACTTGACGTATACTCCAAGACTTCTCCTCCCGCCTCCACACCTAGATACCGACCTTGTAAACCCTAGATACCCTACCCGGCGTGTATATAAGCCAAAGGGTTTAGCCCTTAGAGGGAACCTCAACACCGTCTCATTCACCTAGCCTTAGGACTAGATCATATCTTACGATCTCGAGGTAGATCAACTCTGTACTTGATACACCTCCATCAATATAAACAAGTGCAGGACCTAGGGTTTTACCTCCATCAAGAGGGCCCGAACCTGGGTAAACATCATCTCCCTGTTCCTGTTACCATCTGTCCGAGATCCACAGCTCGGGACCCCCTACCCCGAGGTCTGCCGGTTTTTACACCGACACCATGGGTAACCACTGCTAAGATAGTTGATCCCAATTTGCCAAAGTCAACTACAAGGTTCCAGGTTAGACCGAATGGCGGATGCACATAATCCAACACATCCAAGATCGGCGATCTGATTTTGATCGGGGGATGCGTGGTCCCTGCAAAATAATGGAGTACCGTTAGGGATGCAAATGATGGTTAGTGCATTCCGTTTGTTATCTCCCGTACCATAGGATGGCACCCAGATGAAACAAGTCCCCTGGCTTGTCACAACGAAGATGCGGCCTACATGGCACATGGCGTCTTTGAACTTGTGCGGGTACAAATCTGCCGCGGCCAACATGTGCCAGCCTCTGCCGTCAGAGCCATTCTTATTGATGGCAATCCTTATGTCGAACACCGCAATGAGATAGTAATCGTCATAGCTGCGGTGCTTGGTCGGCGGGTCCGCAATTGCTATATTCTTCAATCTCATGGTGGCTACATCATACCTATTCAAGCCGTTCCAGTCCGGAAGGCCGATCCCAATGTTGGACAAGGGGTCTACGGGAACGGACGCACTGCTGTGGATGTTGTGCAAAATGATGGTGGTATCCGGCCGTAGGTATGCAAGCCAATCTTCATTGGCACCAACCCAAACCTGTGGGACGGTGGGCAGTGGAGAAATTATGGGATGGAATAACTAAGTATTTTTAGAATATACATTACATGATCAAACACAATGACTGACCTTCTCATCGGACAAAATCCGACTGCCTCTCAACGTCGGCAACTCAAGTGGCGTCAAGATGCAACTGCGGCCACGTTGCGGTGGACTGGAGTCCCATTGAATGACCTTCTCCTCGAGGATGCATGGAAGACCAACAAGCATGGCCTTCTCCCAAGCCTGTTTATGCATCGTCTTAAAATAGTTGGTGCAGGAAGCACCGAGTCTTGCGGCGGTGAGGAAGTCGGAGCGGCGTGCGATTTCTCCTAGAGAATCGTCGTCCAAGGTCTCCCAGCCCCGGTGAGGAGGAGAACCACCTGGCGAATCCATGGCAGCAGCGACGAACCGCCTTGGTCTCTTCGGAAGGGGAACTGGCGAGGAGGAGATAAGAGCGTAACCGCAGGGCCTCGTCCCTTTGTGAAGGATGTTATGCGGGCACGCATTAGCGGTACTGCGATGGTGCAATTACGTATTATTTAATATAGGAGTAGTACTAGTACTCAACTTTCCGGGCACAAGCTCTGAGATAATTACATTCATTTCTGTGGGCCCTGACTGACCTGGTGAGAGCTGCCGCAGCTGGCTCCCCAATTTCCTTCTCTCGGGCGTTGGTCATTAGGTTTTGTTTATTGATTTAATGTGTGTGGTACCCATCAGAGTAGGATTCATTGGAGAACTTGTATATGACAACAAATCTATCATACAGACTATTGAAGATGCTCTTAGTGTACCATTTTTCAACTTTTGAATCTCAAGGCCAAGGAGCTACAGTAGCAAGTGGAGGGTAGTACATTCAAATTCGAATCCAACAATATAATTTTCGGTGACATGCATTAACATTTTGCTAGTCAAATATGTGATCAAACTTTAACTCGAAATACGATGGGGACTAGTAAACCAGCCCGGAAGTAGCAGTAGTACTGTCCTCTAGAACCATCGCTGTAACTATCAATGCAGGGAAAGTACACCTGCGTACTGCAGACCTGCTTGCTGCTCTATTCATGCGCGTAGCTGGCCTGCTCAGCCGCTCCTCTCACGCACACACTATTGCGGGGGCAAAACATTTGAGTTCTTTCATACCACGAGAGTAGGCTTTTTCTTTTCCACTAGTACACGCGTACGTGCACAACACGTGCAATGTTCAATTTATGAATATAACTTTTCCATGATTTTTGCAAAAGAAAGAAACAATCACATGGCTCTAGAAAAGTCTAACAAATCAACTATTCTACTCCCTCCATCCCATATTATGAAAACATTTTTCAAGCTAATTTTGTACTATAAGGAGCGAAGTCCATGCGTGCAACGCCACAAGCTACAGAGTACTTACATTAGGTCCAAGTCAGGGCCATATTGCACAGTTCCCAATGCGGCGCCAGGCTTTTCCGGCTCCTCTGGCTTAATTGGGAGGCGGCATTAAAGATGGCAGCTGAGGAAGCAGCAAGCAAGGGCGGCTGCTACTCTACACGAGCCACGAGATGATGGCGCGTGCAAAATATACGGGAGGGAAAACCCGTGCACGTGGCTGGGCTATCCGCGACCACTGGTACAACGCAACGTACAATTCCTATTTGTCGCTAGTAGATTGTTCCTTATACATATTGGAGTATTTAACAAAAAACTACCACTTTCGAACCAGCCATACCAAGAAACCACCACTCTACAAAAATTAGTAAAAACATACCAAAAATTTCTTAAACCGTCGCGAAAAACTACCAAGTGCCGATTAGGCTCGTTTAAACCCATGTGGCACCTTAAGTCAACGCCGTTTGTTTGACTGGCAACTTAGGCATTATGACTTGTGGGACCTACATGTCAGTCTAAAACAAATCCCCGAGTCACCTCCTACCTCCGGCCCGTCCACCTAGTCATCCTTGGCCATCGGAGGTAGCCACCGCCGCCGGCTGAAAGCGAGGTCAAAAGCACCAGCGATGCGGAGCCCATCTTGCGTCAGCCAGAAGCCAGCTCAACGCGGCGCTCGCGGCCGCTAGCTAGCCAAGCTAGCACACAACCTGTTGGATGCATCCAGCTAGTTGTGTGCAAGCTTTGCTAGCTAGCTTGGCACGGCAGTGCGGTGGCTTGCTCGCACGTGCCGCGCTAAGGCCAGCCATCCGGCTCGGGCGGAGGCCAGCGCGGCGGCTTGCTCGCGCGTGGGCCGTGCTCGGGCCAGCCAGCCAGCCCGTGTGGAGGCCAGAGCGGCGGCTTGCTCGCGCGTGAGCCACGCTCGGGCCAGCCAGCCAGCCCGTGCGGAGGCCAGCGCGGCGGCCGGCCCGTCCGCCGGAGCGGCGGCCAGCTCGCCCATCACCGGCGCCGGCGACGAACACGCATACGAACTGTTTGAAGAAGAGGATAGATGCTCACATGTGGGTCCCATCTATCATAACAGTCAACTCTATGGTCAAACATACGGTGTTGACTTAAGGTGCATTGTCAGCACGGACTTGTGGGCCAACCCTGTCATAAACGGGTTTAAACGAGCCTAATCGACACTTGGTACTAGTTTTTTTAGGAGTTGGGTAGTAGTTTTTTGGCACGGATTGAGAAATTTTTGGTATGTTTTTGCTATTTTTTGTACAATAGTTTCTTGCTAGGGCTGGTTGAAAGTGGTAGTCTTTAGTTAAATACTCTACATATTGTAAGTAGGAGTGAAAGCTAAGCTTTGGAAGTCTATAAGCACGGCTAGTTACATAGTATGTATGTGTACGTAATTCAAACTAAATATCGCCCATGGGTGACTAATATCTTGATGGAAAACTCGAAACTTTGGAAATACAAATGTATTATTGATACTTGTTTCCATAAACTTGGATCTACTTTCTATTCAACGGCTGAGCATGTGGGGCCTTAGCACGATGACTTCCCGACTGTCTAAAACAAGGTTTTCCCGTCTCTGGTAAGGAGGAGGATGATTGCGGCGCACCTTCGGCTGGCTCTAGTGCTCGTAGTCATCGCTAGGTGGTCTACGAACGTGTAGATGTGTTTTTTTTTTCACGTCTTGTGTTCTTTGTACTGCCACGACTGATGAATAGATCATAAGTATCTCGCAAGAAAACCTTGGTTGAGTGTGTGTGCGAGCGAGAGATCGTGCGCGTGTGTGATACAGAAAGACTAAGGCAGAGATAAGAGAGTCATTGCGTGTTTTTGTGTGTGTGTGGAGGATAGAGAGAGACCTATATGGGACTTTGTGTTGTGTAACATGGAGGCGGATAGACATAGTCACAGAGTGAGTGTGTGAGATACGCATGCGGACATAGGGAGAGAGGTGTGAATTAGAGAGACGGGGATTTTTGGTGTGCATGTGAGTTAGAGAGAGAGAGAGAGAGAGATAGGGATATATATATACCTAGAGCTGGAGAGAATATACAAGGGTGTGTATCTCAAAAGAGGGATCCAGATAGATGGCGTGGTGTGTGTGTCTGTGTCTGTTTTGTGCGCTTGTGTGTGGGAAAGGGAGAGTGTGTGTGTGTGGAGAAGAGAGACCACTGATGATGTAAACCTAGTAGGGGGAGGGGGGATGATATGGCATGTGTGTCGGGGGGATGACCCCCGGGTAGGCAAGCGAACCCGGAGCCCCTTTTCAAAAATATCGGGGCAGCCCGTGCCCCACCCCGCCGGCTGGCCATACGGCCGGCTTCCCAGCGCGAGCTGGCTAGGCCCAGCCCCGGGCCGGGTCCGGCTATCCGATAACCGGCTGACGATGGGTCAGCAGGCGTCCCATCGCGCCCCGTGACAAGACGGCCCCCCACGACGGGAGAACATGGCTACAGTGCGAACAGTCTAGGGAAGGCGCGCCGGCAAAGCTGCCAACCCTGCTGACCGGGACGGCCGGCATCAGCACCAGCGCGCCACTGCAGCCCCCCACGGTGGGAGAGCGTGGCTACAATGCAATCCGTCTTGGGAAGGTGCGGTGGCAGAGCCGCCCACCCCGCTGACCGGGACGACTGGCGTCAGCACCAGCGCGCCACTGCAGCCCCCCACGGCGCCGTCCCCTCCGTGACACTCGAGGCGACTGGCCACAGTGCACCAGCGCGCCACTGCAGCCCCCCACGGCGCCGTCCCCTCCGTGACGCTCGAGGCGACGGGCCACAGTGCCGAGCAGCCGGCAGACCCCGTAGCCGGCGGGACCCAGCAGCAGGCGGGCCCACAGCCGGCTCCAGACGCCGACGTCCGGGTCCCGACGTGTGTATCTTACTCATGTAACCCTGGGGGGTCGGGCTATAAGACCCCCCAGGAGGCCTCCATGCAGGGGGTCGAATCGGGTAGCATCACACACATTCGTAGGAGAGGCTGAACGGAGAACCAGCTCCTTCTTCCTCCTCCGCCCAAACAGCTCCAGGAGCACCATTGTAACCATCGTGGCCTCCGAGCCTATCAACCCATTCGGCAGGACTAGGGGTGTTACCTCCCCGGAGGGCCCTGAACCTGGGTACGCATTGCGTCTCCCGCACGCGTGTGCCAACCTCGCTTCCGGAACCCACCGGCGTCCTCACGCAGACCCCACTTTTAGCCATCTCATGGCATCTGCCATGATTTCACCACAACAGTTGGCGCCCACCGTGGGGCTGCTTGCGGCGTCGGCCGAAGTCAAGTTCTGGACGAGGCCCTTCACCAGCTCCGGCGAGCGCATCATGCACGGCTTGGTCCGCGCGCCTCGCGTGGCCAACCCGGCCGCCTGCGACGCAGCGCCTGGCGCGGGCGCCGCCTGCCCCACAGGCTCCCTAGTCGTCCCTTTCGGCGCGCTGCGCGTCTTCGTTATGCTCATCCCCGATGAGTACCCCAGCGAGGTACACAGCTTCGCCGACTCGCCCGTCCCCGTTGGTTGCGCTGTCTCCGACGACGTCGCGGACCTCTGCGCCCGCGCGAAGGTGCTGACCATCGGCGCTAGCTCCGGCTCCTCACGCGGCAAGGAGAAGGCCGCCGTGGCTGCCGCCGCCGCGGCTGCGGTCCCGCCTCGCTGGGTCGACCCACTCCGCGAGACGATCCGGAGCCTGCAAGCCCCCATCACGCCCGATGCTGACACGACGGCAGCAACGACTCAGCTCAACGAGGACCATGAGCATCTGCTGGTCGAGGCCATGACGCTCGCGGCGACGCGGCGTCGGCTGGAGTCCGCCCAGCGAGAGTATGACAGCGTCCACGGTTTCACGCCGGCCGCTACTGAGTCCAGCCGAGTCGCGGAAGTGCGCATCCGTGGGGGCGCAATCGGCCGTGCGCTAGGCGCAGGCCGGCCTGTCTACGACACCCCCATCAAAAACAAGCGCGTGGCACAGGCGGCCATGGCGGATCTCTAGTTCCTGGAGGGCGAGGAGCTGCTGCAGCAGCAGCAGCGCATCCGCGACCTCATCACCGCGGCGAACGAGCAGCAGAGGCGTTTCGACCCGGCCCAGCCATCCGCCTCCGCTTCGGGAAACACCGCAAACCCGGAGAGGGCCCTTCGGGACACGCAGCAGGCGTCTTCCCCTGCCGGCTCGACGAGTCGCGGCTCTGGCTGGCGTCGGGCAAGCCGGCGCCGGCACAACCGCGTCGCGGTGGCTGGCGACGGCGTTGCCAACGAGACTGCTGGTGACAGCCGGGTCCAGCAGCCGGAACTTCCTCCCCCGCCGCCTCGGCGACCCCGGCCGGCTTCCGCCGGCCCGGTGGCACGCGGCCCCGTCGTGAGCCGGCTGGGCCCCTGCGAGCCCTACGACGAAACCGACGCCCGCCACCGCATCGACCGGCTGGCGCGGTCCACGCTTCTCGAGGAGGAAAGTTCCGTTGGCCCCGCGTGTTTCGGACCCCGCATCCGCGAAGAGCCCTTCCCCAAAGGTTTCACGCTGGCCCGCGACACCCCCAAGTACAGCGGCATCACCAAGCCGGAAGACTGGCTAACCGACTACACCACGGCTGTCGGCATCGCCGGCGGCAACCGACGCGTGGCGGTCCGCTACGTCCCCCTAATGCTGCTCGGCTCGGCCTGGACATGGCTTAATAGCCTAAGGGCCGGCAGCATCAATTCCTTGCTGGACTTCGAGGATGCATTCGTGCGCAACTTCACAAGCACGTACAAGTGTCTGGGTCGGCCTCGCCAGCTCTCCATGTGCGTCCAGGGCCCGAGCGAGCCTCTCCGCGACTTCCTCACGCGGTGGACCGAACTGCGCAACTCCTGCGAAGGCGTCCACGAAGTGCAAGCCATCCAGTACTTCGTCGACGGGTGCCGAGACGGCACCTTGCTCAAGCACCGGCTCATGTGCGACAAGCCGGACACCCTGGCGGAGCTCATGGCGGTGGCGGACAAGTATGCCATGGCCGACTCTGCGATGCGCGTAAAGATCACGGTCGACGTGGACGGCAAGCCGGTCCCGGTCCAGCCGGCCGCCCCGAAGCCGGCTGGCGAAACCAACCAGCACCGGCAAGACAACAACAACAACAACAAGCGGAAGGCCGAGCAGCCGGCTCCTCGTTACAACAACCAGCAAGTGGCCGCCGTGGCGGAGGAGCAGCCGGCCGAGCAAGGCGGCGTCAAGCGCCAGCGCACCGGCAAGATGGCCTGGCAGCCCAAGTTCTCCTTTGAGCAGATGCTGGACGCCCCATGCAAGCACCACAGCGGAGCGAAGCCTTCAACGCACACGCTCTGGAACTGCAGCATCACTCAGCGCCTGATGCGTGGCGATTTCCCACCACCACCCCCCGGCCCAGACCCGCAGCTCCCGCCGCCTCCCCCTCCGCCTCCGGCAGCCGGCGCCCTCGCCAACAACCCCTACCCTCAGCAGGACGCGGCCTACGTCGTCTTCACCAGCGAAGGCGACGACAAGCACAGCAAGCGCAAATACCAGCACGAGGTAAACGCCGTCGTCCCCCCGGTCCCCCAGTACATGCACTGGTCTGACCGTCCCGTCAATTGGACCCGGGAGGACCACCCGGCCGTGATGCCCACGCCGGGTGGCTACGCGCTCGTCCTCGACCCCACCTTCGTCGCTGAGAAGCGCACCTGCCACTTTTCGTGGGTGCTGATCGATGGCAGCAGCAGCATCAACATCCTCTACCACGACACCACGGTCAAGCTCGGCATCGAGGAAGGCCAGCTGGAGCCCACCCAGACGGTGTTCCACGGCATCGTGCGAGGCGCCTCGTGCTCCCCCATCGGCCGGGTGCGGCTGGACGTGCTGTTCGGCCCCAGCGCCCATTTCCGCCGAGAGCCGATCTGGTTCGAAGTGGTCAACCTCGCCAGCCCCTACCACGCGCTTTTGGGCCGACCCGCCATGGCCAAGTTCATGGCAGTCCCCCACTACGCCTACCTCAAGATGAAGCTGCCAGGTCCCAAGGGCATCATCACCATCACCAGGGACTACAAGAAGTCCCTGGAGTGCGCCAAAGCCGGCTCTAAGCTGGCCGAGTCGCTGGTCATCGCCGAGGAGAGGCGCCAGCTCGACTGTCTTGTCGCGCTAGCTGGCGAGTAGCCATCATGCCGGCTCAGCTCAAGCAGCCGGCCGACGAGGGGTCCTTCAAGCCGACCAAGGGCACAAGGAAGGTTTCGCTCGACCCGTCCAACCCCAACTCCAACGAGTATGTCATCGTGGGCTCTGGCCTCGACAGCAAATAGGTAGGCAGGCTCGTCGACTTCCTCCGTGAGAATCGGGATATCTTCGCATGGTCCCCTAAAGACATGCCGGGTGTTCTGAGGAAGTACGCCGAGCACAAACTCCACGTCCGGCCGGATGCCAAGCCGGTCCGGCAGCCGCTACGCCGCTTCTCCGAGGAGAAGCGAAGAACCATTGGCGAAGAGATCGCCCGGCTGCTCAAAGCCGGGTTCATCATGGAAGTGTTCCACCCCGAGTGGCTGGCCAACCCGGTCCTCGTCTTGAAGAAGAACGATACTTGGCGCATGTGTATCGACTACACCAGCCTGAACAAGGCCTGCCCCAAGGACCCATTTGCCCTACCCCGGATTGACCAAGTCATCGACTCCACAGCCGGCTACGAGCTCCTATCCTTCCTGGACGCTTACTCCGGCTACCACCAGATCAAGCTGGACCCGGCGGATGCCCTCAAGACGTCCTTCATCACCCCCTTCGGGGCATATTGCTACATCACCATGTCGTTCGGCTTGAAGAACGCCGGCGCCACCTTCCAGCGCTGCATGCAAAAATGCCTCCTGCCTCAGATCGGCCAGAACGTGCACGTCTACGTCGACGACATCGTGGTGAAGACCAAGCAGCACCTCACCCTCCTCGAGGATCTCAGGGAGACGTTTGCCAACTTGCGCCAGTTCCAGATCAAGCTCAACCCGGAGAAATGTGTCTTCGGCGTGCCGGCCGGCCAACTCCTTGGTTTCCTCATCTCGGAACGCGGCATTGAGGCCAATCCGGAGAAGATCAAGGTGATCGACCGCATGCGTAAGCCGGCTCGGCTGCGCGATGTCCAGAAGTTCACCGGCTGCTTGGCCTCTCTCAGCCGGTTCGTCAGCCGGCTGGGGGAGAGGGCCCTACCCCTATATCAGCTGATGAGAAGATAGCGCCGTTCGAGTGGTCCGACCAGGCGGACGAAGCTTTCCGCGACCTCAAGCGCATGCTCTCCACCACACCTGTCTTGGCCGCGCCGGCTGAGAAGGAGCCACTCCTGATGTACATCGCGGCAACCACCCGCGTGGTCAGCGTGGTGCTGGTGGTGGAGCGCCCCGAGGAAGGCAAGGCACAGCTGGTCCAGTGCCCTGTGTACTACCTCAGTGAGGTCGTCTCCACCTCCAAGCAAAACTACCCCCACTACCAGAAGATGTGCTACGGCGTGTACTTGGCCGCCAAGAAGCTCAGGCAGTACTTCCAGGAGCACACCATCACCGTGGTGAGCACGACCCCCATCGGCGAGATCATGGGATGCCGGGATGCCTCTGGATGGATAGCCAAGTGGGCCATCGAGCTAGCCGGCCACACCATCCTCTACGAGCCTCATACCGCCATCAAATCACAGGCGTTCGCCGACTTCCTCGTCGATTGGGCGGAGACCCAGTACTTGCCGCCGGCTCCCGACGCGACGCACTGGCGCATGCACTTTGACGACTCGAAGATGGCCTCCGGCTTGGGAGCCGGCATCGTGCTCTCCTCCCCCAAGGGCGACCGGCTGCGCTATGCGCTTCAAATCCACTTCGCCGCCTCTAACAACGTCGCCGAGTATGAAGCCATCGTCCATGGCCTCCGGCTGGCCAAAGAAATCGGCATCCGGCGCATCCTCTGCTTCGGCGACTCTGACCTGGTGGTCCAGCAAGCCTCTGGCGAGTGGGACGCCAGGGACTCCAACATGGCCAGCTACCGCAACCTGGTCCATCAGATGACCGGCAGCTTCGACGGCTGCGAATTCCTCCACGTCCCCCGAAATGAGAACGAGGCGGCGGATACTCTAGCCAAGCTTGGCTCCAGCCGGCAAGCAATCCCAACCGGCGTCTCCCTCGAGCACCTACGCAAGCCGTCCATCAAGCCGTCTCCGGATTCGGAATCCATCTTTGTTCCGGCCGACCCAACAGTCCTTCCCTCCGTCTCGAGGACTGCCGGCTCCGGCTCGGGGACTGCCAGCGCCACCCCGGGGGCCGCCATCCCGACCCCGGGCGCCACCGCCTCTCACCCAGCCCCGGGGGCTGCCGGCTCCGGCTCAGGGGCTGCCGGCTCCGGCTCGGGGGCTGCCGGCTCCAGCTCATCGCCTCCCGACCCGGACGAACCCGCGCAAGTGGCCGTCCTCACGGTGCTGGAGGCGCCGTCTTGGGCCCAACCGATCCTCGCTTTCCTGGCAAACGGCGAGCTCCCGGCGAACAAGGTCGAGGCTCGGCAGGTGCAGCGCCGGGCCTCCGCCTACAGCATCATCAACCGCGAGCTCGTCAAGCGCAGCATAACCGGCGTCTTCCAGTGATGCATCGAGACGGCCAGGGGCCTCGAGATCTTGCTTGATATCCACCAGGGCAAATGCGGGCACCACGCCGCCTCCCGGTCTCTGGTGGCCAAAGCATTCCGCCACGGCTTCTACTGGCCAACTGCGCTGAAGGACGCCGAGGAGCTGGTCCTCAAGTGCAAGGGCTGCCAGCACTTCAAGGCCCAGAGCCACCAGCCGGCTGCGGCACTCCAAACCATCCCCATTGCGTGGCCCTTTGCCGTCTGGGGCCTCGACATGGTGGGACCCTTGAAAACCGCTCGGGGCGGCATGACACACCTCCTGGTGGCCGTCGACAAATTCACCAAGTGGATCGAGGCAAGACCGATCAAGAAACTCGACGGCCCCACGGCCGTCAAGTTCATCAAAGACATCGCTGTCCGTTACGGTGTCCCCAACAGCATCATCACCGACAACGGCTCCAGGCCGAAGTCATCGGCGGGAAGCTCCGCACCGTCCGGCGCCCGCTCCGGCACGAACTCCCCGTACGGGGCGAACGACGCAATGTCGCTAGCCCGCACGGCGATCGACGTCGCCCGATCCGCCAAGTCCGCCTCCGCCCCAGCCCTCCGAGCGCGCAGCTGGTCCAAGCAGATGGTCGGGTACCAAGACAACACGAGCCCAAGCGCCATGTCCGCGCCGGCTCGAGCCGCGGAGGCCCTCCACGCATTGAGTCGCGCCGCGCCGGCCTCCAGCCAACGCGCCAGCCGGCTGACGCTGCTCGGCACCACCGCACCCGGCCAGAGGGCGGCCACCATCGACAAACCGGCTTCGAAAAGCCGGTTCATCTGGCGCTCCACCACCTCCAAGCGAGCCTTGGCGGCCACGGTGATCTCCGCCACCGACCAGGCGGCGTACTCCTCGACGGCGGCCCCCACCGCCATCTGCTCCTGCCGGTGGGCGTTCACCGCCGCCTCGGCCGACCCTTGGGTCTCGGGGAAGAACCCTGGAAGAAAAAGGGAAGAAGATTGACCAAGATGCCAAAGAGCAGAAAGCAGAAAGAAGCAAAGGACACAAGCGAAAACACTTACGCGTGAGGAGCTCGTCGATGTAGAGCGCGTCCTGCAGCGCCTCCCGCTCCCTCGCCGCCAACGCATTGGCGCTGCAGTCGCGGTCCGCCTTGAGCTGGGCGACCTCCTCGGCGGCCTTCTTTGCCGCCTCTTCCTGCCGCGCCGCCGCTTGACGGCGCTCCTCGGCGAGCCGGTCCAGCTCGACCTTATGGGCGGCGGCGGCCTCGTCCCTCTCCCGGACTGCCCGGGCCGCCTCCTCCCGCAGCCGATCGCGCTCCGCGGCTGCTTGGTCACGGAGCTGGCCTGCTTTTGCCAGCCGGAGCCGGAGCCCCTCCATCTCCGCCGGGTCAACGGCGGCGGCTGCGCATCCGGATCCGGATTCAGATAAGAAGCCGAACGAGAAAGCAAAACAAGAAGCAAAGAAGATCTGACCCGGCTGCTGCGCAACCGGCCCGGATCTCGGGGGCTACACCCAGTGGGAGCGCTAGCGCGCCCCCACTGGAAGAACGCAAGAGAGAAACTTGATAAAATACCTCTGGCCTAGCGAAGCTCCCCCTCCTTAGCCGCCAGCTGATCCCTGACCGCGCGGTACCGGCTCAGGAGGCGGTTGTACGCTGCCACCCGCTGGTCGTAGATGGACTGCAAAGAAGAAAAAGTCAGCACACGGACGCCTGAGAAGGCCCGACCCGCCTGCTGCGCAGCCGGCCCGGGCCTTGGGGGCTACACCCAGTGGGTGCGCTGACGCGCCCCCACTGGAAAGCGACCAAACCGGTCAAGAAGAGCAAAGAGAACGAAAAGCAAGAAAGCATGAAGGGCAGGAGAACTCACCGCGAAAGTCTGCTCCAGCTGTCGCAGCCGGCCGCTCTCCGCCTGGGCGAAGCTCTGCCATTGGCTGTGGTGGTTGGCGATCTGCAGCCGCAGAGAATCCACCGCCGCGTCCAGCTCGCTCCGGGGGGCGCCACTCATCGCCTCGCTGGAGCTCGCCGCCCAGGTCCGCTGTGGCTAAACCGCGGACCCGGTGCTGGTCCCGCTGCCAGCTGGCCTCAGCTCGAGGCTGCGCCCCGGGGCCCGCGGCTCCGCCATCACCAGGGCGTGAGAGCTCCCTGGCGCGGTCTCCGTCCTTGGCGGCGGCGTCCCTCCTCCGCCCAGCGCGGCCTCCGGCTCGCGGTCCCCTCCGCCTCCGGCCCCTTCGGTCGGGTCGACAGCCGGCGACGCCTCCTGGTCGGCCGTCGGGTCGGCCTCCGGCTCGTGGTCGCCGGATTCGCCGCGACCGGCTGCTTCCTCGGCGGCCGCGCGGGCATCCGCCTCTGCCCGGCGGGACGGGTCGTGCACCGTTTTGGAGCGATGCTCCGCAACCGGCGACGGCGGTGGCGACGATGCCGTCCACTCCGGCCACGCGGCTTCCTCCGCGACCTGTCGCTGTCTCGCCACGACCTCGGCCACGGCAACGCTCCACGCCTTGGCCGACGCCTCAGCCATCTTCCTCTCGGCCTCGGCCCGAGCCCTCCAGGCGTCCCGCTGGGCATCCTCCAAGGCGGAGCCGGCTTGGCGGGCTGCGAGCACGTCTTTGGTGGTCTCCGCCGCCTCACGCTCCACCGCGCCGCTCCGGCCCCGCCGCCGGTCGGCCTCCTCTGCGGCTGCCGCTGCCGCTGCCGCCTCCGCCAGCTCGAGCGCGCTCCTGGACGGCGCGCGAGAGAGAGATGAAGAAGAAGAAGAAAAGAAAAGAGAAAACAACAGCAACAACGGCAAATAATGGAACAACTCAACCGCAAGAGAAACTTACCCTATGACCACGGAACCGCTCGCGTCAGACCCGTCGGCGGCGCCATCCGGCGCGCCTTCTTGGCGGACCTCTTCAGGGCGCCTGTCTGCGCCGCACCAGGGCGCTTCGCAGCCGGCCGCGCCTCGACCGGCTGCTTCCCATGCGGCCGGTTTGGGCCCGCCGACTCCCCGGTCGCCCTCCTCTACCGCGCCCTGGGGGCGGCCCCGTCGCCCGCCTCCGAGCCCTGAGGAGCTGCATCGCCCGTCCCGTCCTCGTCATCTTCGTCGTCATCCGGCCACTCACGCAAAACATCCGGGATCAGAGACTTACCGGCTTGAGCGGAGCCTCCAGCTTCCGTGCCCGCGGGGCGCTCCTCGCCGCCTTCGGCTCTCGCGTTGTCGGCCTCCTCGTCCTCCGGGTCCGATTCATCCCGGTCCAGCTGCAGAACCATGGGACTCGGGCCATCATGCACCAGCTGGCTCGGGAAGCACTGCAGCCAGCCCAGGGCGTCAGGGCGCATGAGAAGGGCGGACGCGGCGAAGAACAAAGACCAGAGACTTACCGCTGGCGCCGGGGCATCCCGGCTGTACGGCTCCTTCGTCGACAGCCGGCAGGGGTCGCGCCGGCCGCTCATATCGCAGATCCGGTGAGGCCGCCTCTGCAGCGGCAGCACCCGGCGACCGATGAAGGCGGCGATGAGGTCCACGACGGTGAGCCCCTCGCGGTCCGTCATCTCCTTGACCCGGCTGCAGATCCCCAAGATCTCCGCGGACGGGCTCTTCGGGTTGTGCCCCCAGTCCAGCTTCTCGGCCGGGGGCACATCGACGAAGGGAGGGAGGTTGATGCGGTCATGGGCCGGGTCCGCGTTCTTCACATAGAAGGACTTCTGCCACTTTTTGGCGGAGTCCTTGAGTGGCAGCTTTGGGAAGGGGCCCGCCGTCCGGGTAACTGGCATGGCCGCCCCGCACTCGGACATGATGTCGGCTGCTGCTCCTTGCTGCTTGAGGTAGAACATCCGGCACCACAGCTCCACGTACGGGAGGATGCCGACGTAGCCCTCGCACAGCGTTGCGAAGCCGGCGAGCTGCAGGATGGCGTTCGGCCCCAGATGGTGCGGCTGGTGACCGAAGTAGGTGAGGAAACGCCTGAAGAAGACGCTCGCCGGAAGCCCGAGCCCGCGGAGGAAGTGGGTGTAGAACACCACCACTTCGCCACTCCGCGGCTCCGGCGCCATCTCCTCGCCGAGCGCGCGCGCCTCCACCTCCGCCGCCGGCGGCAGCTGCCGCGTGCGGCGAAGATAGGTGATATCGTCGTCGGTGACCACCGACCCCTCCCACGAGCCTTTCGGCGACGCCATTGGTGAAAGCAGGAGAAGCACAGTCGGGGAAGGAAAAAGGCAGCGGTGGTGGAGCGAGGAGAGAGCGGCCGCGCGAGAGTCGCAGTGCGGTGCGGTGGCGTGCCTAGCGGGCGACGGCGCGCAGGCAACGGCGTATGGCAGCGGTGTGCGTGAGAAGGAAGATGGGGAGGCAGAGGCGAAGCAACGGGTGGGGGCAGAGGAGCGAATGCCTCGGCCTCTCCCCCTCCCTTCCCATTTAAAGACCCCGGCCGAACGTGGGGGAGTGGGATCGTTTGCGCCCACGATCCCCACTCCCCCGCAATACACGGTCTCGTTAAGTCACGCCTTAACTACCCCGAGAACTCCAACAGGCGCGCGCGGCCGCAGTAAATCCCGCGCGCGGGCCGAGGATGCGGCCCAGTGGGACCCAGCCCACCACGACGTCTCGTCGCGCGCATGGCCCGGCAGGCCCCTTCAGCCGCTGGGCTGCACGTGGCGAGATTTCGTCTGGTGACCGGTGCGCTCCCCCATATCGGCTGGGCCAGCTGGCCGAGCCATTCAGACTCCGGCGAAACCAAGTACCTCGACCCGGCTCCCGGAAGCCGGCAAGCGGCGGCCTCAAGCCGGCACTACCTCGCCACGCAACCGCGCTCCTTCGGGGGGGGGGGGGGGATAAGCTGCAAAGCCTCCCCCGCGGAGCCGGCGAGCCTTTACAGCTTCGGGGACTACGGTAGGGGGGATGACCCCCGGGTAGGCAAGCGAACCCGGCGCCCCTTTTCAAAAATATCGGGGCAGCCCGTGCCCCACCCCGCCGGCTGGCCATACGGCCGGCTTCCCAGCGCGAGCCGGCTAGGCCCAGCCCCGGGCCGGGTCCGGCTATCCGATAACCGGCTGACGATGGGTCAGCAGGCGTCCCATCGCGCCCCGTGACAAGCGGCCCCCCATGACGGGAGAACATGGCTACAGTGCGAACCGTCTCGGGAAGGCGCGCCGGCAAAGCTGCCAACCCTCCTGACCGGGACGGCCGGCGTCAGCAGCAGCGCGCCACTACAGCCCCCCACGGCGGGTGAACGTGGTTACAGTGCAATCCATCTCGGGAAGGCGCGGTGGCAGAGCCGCCCACCCCGCTGACCGGGATGACCGGCGTCAGCACCAGCGCGCCACTGCAGCCCCCCATGGCGCCGTCCCCTCCGTGACGCTCGAGGCGACGGGCCACAGTGCCGAGCAGCCGGCGGACCCTGCAGCCGGCGTGACCCAGTAGCCAGCGGGCCCACAGCCGGCTCCAGACGCCGACGTCCGAGTCCCAGCGTGTGTATCTTACTCATGTAACCCTGGGGGGTCGGGCTATAAGACCCCCCAGGAGGCCTCCATGCAGGGGGGTCGAATCGGGTAGCAGCACACACATTCGTAGGAGAGGCTGAACGGAGAACCAACTCCTTCTTCCTCCTCCGCCCAAACAGCTCCAGGAGCACCATTGTAACCATCGTGGCCTCCGAGCCTATCAACCCATTCGGTAGGACTAGGGGTGTTACCTCCCCGGAGGGCCCTGAACCTGGGTACGCCTTGCGTCTCCCGCACGCGTGTGCCAACCTCGCTTCCGGAACCCACCGGCGTCCTCACGCAGCCCCCCACTTTTAGCCATCTCATGGCATCTGCCATGATTTCACCACGACAATGTGTGTCCAAGAGAGAGAGAGGCATGTCTAGTAGCGGGACAACGTGGGTGCGGGCAGGGGTGCGTGCTATATATTTGGAAGAGACATCGAGTGTGTGCGAAAGTGGCCTATAGATAGGCAGAGGAGGTCGATGGTGTTCGAAAGTGGCCTATGTAGGGTGACACAAGTAAAGCGAGTCATTGTGTGCGTCAGAGAGACTTCATGAGAGATCAAAATAGATGGTGGAGAGAACATCACGCGAGTTTGAGATCGATGATACGCTAGAGATTTATGGAGTGAGTCGCGACATATAGTGGGAAGAAGGGTCGGGTCCGCATGTGAAGAGATGGAAAGAGGCGAGAGGTGCACAAGGAGAGGGAGGGTGTTTGTGTGTAGTGGGGGTGGTGAGTGAGATGTGTGTCAATGTGAGAGTGAGAGATGGTGGAGAGCGTGCGAGAGCCAGATATACGTAGGGAGAAAGATGTTGGGGGCAGTGTGTTTTGTGTGTATGGGAAAGATACACGGCTATAGAGTGTGTGCTTGGGAAAGATAGATGCCGGGAGACCTAGAGAGTGGGGGAACAAATGTGTGCATGTCCGAGAGACAAAGAGATAGAGACCTATATTGGGGTTCAGACCTAGAAGAGAGAGAGAGGGGATAATGTGTGCGCGTGTTTGTGTCCGGGGGAGAGAAAGGCTTGTGTGTGTGTGGGGGGGGAGAGGGGCCGGGGTGGTGTGCTTCAGATAAAGAGTGAGGGGTGTATGTCTGAGAGATATAGACGTAATTAAAATACATGGTCAAGAGTGTGTGCACTCATGCTTGATCATTTTTTTCTTCATATTTTTGGACTATGAGATAGCGATACTTTTGAACATGCGAGGTATATTTTGAAGTACCAGAATTACTGACCTAAGATTGGAAATTCTGAATTCGACTGCATTATTAGCTTTTTTTTAATTCATTTAAATGGGGGTACAATTTTTAACCCGATTGCGTGATTTCAAATTCATATATCAAACCTAGAGATATAGACATACGGTCGTGTTCAAACCTTATAATCATCCTCTTTATTCATACACATACATATTTGTTTGTGTCATCATATTTAGGAGAAACACATTCGAAATTTCATTTGAATTGGAGCATATGATGGTATTTGCTTGCAATAGCTCAATGATTCATATTTGAATTGAATGGACAATCTAAGTTTCGAGTTGGAGACATTGATTTTCGAAACTTGCACCTTTTTTTTTCTCGCGTGCACAACAAATAAATACTCGGCCATGATATCATAGTCGGTAGTACAAGACGAGAAGACATAATTTCAGCCACCAAAAGCTTTCAAACTTCCCACTCACATCGAAATTTCTCGCGCCTGAGAGTTTAGCCCTACGATATTCCTCTTTTACCCCTGCCACATCAACGGAAAAGGGCTGCTTTGGTAACTCCATTGTTTTCCCCTCTTTGCCCCCAACATTCTAACCCAAACCCACTCCCCTCACCACCTCCCCCCTCCCCCAAGCCACCGAATCTAGTCCTCCGCCGCGGCGGTGCACCTCACACCCTGCCGGATCTACCTTCCGCACCTAGGAACCCCCAACTACCAACTCACCACTGCACTGGAGCCGCTTCAGCGACTGGCTTGTCCACCACACCAGATCTCCTTGACCGCCATCATGGTCCAGCGCACCGGATCTGCTTCACTGGCGCCCTCGTCCACCACAGTGTAGGCCCTTCACCGACGCCCTCGTCTGCCACATCGCTGACCCTTCATAGAAGCCCTCATCCGCCGCAACAGATCCGCCTCACCGAAAGCGCTATACACCACCCCGGATGTGCATCGCCGACGCCTTCGTCGACTGCATTGGACCCGCTCCATGGACGCCATATTCAACTCCACCGGCCCAACTTTACTGTCGCCGCTGCCTCATCAGGTTATTTCAATTAGTACTCCTTTGGTTTTTCTCGTCTTTATTGTACAACAGTTCACTTACCACAGATCAGCTTTCTTGGATGTCGACAGGCGCCGCACCTAAGCACCGGAGCCGCTTCACCAACGGCGACAACCGGCCCAACTCAACCGCAACACGAGCACCATCGATGACACTTAGCTTTCACGTATGACAACGATGCCCATACGCTGCCGAGAATCAGGTACTATTCTCCAACGCCCGGCGCCTATGTTCACCTTCTTAGCATAAGCACCGCACCTTCAAATTTCTTCAGGGCATCATTCAATTTTTTATGAGAGGCGTTATTCTGCTTGCACCTGTAGGTCCAAACATGTGGTAGTGAACAGGTTATATGTGCTAAATTACAAATCAGTGCACCTGTAGTTACAATGCTTTTTCTTTGTCCTAAGTATTACTGTACTTCCTAGATATTACTACCTCCTATTTTACTTCTTGCATGCTATATTTATGATAATGGTGTTTTTCTGATGTCACCTCTTGGTTACAATTATTGTACCGGACTGCTTCTATGTTCTCTATGCTAAATTACACATCAGCAAACTAGCTTGTAGTTTCGCTGCTTTTGGTTCGTCTTAACCTACATTTTTCAATGCTAGCTATTACCACACTGCTCCGAGCCTCTGTTCATAACTTTTTTGTGCGTTATTGATCTTCCCAAGTTGCATGACTAATTTGTTGCTTTTATTCATTATGGAGCTGCCAACCGCATCAAGCAAAATGATTTTTCTTTTGGGCCTGGCACCTCGAACAAGCACAAAAATAGAGTGAGCACACATATTGTCGTGTAAGCACACACACCCTTCTTTCATTAGTTTAGATGAATCATTGATGTTCAATTTGAATAGTGCATGTGCTTAAAATTAGTTTTACCAAATAGAGGGGGAAGAATAAACTATAACGACTAGATTTGCATGCACGGGATGCTGACGACATCTTCAAAGAACATTGCAACAGCAGTGAGCCTTCACAGTGACATATGGTAAGCCAGTGTGTTTTAGTTACTGTGAAATGTCGTGCGTGTGGCCTGCTTTCTTGGCTTGTGCCCTCAACCTGTAATCCTACTGAATTACAAATAGTTCAGTTGCCTACTTTGCTATATTGCTTGATTAGAATGCTTGTTTGTTACTCCCTCCGTAAACTAATATAAGAGCATTTAGATCACTAATATAAGAGCGTTTAGATCACTACTTTAGTAATCTAAATGCTCTTATATTAGTTTACAGAGGGAGTACTTGTTAGGCTATACCTGAGTTGGCCAATGTGTCAGAAGTGCCTGCCGTACTATCGTAAAGAAATGCATGCATACTTCATTTGACTCCTTAACTTTTCCTTTGAACTCCATCACAAGACTGTCTTGCTAGTTTATATGAGGCCACACTGTTTAAGTGCTTTCTCAGAATATTTCAACTGTTTATATGCTTGGGCAACTAAATATAGCTGTGGTACACTGCCTTTCAGCTAACCATTTTAATTTGTTTTCGGCTAATGCAACTTAGAACCATTTAAATATAGCTTGCCATGCTCGGCAATAATTCGTATGTAGTTTACCATAAGCTGACTGCCTGGATCATGCGATAACTATCTGTTACTTATGTCCAGTGGAAACCTTTCAGGATGCAGTTCAAACTAGGACACAATGTACACCACCAGGATCTATTTGTGGAAGCAGTGTGCCATCCATGTTACCAGATGGTAGTAGTTCAGAGGCAACCCCGTTGGAGAGCACAGATATTATAGTTCTTGAGGCTCTACTAGAGGCAGAAAGAGAGGGTGTGGCTGCCATGAATGAGGTAATCCTGATCATGAGGCTAGAAATTATGCAATTAGCTGCACGCATTATGCAAGCAAACAAAGATGTGGAGCAAGTAAGACAGTTGCATTTGGAGACGGAGAAGGTCCTGCTGCTTCTGCTATCTGAAGCCCAGGCTAATCCTAGTTCTTCTTTAGATACCAGTTGAAATTGTCATTAGATTAGTATACTTGCATGTTGTGTCATGTTTGTGAATGGATTATGTTGTAAGACCCCTTATTTGTTGTCCATGTCTTGTAATGACCTGATTTTCTTAGGCGAGGCAATTCTCAGTACTTGTAGGAGTGGACATAAGGTGAACTGTTTTTCGTGTGAGCAGATTATGTTGGATGAAATAACCATTCGACTCAAAGTGGATTCAACCTTCTGAATTCGAGTATCATGGCATTTGTAAATCATATTCATATATAAAGGTGGAATACATCTTTGTTGTGCTTTTGAAGATATCTAAAAAAACATAGAATGATTTATAAAGATTTGTAATCGAATACAAAATGGGTTCAAATTTAGTTGCTAGGGTAAACTTTAATGCTTATTCTCCCAAAATTAGAAAGAAGCAGCAAAACACCCACTCCCACGCCGGCTGCCCGAAACCAGTGTTTGGGAGATGGAAATTACTGTCTACCCCTGAGACGCACAACCTATCGGCCTGATTTCCATTGCTCTAAATCGGGGTAGGTTTGTAACTTCACTCAGACGTGACACGACCGCCTCTCACCCCATTCAGACACGGTGGGAGGCAAAACACATTTGATTCAAGCTCGTCCCAAAGACCTCTCTCCCCCCTCCATTTCCTCATTCATACACGGTGGGCGGCAAAACAAACTTTCCTCGGCCGAAACCGATCTAGGCAAATATTTTAAGTAGGGGCAGGGTTGTAACTTCACTCATACGTGACACAATCGCCCTACCTGTCAGCCCCGTTCATACACCGTGGGCGCCAAAACACCCTCTCCTCGCCCGAAATTGCTCTCGGCAAATATTGGGGAGATGCGAGATTACCGTTGTATCCCCAACCGACGAGACATCCAAAATTTTAAACGGGGGCTAAGTTGGTAACTTCCCCACATTTCAGACAAGCGCGTCCCAAAGACATGGTTCCCCCCTCCTCTCTCGCTCCATTTCCCCATTCGTACTCCATGGGCACCAAAACACCCTCTCCACCCCAGCCTCCTCCATCTGCCACCCCATTCACCGCCGTCCTCCTCCACCATGCCGGAGCAGCTACCCCGACGCCGTCGTCCATTACAAGAGATCGGTGTCTCTCATCCACCGCGCCGGATCAGGATCCTAGCATCGCGTCCTCTCGCTTCATCCGCGCCATCGTCCACCTTGCCATGGCCGCTCCTACGACTGTCTCGTCCACGACAACATGACTTATCCCCCGATGCCGCCGTCTGTCGTCTCAGATCTACTTCCGCGCCACCGACAACCATAGCACCCGCAGCACCCTCAACGTATCAGCAGAGGCCTACACGGCGTCGCAAGAGAGGTGGTACTCTTTCATATCTGCTTAAGTTATTGATCTCACCCGGAAAATAGATCGTCACTTGTTTACTGTACTTTCTTGTCCATAACTAATCTTTATTTGTTAGTTGAAAGCAAACATTGGTTGCGAAGTAGCCTTTGTCCGGTTAGCACCTTCAGATCCACCATGGCATGGTCAACACTATATTCGCAATGCTTATGGTTTTCCCCTTTTATATTCACTACCATCATCCTAGGTGCTTCGTGTCGTGCTAGCACTGGTCCTCAATCCATCAAGCGAAACAACATGCCACTCATAATTCCAAAGCTTAGTTGTTCAAATACGAATCTGATATGATGCTGATATTACTAAAACAGAGAATGTTTAATTGGTCAGCTAATGTTCCTACATTAGTTTCGAAAAGCATGTGCGCCACATATGGAGAGACATCAGGGAATTGCATATCTTTATGCGCTCTGGTTCATCATGGGTGGGCAACACACATTGTATTATCCAAAATCTGCTTGCTCTTCTTTAACATGTTCCTCTTCTGTTCTTCTTAATAAGTATAGTAGTACAGTATGTTCCTTGTCGGGAACTAGAGCAGGGACATTTGCAATCGACATGTATATTGGGTCGCTTCTGATGGATGCTTTCAACTATTCTAGTTGGTCTTCCATAATATCTAGGAAATGCTGGGAGCTATGTCGCCTTTGAGAGTCTAGACTGATAGTAACAGTATTGCGCCTTCAGTTGAATAGAGCTGGCCCTATAGGGGATCCGAAGCGTTTCCAGCCGTACCGGCAATACAATCCCATATGTTCTAGCTAGTTCCACTTTCCCGATTTCACTCGTGGTGCTTAGGGTTTTCCCCTTTTATCTACACTACTATGATCTGCGTAGGTGCTTTGTGTCGTACTAGTAGCACTCCACCCTTCAAGCTAAACAACACACCACTCATAATTCCAAAGCTTAGTTGTTCAAATACGAATGTGATATGATACTGATATTAGTTAACAGACACACATTTAATTGGTCAGCTAATGCTCCCACTTGAGTTTCCAAATGCATGTGGCAACATATAGAGAGACAACAGGGAATTGCATTTCTTTGTCACTTGTTTACTTTACTATCTTGTCCATACCAAATCTTAGTTGTTAGTTGAAAGAAAACATCGGTTGCTAAGTAGCCTTTGTGCAGTTTGCAGCTTCAGATCTGCCATGCCATGGTCAACACTATACTCATCATGCTTAGGGTTTCCCCCTTTTATGATCACTACAATCAGCCTACGTGATTCGTATCGTAAGAGCACTGCTCCACCCATCAAGCTAAACAAGCTTAGTTGTACAAATTCAAATATGATATGATGCTGATATTACTAAGACAGAGACAGGTTTAATTGGTCAGCTAAATGTTCAGCTAAATGTTCCTACTTTAGTTTTAAAACGCATGTGAGCCACATATAGAGAGACACGAAGGAAGAGTATTTCTCTGTGCGCTCTGGTTCATCATGGGTGGGCAACACACATTGTATTATCCAAAATCTGCTTGCTCTTCTTTAACATGTTCCTCTTCTATTCTTCTTAATAAGTATAGTAGTACAGTATGTTCCTTGTCGGGAACTGGAGCAGGGACATTTACAGTCGACAGTTATATTGGGTCGCTTCTGATGGATGCTTTCAACTATTCTATTTGGTCTGCCATAATATCCAGGAAATGCTGGGAGCTGTGTCGCCTTTGAGAGTCTAGACTGATAGTAACAGTATTGCGCCTTCAGTTGAATAGAGTTGCCCCTGTAGGGGATCCGAAGCATTTCCAGCTGTACCGGCAATACGAGCCCATATGTTCCAGCTAGTTCCACTTTCCCGATTTTAATCGTGATGCTTAGGGTTTTCCCCTTTTATCTACACTACTATGATCTGCGTAGGTGCTTTGTGTCGTACTAGCAGCATTCCACCCTTCAAGCTAAACAACACACCCTCATAATTCCAAAGCTTAGTTGTTCAAATATGAATGTGATATGATACTGATATTAGTTAACAGACACACATTTAATTGGTCAACTAATGCTCCCACTTGAGTTTCCAAATGCATGTGGCAACATATAGAGAGACAACAGGGAATTGCATTTCTTTGTCACTTGTTTACTGTACTATCTTGTCCATACCAAATCTTAGTTGTTAGTTGAAAGCAAACATCAGTTGCTAAGTAGCCTTTGTGCGGTTTGCAGCTTCAGATCTGCCATGCCACGGTCAACACTATACTCATCATGCTTAGGGTTTCCCCCTTTTATGATCACTACGATCAGCCTATGTGATTCGTGTTGTAAGAGCACTGGTTCACCCATCAAGCTAAACAAGCTTAGTTGTACAAATTCGAATCTGATATGATGCTGATATTAGTAAGACAGAGAAAGGTTTAATTGGTCAGCTAAATGTTCCTACTTTAGTTTCAAAATGCATGTGAGCCACATATAGAGAGACAGAAAGGAATAGTATTTCTCTGTGCGCTCTGGTTCATCATGGGTGGGCAACAGACATTGTATAGAAAGACTTGTAATATCTACAATCTGCTTGCTCTTCTGCTCTTCTTTAACATGATCCTCTTCTCTTGTTCTTTAATAAGTACAGTATGTTCCTTCTTTGGGAAGAGGAGCAGAGACATTTGCGGTCGATAGGTCAAGTCAAATTGTTCTTCCTTAGTATATTTTGAAGCTGTCATCTGTGAAGTATCATTACTTCTGGAGCTCTCAATAGGGAGCCTATATTTTGAGTAGCAGGCCACACTATATTAATGAACACACCAAATTACAACACACATGGCATCTCTCAGAAGAATTGCACAGAGATAGCACATAGGGGTTTACAGGGAGGCACTATTGGATTAGAATCTCATATGCATTACAAAGATAATCTCACTTATTTTTATGTTTTCATGCATGTCAGGTATTGAACATGATCATAATGAATATGACAATGGGCGCACCAGAGGAATATTGCGGAACAATCCACTGGCTAACAAACTCGGCATCAAGGGATTGAGATCCTATCTGGATGCAATGGAACACACACGCTCCCCATCTACAGATTCCATTATAGAATATGATCCTAAAGACGATTCTGACCTAGATAGAGACCCAAGTCTATTTAGCTCTCCAGATGAGTCAGAGTCAGATGGCCTATCTTATTCACCCATCAAGGTGCTTGCTCTAACTTGGCAAGGTTGTACTGGTCACACGTATCTTGCATTACTTCTACTTTGTTACACCACCATCTTCTTAGTTTACACATCATATATGAGAATATGCCATGCCTATCCATTTTCTATACCTATTCCATGTGTCATCATATTAGGTTTTTCCACTCAAATGTTGTTCTTTCGTAATAGATGTCCAAAAGGAAGAGGGTGATTGCAGATCTTGGAGGAGTACAAACAATGTATTTGCAAAAGACAGTGATCCATTCTCAAGGGATCATAGGATCTCACAAAAATACTACGGACTACATTGCTCTTGTCAGTACCTCTTGCCCTTTATCACCATACTTACACTCATTGCTGTTTGATTATGTAGCATCACTGTGCATGTTAGCTTCCTTATCCACCGTTTGCTCGAAATTATAAGATCTATATTTACTCTTACATAAATGTAGAATAATCCCAATGTTTATGAAGTTCTGGATTGCTCTTGTAATTACCTGTTGTCATGCACTCCCTCCGTATCGAATTACCTGTTGCTCAATTGGATGTATTTAGAACTAAAATAGTGCTAGATACATTCATTTCGGCGACAAGTACTTCCGGACGGAGGTAGTATTACTGTACTTACATTGAGAGATAGTTGATTGTTTGGCATTACTCTGCATCTTATCTGCCCTGCCCTCCATTTTCTCCAAATTATCAGATCTACATTTACTCTTACCAAAATGTTGAATAAAGCCAATGCCACTGCACAAGTTGAGGTCTGCATTCCTCTTGTCTGTACCTTTTGCCTTGTAACGCTGTACTTAATTGATAGCTATTTGATTATGTATCATCACTCTGCATCTGAGCTTCATTATCCTCTATTTCTTCCAATATTATTAGATCTATATTTACTCTTTAAAAAATGTAGAATAAAGGCAACCCTTATGAAGAAGTTTCTTTGGAGAATTTCTTGAATTATCATTCCATTGACATGGAGAAGGGCTTTGTCGAGCCCATGTTAACATGTAATGTAAGTCCATCCTTCTCAAGCCTTCAAACTTTGTTCTAGTATAGATTTGGATAGGCATCATTTCCTCCACTGCTTTTTTTACTTTGGTGTTTGCATCAGATTGCATGTTTGCAACAACTGCCAGTTTCAAATTGTAGTTGTAAAAACATGTTCCTTATTCATACCATTCACATTAATCAGAACATATGCATTGATTTTCTTTAGCCCTGCATGTATGCCTGTGTTCTAGATCTCTAATCTGGTGGTGTGGTGAAGCTGCCCATACCTGCATCATCTCATTTGCTGCTTTGTCTTAACTGATTTTGTCGATGATACGGACAATGCCGTATTATGTTAATGCTATTTTAAATTGTATCTCTGAATTTGACAATATAAAATGGGATGGAATTGTCACACACTGACCATTGTTGCTTATATATTTGTGAAACTTGTTCTCTGTCTCCTTATTTCTCTTTCAGATTAATATCTCTGACGCCAGGCAGAACTTTAGGGAAGATAGTGAGCCAAACCCATTGCTGGTACCTATCACTTATATTGCAGCGAAGAAGGTAAACCATCTTGAAGAGAGCGAGACGACCCCAAGGTTATGTCTTGATGAAGACAATGAGTTCAAGAGACTCACCAGCAGCTGTGACACAACCTTGGTTAAGTTGCTACCTGAATCAGTTCGACTTCTTCAGTCTCAACTTCAAGCTGAAAGACTTGGTGCAGCTCAGGTCCGACTTGAAGTACAATCTCTATCGAAGATCAAAGAGGACACCCGTGCGTGCTTTATAGCTACGTGGCTAGAGCTAGAGGATTTAACGTTCAGATAACTGAGGTCTCATCAGCTTGTTCAGCTGCTTGCGCTGCAGCACCGGGGTAGGAGTAACATTTCTTGAACTGTGTTGAAGTGCTGTTGGTTTTGTCTATTATTTTGTCGGCGCATTTTTTTGCACTGTTGGCGACCATTAATGCCCAGTGTATGTAATCTGCGGTCTGGTTGCCCTTTATTATCAATGGTGGTGAACTTTGATGCCCAGTGGATGTAATATTCCGTAATTTCATTATTGTATAGTCTAGGTTTATTCTCAGTCGGTATGCTGTAATTTAGGCCGGTAGCTTCAACGGAGCTCAATGGCCCAATACGTTATCGGTTTGTCAGCGGTATATAAAAAGAAATTATGCTACCCAAACGGGCCGGCCTGTAACTAGTTATATATGGGCCGAAAAGTCAGCCTATAATCATCTTGGGCCATTATTAGGCCTAAACATAAAGCAGTTTTCGGCCTTTAACAGGCCGAGTATAACGTGGGCCGCAGCCAGAAATTTCCCTGGGCTTTTAACAGGCTGAAAAGGAGATTGGGCTTGAATTGAGCCAAACAATTCATGGGCCAGAAGCAGGCTGAAACATCCGTAGGCCCATGATTGGCCCAACTGCATACGAGCCGTTAACAGGCCAAAATTTATCGTGGGCCTTGGTTGGCCCAATAAAATTTTGGGCTGTAAGCAGGACGGATGCAAAGTAGGCCATAATTTGGCCCAATATGTCACGGGCCTTTAACAGGCCGTTAGTCAGGTTGGGCTGAAATTTATCCACGAAGAGTACGGACCGTTAAGAGGCCGATAGTCACTTCGGACTAGAAATCGGCCCAGATGCAGCACGGGCCGTTAAATGGCCGAAAGTTAAACCGGGCCGAAAATGGCCCATATGCAGCAACGGCGGCTAACATGCCAAAACGAATATCGGGCCGAACTGTTAAACGGGACTTTAACAGGCCGAGATACAAACCAGGCCTACAATGGGCCCAAAAGCACAGTGGCCTGTTAACGAGTCGGGTCTGTTATGGGCTGTAATTTGGCCCAAAACACGATCCGATATGGGCCGTAATTTGGCCCAAACCATGGCAGGCTATTAACGGGCCGGTCCACTAGTGTCTGACAAAATCTTGTGAGCCTTTGGCTGGGCCGGCCCATTTAGGTCAAATGGGCCACTGTTGGGCCGTGCCACATATCGACGTATCATAGGCACGTCTTGTCCATTGGACAAATGACATCTGTAGCAACACCAAGCTGACACGTGGATCCGCTGGCAAATGAGAAATTTACACGTGAAAAATCGCCATTGGTCAGAGCTGCTAACGGGTTATCGGATCCAAACCAGAACCCGATAGCTTAACGGCGACCCGTTATGTTGGATGCCACATGTCGGTCACCCTTGACGAAAACACGTCCATGACGCGACATTTATCATCATGGAAGTGGACACTTCCGTGATGATAATTTCAGTATTGTCATGGAACACTTCTACGACAACACAGGCATGACTATCTGGATTCTGTCATAAAATTGTCACGGATGTACATGCATGACAGAAAACTTGACCTACTGTGACAAAGACGTATCATCACGGAAGTGTTTTTTTTTGTAGTGCACCCAATCGCCTAGCTAGGATACCCTACCAGGGGATCTTCCGGATCAAGCTCTGACACTGGTGTCCCATGCAGATCTTGCTAGGTGAACGTGGGGGCGAGATTGGAGTTCAGATCGGCGCTCTGATCGATTCCGACGTGACCTATGTGTCGGGCCAGATGTTCATCTTCGCGTTGCCACCTTCATCGCTGACTCGACTAGCCACCTCAACCAGGTCGAGAACTACGCGCTAGGCCAAATCGTCATATTCGATAACCTAGAGTACTCCATGGATTCCCGCGGGGAGTTGATCCTCCAGGTTTTGGCGTCACACTAGATCCAGGAGCAACTAGAGTCGGTTCTCCCGGACTCAATGTCAGATTAGATCCACGAGCAACCTGAAGAAGTTGAAAATTTTGACCCACCCACCACCCATCTCATCGCCAACGTCGGAGATCTCAAGCATATCCTCGAGGGCTCCACCGAGGAAGCTGAAGACATGAAGGAGGAAACCATTGAGTCTGCGGACAGCCAGCCACTAGCTACGGTGCCTCTGCACCGATGTGAGGCGACCTCAACCTACGAGTGCTACATGGTGGACTCAAACTATGTGGGATAAGACTTCGGCAATGGCGCTGAGGACGATCCCAAATACAGGCCGGGAGACGAGAGCGAACCATGCCAAAATGAGGGCGGCATGATACGTCTCCAACGTATCTATAATTTTTTATTGTTCCATGCTATTATAGTATCAATCTTGAATGTTTTATATGCAATTATATGTCATTATATATCATTTTTTGGGACTAACCTATTAACCCAGTGCCCAGTGCCAGTTGCTGTTTTTTTGCTTGTTTTTGTCTTTTCAGAAAATCATTACCAAAAAGAGTCCAGACAAGAAAAAAACTTTGGATTAATTTTTTCTGGACCAGAAGAGACCCACGAAGCTTCGGGAGAAGACCAGAGGAGCCACGAGGGAGCCACAAACACGGAGGGCGTGCCCCCAGGCTTGTGGGCCCCTCGTAGCCCCTCCTGACCTAATTTTAGCACTATAAATTCCCAAATATTCCCAATATACCAGAGACAGAAGAGAAAACCTTTCCGCCGCCGCAAGCCTCTGTACTTCCGCGATCCCATCTGGAGGCCTTTTCCGGTACTCTGCCGGAGGGGGGATCGCTCACGGAGGGGTTCTTCATCAACCTTGCTGCCCCTCTGATGATGTGTGAGTAGTTTACCACAGACCTATGGGTCCATAGCTAGTAGCTAGATGGCTTCTTCTGTCTCTTTGATTTTCAATACCATGTTCTCCTCGATGTTCTTGGAGTTCTATCCGATGTAATCTTCTTTTGCGGTGTGTTTATTGGGATCCGATGAATTGTGAGTTTATGATCAGATTATTCATGAGAAATATTTGAGTCTTCTCTAAAATATTTTATGCATGATTATTATAGCTTTGTATTTCTCTCCGATCTATTGATTTGGTTTGGCCAACTAGATTGGTTTATCTTGCAATGGGAGAGGTGCTTTGTGATGGGTTCAATCTTGCGGTGCTCAATCCCAGTGACAGAAAAGGACATGACACGTATTTGTATTGTTGCCATTAAGGATAAAAAGAGGGGGTTTAATCATATTGCTTGAGTTTACTTTGTCTACATCATGTCATCTTGCTCAAGGCGTTACTCTGTTCCATACTTAATACCCTAGATGCATGCTGGATAGCGGTCGATGGGTGGAGTAATAGTAGTAGATGCTGGCAGGAGTCGGTCTACTTGTCTCGGACGTGATGCCTATATACATGATCATTGCCATGAATCCGTCATAATTATTTGCTTTTCTATCAATTGCCCAACAGTAATTTGTTTACCCACCGTATGCTATGTGTTTGAGAGAGAAGCCTCTAGTGAAAACTATGGCCCCCGGGTCTACTTTTATCATATATTAAACCCAAAAATACCTTGCTGCAATTTATTTACTTTTATTTTATTTAGTATTTTAGTTTATCTATCTATCACTATTAGAATTACTCCTTGCAAATAACCGCTAAGAGGATTGACAACCCTCTTGTTTGCGTTGGGTGCAAGTGTTTGCTTTTGTGTGTGCTGGTGTTGCTAACGGGATTTTGTGTGGTTCTCCTACTAGATTGATAACCTTGGTTCTTAACTAAGGGAAATACTTATCTCTAGTTCGCAAAAAATACTTATCTCCACTATACTACATCATCCTCTCCTCTTCAGGGAAATACCAACGCAGTCTACAAGTAGCAGGAAGAATTTCTGGCGCCGTTGCCGGGGAGACATCATCAAAATTACCAAGTATCTTCGCACAAACTATCATCCACTTGCATTTATTTTATTTGCCTTTTTATTTGCATTTGCTTCTCGTTTTCATCTCCCCCACTTCTAAAACAATTTTACAAAAACACAAAATTATTTTATTTGCTTGCTTGCTTTTATTGCCATGTCAACACACAAAAACAAAAAGTAAAACAAAAATTTAAGATCACTATGGATCACCTTAAAGTTTTCTACTTGGATCATCTTCGATCCATTTGTGCTCGTGCTGAAACCCCAACTAGTTTAGTTGAGGGAAAATCATTAGAAGAGCATGCTCATTTTGTGCGTCACCGTTTGTCTAAAAAAGAGAGACTCTTATGGAATCTAATAAATTGTTTGCTATGCTATGCTTGGAATCTATGTGAAATTCATGATTTTACTTGTTGCTCTGAGAACCCTAAAAAACAGCTTCCCTACCTATGTGAGTTTAATGATAATGAAATCTTATCTTCTTATGCCAAGGGTGTTTATAGCTATTATGATATCGAATAAATTGAAGAATTTGTTGCTTTTAAGGGTGCCCATGAAGTTGCTTCTTTGATTGAAAAGTATGATATTACTCTCTACAAATCTAATTTTTTTGCCATACTTAAATATTGCGATGAAAACTAAGCTTCCAATACCTATGTTAGTGAATTCATTGGGAAAATGTCTGCTGCTTTGGAAGAGAATAATGATATGCTTGAATCTATAGATAATTATGATTCCATTGATTTGATTGAAATATCCCCTCTTGATGAATGTGATGCTTGCTATGGCCATGATGCCAATATTAATGATGCTTATAGAGATGAACTTGCTATAGTTCCTTATGTTAAAAATGAAATTATTGCTATAGCACCTATACTTGATCGCTCCTTGAATGAAAAGCATGATTGCAATGATGTTACTATAAATTATATTAATGTCAGTTGTGCTAATTATATGCCAAGCTACAAGCTTGGGGATGATAATTTTGTTATGTGTACTACTTATTGCAATGCTTACGATTGGGGTGATAATGCTTCTTATGATCTTGAAAATATCTACTCCCAATGGAGGACTTGGTAGTCTCCGTTTCACGGTTTTTTTTCGTCTCACCTCCCACCTTCCTCTGGGTTTTTTCCATCTCTCCTCCCAACACCGTCTGGTTTTTTTTGTCTCTCCCTGTCGCAGGCGAAAAACAATCAGCCACCAAGGCTCCCCTCGACTCCTCTTGATCTGTTTCCTTGTTCGATCGCCAAGGATGCCCCAGTCGCCACAGCGGAGCACTTCGCCGCCGCCGAGATCCGAGGGGAGCTGCCGCCGCCGAGGTCTGAGAGGAGCCGCCGTGATCCTCCTCTGCACGCATCGCCGCCTGCGATGCCACCTAACCACCATCTCCACTGGCGCCGCGATGGCCGTGGCATCCACTCAGATCCGTCCACCATTGGCCCCGTATTGTCCCTCCCGACGGGATCCAGCCTCCACCATTGCGCACCGTGCGACAGGATCCACCACGGACGAGGGAAAGGTCGCGCACGGGCATCGTGATGTGGTCATCGCGCGGCATCGGCACGATCCAGACTCTGGAATGGGTCGACGATCTCGAGTTCGCCATAGTACCGCCTAGAGGCCTCCTCGGCGAGGCCGCCTGCGCAGACGCTTGGTGCACCGCGGCTGGATCTCCATCTCCACCAACAACAAGGACAATGGCAGAGACCAGGTAATCTTATGAATACGATGGCACTGTCGTGTACATGGTACACGGTCCAGTGTTGAGCTCACTTGCAGCTGCATGCTCATGCAACCATGGATGTCAGGCGCGGGCTTTGCTGGACACGGTTCAGTGTCAGGAGGTGAGCATCACCATGATGAGGCACAACCTTGGGGCAGTGCTGAACGCGTTCGACATCACTGAGAATGGCTACAGCCGCACGGCCGCCGCATCGTTTCCAGTCATGGCGTTCACGTTCTCCCTGTGCGGCAGCGGCACCGGCTTCAAGAAGCGGTTTAACGCCACCACGGCCACCGGCCTTTGTGTTTTGTCACGTCCGCAACGCTTGAGACATTGTCCGCAGCGTTGATGAAGGTGAAGGAGATGGAAATTTCAGAGAGGAAAACATAAAAAATATTCAGGCATGTGTTTACCACTACAAAAATATTCAGTCACTGCCCTTGTGTCAATTCTTGTCTGCTTTATCCATGAATCAGTCCGTGCTTCCGCAAAATTCATGCATTTGAAGTTTTGAACTGCAGCTTAGTTGATGTAGGGAAGTGAATTGTAGACGTATTTTTAAATTTATGTTTAGTACTAGAATTCTGTTTTCAATTCAATTTCACATCATCGTGTCACTAGAAATTTCAACATGGTATGCTTGTTCGTTTAGACTAGACAACTTTATGAAAATGCGGCATCGACATCAGTATGCTGCCATTGCTCGTATTGCCAAGCTTTTTTGTACATCATCTAACACAACGTCATATAGTCAATATGATGCCGTATGCACACTGCCCATTAAGTGAACTACTAGAATGTTCATAGTTTTCTTCCATCTGTATCCCTTGGGGTGTGGTTCTTATGAACATTTATTTGCAGGTTTATGGAGTCCTCCTAGAATTTGAGAAATTTTAATGAGAATTGGTTTGATAGAAACATGAGGAGGGGCCATTAGGACAATTTTTACGTACAAGAGATCTTGAGCGGACTGGAACCTATGGACTAAAACTGGAGCAAGAGTTCAATAGCGTTGGTGTTGTTGTTCTGGAACTCTTTATATCGTGAAATAGCTAGGAAAATTGCATTGATGCACTGTGTATATTGTGGGGTCCTCAAATTGAGACAATATTGTAAGAAAACGCGCCTTAAGGTTTACATCGTTTGTATTAAGGCCGTTCCTTATTTCTAATGAACATGCTTTAGAGGTGTTTTTGCAGATGCGCTCCTGCTTCTATCTACTAATCAAATGACTTGCTATTTCATTGTTTTCTGCCAATATATTATTCAGTAGTAATGACTGATAAGAATAAGATAAGCCAGCCATGAGTGTGAAGTAGCAAGATAGTTTGAAAATTCAGAATCTTCATTGCAAGTACATGAACTGATGTTTTTTTACCCACACATTGCTCAATGATAATTTATACCATGTCTTTAATTTACTAGATGAACTGCACACCTAAACGAATCACTAATGGAAAGATTCAGCATCTCGGTCAGCTGCTCACGGCAGGGCTTGTGGCTGGTGCTTGCGGCAGTGGCAGAGCAGTGTCCGAGAGCGCGGCGCAAGCAGTGGCCCCTGCTATGTGGGCCGATGCGAGCACGTCGTCCAAGCAGCACTTCAAGTCTGACAATGTTGTAACACCCCAAAAATATTTTTTTGATTATCAAAATCTTTTCTTTAAAAGAAAATGATTTGGATCATTAAGGCTCTATTTCTTCTTTTTTCTGTTTTGAAAACCATTTTAAGTTTTCATTTGGGTTTTTTAAAATTTTGAAGATTGGGTTCTGATTTGTTGGTTTCTTATTTGAATAAATATTTTATAGGACCAAAAATCTTTCTCTTTTAGGAAAAACTTTTTAATGATTAATTATTTCAAAGGGAAGGTCCATTTCATCTCTTTCAAACACTTAGGAAATTCTCAAAAATCCATGTGTCATTTTCAACTTATCATCCAAGCTACTCTCACACCTTAGACAGTACCCACTACCCTCCCTCTCCATCAAAAATATTATTTGACATAAATAGCAAATTCCAAATTTGGAATTCCAATAATTCCTAGATCCACTGATTTACAAAGGAACAATATTTTTCCTAGCCATTCTGCACCCACAAAAATTATCCCAACTACATGACAGTACCCACACTCCATTTCACCAAAAACCTTTTGATCCATAGTTCAAAATTTTCAAATTTCACTCAAATGAAAAATGGACCAGATTCAAATTCTTTGCTCAAAACCTAATCTAAACTACTCCAAAAGTTCCGAAACTTTGCCAACGCCTTTGTTATGCATCAGTACATCACCACAAATTTTTTCAAAAATTCCAAAAATGCCCAAGACCATTTGGCATTCCGTCGAACACCTTCTGTGCATTGTTCATTGTTGACAAAATTCAGAAAGTTTAGAGGAAGCAGGCATCGATGCCGTGCCTTCCACTTCTCCTCTTCTTCGCTGGGGTGTGCCTGGCCATCAATGCCTTGACCCCCGGCCCACTTCTCAGCCTCTTCCTGGCTCCTGGCAAGGACGGTGGATGGTGCATCAGCCGCACCCGAGCGCTGCCGTGTCCTGGATAAGCCCGACTTCCACCAGCTCTTCCCTTCTCCCCCTCGGTGAGCTCACCCGTGAAGCCAACGCCACCTGTTGCTTCCCTGCTCCGCCAGCTCGCAGCAGCACTGCCCAGCAGCCCCTTCTGTCAACCACCCGAGGCCATGGACGAGCTCCAGTTCCGCCCGAGGGCACCGCGATGGCCGGCACCCTCAAGCTTATCTTCGGCGCAGCCAACGCCTGAGGGAGGTCAATCCTTCCCCAGTAGCGCCCACCGACCGTGCTTGCCGCCCCCAACCACCTCTACCGACCTCCACCGGCCACCATAACTCCGCCGTGATCTGGATTGCTCCGGTCATCGTCGAATCGCCTATAAAAAGCCCCCCCTCCGAGCGCAGCTGATGACTTGCACCACTCCACCATCCCTCCAATCCACCCCAACGTCACTCCATCGGCCCCGAGGGGATCTTCTTCTCCACCTCCGGCCACCCGATCCGCCGTGGGTCCTAGGAAGGTTCCGACGCCACCACTCCATCTCCACCTCTCAAATTCCATCAGTAGGCTCCTGGTGCACCACCTCATTCATTCCATGCGTCAATTTGACGTCCGAAGCTCTCTACCACCACCCGACGCCACCGTCCGCCGGAGTTGACACCGCCATCACCACGGTGCGACCACCACCACCACCCACCGACGCGGACCGACGCCCTGAGCACGCTCATATCATCACCGCCACTCGAAACGCCGGCGATCGCCGCCGGTGACCACCGCATCCTCACTGTACTCGTGCGAGGCGCGTTCAAAATTCAAACCTGATGGGTGGGGCCCACCCGTCTGTTTATTTCTCTGGCGTCTTCTGCCTCAATATGTTTACTGAACTGGGAAACGTACTTTCACCCGAGGCGCTTTCTGTTTTACTGCTCAGGGACCCGTTGGCAAAAAAATTATTTATAGAATGGTCCCTGGACTTAAAACCATCATAACTTTTTAACTACAAATCATTTTCACCTGATTCTTTTTCTGAATATTTTCTTTTTCACTCTAGTTTTTTTAGTATTTATTGGAAAATAATTTTAGCCAACTTTTTGTGCTATCACAAAAAAAATTGATTGGATTTTGAATTCTTATTTTATAGAAAACGAGGAGGGAAACTTTGCCGAAAATTTCGAGGGATCACCTTCTGCCTACTTTGATCAAGGCAAGCATTTTTGAACTTGGGATATGGTGTTTGCATACATGGTTGCATAAGTGATCACCGATATGTGGTGGGCAGTAGGTGCCTGCACGGTCATATTTCATTTGTGCATTTCCTGCATGCATTTAAAATTCATTAACTTGGATAAAGTTGGTTATATACCAGGGGTATATCCCCTGTCCATGTCATGCCGGTTAGCACGAATCACGTCGTGGCACGATGGTGTCACTGTGGCATGTGAAGCGTGCCAGTCATGATAATAAAACCTCCTGAGTCGACCTAGATCGAGTCTTGTTCCGTCATGCCTAGCTAAAAATAGTGCTGCCACTTGTCTTCCCGCGAGGGGAGTACGGTTTAGTAAGTCGCTAACCCCTTTCCAAGTACACACCACATAGAGGGGCCGTGATGAGGGTTCCATGGCCATGGACTAATGCCAGTCATCAGGTCAGCGGGCATGGGTCTATCCGGCTGGGCCGAGAGGGGGGCACCCCTTGTATTTGTGCATGTTATAAATTGTGATCCCATGCTATTTGAGACGGTGGTCTCCCTGTCTTAGAGTTTTTTAAACGATGCTTTGGGTGATTCCTGGCATCAGGAAAGTTAATCTGGTGTGTGCTGGTCAGGTGTGTTTTCAACCCAAAGACCGTAATCGGAATTAGTCAACGTCTCGGGGTTGACTAAAGAAATCCTATACTTGTGGGTAAAGAGTACAACCTCTGCAGAGTTAGACCTATTCGAATAGCCGTGTCCATGCTAGGACGTTAGCTGGGAAGGGTCAAGTGTCGGTCCCGGTGTCGGTCTTCGGAGGAAATAATATAACTGATCATGATCCACTTTTAATGAATGATTATTGTCACTACTGATGCTATCATGAATATTATTGTTAACCTAGATATTGCCATGGACTAACTCTTTTCTCTTATGTCTAACCTTGAGTATCTCTTGGGATGGTTGTGCCACCTGGATACTCATTTCTTTTCAAGACCTCTCGAGGCGACGCATTCAGACACCCGTTTGGCATTTCTTTTCAAGACCTCTCGAGGTGTCGCATTCAGATACCCGTTTGGCATTTCTTTTCAAGACCTCTTGAGGCGTCGCATTTAGACACCCGTTTGGCATTTCTTTTCAAGACCTCTCGAGGCGTCGCATTCAGACACCCGTTTGGCATTTATCTTGTAATCCTCGGGCGGTCTAACGCCCGATGTTCCATTTTATTTTCTTGGAATCCTCAGGCGGTCTAACGCTCGATGTTCTATTTTATATTTCTTGGTTATTACTAAAATGATATATTTAGCCATCCACACCGTATTGATATGTATCAAGCCATGCTTTAATTTCGGTCAGCATATGCATATAAATTAGTCCATCATGATCATATGCACTCTGTTGCATTCGGTATATCTTTTGTTCATAATGTTTGCGAGTACATTCAAAGGTACTCACTGGCTTGTCCCTGGCTTGTTAATTTGGCCAGACCTGGATGAAGACGATCTTATCGAGGAAGAGTGCGCTAGCGAGCCCGACGCTTAGAGGTGTTCCTAGTCAGTCACCTTGTGGTCTTGGAGTCTACCACGTGTATCATCCGCAGTGCTTCCGCCCCACTAATAAAATAGTCAAGCCTCACACTGACGCTTGGCTTTACTTTATTCTATTAGTGTTGTCATATCACCACACCACTGTCTTGTACCGCCATCATCATATAACGACAAGTCTGTAATAAATGTTGAGCACTCTGGCTCAACCTTATGTAATATTATGTATGTACTGGATATCTATATCAAGGGAGTCCACCAGTTGTTCTGATCTTGGGGCTGGTGTGACTTGAGGCTATTCTGAGATTTATTCCGGAACTGGCCCGACAAACCTTGGTATCAGAGCCAGGCTGACTGTAGGAAGCCCTAGGTGCGATCGTTAGTAGCAGAGTTAATTCTAACAAATTTTAGCAGCATCTCATGCATCGTAACAATTTTCCTTAGTCATCATATATTTATGATATGACTATTTGGATTTTTGTCTACTGTTGTAGATGTCTGGCAGCAACTACCCAACTCAGATTTTCGCCAACGAGCTTGCGGGGTTTTCCCACCTTCTCGTCGTCATCACTAGAGTCGCGATGAGATCTTCGAGCCGTCCGGAGTACACCGTCTACCCCGATAGGATCACGGACACCCTAACTATGTACCAGGCCTCGGTATATATCCGGGGTGGACATGTCGAGCCTCACCGCAACTATCTGTTTGTGGGGAGAGTCATGCCTACTAAGATGCATGCTATTCACATGGCTGCCCGAGAGGACATCGCTCGTCTTAGGGAGATTCTTCTAGTGATGCAGACACGTCCCTATCATTACCTCCCATGCCATGTTCCATATACTAGTCACTATGCTTTCTCTTGCACCGCGGGAGAAAGGGACGAGGCGATTGAGCCCCTTGTCCAGTACATCATGGCTCTTGAGTCGGTCTTCACCTCACTGGTGGACGACTATCTCGCCGCACGGATGGACTTGGCTCATGCGAGGGTTCCTCGCAGGAGTGAGTTCCGTTCTCCTTCACCACGCGCTTCTCGCATTCCGACTCCACCATACGATCCTCCTACCCTTTCCGCGATTCGACACACATCCCCGAGCGATGAGTCTAGTCGCTTGGCTGCCCCCACTCTGGTTAGAGCTTCATCGCCTATGAGTACAGTACCACCACGGACATGCATGACATCGACAGCTGCCCGACTGGAGACCATACCTGAGGAGGAGGAGGTCGAGTCTTTAGCACCCCGTCTGGGACTTACCCTCAGCAGGGCGTGCGATGTTCCAGACACTCCGTGATAGTAGACTAGGCATCAGCACCGCAGTCACCTTCTATGAGAGTGTAGCTGTAAAATATTTATTTTCTGTTTCTTTTCTTCTTTTTAAGATGGGGAGTAGTAGACCTTGGATCGCAGCATGCTAAGAGGATGGAGAAGTGCACTAGTCTAAATAATTTGTCATGAGGACTATGATGAGAGTAATGTATAATTAAGTCTTGCATGTATAATATAACTCGCTACTTGTATGTACCGACGCTTTTGGGGGGAAAATTATTTTCAGTCTCTTAAATTTTTTCCTTTATAATTTCTTTCCTCATCGGTGTTTACATCAATACCCCAGAAAGAAAATGCATCATCCCTGGACTCGTTCTATGCCCAGTCCACCAGAGAACAACTTTGCACAAACGGGAAATAACTTCACACCAGGACAGACGAGTCAGCAAAGCAATGATTCAGCATTCTCACAAGTATGCCGTCTTTATGAACAAAGTCAGCAGCAGTATCAGGAAATGATGCAGCATTTGATAAATATGGGAAATCACCAAGGACAGCATCAACCCAGATCAAAGCTATCTGAACTTCAGAGAACCAATCCGACTGTCTTTTCTCACATAGACAAACCTTTGGAAGCAGACGACTGGCTGCGTGATATTGAGAGAAAATTGGTCATAGCTCAGTGTATGGACCAGGAAAAAGTACTATACGCTCCGCATTATTTTTCTGGAACAGCAGCATCGTGGTGGGAAAATCTACGCCACACGCATCCCAATGGAGAAGACATCACCTGGGAGCAATTCAAGGAAAGTTTCCGAGGAGCACATATTCCAAACAGCATCATGAAATTGAAGAAAAGAGAATTTGAGGATCTCAAGCAACGAGGCACAACGGTAACCCAGTATCTCGACCAGTTTACTCAGCTAGCCCGGTATGCCAATGATGAATATATGACAAAGCAAAAGAATGGAGAAATTCCTCGACGGGCTTGTTCCATCTTTAAAGTGCCAACTGGTAGTCCATACCTTTCCGGATTTCAAGACACTGGTAGACAAGGCTATCATCCTGGAAAATGAGCACCGCAACCTGAATGAGATTCGCAAGCGCCGCATGAACCAGTCAGTACAGGTTCGCAACAACAGGCCCCGAAATGAACCCCAAAGGCCCGTGGCACCCCGACCAGCAATTCCAACACCACGACCGCAACAAAACTGCAGTTCCTACAACAATAGGACCAAGGAAGCAATATACCGTCCTGGCATCACCTGTTATGCCTGTGGAGCAAGGGGCATTATGCTAGGCAATGCCCAAAACAGGGGAATAATGCCCCCAAACCCAACAACAATGGCCGCAGTACTAGTGCAGCTCCGCGACACAACAACCTCAACACCAACCACAATCAAAAAAAGGGGCAGGTTAACCACGTGACATTTGAGGAAGCACAGAATGCACCGGACATCGTGTTTGGTATGTTTCCTGTCAACACCATTAATGCTACAGTTTTATTTGATTCTGGAGCTTCCCATTCGTGCATCTCTAAAAGATTTGCCTCGAAGAATCAATTTTCTTTTTCGCCTTTGAAAAATTCAATGATTATTCAGTCCCTGGGATCAAAGCAAAGCACACAATGGTACTGCCAGGATGTGAACATTGAAATAAAAGGAATGAAGTTTTTAGCAAATCTTATTGTACTGGAAGCAGTCGATTTGGATGTTATTTTGGGAATGGACTGGTTGACCACAAATAAAGGTTTTATAGACTGCTACAATCGTACAGTGACTCTCACCAATTGTCAAGGGAAGACAGTAAAGTTTGGAACAAGAAGAGTTTCTACCTCGCAAGGAAAGCTAAATCAAGTGGACATGACAGAATTAAGCAAGGTTCCTGTGGTATGCGAATACCCCGATGTATTCCCCGAGGAGCTACCAGGCATGCCACCAGATTGTGAAATTGAATTTGTTATTGAACTAGCACCTGGAACGGCACCCATCTACAACAAGCCTTATCGAATGGCTCTGACAGAATTGGTTGAGCTGAAGAAACAAATTTAGGAATTACTAGAAAAGGGTTATGTCCGACCCAACTCATCACCATGGGGATCACCGGTTTTATTTGCCAAGAAAAAGGATGGGACCCTAAGGTTATGTATTGATTACAGGGCACTCAATATGGTTACCATCAAAAATAAATACCCACTACCAAGGATCAACGACTTGTTCGACCAACTGGCAGAAGCCAAGGTTTTCTCGAAAATAGACTTGAGATCAGGCTATCATCAGTTAAGAATCCGATCATCGGATATACCCAAGACCGCTTTTACCACCAGATATGGATTATATGAGTTCACTGTGATGCCTTTTGGATTGACCAACGCTCCTGCTTATTTTGTCCATCTCATGAACAAGGTTTTCATGAGATATTTGGACAAGTTCGTGGTTGTGTTCATTGATGACATACTTATTTATTCCAAGACGCCAGAAGAACATGAGCAACATCTTCGAATAGTCCTGGAAGAATTACGGAAAAATCAACTATATGCCAAATTCAGTAAATGTGAATTTTGGTTACGAGAAGTTGGTTTTTTGGGACATGTACTGACAAAGGATGGAATAGCAGTGGACCCAAGTAAAGTAAAGGATGTCTTAGGATGGAAGCAACCCACCAACATGACTAAGATCTGGAGTTTTCTAGGTTTGGCTGGCTACTATCGACGGTTTATTGAAGGATTCTCCACCATAGCCAAACCCATGACTCAGTTACTCAAGAAGGATAAAAAGTTCGAATGGACTGAAGCATGTGAGAAAAGTTTCCAAGAATTAAAAAAGAGGTTAACAACGGCACCTGTTCTGACTGTGCCAGATGTGCACAAGAATTTTGAAATATATTGTGATGCTTCCAGAAAAGGCCTTGGATGCGTGTTAATGCAGGAAGGAAAGGTCGTAGCTTACGCTTCAAGACAGCTACGACGACATGAAGAAAATTATCCTACCCTTGACTTGGAGCTAGCAGCTGTAGTACATGCACTCAAGGAATGGTGACATTACCTTCTTGGTAATCGATGTGAGATATACACGGATCATAAAAGTCTTAAGTATATCTTCACCCAGCCAGAACTAAACCTACGACAACGTCGCTGGCTTGAGCTAATTAAGGATTATGATGTGGGAATTCATTACCACCCTGGTAAAGCAAATGTTGTGGCAGATGCCCTCAGCCGAAACCCATGCACCGACAATGACAGTGTGCAATTCTCACAACATGAGTTCAACCGGGAATTTGCCAAACTTAACATGGTTCTAGTCACAGAAGGAACCATTGCTCGCCTAGAAGTAAAACCAACATTGGAGGATCAGATCAAAGAAACCCAGAAAGGACACCCCAGTATCAAGGGAATTAAAAGGAAAGTAAGTTCGGGTAGGGCGTCCGAATTTACCATTGATAATCAGGGAATCCTATGGTACGGGAAAAGATTATGCGTACCCAATAAGGAAGAGCTAAAGCAACAAATGTTGGCAGAAGCCCATACCACCCCATACTCCATTCACCCAGGGGGAACCAAGATGTACAAAGATCTTCAGGACAAATTTTGGTGGCACGGGATGAAAAGGGATATAGCCGTATATGTCGCACGTTGTGACTCTTGTCAGCGCATAAAAGCAGAACACCAGAGGCCAGCAGGATTGTTACAGCCACTTAGAGTGCCTGAATGGAAATGGGATGAGATAGGGATGGATTTTATTGTCGGATTACCAAGGTCACGACACGGGAATGATGCAATTTGGGTTATCACAGATTTATTAACCAAGGTGGCACACTTCATTCCGGTAAAAACAACATATTCAACACAGAAGCTTGCTAAGTTATACCTGTCCCGAATTGTTTGCTTACACGGGGTACCCAAGACCATAGTCTCTGATAGAGGCACTCAGTTTGTCTCTAGGTTTTGGGACCACTTGCAGCAAGCCTTAGGAACTCAACTGGTATTCAGTACAGCGTACCACCCACAAACAGGAGGGCAGACTGAACGGATAAATTAGATATTGGAAGACATGCTGAGAGCTTGTGTCCTTACCTATGGAATCAATTGGGAGGACAGTTTGCCATATGCGGAATTTTCATATAACAACAGTTATCAAGCCAGTCTAAAGATGTCACCTTTCGAAGCCCTATACGGACGAAGGTGCCGTACCCCACTCAATTGGTCTAAAATCGGAGATAGCCGAATCTTCAGCCCGAAAGTTCTCAAAGAAGCAGAAACAAAAGTAAAACTTATCCGAGATAGACTAAAAGCAGCTCAGAGCCGTCAGAAGAGCTATTATGACCGGAAACACCGTCAGATCAGCTTTGAACCTGACGAATATGTGTATCTCAGGGTATCCCCAATGAGGGGACTACAAAGGTTCAAAGTCAAAGGGAAACTGGCACCACGATTTATTGGACCATTTAGAATAATTGCAAGGAGAGGCAAGGTCGCCTACCAACTGGAGCTACCAGCAGAATTGTCAGATGTCCATGATGTGTTTCACGTATCGCAACTGAGGAGATGTGTCAGTAATCCGAACAAACAAGTCCAACATCAGAACCTGGATATCCAACCAGACCTTACATATAAGGAACGCCCTATAATTTTTTTGGAAGAGTCAGAACGGAGAACCCGTCGGAATGTGATAAAGTTTTGCAAGGTCCAGTGGAGTAATCATACCGAAGAAGAAGCAACATGGGAAAGGGATGATCACCTAAGGACTGAGTACCCGTACCTATTCAAGGGACAGCCGAAATCTCAGGGACGAGATTTTTCTTAAGGGGGGTAGGTGTTGTAACACCCCAAAAATATTATCAAAATCTTTTCTTTAAAAGAAAATGATTTGGATCATTAAGGCTTAATTTCTTCTTTTTTCTATTTTGAAAACCATTTTAAGTTTTCATTTGGGTTTTTTAAAATTTTGAAGATTGGGTTCTGATTTGTTGGTTTCTTATTTGAATAAATATTTTATAGGACCAAAAATCTTTCTCTTTTAGGAAAATCTTTTTAATGTTTAATTATTTCAAAGGGAAGGTCCATTTCATCTCTTTCAAACACTTAGGAAATTCTCAAAAATCCATCTGTCATTTTCAACTTATCATCCAAGCTACTCTCACACCTTAGACAGTACCCACTACCCTGCTTCTCCATCAAAAATATTATTTGACATAAATAGCAAATTCCAAATTTGGAATTCCAATAATTCCTAGATCCACTGATTTACAAAGGAACTATATTTTTCCTAGCCATTCTGCACCCACAAAAATTATCCCAACTACATGACAGTACCCACACTCTATTTCACCAAAAACCTTCTGATCCATAGTTCAAAATTTTCAAATTTCACTCAAATGAAATTTGGACCAGATTCAAATTCCTTGCTCAAAACCTAATCTAAACTACTCCAAAAATTCTGAAACTTTACCAGCACCTTTGTTATGCATCACTACATCACCACAAAAAAATTCAAAAATTCCAAAAATGCCCAAGAGCATTTGGCATTTCGTCGAACACCTTATGTGCACTGTTCATCGTTGACAAAATTCAGAAAGTTCAAAGGAAGCAGGCATCGATGTCGTGCCTTCCACTTCTCCTCTTCTTCGCTGGGGTGTGCCTGGCCATCAATGCCTCGACCCCCGGCCCACTCCTCAGCCTCTCCCCGGCTCCTGGCAAGGATGGTGGATGGAGCACCGGCCGCACCCGAGCGCCACCGCGTCCTGGATAAGCCCGGCCTCCACCAGCTCTTCCCTTCTCCCCCCGGTGAGCTCACCTGCGAAGCCAGTGCCACCTGTTGCTTCCCTGCTCTGCCAGCTCATAGCAGCACCGCCCAGCAGCCCCTTCTGTCAGCCACCCGAGGCCATGGACGAGCTCCGGTTCCGCCCGATGGCACCGCTATGGCCAGCATCCTCAAGCTTATCTCCGGCACAGCCAATGCCTGAGGGAGGTCAATCCTTCCCCAGTAGTGCCCACCGACCGCGCTCGCCGCCCCCAACCACCACTACCGACCTCCACCGGCCACCATAACTCCGCCGTGATCTGGATTGCTCCGGCCATCGTCGAATCGCCTATAAAAAGCCCTCCCCCCGAGCGTAGCTAATCACTTGCACCACTCCACCATCCCTCCAATCCACCCGACGTCACTCCATCGGCCCCGAGGGGATCTTCTTCTCCACCTTCGGCCACCCGATCCACCGCGGGTCCTGGGAAGGTTCCGATGCCACCACTCCATCTCCACCTCTCAAATTCCATCAGTAGGCTCCTGGTGCACCACCTCATTCATTCCATGCGTCAATTTGATGTCTGAAGCTCTGTCCGACGAGATCCACCACCACCCGACGCCACCGTCCGCTGGATTTGACACCGTCGTCACCACGGTGCCCGCCGGCGACCACCACCACCACCCACTGACGCGGACCGACGCCCTGAGCTCATATCATCACCGCCACTCGAAACGCCAGCGATCGCCCCGGTGACCACCGCATCCTCACTGTACTCGCGCGAGGCGCGTTCAAAATTCAAACCTGACGGGTGGGGCCCACCCGTCAGTTTATTTCTCCGGCGTCTTCTGCCTCAATACATTTTCTGAACTGGGAAACGTACTTTTGCCCGAGGCGCTTTCTGTTTTACTGCTCAGGGACCCGCTGGCAAAATTTTTATTTATAGAATGGTCCCTGGACTTAAAACCATCGTAACTTTTTAACTACAAATCATTTTCACCTGATTCTTTTTCTGAAAATTTTCTTTTTCACTCTAGTTTTTTTAGTATTTATTGGAAAATATTTTGAGCCAACTTTTTGTGCTGTCAGAAAAATTTTTGATTGGATTTTGAATTCTTATTTTATAGAAAACGAGGAGGGAAACTTTGCCAAAAATTTCGAGGGATCACCTTCTGCCTACTTTGATCAAGGCAAGCATTTTTGAACTTGGGATATGGTGGTTGCATACATGGTTGCATAAGTGATCACCGATATGTGGTGGGCAGTAGGTGCCTGCACGGTCATATTTCATTTGTGCATTTCCTGCATGCATTTAAAAATCATTAACTTGGATAAAGTTGGTTATATACCAGGGGTATACCCCCTGTCCATGTCGTGCCGGTTAGCACGAATCACGTCATGGCACGATGGTGTCATTGTGGCATGTGAAGCGTGCCAGTCATGATAATAAAACCTCCTGAGTCGACCTAGATCGAGTCTTGTTCCGTCATGCCTAGTTAAAAATAGTGCTGCCAGTTGTCTTTCCGCGAGGGGAGTATAGTTTAGTAAGTCGCTAACCCCTTTCCAAGTACACACCACATAGAGGGGCCGTGATGAGGGTTCCATGGCCATGGACTAATGCCAGTCATCAGGTCAGGGGGCATGGGTGTATCCGGCTGGGCCGTGAGGGGGGCACCCCTTGTATTTGCGCGCGTTATAAATTGTGATCCCATGCTATTTGAGACGGTGGTCTCCCCGTCTTAGAGTTTTTCTTGAACGATGCTTTGGGTGATTTCTGGCATCAGGAAAGTTAATCTGGTGTGTGCTGGTCAGGTGTGTTTTCAACCCAAAGACCGTAATCAGAATTAGTCAACGTCTCGGGGTTGACTAAAGAAATCCTATACTTGTGGGTAAAGAGTACAACCTCTGCAGAGTTAGACCTATTCGAATAGCCGTGTCCACGGTTGGACGTTAGCTGGGAAGGGTCAAGTGTCAGTCCCGGTGTCAGTCTTTAGAGGAAATAATATAACTGATCATGATCCACTTTTAATGAATGATTATTGTCACTATTGATGCTATCATGAATATTATTGTTAACCTGGATATTGCCATGGACTAACTCTTTTCTCTTATGTGTAACCTTGAGTATCTCTTGGGATGGTTGTGCCACCTGGATACTCGTTTCTTTTCAAGACCTCTCGAGGCGTCGCATTCAGACACCCGTTTGGCATTTCTTTTCAAGACCTCTCGAGGCGTCGCATTCAGACACCCGTTTGGCATTTCTTTTCAAGACCTCTCGAGGTGTCGCATTCAGACACCCGTTTAGCATTTCTTTTCAAGACCTCTCGAGGCGTCGCATTCAGACACCCGTTTGGCATTTATCTTGGAATCCTCGGGCGGTCTAACGCCCGATGTTCCATTTTATTTTCTTGGAATCCTCGGGCGGTCTAACGCCCGATGTTCTATTTTATATTTCTTGGTTATTACTAAAATGATATATTTAGCCATCCACACCGTATTGATATGTATCATGCCATGCTTTAATTTTGGTCAGCATATGCATATAAATTAGTCCATCATGATCATGTGCACTCTGTTGCATTCGGTATATCTTTTGTTCATAATGTTTGCGAGTACATTCAAACGTACTCACTGGCTTGTCCCTGGCTTGTTAATTTAGCCAGACCTGGATGAAGGCGATCTTATGGAGGAAGAGTGCGCTAGCGAGCCCGACACTTAGAGGTTTTCCCAATCAGTCACCTTGTGGTCTTGGAGTGTACCACGTGTATCATCCGCAGTGCTTCCGCCCCACTAATAAAATAGTCAAGCCTCACACTGACGCTTGGCTTTACTTTATTCTATTAGTGTTGTAATATCACCACACCACTGTCTTGTACCGCCACCATCATATAACGACAAGTCTGTAATAAATGTTGAGCACTCTGGCTCAACCTTGTGTAATATTATGTATGTACTGGATATCTATATCAAGGGAGTCCACCAGTTGTTCTGATCTTGGGGCTGGTGTGACTTGAGGCTATTCTGAGATTTATTCCAGAACCGGCCCGACAAATGTCCACTCTACACCAAGGTACGTGGGCACTCGTGCAATGATCTAACATCTTCATCGACTAGGACTAAGGTATGTGTTTTCTTCTGCCTGTGTGATGTGGTGATAATTTGTTATGCATATGTTTGTAGATGTTAGTCAGTATTTGGGAGATATGAGGTGGTTTGCCAAATAAGAAATAGAACAAGAACAAGAAAGAGCTTTAGTTGGGCCATGTCTTTGTGAACTTGGAGCACATCAATTTATATGAGGTGGTTATCGTAAAACTGGGTGCTTAAGATCTACGGAATTATAACATTTTTTTGAGTCTAAGTAAAACAAATTTACTTTCTGGGTCTAATTTAATTTGTCTATGTTAATAATTTCTTGCGGGAATAGATGGGCCAAGCTGAGCAAGCCATCAACAACCTACTCGTGCTTCGGTTTATTTTATTTGAGTATTTGTGTTCTTAATCTTTGTTTTCACTGGTGTGTGCTCTGTCCTCTCAGGCTAGATTTGAATTTGTTGTCATAGAAAAAAAATATTTTTATCGCCTTTAATAGTAGAGGTGATCCAATTATGTATGCAAGACTATGCAAGATCCTCGATGAGGATTGCTTTTCTGAATCACTTATCCCTGAGCAGCATCTGCATCCTTCTGCCTTAGCCTGATCAATTTTTCCCACTATGCAGCTTTGTTTTTTAATTGCCAACATATTCAAATGGAGGTGTCTCCATGTCAAGCATGCATCCGTTGCAATTTGGTGTTACCCAGTTTTTGGAGGATTGCATCAATGTTTCTTCCTACGATGTTTATCTTTACGGTCTTTTAGCTAATGACAATGTGTGACAGTGCCCAGTTGTGTATATTCTTGGACCTTTTACATTCGATATTAACAATTCAAAAGTTAACATGGATCTAGCCATCTAGGTGAACTTCCATTTAATGCTATCAATTTTCTAGCAAACTTGAAAGTTTTTGATACTTTTTCTTGTACTTGATATCTTCGAGAGACTCACATATATTAGTGTTGTGCAGTTTAGCCCTCAATATGGTGCCCATTTTTTTACGGGTAAGGCAAGAGCTCTGCCAATTCATTAAAGTTGAGGGGAAACTGTAAAGAAGGCATAAAAATAAGAAGGAAAAGCGCCACAAAATAAATGGAGGCATGGTTGTTTTTGCCAAAAAAACCCATAGTTTTTTGCTAGAGAGAACAAATTGATGTGCATGCACTGATTACATTTGCTTCATGGCGCAATATGTTTATGCTACTGTTAAAAATGTATTTTTTATTGTTTATTTTGTGTTATAAAACATATTTTAAAAAGTATTTGGCTGTTGGTTTTCTGTTTTATTTTTTATTGTAGTAATAGTTTCATCATTCAAATGAAAATCTGGGATATTACAACGATGATAATACGGCTTTGATAGTTTTGTATATAAAATTAATAATTTTTTTTGAGGGGATAAAATTAATAATTAAGATAATGAAACATAGTTGTTCAGAGTTTGGTCATGTTGCTAGAGTTAAAAAAATTAAGGGAAGAATCTTTGCAAGGGAGTCCCATGTACATAGGTTATTGGGAAAACTTTGTTTTTGCCACTCTTGCTTTTGGCCACTTTGCTCATGCCACTCTAAAATTTAACATTTCACTTTTGCCACTTTTAGCTTTTGACAATGTATCATAAATGCTATTCCGTGGCAAAAGCAAAATTTTCGGAGTGACTATTGTGATACATTGTCAAAAGCTAAGATTGGCAAAAGTGAAATAAAATTGTTTGCTTTTGCCACAAAATGGCATTTGTGATATATTATTTGGTTTTCCCTAGGTTATTTAGGGGACCTAGCAGACTTGACTGACTCCGTTGTTCCCTTTCCAGACCTGGTAGAGATAGGGGGGGTTGTATGTGTGTGGATGAAGGGGGTGGAAGGAGGGATTGCGAGTCTGATGAGCCCTTGATAGAATCGACAAGTTTGGATTTGTATGACGTTAAAAAAATTGACTGCGGCCTCCGCCTAATGTGATTGCGAATTCTGTGAGTATGTGTTAAGCTCTATCTCTTGAGCTCTTGATCCTTAGACTTTACTTTTCCTTTTTTACGGGTATCCTCTAGCCCTATGTATTTATGTAACTATGTACAATCCTCCCCTTTTCCTTAATTTATTAATGAAACTTACACAGTAGAGGATTTCCCTACTGTTTGCCCATCAAAAAAGTTGAACCGAAAAGTCTTATTTTTTACTTCATTTAGTTTCCTTAGTTATGTGTCTAAATGTTGGGAGATTAAAGTTCATGCTCTGTTCGCACACGGTGGAGGCAACCATGGCAAAGTCATCGAGGGGCATCCGGATAAAGTGAGACACTGTGTTGTATATATATGGTCACAATATATAACCAGGTTTTGTATACAATGCATGATGAGTATTCTATATTGCACATTCATACATCTTCCACGTAAATTTTTCATGCTAATTATATGTATTACTCGTTCAGGATTGTTATGAATTAAGAATGAAGTACCATACGAATGAAGCGAAAGACAACATTCCTGACATTGTACAAGAATATCTCAATCGGCGTTGTACAGGAATATCTCAAGTGCATTAAGTAGATCTTAGTTGTAGTAGATACTTATCATTGCTCTCTTTGTATACATTGTCGAATTACATGTGAAATTTGAGTAATGAGTCACACATTTATTATTTGGACGGGGTGCTACGATGGTCTTTCACCTTCCTGAGCTATATGCATTATATTTATATGTGCAATCAAGAAGAAAAAAAAGCCCGTGGCAACACACGGGCATTCTACTAGTTTATTTAAGCCTCATGATGAATATGTTATTGATAATAATGTTTGTAATACTATTAAAAGTGGGTTTGGAAGAGCGTCAACTTTAGGTAGTAATGATCCCACTACTTTGGAGAATTATCAATCTTATGAATTTTTGGATAAGAGTGGGTTTGGAGAGGTCATGACTTTAGTTGATGTTAATCCCACTATCTTGGAAGATTATAAAACTTTTATGCATGCGGATCGTGAAGAGAATATTTTATATGATAGCTATATTATTGAATTTGACTATGATCCTACATGTAATTATTATAAGAGAGGAAAATATGGTTGTAGAAATTTTCATATTACTCAATTACCTCTCTTGAAGTTCAAAGTGTTAATGCTTTGTTCTTCTTCCTTGCATATGCTAGATACTTCTTGTCTTGATAATTTGTTTTCTTATAAAATGCCTATGCATAGGAAGTATGCTAGACTTAAATATGTTTCTTACATGCTATATGATGCTCTCTTTGTGCTTCAATTCTTATCTTTTATGTGAGCATCATTAAAATCTCGAAGCCTATCTTAATGGCTATAAAGAAAGAGCTTGTTGGGAGACAACCCAATATTTTGTTTTTGTGTCTTTACACAATTATAGCCTCTGTTATGATTGTGTTTTTATCTTTTAATTAGTGCTTGTGCCAAGTAATGCCTTTGGGATGATTTGGATGATAGTATAATTGATGCTGTTTGGAAAACAGAAAGTTTTGCATCTAGTATTTGATTTTTTATTCTGTACTGGAGTGTCAGAAATATCTGAAATTTTTACACAGTATTGGTATATGAATTTTTTATGTTGTACTAATTTTTCAGAATTTTTAGAGTTACATAAGTATGGATTTTAAATAGATCTTTACAGACTAATTCATTTTAGACAGATTCTGTTTTTGTTGCATAGTTTGCTTATTTTGATGAATCTATGGATCATATCGGGGGGGGGGGGGGTATGAGTCATGGAGAAGTTGGAGTACAGTACCATTATGCCAATATTAAATATGAATCAATTTACAACAGTACCTAAAGTTTAAGATTTGTTTGTTATACTAACGGATCTCACGAGGTTTCTGTTGAGTTTTGTGTGCTGAAGTTTTCAAGTTTTGGGTGAGGCTACGATGGATAAAGGAATAAGGAGCAGCAAGAGCCTAAGATTGGGGATGCCCAAGGCACCCCAAGGTAATATTCAAGGAAGACTCAAGCGTCTAAGCTTGGGGATGCCCCGGATGGCATCCCCTCTTTCGTCTACAATCTATCGGTAACTCACTTGGAGCTATATTTTTATTCATCACATGCCATGTATTTTACTTGGAGCGTCTTGTGATATAGTTTGTTTGCTTTTTAGTTTGTCACAATCATCTTTGCTGAACACACCTTTTTGAGAGGGACACACATTATCCGTGATTTGTTAGAATACTCTATGTGCTTCACTTATATCTTTTGAGCTAGGCAGTTGCTCTAGTGCTTCACTTATATCTTTTAGAGCACGGCGGTGGTTATATTTTAAAGAAATAGTTGCACTCTCATGCTTCACTTATATATTTTTGAGTGTCTAATGAATAGTAATGGTAATATGCACGGGTTATGAATTTGGTCCTAATATGATAGATATTCAAGAGGGATATAATAAAAACTTTCTTGTAGAGCACTGAATATGCTAAGTTTGATTCCTTGCAATAGTTTTGCGATATTAAGATGGTAATATGTGGGAGGTGCTAGTCGATAATTGTGGATTAGTAAGAATATTGGTGTTAAGGTTTGTGATTCCCGAAGCATGCACGTATGATCTGTCATTATGCTAAGAAGTTGGAGCATGATTTATTCTTGATTGTCTACCTTATGAGTGGCGGTCGGGGACGAGCGATGGTCTTTTCCTACCAATCTATCCCCCTAGGGGCATGCATAGTAGTACTTTGCTTCGAGGGCTAATAAACTTTTGCAATAAGTATGTGAGTTCTTTATGACTAATGTGAGTCCATGGATTATACGCACTCTCACCTTTCCGCAATTTGCTAGCCTCTTCGGTGCCGTGCATTGCCCTTTCTCACATCGAGAGTTGGTGCAAACTTCGCCGGTGCATTCAAACCCCGTGATATGATACGCTCTATCACACATAAGCCTCTTTATATCTTCCTCAAAACAGCCACCTTACCTACCTATCATGGCATTTCCATAGCCATTCCGAGATATATTGCCATGCAACTTCCACAGTTCCGTTTTGATGACACACATCGTCATTGTCATATTGCTTTGCATGATCATATAGCTGACATAGTATTTGTGGCTCAACCACCGTTCATCATTTTTTATACATGTTATGCTAGTATCATTGCACATTCTGGTACATCGCCAGAGGCATTCATATAGAGTCATATTTTTGTTCTTGTTTCGAGTTGTAATTTTTTGAGTTGTAAGTAAATAGAAGTATGATGATCATCATTATTAGAGCATTGTCCCAGTGAGGAAAAAAAAGAGGCCAAAAAGAGCCCATGAAAAAAAATGAGAGAAAAAGAGAGAAGGGGCAGTGTTACTATCATTTTCCATACTTGTGCTTCATAGTAGCACCATGTTTTTCATATAGAGAGTCTCCTATTTTGTCACTTTCATATACTAGTGGGAATTTTTCATTATAGAACTTGGCTTGTATATTCCGATGATGGGCTTCCTCAAATGCCCTAGGTCTTCATGAGCAAGCAAGTTGGATGCACACCCACTTAGTTTTCATGTTGAGCTTTCATAGACTTATAGCTCTTAGTGCATCCGTTGCATGGCAATCCCTACTCGCATTGACATCAATTGATGGGCATCTCCATTGCCCGTTGATTAGCCTCGTCGATGTCAGACTATCTTCTTATTTTTGACTTCCCCTTAGTAATCTCTACCACCATACTCTATTCCATCCATAGTGCTATATCCATGGCTTGCGCTCATGTATTACGTGGGGGTTGAAAAAGCTGAAGCACGTTAAAAAGTCTGAACCAATTGCTCGGCTTGTCATCGAGGTAGTGCCTGATAAATACTTTGTGTTAAGAAGATGGAGCATGACATGATTATATGATTTTGTACGGATAACTTTCTTTAGCATTTTTATTTTGAAAGACATGATTGTTTATTAGTATGCCTGAGTATTGATGTCTTTATATCAAACTATAGACTATTTCTTTGAATCATTCGGATCTTATTATTCATACCGTAAGAGAGATTACATGATGAAACATGATAGGTAGCATTCCACATCAAAAATTCTGTTTTTATCATTTACCTACTCAAGGACGAGCAGGAATTAAGCTTGGGGATGCTTGATACGTCTCCAATGTATCTATAATTTTTTATTGTTCCATGCTATTATAGTATCAATCTTGGATGTTTTATATGCAATTATATGCCATTATGTATCATTTTTTGGGACTAACCTATTAACCCAGTGCCCAGTGCCAGTTGCTGTTTTTTTTGCTTGTTTTTGTCTTTTCAGAAAATCATTATCAAAAAGAGTCCAAACAAGAAAAAAAACTTTGGATTATTTTTTTCTGGACCAGAAGAGACCCACAAAGCTTCGGGAGAAGACCAGAGGAGCCACGAGGGAGCCACAAGCTCGGAGGGCACGCCCTGGGGGGTAGGACGCGCCCCCCAGGCTTGTGGGCCCCTCGTAGCCCCTCCTGGCCTAATTCCAGCGCTATAAATTCCCAAATATTCCCAATATACCAGAGATAGAAGAGGAAACCTTTTCGCCGCCGCAAGACTCTGCTCCTCCGCGATCCCATCTGGAGGCCTTTTTTGGTACTCTGCCGGAGGAGGAATCGATCACGGAGGGGTTCTTCATCAACCTTGCTGCCCCTCCGATGATGTGTGAGTAGTTTACCACAGACCTACGGGTCCATAGCTAGTAGCTAGATGGCTTCTTCTCTCTCTTTGATCTTCAATACCATGTTCTCCTTGATGTTCTTGGAGTTCTATCCGATGTAATCTTCTTTTGTGGTGTGTTTGTTGGGATCCGATGAATTGTGAGTTTATGATCAGATTATTCATGAGAAATATTTGAGTCTTCTCTGAACTCTTTTATGCATGATTATTATAGCTTTGTATTTCTCTCCGATCTATCAATTTGGTTTGGCCAACTAGATTGGTTTATCTTGCAATGGGAGAGGTGCTTTGTGATGGGTTCAATCTTGCGGTGCTCAATCCCAGTGACAGAAAGGGACATGACATGTATTTGTATTGTTGCCATTAAGGATAAAAGGATGGGGTTTAATCATATTGCTTGAGTTTACTTTGTCTAAATCATGTCATCTTGCTTAAGGCGTTACTCTGTTTCATACTTAATACCCTAGATGCATGCTGGATAGCGGTCGATGGGTGGAGTAATAGTAGTAGATGCAGGCAGGAGTCAGTCTACTTGTCTCGGACATGATGCCTATATACATGATCATTGCCATGAATCCGTAATAATTATTTGCTTTTCTATCAATTGCCCAACAGTAATTTGTTTACCCACCGTATGCTATGTGTTCGAGAGAGAAGCCTCTAGTGAAAACTATGGCCCCCGGGTCTACTTTTATCATATATTAAAACCAAAAATACCTTGCTGCAATTTATTTACTTTTATTTTATTTAGTATTTTAGTTTATCTATCTATCACTATCAGAATTAGTCCTTGCAAATAACCGCTAAGAGGATTGACAACCCTCTTACTTGCGTTGGGTGCAAGTGTTTGCTTTTGTGTGTGTGCAGGTGCTGCTAACGGGATTTTGCATGGTTCTCCTACTGGATTGATAACCTTGGTTCTTAACTGAGGGAAATACTTATCTCTACTATACTGCATCATCCTCTCCTCTTCAGGGAAATGCCAACGCAGTCTACAAGTAGCACGGCGCCGTCGATGCTAAATCTGGCATATCTCGAGGTAGGGGTCCTAAGCTAGGCGTCTTGGAGCGATGGTAACATGGACACATGATTTTACCCAAGTCCGGGCTCTCTCAAGGAGATAATACCCTACGTTCTGCTTTTCATTGTATTGATATGGGGTATAGTACAGAATACAGGTATCTAGCACGAGATTGTTGATCTAAGTTGTAATGATCTATTGACTAGCCTAGCCTGGCCTAGGGTTTAGAAGAGTCCTCGTCTTGTGCGCCAAGTCTTATGGAATCTTCCTTGTATGCATCATGGGCTGCCCGAAGTGGCCCATTAGTGAACCGCCATGGGGGTCCTCGGCCCGACCCACCTGGTCGGGAGACAACGCGGTGAGTACCCCTAGTCCAGGACTCCAACAGGCGCACCTCGGTCCCCTAGGAGTTCAGCGATTAGGAATACGATGCACTACCCGTGCCCTGAAAGGCTAGGGAAAACTTGTGGAAGTCGGCAATAAAGCTGGCCAGAGACCATAAACGTCTGTATGGGAAGGATCAAGTGTTCGACGATGCATGGCAGCAGGTTCTCGCTTACGAGGAGAACTTGAAGAGCAAACATGTTCCAATGGCGACCAAGTATGCGCTAGTCGTGAAGGGCCGGAGCATGACCTGAGCTATGGAGGAAGCCACGGACCATGGTGTGATTTTGCACCACACTTGCACAAAAAAATTGCGTGACGCCGCAAGAAGTTGACCTCCTCGTCGATATCCGGATGGCAGGCTGATACGTCTCCAACGTATCTATAATTTTTTATTGTTTCATGCTATTATATTATAAATCTTGTATGCTTTATATGCAATTTTATATCATTTTTGGGAAAACTAACCTATTAACTTAGTGCCCAGTGCCAGTTTCTGTTTTTTTCCTATTTTATTGTTTCGTAGAAAAACCATACCAAACGAGGTCCAAACACAATGAAACTTTACGGTGATTTTTTCTGGACCAGAAGGGACCCTAGAAGCTTCGGGGGGAGACTAGACGTTGCACGAGAGGGCTACAAACTCAGGTGGCACACCCCCGGGGGGCGCCACCCAGGCTTGTGGGCCACTCGTAACTCCGTTTGGCCAAACTCCAAGCCTATAAATTCCCTAAAATCAAGAAACTGCCAGAGCGAGACCCGAAGCAATTATTCTACCGCCGCAAACCTATGTTCTTCCGCGATCCCATCTGGAGGCCTTCGCCGGTACTCTGCTGAAGGGGGAATCGATCACGGAGGACCTCTACATCAACCTTGCTGCACCTCCGATGATGTGTGAGTAGTTTCTCACAGGACCTACGGGTCCATAGCAATTAGCAAGATGGCTTTCTTTCTCTCTTTGATCTTCAATACAATGTTCTCCTCGAAGTTCTATTCGATGTAATCTTCTTTTGTGGTGTGTTTGTTGGGATCCGATGAATTGTGGGTTTATGATCAGATTATTCATTGAAAGTAGTTGAGTTATATTCTGAACTTTATTATGTGTGATTGTTATAGCTATGTAATGCTTTCCGATCTATGAGTTTTGTTTGGCCAAGTGCTACTTGTGAGTTGCGTTGGGATTTTCCCTAAAGAGGAAGGGTGAAGCAATATAGTAGCGGATAGTATTTCCCTTAGAGAGAACCAAGGTTATCGAACCAATAGGAGAACCACGCAAATTCCTAGTAAGCAGTACCTACACACAAGAGAGCAAATACTTGCACCCAACGCAGGCAAGAGGGTTGTCAATCCCCTTGAACTCGTTACTTGCAAGGATTAAATCTGATAGTGATAGATATAATAATTGAAAAGTAAATAAAAAGTAAAATAATTGCAGCAAGGTAATTTAGGTTTTAGTAATATAATTAAAGTAGACCCGGGGGATAGTTTTCACTAGAGGCTTCTCTCTCGAAAAATAGCATACGGTGGGTAAACGAATTACTGTTGGGCAATTGATAGAAAAGCGCATAGTTATGATGTTATTCATGGCAATGATCATGTATATAGGTATTACGTCCGTGACAAGTAGACCGACTCATGCCTGCATCTACTACTATTACTCCACCAATCGACTGACTCCTGCCTGCATCTATGGTATTAAGTTCATGACAAACAGAGTAACGCTTTAAGCAAGATGACATAATGTAGATAGAATAGAATCAAGCAATATGATTAAACCCCGTCATTTTACCCTTAATGGCAACAATACAAATACATGCCTCGCTACCCCTTCTGTCATTGGGTGAGTGTCGGACCAACGGATTACGGGGTACCCAGGCCCGGACGACCGGAAGGACCCACGGGGAAGTGCCGTGGTGAGCAAGGGGAAGGTGGTCTGACGGTAGGGAGCTCCGGGAGGAAACCCAGGGCAACTCGCCTCCCGGGAAGCCTTCACGGGAAGCATACAGGAATGCCCTACGTACGTCAGATTGAGGAAGCACTCTGCCCGGTGGTCCGAAGGTGGAGTGTATCTGCTGAAGAAGTGTGGAGTAGAAGTGATAAGGTTTGACTTCGGAGGCCAGGCGGTAAAGTCTTGTCCCTCTGTGGTCATCAACAGTGTTGCGGGGCGGCTCACATGATGGCACTACTAAGTTGTACTGTAGCAGGCCACGATGCATAGGGAGTACCTTCGGCGGACGGGTGCGAGGGGAGAGATTCTTCCCCCTCGCACTGACTCCTTTTCTCGCTCCCCCTAGTATAAGTAGAAGGGGATCGTAACCTTGCACGTGGATGATCTTTCATCTTATAGCAGACACATTGTAGCTCTCTCCATTGAAATACAACAAAGCAGGAGTAGGGTATTACAGCAACAAGGTGGCCTGAACCTGGGTAGTTCTTCGTGTTCATCTGTAGTTCATCCACATATTTCATCCATGACTTAGGATCGCTAGACGTGTTCAATCCCTGGCCGAACTCTCAAAGAGTTGTAGCTCACAACTCATATGTAGGTTCTTAGAAACCGACATTTGGTGCACCAGGTAGGGGATTGAGACATCTAGCGTTAACACCAGCACTATCTTCATCGGCTCCTCTTCTCGAAACCTTGAGCGCAACTCTAATCATGGCGTCGAGGTGCTCTGGGGTGTCCGTGGCCCCGGTCAGCAGCAGGGAAAGCGCGTTCATTGGCGCGACGCCGGGTACAGGAGGCCGCCAATGTCGCCCAACAGGCGGCAACCCCTCATCCTCCTTCTCATCCTCCCCCTCCTCCTCCTCCGCCATCGGAGGAGGCCCATCACCCTATCCAGGGCCACGATGGGGATGCGGGGCAAGATGAGGGAGGAGGAGTCGCGGGTCATGGCGTGTGTGTGGATCATGGCCGGGCTGTTGCTTCTCCGCGGCAGGAGGGGCGGACTCACGTTTCGGATGTCCCGTCGCTGACCACGTCCCGTACCATCTACACTCTGGCGGCGGCATTGATGGCGGCGCACAAACTCCAGCAGTATCCACCACCAGAGGCCGAACGTGGCCCCTGGATCGCACGGATTACATATCTACTTGGCATCGCGGGACAGGTGCGGTCGCATTCGCGGAAGCCGTCATGACAACCCCGCGAGCGATCGCGCGCCCCAGAGCACACGCCGCTCCCTCAGCATCTTCAAGGTTGTGTGCCGCGACAGACTCATGGGTGTTCAGAAGGAGAGGCGTGTCAATCGGTGGCCTCATCTCCCGAGGGGGGTAAGGATCGGTGCTACTTGTAGTCTGCGTTGGTATTTCCCTGAAGAGGAGAGGATGATGCAGTACAGTAGAGATAAGTATTTCCCTCAGTTAAGAACCAAGGTTATCAATCCAGTAGGAGAACCAAGCAAAATTTTGTTAAGCGCACCTGCACACACAAGAGCAAACACTTGCACCCAACGCAAATAAGAGGGTTGTCAATCCTCTTAGCGGTTATTTGCAAGGATTAAATCTTATCGAGGTAAATAGATAAACTAAACTACTAATTAAAATAAAAGTAAATAAATCGCAGCAAGGTATTTTTAGGTTTTTTATATAATAAAGATAGACCCGGGGACCATAGTTTTTACTAGAGGCTTCTCTCTTGAGCACATAAACATACGATGGGTAGACAAATTACTGTTGGGCAATTGATATAAAAGTAAATAATTATGACGGATTCAGGGCAATGATCATGTATATAGGCATCACGTCCGAGACAAGTAGACCGACTCCTGCATGCATCTACTACTATTACTCCACCCATTGACCGCTATCCAGCATGCATCTAGGGTATTAAGTATGAAACAAAGTAACGCCTTAAGCAAGATGACATGATGTTGAGAAGCAAATTCAAGCAATATGAATAAACCCCATCTTTTTATCCTTAATGGCAACAATACAAATACGTGTCATGTCCCTTTCTGTCACTGGGATTGAGCAACGTAAGATTGAACCCATCACAAAGCACCTCTCCCATTGCAAGATAAATCAATCTAGTAGGCCAAACTAAACCGATATATCGGAGAGAAATACAAAGCTATAATAATCATGCATTAAAGAGTTCAGAGAAGACTCAAATATTTCTCATGAATAATCTGATCATAAACTCACAATTCATTGGATCCCAACAAACACACCGCAAAAGAAGATTACATCGGATAAAACTCCAAGAACATCGAGGAGAACATTGTATTGAAGGTCAAAGAGAGAGAAGAAGCCATCTAGCTACTAGCTATGGACCCGTAGGTCTGTGGTAAACTACTCACACATCATCGGAAGGGCAGCAAGGTTGATGTAGAAGCCCTCCGTGATCGATTCCCCCTCCGGCAGAGTACCGGAAAAGGCCTCCAGATGGGATCGTGGAAGAACAGAGGCTTGCGGCGGCGGAAAGGTTTTCTCTTCTGGCTCTCTGGGGGTTTCCCAATATTTGTGAATTTATAGAAGTGGAATTAATTAGGTCAAAAGGAGTCACGTGGGCCCCATAAGGTACTATGGCGCGCCCCCCTGGGGCGTGCCCTAGTGCCTTGTGAAGCCCCCGTGGGGCTTCTGGCCTCCTCCCGAAGCTTCCCAGGTTTCTTTTGTCCAGAAAAAAAATCTCCAAAAAGTTTCATGGCATTTGGACTTCATTTGGTACTGTTTCTCTGAAAAGCCAAAAACAAGCAGAAAACAGTAACTGGCACTAGGTACTGGGTTAATAGGTTAGTCCCAAAAAATGATATATAATTGCATACAATTGCATATAAAAACATCCAAGATTGATACTATAATAGCATGGAACAATCAAAAATTATAGATACGTTGGAGACGTATCAAGCATCCCCAAGCTTAATTCATGCTCGTCCTCGAGTAGGTAAATGATAAAAACAGAATTTTGATGTGGAATGCTACCTAACATGTTTCATCATGTAATCTCTCTCTTACGGTATGAATAATAAGATCCAAATGATTCAAAGCAATAGTCTATAATTTGATATAAAGACATCAATACTCAGGCATACTAGCAAACAATCATGTCTTTCAATATAAAAATGCTAAAGAACGTTATCCCTACAAAATCATATAATCCTGTCATGCTCCATCTTCTTCACACAAAGTATTTATCATGAACAACCCCGGTTTTATCCAAGCAATTGGTTCATACTTTTTAACGCGCTTCAACTTTTTCAACTCCCATGCAATACATGAGCGCAAGCCATGGATATAGCACTATGGGTGGAATAGAGTATGGTGATGGAGATAAATAGGAGAAGTCAAAAATGGAGAAAGTCTCACATGAACGAGGCTAATCAACGGGCTATGGAGATGCCCATCATATGATGTCAATGCAAGGAGTAGGGATTGCCATGCAACGGATGCACTAAGAGCTATAAGTGTATGAAAGCTCAACATGAAAACTAAGTGGGTGTGCATCCAACTTGCTTGCTCATGAAGACCTCAGGCATTTGAGGAAGCCCATCATCGGAATATACAAGCCATGTTCTATAATGAAAAAGTCCCACTAGTATATGAAAGTGACCAAATAGGAGACTCTCTATATGAAAAACATGGTGCTACTCTGAAGCACAAGTGTGGAAAAAGATAGTAACATTGCCCCTTCTCTCTTTTTCTCTCATTTATTTTTTCTTTCTTTTCCTTTTTTTTCATGGCTCTTTTTTGCCTCTTTTTTCTATTTTTTCCGACCAGAGTCTCATCCCGACTTGTGGGGGAATCATAGCCACCGTCATCGTTTCCTCACTGGGATAATGCTTTAATAATGATGATCATCACACCTCTATTTACTTACAACTCAAAAGTACAACTCGATACTAGAACAAAAATATGACTATATGAATGCCTCTAGCAGTTGATACGTCTCCGTCGTATCTACTTTTCCAAACACTTTTGCTCTTGTTTTGGCCCCTAATTTGCATGATTTGAATGGAACTAACCCGGACTGATTCTGTTTTCAGCAGAACTACCATGGTGTTGTTTTTTGTGCAGAAATAAAAGTTCTTGGAATTGGATGAAACTTTTTGGAGATTTTTTATGGAATAAATAAAAAATACTGGAACCAAGACCCACTGGAGGGGGGCCACCCAGTGCCCACGAGGCACCAGGGCGCGCCACCCCCCCCCCAGGCGCGCCCTCGTGGCTCGTGGGGCCCACGTGGCTCCGCTGACCCTAATCTCTGGCCTATAAATTCACAATTCCAGAGAAAAAAAATAAGAGAGGAAGTTTTATTGCGTTTCACGATACGGAGCCGCCGCCACCTCCTGTTCTTCATCGGGAGGCCAGATCTGGAGTCCGTTTGGGGCTTCGGAGAGGGGGATCTTCCGGCATCGTCATCATCAACCATCCTTCATCGCCAATTTCATGATGCTCACCGCCGGGAGCGAGTAATTCCTTCGTAGGCTTGCTAGACGGTGATGAGTTGGATGAGATTTATCATGTAATCGAGTTAGTTTTGTTAGGGCTTGATCCCTAGTATCCACTATGTTCTGAGATTGATGTTGCTATGACTTTGCTATGCTTAATGCTTGTCACTAGGGCCCGAGTGCCATGATTTCAGATTTGAACCCTTTATGTTTTCATGAATATATTTGTGTTCTTGATCCGATCTTGCAAGTTATACGCACCTGCTACGTGTTATGATCCGCATACCCCAAGGTGATAATAATTGGGATTCTTTCCGGTGATTGCCGTAGTTTGAGGAGTTCATGTATTCACTATGTGTTAATGCTTTGTTTTGGTTCTCTGTTAAAAGGAGGCCTTAATATCCCTTAGTTTCCTTATGGACCCCGCTGCCACGGGAGGGTAGGACAAAAGATGTCATGCAAGTTCTTATCGCAAGCACGTATGACTATATACGGAATACATGCCTACATTACATTGATGAATTGGAGCTAGTTCTGTGTCGCCCTAGGTTATGACTATTACATGATGAATGTTATCCAACATAATAACCGATCCAATGCCTACGAGCTTTTCACATATTGTTCTTGCTAAGTTACTACGGTTGCTACTACTGTCACAATTGCTACAAAACTATTGCTGCTACCGTTACTGCTACTGTTACTATTATTGCTATTGCTATCAAACTACTGTATTACTGTGCTACTGATCACTCTGCTGCAGATATTTAGTCTCTAGGTGTGGTTGAATTGACATATCAACTGCTAATACTTGCAAATATTCTTTGGCTCCCCTAGTGTCGTATCAATAAATTTGGGTTGAATACTCTACCCTCGAAAACTGTTGCGATCCCCTATACTTGTGGGTTATCAAGACCTTTTTCTGGCGCCGTTGTCGGGGAGCATAGCTCTATTTGCTGAGTCACTTGGGATTTATATCTGTTGATCACTATGAAGAATCTGAAAGACACTATAAAGAACCTAGTGCCTAGTGCCAGTTGCTGTTTTCTGTCCTGTTTTTGTTTTACAGAAAATCAATCCCAAACGAAGTCCAAATGCCACGAAACTTTTTGGAGATTTTTTATTGGACAAGATAAACACTATAAGCTTTGGGAGAGGGCCAGAAGATGAAGGAGTGGGCCAGGAGGCACTAGGGCGCGCCCTGATACCTCGTGGGGCCCACCCAGCTCCATTTGACCTAATTCTTCCACTATAAATTCAGAAAAAATCAGAAACCCTCAAGAGAGTCCAGGAAATACTTTTTCCACCGCCGCAAGTTTCTATTCCAGAGAGATCCCATCTGGGGTCCTTCTCCGGTAATCTGCCGGAGGCGGAATCGATCACGGAGGGGCTCTACGTCAACCTTGCTGCCCTTCCGATGATGCGTGAGTAGTTTACCATAGACCTTCGGGTCCATAGGCAGTAGCTAGATGGCTTCTTCTCTCTTTTTGATCTTCAATACAATGTTCTCCTCGATGTTCTTGGAGTTCTATCCGATGTAATCACTTTTTGTGGTGTGTTTGTTGGGATCCGATGAATTGTGAGTTTATGATCAGATTATCCATGAAATTATTTGAGTCTTTGCTGCACTCTTTAATGCATGATTATTATAGCCTCATATTTCTTCTCCGATCTATTGATTTGGTTTGGCCAACTAGATTGATTTATCTTGCCATGGGAAGAGGTGCTTTGTAGTGGGTTCGATCTTGCGGTGCTCAATCCCAGTGACAGAAAGGGACATGACACGTATGTATCATTGCCACTAAGGGTAAAAAGATGGGGTTTATTCATACGTGAGTTTATCTTGTCTACATCATGTCATCGTTCTTAAGGCATTACTCCGTTCTTATGGACTTAATACACTAGATGCATGCTGCATAGCGGTCGATGTGTGGAGTAATAGTAGTAGATGCAAGCAGGAGTCGGTCTACTTATTTTGGACGTGATGCCTATATACATGATCATTGCCTTGGATATCGTCATGATTATTTGCTTTTCTATCAAACTAAGGGTGAGATCACGATGGATGAAGGAATAAGGAGTAGTAAAATCCTAAGCTTGGGGATGCCCAAGGCACCCAAGGTAATATTCAAGGAAGACTCAAGCGTCTAAGCTTGGGGATGCCCCGGAAGGCATCCCCTCTTTCTTCTACCAACCATCGGTTATTTTACTTGGAGCTATATTTTTATTCGTCACATGATATGTGTTTTGCTTCGAGCGTCTTGTATTATATGAGTCTTTGCTTTGTTTGCTTTTTTTTAGTTTGTCACAATCATCTTTGCTGAACACACCTATCTTGAGAGAGCCACACGTTTATCATCATTTGTTACAATACTCTATGTGCTTCACTTAATTTTTTTTGAGCTAGGCAGTTGCTCTAGTGCTTCACTTAAATCTTTTTTAGCACGGTGGTGGCTATATTTTGAAGAAATAAACTCTCATGCTTCACTTATATTATTTTGAGAGTTGATTAAAATTTTGAAGAAATGAATTCTCATGCTTCACTTATATTATTTTGAGAATTGATAACATTGAAATTTTGAAGAAATATTTGCAATCTCATGCTTCACTTAAATCTTTTTGAGAGTTGATGATAGTAACAGTAATTTGCACAAGATATGAAGTTGGTCCCAAAGTGATGAATATTAAAGAGGGATATAAATAAAAACTTTCATATAGATCATTGGATATGACAAGTGTGACTCCTTGCAATAGTTTTGCGATATGGAAATGATAATATGTGAGTCATGTTAGTGAGTAATTGTGATTTAGTAAAAATATCAATGTTAAGGTTTGTGATTCCCTATGCATGCACGTTAAGTCAATAGTTATGCAATGAAATTATATCCTACTTATGGTGCATTGTTCGGTGTTAGTTGTGTTCAATGCATGTTTATGACTGTTTTTGTTTTTTGGTTGGTTGCTTCTCAATCTATTTGCTAGCCTTCATTTGTACTAAGCGAAAATACTGCTTGTGCATCCAAACTCCTTAAACCCAAGTTGTGCCAAATGAGTCCACTATATCTACCTATATGTGGTATTTCAATGCCTTTCCAAGTAAATTTGCATGTGCCAACTCTAATTTTCAAAATAATTTTCCGTTTTGTGTGCCCATACCGCTCATGAAGCGGCAGGGGGTGGCCATTATTTTCCATGCTAGGTGTGTTATTCGTGCGATGAGTGTTTATTCACTTGTCATTGCACGAGAGAATGGTTGGTAATAGGGATGCCCAGTCCCACAATGAAATCAAAAATTAATAACAACAAAATTCCTTGGAAAGTGATGGTATGGAGGGCACCCGTGGATACGGCTAGCCATGGATTGTGAAAGAATGGTGGAAAGGAAATAAACTTTACTTTCTATTTGGGAACCGCCTATGATGTATCTAGCATGGAAGATATTGGGAATTCTCGGTCGTTTTCGTTGACAGGAGAAGCATGCCTCTAAAAATATTTTTACCTCTTCAATTTCAGCTTTGAGCTCTGGCACATTTGACAAATCTCTGCTTCCCTCTGCGAAGGGCCTATCTATTTACTTTTATGCAATTTTTATTTTTTTGAGTCTCCATCTTCTCTTACAAAAGCACCAACTAGAAAGCACTATTGTCATACTTGTGCATTGGATGTAGCTAATATTTGAGTGTGTTTCATGAATGGATCAATGATTGAGCATAATGGGCTAGGGATAACTTTCTTTAGCATTGATATTTTGAAAGACATGGTTGCTTGTTAGCATGCTTGAGTATTTATATGTTCATGTCAAATTATAGACTATTGCTTTGAATCATTCAAGTCCAATGTCCATGCTACAAAAGAAAAGAATATATGATGAATATGATAGACAACATTCCACATCAAAAATTATGTTTTTATCATTTACCTACTCGAGGACGAGCAGGAATTAAGCTTGGGGATGCTGATATGTCTCCAACGTATCTATAATTTTTGTGTTGGAAATATGCCCTAGAGGCAATAAAGAAATTAGTTATTATCATATTTCCCCGTTCATGATAATAGTTTATTATTCATGCTAGAATTGTATTGACCGGAAACTAAATACATGTGTGAATAGATAAACAAATACTGTGTCCCTAGTAAGCCTCTACTAGACTAGCTCGTTGATCAAAAGATGGTCAAGATTTCCTGACCATGGACATGAGTTGTCATTTGATAATGGAATCACATCATTAGGAGAATGATGTGATGGACTTGACCCAACCGTTAGCATAGCATATGATCGTTTAGTTTATTGCTATTGCTTTCACTATGTCAAATACACGTTCCTCTGACCATGAGATCATGCAACTCCCGGATACCGTAGGAATACTTTGGGTGTATCAAACGTCACAACGTAACTGGGTGATTATAAAGGTGCACTACAGGTATCTCCGAAAGTGTTTGTTGAGTTGGCATGGATCGAGATTGGGATTTGTCACTCCGACTATCGGAGAGGTATCTCTGGGCCCTCTCGGTAATACAGCATCACAGAAGCCTTGCAAGCACCGTGACTAAAGAGTTAGTTACAAGATGACGTATTACGGAACGAGTAAAGAGACTTGCCGATAACGAGATTGAACTAGGTATTGGATACCGACGATCGAATCTCGGGCAAGTAACATACCGCCAGACAAAGGGAACAACGTATGTTGACATATGAGGTTCACCGATAAAGATCTTCGTGGAATATGTAGGAACCAATATGAGCATCCAGGTTCCGCTGTTGGTTATTGACCGGAGAGTCGTCTCGGTCATGTCTACATCATTCCCGAACCCGTAGGGTCCGCACACTTAAGGTTCGATGACGATTTAGTATTATATGAGTTATGTGATTGGTGGCCGAAGTTTGTTCGGAGTCCCGGATGAGATCACGGACATGACGAGGAGTCTCGAAATGGTCGAGAGGTAAAGATTCATATATTGGAAGACTATATTCGGACGTTGGAAAGGTTCTGAGTGATTCGGGTATTTTTCGGAGTACCGGGGAGTTACGGGAATTCACCGGGAGAAGTAATGGGCCTTATTGGGCCATACGGGAAAAGTAGAGGCAGGCCACGTGAGGAGGCTTGCGCCCCCCCTTGCCCAAACCGAATTGGACTAGGGGAGGGGGCGCAGCCCGCTCTTTCCTTTCCCTCTCCCTTCCCTCTTTCCTACTCCGTATGGGAGGTGGAATCCTACTAGGACTAAGGAGTCCTAGTAGGACTCCCCACACTTGGCGCACCCCTAGGGGGCCGGCCTCCTCCCTCTCATCCTTTATATACGGGGGCAAGGGGGCACCCCAAAGTACACAATTGTCCCATAGCCGTGTGCGGTGCCCCGATCTCCGTTTTCCACCTCGGTCATATTTTCGGAGAGCTTAGGCGAAGCCCTGCCGGAATCACTTCACCGTCACCGTCGCCACGCCGTCGTGCTGACGGAACTCATCTACTTCCTCGATGTCTTGCTGGATCAAGAAGGCGAGGATCGTCACCGAGCTGCACGTGTGTAGAACTCGGAGGTGCCGTACGTTCGGTACTCGATCGGTGGAGCTCGAAGGATTGTTCGACTACATCAACCACGTTGTGAGATGCTTCCGCTAACGGTCTACGAGGGTACGTAGACACACTCTCCCCTCTCGTAGCGATGCATCTCCATGGATAGATCTTGCGTGAGCGTAGGAATTTTTTTGAAATTCATGCTTCGTTCCCCAACAGTGGCATCCGAGCCAGGTCTATGCGTAGATGTGATTTGCACGAGTAGAACACAAGTGAGTTGTGGGCGTGGGTGTATACATATTGCTTGCCGTTACTAGTTGTTACTTGATTCGGCGGTATTGTGAGATGAAGCGGCCCGGACCGACATTACGCGTATGCTTACGCGAGACAGGTTTCACCGCTACATGCACTCGTTGCATAAAGGTGACTGGCGGGTGTCTGTCTCTCTCACTTTAGTTGAATCGGTTTCAATGAAGAGGGTTCTTTTAGAAGATCAAAAAGCAATCACTACACCACGTTGTGGTTTTGCGTAGGTAAGAACGGTTCTTGCAAACCCGTAGCAGCCACGTAAAACATGGAACAACAAAGTAGAGGACGTCTAACTTGTTTTTGCAGGGTATGCTGGTGATGTGATATGGCCAAGACATGATGTGATATAAGTTGTTGTATGAGATGATCATGTTTTGTAAGTTATCAGGCAACCGGTAGGAGCCTTATGGTTGTCTCTTTATTGTATGCAATGCCAACGCTATGTAATTGCATTACTTTACCGCTATAAGTTAGCAGTAGTAGTAGTAGCAATAGCCGGCGAGACGACCACGACGCTACGATGGAGATCAAGGTGTCACGACGCTACGATGGAGATCAAGGTGTCAACCCGGTGACAATGGAGATCATGACGGTGCTTTGCTGATGGAGATCAAAAGCACAAGACGATGATGGCCATATCATGTCACATATATTGAATTGCATGTGATGTTAATCCTTTTATGCATCTTATTTTGCTTAGGACGACGGTAGCATTATAAGATGATCCCTTCACTAAATTTCAAGATAAGTGTTCTCCCCTAGTATGCACCGTTGCGAAGGTTCGACGCTTCTAAGCACCACGTGATGATCGGGTGTGATGGATTCTTTCGTTCGCATACAACGGGTGTAAGCCAGTTTTACACACGCAGAATACTTGGGTTAAACTTGACGAGCCTAGCATGTACAGACATGGCCTCGGAACACAAGAGACCGAAAGGTCGAACATGAGTCATATAGTAGATATGATCAACATGAAACATGTTCACCATTGATAACTAATCCACCTCACGTGATGATCGGACGTGGTTTAGTTGATGTGGATCATGATACACTTAGACAACTTAAGGGATGTTAATCTAAGTGGGAGTTCTTAAGTAATTTGATTAATTGAACTTCAATTGTCATGAACATAATCTTACTTGTCTTAGCAAATTTATGTTGTAGATCCATAGACCGCGCTGTAGTTCCCCTGTTTTTATTATGTTCCTAGAGAAAACGAAGTTGAAAGTTGATGAAAGCAACTATGCGGACTAGGTCCGTGATCTGAGGATTGTCCTCACTGCTGCACAGAAGGCTTATGTCCTTAATGCACCGCTCAGTGAAATACCCCTACGGCTTCGTCTGAGGACGTTATGAACGTCTGGCAGACAAGAAAAGATGACTACTCGATAGTTCAGTGCGCCATACTTTACGGCTTAGAACCGGAGCTCCAAATATGTTTTGAGCAACACGGAGCATATGAGATGTTCCAAGAGCTGAAAATCTGTTTTTCAAGCTCACACCCGGGTCGAGAGGTATGACACCTTCAACAAGTTCTATAGCTACAAGATGGAGGAGAACAGCTCCGTTAGTGAGCATGTACTCAGAATGTCTGAGTACTTCAAACACTTGAATCAAGTGGGAGTTAGACTTCCGAATAAAGTGGTGATTGATAGAGTTCTCTAGTCACTATCACTAAGCTACTGGATCTTCGTGATGAACTATAAACATGCAAGGGATAGAAGATCCTTAAGCTATTCGCGATGCTACAATCTGCGGATGTAGAAATCAAAAAAAAAGGGGAGCATCAAGTGTTGATGGTTAATAAGACCACTAGTTTCAAGAACGGCAAGGGAAAGAAAAGGGAACTTCAAGAAGAACGGTAAAACAGTTGCCGCTCACGCGAAGAAACCCAAGGCTGAACCAAACCCGAGACTTAGTGCTCCCATTGCAAAGGGAAATATCACAGGGAGCGGAACTTCCCCAAAGTAACTGGCAGATAATAAGACTGGCAATGTCAACAAAGATATTTGATATACATGTTATTGATATGTACCTTACTAGTACTCGTAGGAGCACCTGGGTATTTGATACTTGTTCAGTTGCTTACAACTTGAAACATGGAGCTTCGGAATAAACGAGGGCTAGCTAAGAACGAGGTGACGATGTGCATTGGAAGTGTCTCCAAGGTTGATGTGATCACCATCGCCACGCTCTCTCTACCTTCAGGATTAGTGATGAACCTAAATAATTGTTATTTGGTGCTTGCGTTAAGCATGAACATTATATCTGATAGTGTTTATTGCAAGACGGTTATTGAATTTCAGAGAATAATTGTTATTCTATTTATTTGGATAATATCATTGATGATCATGCACTTAAAATGAAAGGTTTATAGAATCTTGATCGTAGTAATACATATGTTCATAACACGAATGCCAAAAGATAATGATAGTACCACATATTTGTGGCACTGCCGCTTAGGTCATATCGGTGTTAAACACATGAAGAAACTCCATGCAGATGGGTTTTTGGAATCTCTTGATTATGAATCATTTGAGACATGTGAACCGTGCCTTATTGGCAAGATGACTAAAACTCCGTTCTCCAGAACAGTGGAGCGAGCAACCAACTTATTGGAAATAATACATACCGATGTATGCGGTCTGATGAGTGTTGAGGCGCGCGGTGGATATCGTTATATTCTCACGTTCACTGATGATTTGAGTAGATATGGTTATGTCTACTTGATGAAGCATAAATCTGAAACATTTGAAAAGTTCAAAGAATTTCAGAGTGAAGTAGAGAACCATCGTAACAAGAAAATAAAGTTCTTACGATCTGACCGTGGAGGAGAATATTTGAGTTACGAGTTTGGCAATCACTTAAGACAATGTGGAATTGTTGCACAGCTCACGCCACATGGAACACCACAGCGTAATGGTGTGTCCGAACGTCGTAATCGTACTCTATTGGATATGGTGCGTTCTATGATGTCTCTTACCGATTTGCCACTATCATTTTGGGGTTATGCATTAGAGACAGCTGCATTCACTTTAAACAAGGGCACCGTCTAAATCCGTTGAGATGACACCGTATGAACTGTGGTTTGCAAGAAACCTAAGATGTCGTTTCTGAAAGTTTGGGGATGCGATGCTTATGTCAAAAGGCTTCAGCCAGATAAGCTCGAACCCAAAGCGGATAAGTGCGTCTTCATAGGATACCCAAAAGAGACCGTTGGGTACACCTTCTACCACAGATCCGAAGGCAAAGTTTTTGTTGCTAAAGAATAGATCCTTTCTAGAGAAGGAGTTTCTCTCGAAAGAAGTGAGTGGGAGGAAAGTAGAACTTGATGAGGTAATTGTACCTCCTCTGGATAGTAGTACGCCACAGAAAGAAATTTCTGTGACACCGACATAGACCAGAGAGGAAGTAGATGATGATGATCATGAAGCTTCGGATCAAGTTGCTACAGAACCTCGTAGGTCAACCAGGACACGCTCCGCGGTCATGTTGTTAGACAACGGTGAACCTACGAACTATGAAGAAGCGATGGCGAGCCCGGATTCCGACAAATGGCTTGAGGCCATGAAATCCGAGATTGGATCCATGTGTGAGAACAAAGTGTGGACTTTGGTAGACTTGCCCGATGAACGGCGAGCTATTAAAAATAAATGGATCTTTAAGAAGAATACGGACGCTGATGGTAATGTCACCGTCTATAAAGCACGACTTGTTGCTAAAGTTTATCGACAAGTTCAAGGAGTTGACTATGATGAGACTTTCTCACCCGTAGCGATGCTAAAGTCTGTCAGAATTATGTTAGCAATTGCCGCGTTTTATGATTATGAAATCTGGCAAATGGACGTCAAAACGGCATTCCTTAATGGATTCCTTAAGTAAGAATTGTATATGATACAACCGGAAGGTTTTGTCGATCCTAAAGGTGCTAACAAAGTATGCAAGCTCCAGCGATCCATCTATGGACTGGTGCAAGCATCTCGGAGTTGGAATACTCGCTTTGATGAAGTGATCAAAGCGTTTGGGTTTATACAAACTTATGGAGAAGCTTGTATTTACAAGAAAGTGAGTGGGAGCTCTGTGGCATTTCTCATATTATATGTGGATGACATATTATTGATGGGAAATGACATAGAATTTCTGGAAAGCATAAAGGAGATTTGAACAAAAGTTTTTCAATGAAGGATCTCGGAGAAGCTGCTTACATATTAGGCATCAAGATCTATAGAGATACATCAAGACGCCTCATTGGACTTTCACAAAGCACATACCTTGACAAGATTTTGAAGAAGTTCAAAATGGATCAGTCAAAGAAAGGGTTCTTGCCTGTATTGCAAGGTGTGAAGTTGAGTAAGACTCAAATATCGACCACGGCAAAATAAATAGAATGGATGAAGGTTATCCCCTATGCCTCGGCCATAGGTTCTATAAAGTATGCCAAGCTGTGTGCCTTGCCATGTGTCTGGCAAAAGAGGTACCAAAGTGATCCAGGAGTAGATCACTGGACAGCGGTCAAATTATCCTTAAGATGACTAAGGAAGAATTTCTCGGGAATAGAGATGATAAAGAGTTCGTCGTAAGGGGTTACGTCGATGCAAGCTTTAAACACTGATCCGAAAGACTATGAGTCTCAGACCGGATAAGTATAGTGGGGAAATTTTTTGGAGTAGCTCCAAACGGAGTGTGGTAGCAGCATCTACATATAACATAGAGATTTGCCAAGAACACACGGATCTGAATATTGCAGACCCGTTGACTAAAACCTTTCTCACAAGCAAAACATGATCAGCTTTAGAACTGATTAAGTGTTAATTACATGGAGATGTAATCTAGATTATTGACTCTAGTGCAAGTGGGAGACTGTTGGAAATATGCCCTAGAGGCAATAATAAATTAGTTATTATCATATTTCCCCGTTCATGATAATAGTTTATTATTCATGCTAGAATTGTATTGACCGGAAACTAAATACATGTGTGAATAGATAAACAAATACTGTGTCCCTAGTAAGCCTCTACTAGACTAGCTCGTTGATCAAAAGATGGTCAAGATTTCCTGACCATGGACATGAGTTGTCATTTGATAATGGGATCACATCATTAGGAGAATGATGTGATGGACTTGACCCAACCGTTAGCATAGCATATGATCGTTCAGTTTATTGCTATTGCTTTCACTATGTCAAATACACGTTCCTCTGACCATGAGATCATGCAACTCCCGGATACCGTAGGAATACTTTGGGTGTATCAAATGTCACAACGTAACTGGGTGATTATAAAGGTGCACTACAGGTATCTCCGAAAGTGTTTGTTGAGTTGGCATGGATCGAGATTGGGATTTGTCACTCCGACTATCGGAGAGGTATCTCTGGGCCCTCTCGGTAATACAGCATCACAGAAGCCTTGCAAGCACCGTGACTAAAGAGTTAGTTACAAGATGACGTATTATGGAATGAGTAAAGAGACTTGCCGATAACGAGATTGAACTAGGTATTGGATACCGACGATCGAATCTCGGGCAAGTAACATACCGCCAGACAAAGGGAACAACGTATGTTGACATATGAGGTTCACCGATAAAGATCTTCGTGGAATATGTAGGAACCAATATGAGCATCTAGGTTCTGCTGTTGGTTATTGACCGGAGAGTCGTCTCGGTCATGTCTACATCATTCCCGAACCCGTAGGGTCCGCACACTTAAGGTTCGATGACGATTTAGTATTATATGAGTTATGTGATTGGTGGCCGAAGTTTGTTCAGAGTCCCAGATGAGATCACGGACATGACGAGGAGTCTCGAAATGGTCAAGAGGCAAAGATTCATATATTGGAAGGCTATATTCGGACGTCGGAAAGGTTCCGAGTGATTCGGGTATTTTTCGGAGTACCGGGGAGTTACGAGAATTCACCGGGAGAAGTAATGGGCCTTATTGGGCCATACGGGAAAAGTAGAGGCAGGCCACGTGAGGAGGCTCGCGCCCCCCCTTGCCCAAACCGAATTGGACTAGGGGAGGGGGCGCAGCCCCCTCTTTCCTTTCCCTCTCCCTTCCCTCTTTCCTACTCCGTATGGGAGGTGGAATCCTACTAGGACTAAGGAGTCCTAGTAGGACTCCCCACACTTGGCGCACCCCTAGGGGGCCGGCCTCCTCCCTCTCATCCTTTATATACGGGGGCAAGGGGGCACCCCAAAGTACACAATTGTCCCATAGCCGTGTGCAGTGCCCCGATCTCCGTTTTCCACCTCGGTCATATTTTCGGAGAGCTTAGGCGAAGCCCTGCCGGAATCACTTCACCGTCACCGTCGCCACGCCGTCGTGCTGACGGAACTCATCTACTTCCTCGACGTCTTGCTGGATCAAGAAGGCGAGGATCGTCACCGAGCTGCACGTGTGTAGAACTCGGAGGTGCCGTACGTTCGGTACTCGATCGGTGGAGCTCGAAGGATTGTTCGACTACATCAACCACGTTGTGAGACGCTTCCGCTAACGGTCTACGAGGGTACGTAGACACACTCTCCCCTCTCGTAGCGATGCATCTCCATGGATAGATCTTGCGTGAGCGTAGGAATTTTTTTGAAATTCATGCTTCGTTCACCAACATTTTGATTGTTCCATGCTGTTATATTATCAATCTTGGATGTTTTTATAATCATTTACAGCAATTATATATCATTTTTGGAGACTAACCTATTAACCTAATGCCTACTGCCAGTTGCTGTTTTCTGCCCTGTTTTTGTTTTATAGAAAATCAATACCAAACGAAGTCCAAATGCCACGAAACTTTTTGGAGATTTTTTATTGGACAAGATAAACACTAGAAGCTTCGGGAGAGGGCCAGAAGAAGAAGGAGTGGGCCACGAGGCACCAGGGCGCGCCCCAGGGGGATGGCGCGCCCTGGTACCTCGTGGGGCCCACCCAGCTCCGTTTGACCTAATTCTTCCACTATAAATTCAGAAAAAAATCAGAAACCCTCAAAAGAGTTCACGAAATACTTTTTCCGCCACCGCAAGTTTCTGTTCCAGAGAGATCCCATCTGGGGTCCTTCTCTGGTAATCTGCCGGAGGGGGAATCGATCACGGAGGGGCTCTACATCAACCTTGCTGCCCTTCCGATGATGCGTGAGTAGTTTACCACAGACCTTCGGGTCCATAGGCAGTAGCTAGATGGCTTCTTCTCTCTTTTTGATCTTCAATTCAATGTTCTCCTCGATGTTCTTGGAGTTCTATCCGATGTAATCACTTTTTGCGGTGTGTTTGTTGGGATCCGATGAATTGTGAGTTTATGATCAGATTATCCATGAAATTATTTGAGTCTTTGCTGCACTCTTTAATGCATGATTATTATAGCCTCGTATTTCTTCTTCGATCTATTGATTTGGTTTGGCCAACTAGATTGATTTATCTTGCCATGGGAAGTGGTGCTTTGTAGTGGGTTCGATCTTGCGTTGCTCAATCCCTGTGACAGAAAGGGACATGACACGTATGTATCATTGCCACTAAGGATAAAAAGATGGGGTTTATTCATACATGAGTTTATCTTGTCTACATCATGTCATCGTTCTTAAGGCATTACTCCGTTCTTATGGACTTAATACACTAGATGCATGCTGGATAGCGGTCGATGTGTGGAGTAATAGTAGTAGATGCAAGCAGGAGTCGGTCTACTTATTTTGGACGTGATGCCTATATACATGATCATTGCCTTGGATATCATCATGATTATTTGCTTTTCTATCAATTGCCCAACAGTAATTTGTCTACCCACCGTATGCTATTTTCTTGAGAGAAGCCTCTAGTGAAACCTATGGCCCCCGGGTCTATCTAAATCATATTACTAAAACCCTAAAAATATTGCTGCCATTTTCTTTTATTTATTTTATTTTGTATTTTTGTTTCAATCTATCTATCTATCACATACAATTTAATCTTGCAATTAACCGCCGAGGGATTGACAACCCCTCGTTTGCGTTGGGTGCAAGGATTTGTTGTTTGTGTGCAGGTGCTGCTAACGAGGTGTTGCGTGATTCTCCTACTGGTTCGATAACCTTGGTTTCATAACTGAGGGAAATACTTATCTCTACTGTGGTGCATTATCCCATCCTCTTCGGGGAAATACCAACGCAAGCTACAAGTAGCACACATCCTTACGAAGTCCTTTGTGCAAAACTTTCATTTTCTGAATAGGCTCGAACCCCCTGAGGTACGCTTTGATTTATATGCTGAACATTATCAGATACCTCTAGCTGAATTTTGTGAGATATGTTTGATTCCCTTCGATGGGGAAATCAAAGAGCCTCGACCGGAGGAGTTTGAGGTCTTCCTCCACACTTTAACTGTGGGAGAGGAAAGGGGCGTGTCGAAAGCCCGTGCCACTAGCTTGCAATTTCCCTCTGTTCACTACTTTGCTTTATTCATAGGGAAATGCTTGACTGCTAGGGAGTAGGGTAGTGCGCTATGTGCACCTGACTTTGCCATTTTACGCCGCACATTGCATAATGATAACACTTTTAACCTGGGAGCCATCATTGCACGCCGCTTGCACACTAATAGGGCTAGGGGAAAAAATCATGGTGGTATTTATGCTACTCGCTTAGCGAGACGTTTTAATGTTAACATACGCCCTCATGATTATTTGTTGCCCAGAGTTTACTTAGATCACCAGTCCATGAGGGACCACCACTTTCTTGATGCTCGTGAACCTCCTCACCACATTCGTTATAACTTGGTTTTTAGTGAGGATACTCGTGATATTATTCCGTTGCCTGCACCTGCTTTGTTTGATTCTCATGCCAGGAACGGATATACTGTTATGCCACCGGACATAGTTGCTTACTGGAACGCACTGGCAGCGGCAGAGGAGGAGGCCCAGGATTGGGATGCTCGGGTGCTGCCTCCTCAGGAGTTTCATATGGGACCGGATGGCTACTACAGATGGCCGTAGACCAAGCTAGGCAAAAGCCTAAGCTTGGGGGAGTACGTATCTCTCACCGACATTACATTCATGCTCACACATTTCATTCCAGTTGTCGGTGTTCATACTTTTTCATTGTATAATCCATGCTAGTTTTATTTTCTCGCTTTCTTCTAGTGTGTTTGAAAAACTTGAGAAAATCCAAAAACATTTCTCACTTCTTTTTGGTTTTTCTTTCTAGTTTAATTAGTTGTAGTTTCGTAGTAGTAAAAGAAAACCCAAAATGATTTCCCGTTTCTTCTTTTGCTTGATGGGAATTCTCCCGTGTAAATAGTTTTTCTCATTTTTGTTTTGTCTTCTTTATTTGTTTTCTTCAGAAAAACTGAAAACTCCAAAAATATTTCAGTGTGTTTCTCTGAAATTCTTTTCTTTTGTTGAGTCATTGTAAGGAGAAGACCACGATGAAAATGTTGAGTGGCTCTCATATGTATTGTTGTTGATCCAACAAACAGCCCATATTACCTTGTCTTCTCCTTTAAATAAAATGTTTGCAGATTCCAGCTTAGTCCATGTCACTCTTGCACTATTATTATTTTCACATCATTTGGTCATGCAAGTGAAAGGCAATAATGACGATGATTTGATGAACTGTATCAAGGAAAAGCGGGTATGAACTCAACTTGTTCTTTGTTTTTGTAAATATGTTTAACTCAGTATCCATGATTCAGCATATTATGATTAAACATGTTTATGATGACAATTAGAGATTATAGTTGTTCATGCCATGCTTAAGTAGCTAGGAGTGGATAATGATTTATCTTTGGTGTCAACATGCATTAAAATATTCATGATGTAGTATGATGATATGGTATCCTACTCTGAATGTTTCGAGTGGCTTGACTTGGCACATGTTCACGCATGCAGTTGATTCAAAACCAACATAGCCTCCACGATATTTATGTTCATGGTGCTTATATCCTACTCATGCTAGTATTCAATGTTGATTATTCATAATGCATGATTATGACCGTTTTCGCTCTCTAGCTGGTCGCTTCTCAACCTATTTGCTAGCCTTCGCCTGTACTAAGCGGGAATACTGCTTGTGCATCAAAATCCTTAAACTAAAGTTATTCCAGATGAGTCCACTATATCTACCCATATGCGGTATTACTCTGCCGTTCTAAGTAAATTGCATGTGCCACATCTAAATATGCAAATGAACATATGTTTTGTGTGCCCGTACCGCTCATGGAGCGACAGGGGGCGGTCAATATCTTCCATGCTAAGCGGGTTATTCTCATGATGAGTGTTTATTCACTCGTCCTTTCACGAGAGGGGCTGGTAATCGAGATGCCCAGTCCCATTATTAAAATTGCAAATAATAAAAAAAACTCCCCCGGAAAGTTGCTGGTATGGAGGGCAACCGAGGATTCGGCTAGCCATGGCTTGTGATTGTTGGTGGAGGGTGAGTAAACTTTACTTTACCGCATGGGAACCGCCGCTAATTTGTTTAGCATGGAAGATATTGAAAACTCTCGGTCGTGACGTTGACAGAAAAGGCATACCTCCCAAAATTATATTTATCTCTGATTTAAGCTTTGAGCTCTGGCACCTATGCAAATCCTTGCTTCCCTCTGCGAAGTGACTATCTATTTACTTTCATGTTATTTTACTTTTATTATTGAGTCATCACCTTCTCAAACAAGCACCAGTCCTGAGAGCACTATTGTCATTCTCATGCATTGTGTATAGTTAATGTTGTGTGCATCATGACTGGATCTCTGCTACCATGAATTACAATGTTTAGTCGCTGCTTGAACTTTGGAGGTGCTCTGCATTTATGTTTTGCGGTCTCAGAAAGGGCTAGCGAGATACCATGTTGTCATATTATATCATGATTGTTTTGACAAAGTGTTGGCGCTTGAGATATTTTATTATTGCTCGCTAGTTGATTATGCCATTGATATGAGTGAATATAATTTCTAAGAGTTATCATTTGCATGGTTAGTTATAATCTTTGCTGAAAACCTGGGTATTATTTAAGCATATATACAGATACAAGAACAAAAGAGTTCGTAAAAGTTTTTCTTTATCACTTTCAGTTTGTCAACTGAATTGCTTGAGGACAAGCAATGAGTTAAGCTTGGGGGAGTTGATACGTCTCCGTCGTATCTACTTTTCCAAACACTTTTGCTCTTGTTTTGGCCCCTAATTTGCATGATTTGAATGGAACTAACCCGGACTGGCGCTGTTTTCAGCAGAACTACCATGGTGTTGTTTTTTGTGCAAAAATAAAAGTTCTTGGAATTGGATGAAACTTTTTGGAGATTTTTTATGGAATAAATAAAAAATACTAGAACCAAGACCCACTGGAGGGGGGCCACCCAGTGCCCACGAGGCACCAGGGCGCGCCACCCCCCCAGGCGCGCCCTGGTGGCTCGTGGGGCCCACGTGGCTCCGCTGACCCTAATCTCTGGCCTATAAATTCACAATTCCAGAGAAAAAAATAAGAGAGGAAGTTTTATTGCGTTTCATGATACAGAGCCGCCGCCACCTCCTATTCTTCATCGGGAGGCCAGATCTGGAGTCCGTTTGGGGCTCCGGAGAGGGGGGCATCGTCATCATCAACCATCCTTCATCGCCAATTTCATGATGCTCACTGCCGAGAGTGAGTAATTCCTTCATAGGCTTGTTGCACGGTGATGAGTTGGATGAGATTTGTCATGTAATCGAGTTAGTTTTGTTAGGGCTTGATCCCTAGTATCTACTATATTCTGAGATTGATGTTGCTATGACTTTGCTATGCTTAATGCTTGTCACTAGGGCCCGAGTGCCATGATTTCAGATCTGAACCCTTTATGATTTCATGAATATATTTGTTTTCTTGATCCGATCTTGCAAGTTATACGCACCTGCTACGTGTTATGATCCGCATACCCCAAGGTGACAATAATTGGGATTCTTTCTGGTGATTGCCGTAGTTTGAGGAGTTCATGTATTCACTATGTGTTAATGCTTTGTTCCGGTTCTCTATTAAAAGTAGGCCTTAATATCCCTTAGTTTCCTTATGGACCCCGCTGCCACGGGAGGGTAGGACAAAAGATGTCATGCAAGTTCTTATCGCAAGCATGTATGACTATATACGGAATACATGCCTACATTATATTGATGAATTGGAGCTAGTTCTGTGTCGCCCTAGGTTATGACTGTTACATGATGAATGTTATCCAACATAATCACCGATCCAATGCCTACGAGCTTTTCACATATTGTTCTTGCTAAGTTACTACTGTTGCTACTACTTTCACAATTGCTACAAAACTATTGATGCTACTGTTACTATTATTGCTATTGCTATCAAACTACCGTATTACTGTGCTACTGATCACTCTGCTGCAGATATTTAGTCTCTAGGTGTGGTTGAATTGGCAACTCAACTGCTAATACTTACAAATATTCTTTGGCTCCCCTTGTGTCGAATCAATAAATTTGGGTTGAATACTCTACCCTTGAAAACTATTGCGATCCCCTATACTTGTGGGTTATCAGCAGTGTACCAGGATGTGCAATGATGCTAGCGTAACATGTATGAAAATGATGAACGGTGGCTGAGCCACAAATACTATGTCAGCTATATGATCATGCAAAGCAATATGACAATGATGATGTGTGTCATAAAAAACGGAACGGTGGAAGTTGCATGGCAATATATCTCGGAATGGCTATGAAAATGCCATGATAGGTAGGTATGGTGGCTGTTTTGAGGAAGATATAAAGAGGCTTATGTGTGATAGAGCGTATCATATCATGGGGTTTGGATGCACCGGCGAAGTTTGCACCAACTCTCGATGTGAGAAAGGGCAATGCACAACACCGAAGAGGCTAGCAAATTGCGGAAGGGTGAGAGTGCGTATAATCCATGGACTCACATTAGTCATAAAGAACTCACATACTTATTGTGAAAGTTTATTAGCCCTCGAAGCAAAGTACTACTACGCATGCCCCTAGGGGGGAGGTTGGTAGGAGTTAACCATCGCGCGCCCCCGACCGCCACACAAAGGAAGTCAATCAATAATAATTCATGCTCCAACTTCTTAGCATAACGATAGACCATACATGCATGCTTCGGGAATCACAAACCTTAGCACAATTATTCTTACTAAACCACAATTATCTACTAATACCTCCCACATATTACCATCTTAATATCGCAAAACTATTGCAAGGAATCAAATTTATCATATTCAGTGATCTACATGAAAGTTTTTATTATATCCCTCTTGAATACCTATCATATCAGGACCAAATTCATAACCCGTGCATATTACCATTGCTATCATGAGACTCTCAAAAAGATATAAGTGACGCATGAGAGTTCAGCTATTTCTTTAAAATATCATCACCGCCGTGCTCTAAAAGATATAAGTGAAGCACTAGAGCAACTGCCTAGCTCAAAAGATATAAGTGAAGCACATAGAGTATTCTAATAAATTACGAATAATGTGTGTCCCTCTCAAAAAGGTGTGTTCAGCAAAGATGATTGTGACAAACTAAAAAAAACAAAAGCAAACAAACTATTTCACAAGACGCTCCAAGTAAAACACATATCATGTGATGAATAAAAATATTGCTCCAAGTGAGTTACCGATAGATTGTAGACGAAAGAGGGGATGCCTTCCGGGGCATCCCCAAGCTTAGACGCTTGAGTCTTCCTTGAATATTACCTTGGGGTGCCTTGGGCATCCCCAAGCTTAGGCTCTTGCCACTCCTTATTCCTTTGTCCATCGTAGTCTCAACCAAAACTTGAAAACTTCAGCACACAAAACTCAACAGAAACCTCGTGAGATCCGTTAGTATAACAGACAAATCTTAAACTTTAGGTACTGTTGTAAATTGATTCATATTTAATATTGGCATAATGCTACTATACTCAACCTTCTCCATGCCTCATACCCCCTGATATGATCCATAGATTCATCAAAATAAGCGAACTATGCAACAAAAACAGAATCTGTCTAAAACAGAACAGTCTGTAAAGATCTTTTTAAAGGTCATTACTACGTAGTGATTCTAGTTTGGCAGCCATCCAATTCACTAGAGTAGTTTGTTTATCCGAAATTTTACCTAGCAAATTTTCAGTATTAGCGAGTTGAGCCTGAAGGTTTGACTCTTCTAAATTAACCTCTTCAAGTTGTTTATTAATGGCATCCAACAAGCTAGAATGGTCCTTAAGCTCTTCGAAGAAGAATTTATTTTGCTCAAATTGTGAAGTCATAAAACTCTTAGTAACATTTTCAATTTCAGACAATCTTTTGCTACAGAAACTATCGCTAAATTCCTCTAATGACATAGTGACGTTTTAAGCAAGCAAACTAGCAAACAAGCAAACAAAATATTTTTGTGTTTTTATAAAAAAAATAGAAGTGGGGTAGATGAAAACGAGAGGCAAATGCAAATAAAAGGTAAATAAAGTAAATGCAAGTGAATGATAATTTGTGCGAAGGTACTTGGTAATTTTGATGATGTCTCCCCGGCAACGGCACCAGAAATTCTTCCTGCTACTTGTAGACTGTGTTGGTATTTTCCTAAAGAGGAGAGGATGATGCAATACAGTAGAGATAAGTATTTCCCTCAGTTAAGAACCAAGGTTATCAATCCAGTAGGAGAATCAAGCAAAATTCCGTTAAGCGCACCTGCACACACAACAACAAACACTTGCACCCAACGCAAATAAGAGGGTTGTCAATCCTCTTAGCGGTTATTTGCAAGGATTAAATCTTATCGAGGTAAATAGATAAACTAAACTACTAATTAAAATAAAAGTAAATAAATTGCAGCAAGGTATTTTTAGGTTTTTTATATAATAAAGATAGACCCGGGGACCATAGTTTTCACTAGAGGCTTCTCTCTTGAGCACATAAACATACGGTGGGTAGACAAATTACTGTTGGGCAATTGATAGAAAAGCAAATAATTATGACAGATTCATGGCAATGATCATGCATATAGGCATCATGTCTGAGACAAGTAGACCAACTCCTGCCTGCATCTACTACTATTACTCCACTCATCGACTGCTATCCAGCATGCATCTAGGGTATTAAGTATGAAACAGAGTAACGCTTTAAGCAAGATGACATGATGTAGAGAAGCAAATTCAAGCAATATGAATAAACCCCATCTTTTTATCCTTAATGGCAACAATACAAATACGTGTCATGTCCCTTTTTGTCACTGGGATTGAGCAGCACAAGATTGAACCCATCACAAAGCACCTCTCCCATTGCAAGATAAATCAATCTAGTACGCCAAACTAAACCGATAGATCGGAGATAAATACAAAGCTATAACAATCATGCATAAAAGAGTTCAGAGAAGACTCAAATATTTTTCATGAATAATCTGATCATAAACTCACAATTCATCGGATCCGAACAAACACACCGCAAAAGAAGATTACATCGGATAGAACTCCAAGAACATCGAGGAGAACATTGTATTGAAGATCAAAGAGAGAGAAGAAGCCATCTAGCTACTAGCTCTGGACCCATAGATCTATGGTGAACTACTCACACATCATCGGAAGGGCAGCAAGGTTGATGTAGAAGCCCTCCGTGATCGATTCCCCCTCCGGCAGAGTACCGGAAAAGGCCTCAAGATGTGATCGTGGAAGAACAGAGGCTTGTGGCGGCGCAAAGGTTTTCTCTTCTGGCTCTCTAGGGGTTTCCCAATATTTGTGAATTTATAGAAGTGGAATTAGGTCAAAAGGAGTCATGTGGGCCCCACAAGGTACTACGGCGTGCCCCCCCTGGGGCGCGCCCTAGTGCCCTTGTGAAGCCCTCGTGGGGCTTCTGGCCTCCTCCCGAAGCTTCCCAGGTTTCTTTTGTCCAGAAAAAAATCTCCAAAAAGTTTCGTGGCATTTGGACTTCATTTGGTACTGTTTCTCTGAAAAGCCAAAAACAAGCAGAAAATAGCAACCGGCACTAGGTACCGAGTTAATAGGTTAGTCCCAAAAAATGATATATAATTGCATACAATTGCATATAAAAACATCCAAGATTGATACTATAATAGCATGGAACAATCAAAAATTATAGATACGTTGGAGACGTATCAATCGGCAGCCACCAGCGCGTCATCCGGTGAAGGACACCCGCGTGGCCATAGAACGCCGACGAGAGCGACAGGACATGTTTGTCCAAGAGGTAGCAGTGGCAGGACGCTCAGTGCAGGGCTCCCCGGGCGTCCGAGCCGTGCCAATAGGCACGGGATGCCAGACATTCACCCCCGAACTTCGTGAAGTGATCTGGCCCCCACGGTTCAAGCCAGACCTATCATCACGATACGACGGGTCAACCGACCCTGTCGAGTTCCTCCAGATCTACACCACGGTGATCCAGGCTGCGCATGGGCAAGCTGATGCCATGGTCTACTGGTTCCCTATGGCCCTCAAAGACTTGGCGCGTTCGTGGCTCATGAACCTCCCTCCAAATTCCATCAGAACGTGGGACGAGCTGGGTGAGCGCTTCATCACCAACTTCAAGGGAACCTACGACCGGCCGTCCACGATTGCCGATTTAAATGCCATCCAGCAGAAAGAGGGTTAGACGCTGTGCGGATTCATACAACGCTTCAGCCAAGTCCACAACAAGATCCCCCGCATCAATGATGCGGAGGTTATCACGGCCTTCCGGACCGGGGTCGCGGACCCCAAGATGTGTGAAAGCACATTTGCTCCCTTGGTGGTTTTGGTAATTTATGCCAACATACATGTTGTTGGACTAATGATTTTATCTAGTGAATTTCAGAAAAGTTCAACAAATGGCGTGGCATGGACAAGAGGATGTGGAACCCCTTCAAAATGCTAAGGACAAGGATTGGCAAAAGATCATGACTCTACATTTTTGGTTTAGTGATCCAAGATCACATTGAGTTCATAGGAAAGCCAATACTATTAAAAGAGGATGAGGTGTTGCTTAATGGCCTTTTTGCTCAAATGCTTAGTGACAGTACTCCTAAACCCTCAACCACTCTCTCAATCCCAAATATGTCCAAAACCTACATTCCAACTCGGCCCCACCGACATTTCCTATCCGGCCCCACCGAGTTCATCCAAGACTTAGCCACTGCCAAAACCCTAACAAATCGGATCCACCGAAATGGATCTCGGTCTCACCGAGATGGCCTTGCCAACTCTCTGTAATCGTTTGCACTTACTTCGGTCTCACCGAGTTTTGCAAATCGGTCTCACCGAGATGGCTTGCCAACTCTCTGTTGCCTTATTGCTTCACTTCGGTCCTACCGAGTTGATGCAATCGGTGCCACCGAGATGAGGATTGCCCTAGCCATTGCACTTCAGTCCATCCGAGATGTTCATATCGGTCCCACCGAGATTCCTAACGTTCATATCTTTTACACAGTTCGGTGCTACCGAGATGATTGTTTCGGTGCCACCGAGTTGGGTCAAAAGTGTGTAACGGTTGGATTTTGTGTGGAGGCTATATATACCCCTCCACCACCTCCTTCTCAGCAAGGAGAGCCATCAGAACGTGCCTACACTTCCACCATACATTTTCTGAGAGAGAACCACCTACTCATGTGTTGAGATCAAGCTATTCCATTCCTACCATTTGAAACTTGATTTCTAGCCTATCCCAAGTTGCTTTCCACTCAAATCCCTCTTCCACCATAGCCAAATCTGTGAGGAGTTGTTTGAGTGGTGGGAAGACTATCATTTGAAGCACAAGAGCAAGGAGTTCATCAACAACACACCGTCTATTACCTTTTGGAGAGTGGTGTCTCCTAGATTGGTTAGGTGTCACTTGGGAGCCTCCAACCTGATGTGGAGTTGAACCAAGCAGTTTGTAAGGGCAAGGAGATCGCCTACTTCGTGAAGATCTACCCCGAGTGAGGCCAGTCCTTCGTGGACGTAAGCCATGGTGGAATAGACAAGGTTGCTTCTTCGTGGACCCTTCATGGGTGGAGCCCTCTGTGGACTCGCGCAGCCGTTACCCTTCGTGGGTTGAAGTCTCCATCAACGTGGACGTACGATAGCACCACCTATCGGAACCACGCCAAAAACCACCGTGTCTTCATTGCGTTTGATCTTCCATACTCTACCCTTTACTTTCCGTACTCTTGCATGCTTTATCATTTCCGCTGCTCAATCTCTAGATATGCATGTGTAGAAAGTATTGGAGTGATCTTAACTTGTGCCAAAATCTGCCTAAGTTCCAAGAAAAATTAAAAACTACTTTGGCTGGTTAGGAGTCTATTCTCCCCCCTCTAGACCTATCTCCTTGATCCCACAATTGGTATCAGAGCCTTGGTCTCCATTGCGTTGGTTTCATCACCATTGGAGGGAGATGGATGTGTCTACGTTGGGGAGTCTTAGACGTAGAGTGCCTATTCTCGATGGGGAGTATTACAATTTTTGGAGGGATGAAATGCTTGATATCTTTGATGAATTTAACTTGAGCAAGTATATTCATAATCCTTATGTGCCCCCTATTGATCCCTTGCATCCTACTCATGAAGAGGAAATTGACATGCTTCGTAATCTTAGAACCGTCAATCTTATCATTAGAGGATTACCTAAGGTTGTGCTTCGTTGTATGCAAAACTTTGCATGTGCTTATACTCTATGGCGTGATTTAGAAAAGCGATATCCTGATTACTCCTTAAAGAGTTTTGACAAGATTCTTCATAAGACTGTTGCTTTACACAAGATGAGTCCTAATGATCCTAAGTTTGATGATTGCTTGTTTGAGCTTCGTGATCTTATGCGTGCCAAAGGAGATGTTACAACTATTAGCAACATTATCATGGAAGCCATTAGAATCCACAAACTTGAACATTGTCATGAAACTAATGAATCTATTACCCTAGGTAATGATCACACGCATAATGAAGAGGATATTGAGCATGGCTACTATGATGAAGATGAAGAGTTTGATATTGAATTCGAGAAGACCATGAGAAATCTCAGTCTTATGGCAAATCTTCGAGATTACATGGCCAGAGGAAAAGAGTGGATTCTTGATAGCGGCTGTACCGATCACATGACCGGAGATAGAGACATGTTTCGTGAGCTTGCAAAAAATGATGGTCCACGCAAGTATGTTACTTTTGGAGACAACTCCAAGGGTAAGGTACTTGGCCTTGGTAAGGTGGCCATATCCAATGATAGCTCCAAACAAAATGTTATGCTTGTTGAATCTCTTGGTTACAATCTTCTTTCTGTATCTAGATTAGCCGATTTTGGTTTTAATGTTCTATTTACCAAAGTAGATTGCCAAGTGTTTCGCCAAGATAATCATAATATGGTCTTTACCGGCATTCGTAGAGGTGATCTATACATTGTTGATTTCACTAAAAGAGCCCAACCTCATACATGTTTAATTGCAAAATCTTCTAAAGGTTGGTTATGGCATAGAAGACTTGGACATGTTAGTATGCATAACCTTGATAAACTTGTTAAAGGAGATCACATTCTTGGAGTAAAAGATGTTATATTTGACAAAGATCGACTTTGTAGTGCTTGCCAAGCAGGAAAACAAGTTGGAGGAAGCCATCCCGTAAAGAATATTATGACCACGAGGAGACCACTCGAGCTGTTTCATATGGATCTTTTTGGTCCCAACTCCTATAAGAGTCTTGGTGGTAACTCTTTCGGTTTGGTCATTGTTGATGATTTTTCTAGATTTACGTGGGTGTTCTTTCTTGGTGACAAATCGCAGGTACAAAAGATCTTTAAGACCTTTGCAAGAAAATCTCAAAACCAATTTGAAGTGAAGATCAAGAAGGTTTGAAGTGACAACGGAACGGAGTTCAAGAACACCAATGTGGACACCTTTCTTGATGAGGAGGGTATTTCACATGAGTTCTCAGCTACGTACACACCTCAACAAAATGGAGTTGTTGAGAGGAAGAACCGGACACTTATTGAGATGGCAAGAACGATGCTTGATGAATACAAGATGCCAAGACATTTTTGGGCAGAAGCGGTTGAAACAGCTTGTCATGCAACAAACCGACTCTACCTTCACAAGCTTCTTGGTAAAACGGCATATGAATTGCTCACCGGTAACAAACCACAAGTTGGATACTTTCGAGTATTTGGCTCAAAATGTTACATTCTTGATAAGCATCGTCGTTCAAAATTTGCTCCTAAATCTCATGAAGGTTTCCTACTCGGTTATGGATCGAACTCTCACACTTACCGTGTCTACAACAACTTCACTCAAAAAGTTGAAGAGACGGTAGATGTGAAGTTTGATGAGACTAACGGCTCGCAAGTCGAGCAATTGCCACTTGATGTAGGAGATAAAGAACCATCGGAAGCAATCCAAGACTTGCCCATTGGCAAGATTCACCTCGTGGAAGTAAAGGAGAGTACCTCGTCTATTCAAGTGGAAGCCCCAACTTCGCATCAAGGTGAACGACAAGTTGATACGGAGGCATCCACAAGTGGAACACGTCAAGACGATGGGAATGAGGAAGTGCAACAATGATCCACCTCAACCTCCTTCTCCACCTCCACAAGCGAACAACGACAACACCAACGAAGAAGAAGAAGAAGATGATGATGATGAGGAAGCCTCACCACAACCCAAGAAAAAGCTACCTCGAGTTAGAGCAAGAATCGACAAGAATCATCCCGTCGAACAAATACTTGGAGATATGCAAACCGGGAGAATCACTCGCTCTAAAACTCGTTTAGCTAACTTTTATGAGCATTACTCATTTATCTCTAGTGTTGAACCCTTGAAGGTAGAAGATGCCCTCAAGGACCCCGATTGGGTGAATGCAATGCACGAAGAGCTACACAACTTTGAGAGGAACCAAGTTTGGACATTGGTTGAGAAGCCTAAGGAAGAGCAAAACATCATTGGAACCAAATGGGTGTTTCGGAATAAGCAAGATGAAGATGGACAAGTTGTACGTAACAAGGCTCGTCTCGTAGCACAAGGGTACACACAAGTCGAAGGTATGGACTATGGTGAGACCTATGCCCCCGTTGCAAGACTTGAGTCCATTCGTATTTTACTTGCTTATGCCAATCACCATGATATCACTCTTTACCAAATGGATATTAAAAGTGCTTTCTTAAATGGTGAAATTGAGGAGGAAGTGTATGTTAAACAACCTCCCGGCTTTGAGAATCCCAAGAAACCTAATCATGTGTACAAACTTCGTAAAGCTCTTTATGGTCTTAAACAAGCCCCTAGAGCTTGGTACAAATTTTTGACAAAGTTTCTTCTTGAAAAAGGTTTTGAAATTGGGAAGATTGATTCAACTTTGTTCACTAAGAGGGTTAATGGAGAATTATTTGTATGCCAAATTTATGTTGATGATATTATCTTTGGATCTACTAACCCCTCTTTTAGTGAAAAGTTTGGAAGGCTGATGTCGGAGAAGTTCGAGATGTCTATGATGTGTGAACTCAAATTCTTTCTTGGCTTGCAAATCAAGCAAACTAGGGAAGGTACCTTTGTTTCTCAAACAAAGTATACCAAGGACTTATTCAAGAAGTTCAACATGCAAGAGAGTAAAGGTATGAAAACTCCCATGCCCACGAGTGGACATCTTGACTTGACCAAGGATGGCAAACTGGTTGATCAAATGGTTTATCGATCTATGATTGGTTCATTGCTATATCTATGTGCCTCCCGTCCCGACATTATGCTAAGTGTGTGCATGTGTGAACGATACCAAGCGGCACCAAAAGAGTGTCATCTTAAAGCGGTGAAAAGAATTGTGAGATACTTATTACATACACCAAACTTTGGCATATGGTATCCCAAAGGATCGTCTTTCAATCTTGTTGGCTACTCCGATTCGGACTATGCTGGAGACAAGGTTGACAGAAAATCCACTTCGGGTACATGTCAATTTCTTGGTAGATCTCTTGTGTCTTGGTCATCCAAGAAACAAAATTTCGTATCTCTATCTACTGCCGAAGCGGAATACATTGCCGCGGGATCATGTTGTGCTCAATTACTATGGATGACACAAACCCTTAAAGACTATGGTGTGCATGTGAAACATGTACCATTACTATGTGACAATGAGAGTGCTATTAAGATTGCACACAATCCCGTGCAACATTCTCGAACTAAGCATATTGAGGTTCGTCACCATTTTATTCGAGATCATGTTGAGAAAGGTGACATTGACCTTAAACATGTTCATACCGACAAACAATTGGCGGACATCTTTACCAAACCCCTTGATGAGAAAGTGTTTTGTCACTTAAGAAGCGAGTTGAACATCATAGATGCTTCAAACGTGAACTAGAGGTTCATGTGAATGCGTACAAGGGCTTGAGCATTCTTGACTAATCCATGATATCTTTCATGATCATCTTATATCTTGGACCTCTTGCTCCCTTGTATTATATCTAACCTTTTGTAGGTACTTGGACAAGCTTCATGCCACAAGATTGCGTCACACTCTTATCATAAGCAATCTTATATGACCCAAGTATCAACAATTGATGGAGGAACAAGGAACAAGACAGCCTAAACATATCCTTTGACAAATTCTTGAGATATGCTTCATTCTTGTCATATTGGATATACATGTTGTTCCTTGCAAAACTAACCCATGTAGGAAGATGAACTACAAATGTTAGGATAGCTCCAAACGTCAACTCATGAGCATCCACTTCAAGTTCAACTACATGATGGACATCACCAAAATCCCAATGTAAGTTCTCACATCCTAGAGAAGCTTTACTCAAAGACATGGGCTAAAGCAACTCAACAAGATGTGAATACATTGAAATGCTTAAAAGAAAAAATGGCAACCCCATTTTGAGCTTAAACGAAGACTATGACCTATGATCAAGTGCTCTCACTTGACTCCTAAGTCAATATACTCTAACATAGGTGACCTAGTCGCCGACCCATCTAGATGAAGTTCTCTAGTGTTTTCTTCTGTTTGGTCTCTTCTTGCTAGAGTGTTTCTTTAAAAAAAACTTCATCTAGACCTTGCTTCTTTTCTGTGTTTCTTTTCTTTTAGTTAGTTTCGCAGCTAATTCCTTGCAAATCCTTGTGAGATTTCCTTTGTCTAGTGAGCTGAGTTGACAAATAATTCTATTGCATCAACCTCAGTTCCACCGATTTTAACTCGGTGTCACCGATTTTGCTGCTCTAAGGAATTTTCTGTCAAATTTTTCCTGAGTTTTTCTGCTCCAGCTCCACTCAATGATTCTTATCCTCTACTTGCATCTAGAGCCACTCAAAGGCTAAGTGTGTTTCTCGAGGACCAAACCCACTTGATCAATAACCTTGAAGTCCCTTCTTGGAAATTGATGTCAAAGGGGGAGAGAGGAATACACATCAAAGCTTATCACTATAAAAGAGATGCACCTTACAAGAGGAGAGAATGTTACATGTTTCTAAGAGGGGAGAAACATGATTAGTTTATTCTCTGGTCGCTCTAGTTTTCTCACCCTACCTACTCCCAATATCCAATGTCAGATTCAGGGGGAGAGGAAGTTCTTTAAGGGGAGACAACTATTTCTTTTGGGGACATGTTTGCTTGAAAGAAGTATCCTAGTGATACCCTCTCTACATGTCATCCCAATCTTGGTTTCTTGTTGATCTTGTGTCCTTTCTTGAAGAAGTTATCTTGTGTTATCTAACCCTGTTTTCTCAAGTGTATTTATTCAGGTACTTGATCAAGAACTTCAAGGTAAGTATATGCATCACACTCATGTACATGATTGACCTCTTGCTTGTATATAATGTTTGTAAGGAGACAATCATGGACATGTGGACCCTATATGATATATATGTTTGCTCTGATGCATATAGCCAAGATACATGTTGCATGTTTATTTCCCATGAGATATCATCATATTATGCACATCTTCAGATGGAGTTCGGGGGAGCTCATATATGTTACATGTTTCCTTCAAAGCTTTCATACATAACTCTGCCATATCTGTATTTGAAGCTTTGATGTATGTTGTCATCAATTACCAAAAAGGGGGAGATTGAAAGAACATTTGCTCCCTTGGTGGTTTTGGTAATTTATGCCAACATACATGTTGTTGGACTAATGCTTTTATCTAGTGAATTTCAGACAAGTTCAACAAATGGCGTGGCATGGACAAGAGGACGTGGAACCCCTTCAAAATGCTAAGGACAAGGATTGGCAAAAGATCAAGACTCTACATTTTTGGTTTAGTGATCCAAGATCACATTGAGTCCATAGGAAAGCCAATACTATTAAAAGGGGATGAGGTGTTGCTTAATGGCCTTTTTGCTCAAATGCTTAGTGACAGTACTCCTAAACCCTCAACCACTCTCTCAATCCCAAATATGTCCAAAACCTACATTCCAACTCGGCCCCACCGACATTTCCTATCCAGCCCCACCGAGTTCATCCAAGACTTAGCCACTGCCAAAACCCTAACAAATTGGATCCACCGAAATGGATCTCGGTCTCACCGAGATGGCCTTGCAAACTCTCTATAATCGTTCGCACTTACTTCGGTCTCACCGAGTTTTGCAAATCAGTCTCACCGAGATGGCTTGCCAACTCTCTGTTGCCTTATTGCTTCACTTCGGTCCTACCGAGTTGATGCAATCGGTGCCACCGAGATGAGGATTGCCCTAGCCATTGCACTTCGGTCCATCCGAGATGTTCATATCGGTCCCACCGAGAATCCTAACGTTCATATCTTTTACACAGTTCGGTGCTACCGAGATGATTGTTTCGGTGCCACCGAGTTGGGTCAAAAGTGTGTAACGGTTGGATTTTGTGTGGAGGCTATATATACCCCTCCACCACCTCCTTCTCAGCAAGGAGAGCCATCAGAACGTGCCTACACTTCCACCATACATTTTCTAAGAGAGAACCACCCACTCATGTGTTGAGATCAAGCTATTCTATTCCTACCATTTGAAACTTGATTTCTAGCCTATCCCAAGTTGCTTTCCACTCAAATCCCTCTTCCACCATAGCCAAATCTATGAGGAGTTGTTTGAGTGCTGGCAAGACTATCATTTGAAGCACAAGAGCAAGGAGTTCATCAACAACACACCGTCTATTACCTTTTGGAGAGTGGTGTCTCCTAGATTGGTTAGGTGTCACTTGGGAGCCTCCAACCTGATGTGGAGTTGAACCAAGCAGTTTGTAAGGGCAAGGAGATCGCCTACTTCGTGAAGATCTACCCCGAGTGAGGCCAGTCCTTCGTGGACGTATGCCATGGTGGAATAGACAAGGTTGCTTCTTCGTGGACCCTTCGTGGGTGGAGCCCTCCGTGGACTCGCGCAGCCATTACCCTTCGTGGGTTGAAGTCTCCATCAACGTGGATGTACGATAGCACCACCTATCGGAACCACACCAAAAACCATCGTGTCTTCATTGTGTTTGATCTTCCATACTCGACCCTTTACTTTCCGTACTCTTGTATGCTTTTTCATTTCCGCTGCTCAATCTCTAGATATGCATGCGTAGAAAGTATTGGAGTGATCTTAACTTGTGCCAAAATCTGCCTAAGTTCCAAGAGAAATTAAAACTGCTACTTTGGCTGGTTAGGAGTCTATTCACCCCCCTCTAGACCTATCTCCTCGATCCCACAATGTGCAAGAAGATGGCGGTTCACGACGTCCGCACGACTGTGCAGCTCTACGAGCTGGCAGACAAATGCGCCCGGGCAGCTGAGGCCCGGAACCGGTCTTCTTTGTCTATCGACAGGGAGGTCGGACCATCCCGTGACAAGAAGGTCTAGAAGCTAAAGCCGCCCGGGGTCTTCGCGGCTGAACTAGAGTGGAAGCATCAGAAGAAGGAGGAGGCCTCTACTGACGAGTTTGGCGACGGCCCGTACTGTGCCTTGCATAGCTCGCGCACGCATGACACAACCGAGTGTCGTGAGATCAAGAAGATAGTGGAGGACCGCCAGAAAGAGTGGCGTGAGCAAAGGTGCGGCAAAGGATGGCGTGAGTGGAGCCATGGCGAAGGAAGAAAGGAAGGGGGAAGAGGGGAAGGACGCACCGGCCAACGTGGAGGCCAACGCGAACACTTTCCCCGAGGACGTGAGAAAGCGGGAGATGGCAAGGGCGCTGGCGGCCCTGACTCGGACAAGAATAGCGGTGGAGGCTTCCAGGAGCCCAAGGTGGTTGCGTGCATTCATGGCGGGGCCCAGACTCCTCACTCGAATCGGTGCTTCAAGTACCTCGCTCGGGAGGTGTGCGCCGCCCTTCCCGAAGGAAAGGCTGCTAGGCCCCTGAAATGGTCCAGGGTCTCCGTAACATTTGACCTTGCGGATCATCCCGTGAATGCGAAGACGGTCAGAATTGTGCCAATCGTGGTATCACCCACCATCCATAACATCAAGGTCACTAAGACTCTCATTGACGGTGGGGCCGGGCAAAACATCATATGTCCGAAGATTTTCGACCCGATGCAGATCCCGTACGATCGTCTGATGCCTACCAGGCCCTTCTCAGGCGTAACTTTCGGGAGCATGACCCCCATAGGGCAGGTGGCCATCCCCGTCACATTCGGGACCAGCAAAAACTACTGGACGGAAAGCATCGTCTTCGATGTGGCCCATATCGGCCTGGAATACAACGCTATTTTGGGTTACCCCGCTTTGGCCTAGTTCATGGTGGTGACGCATGACGCCTACAACGCTGTCAAGATGCCGGGTCCAGGAGGGGTGATCACCATCCAGGCGGACCAAGAGGACACCGTCCAATGTGTCGAGCACTACTATAAGGCGGCGGCCTCTGTCACCCTGGACGACCTCGACCCTCCCGACGCCTCAGAAGCCTCAGCCTCTCACCGGCAGAGATTAATGACGGAGGAGAAAGCCGCGACCAAAAAGGTGGTGAAAGGAGCCTCCGTCCTAATAGGCGGGAGGCTCACCGACAAATAGGAAAGCGCACTCGTCACCTTCCTGCGGGCAAATGCTGACATGTTCACCTGGATAACGTCAGATATGCCCGGTGTTCCACGGGAGGTGATCGAGCACCACTTAGCGGTATGCGCCGGCTGCCGTCCCATCAAGCAGAAGATACAGCGCCAATCGCCGAAAAAACATGAGTTCATTACCCGGCAGATAGAGAAGCTGAAGGAGGCTAAGTTCATCCGCGAGGTGTCCCACCCGGAGTGGGTCGCCAACCTTGTGGTCGTGCCAAAGGCCAACGGCGACCTACGTCTGTGCGTGGACTTCAAGGACATCAACAAGGCCTGTCCAAAGGATCCATATCCCCTACCAAGAATAGACCAAATCGTCGATTCAATGGCAGGGTGCGACCTCCTTTGCTTCCTTGACGCCTTCTTGGGCTACCACCAGATCAAGATGGCCAAGGAGGACAAAGAAAAGACGGCTTTCATCACGCCATGCAGAGTGTACTATTTTGTATGCGTGCCATTCGGGTTGAAGAATGCCGGGGCGACCTTCCAGAGACTCATGCGCATCGCCCTCTGATACGTCTCCAACGTATCTATAATTTATGAAGTATTCATGCCATGTTAGCAATGATTTTATATGGTTTTGGTGCACTTTTATATGACTTTATGTGATTTTCATGGACTAACATATTAACCTAGTTCCCAGTGCCAGTTGCTGTTTTCTGCTTGTTTTTGGTTTTTCAGAAAATCCATACCAACTGAAGTCCAAACACAGTGAAACTTTTTGATGATTTTTTCTGGAAGGAAAGAGACCCAGGAAGCTTCGAGGGAGTACCAGAAGCCCCACAGGGACCCCACAAGGCAACAGGGAGCGCCCAGGGGGGTGGCCGCGTCCTGATGCCTTGTGGGCCCCCTGTGGCACCTCTTCGATCGCGAGATTCCAACGCTGAAAATTCTTACAAATATAGAAACCCCCGAAAGTTAACCTAGATGAGTTTTTCCGCCGCCGCAAGCCTCTGTTCCCAAAGCAATCCCATCTGGAGGTCCGTTCCGGCACCCTGCCAGAGGGGGGAAGTAATCACCGGAGGCCATCTTCATCATCCCCGCTGCTTCCATGATGAGGCGGGAGTAGTTCACCCTCGGGGCTGAGGGTATGTACTAGTAGCTATGTGTTTGATCTCTCTTCCTTGTGTTCTTGATTTGGTCTATCTTGATGTACCGCGAGCTTTGTTAATATAGTTGGATCATATGGTGTTTCTTCCCTCTCTATCTTCTTGTGATGAATTGAGCCTTTCCCTTTGAGGTTTCGTTATTGTCGGATTGAATACTTTGGATTTGAGAACACTTGATGTATGTCTTGCATGTGGATACCCGTGGTGACAATGGGGTATTCTATTGAGTCACTTGATGTATGTTTTGGTAATCAACTTGCGGATTCCCGTGACCTTGGGGTCATCTAGGCATATGGGTTGGTACACGTTTTCATCCTTCTTTCTCCGATAGAAACTTTGGGGTACTCTTTGAAGTTCTTTGTGTGGATTGAATATTATGAATCTAAAGTTGTTTGATGCATATCGAATAATCAACTCACGGATACTTGTGGTGACATTGGAGTATCTAGGTGACATTAGAGTTGGTTGATGCGTATCATATAGTGTTATTTTAGTACGAACTCTAGGGCTGTTTGTGACACTTACAGGGATGGCTCAATAGATTGATCGGAAAGGATAACTTTGAGGTGGTTTCATACCCTACAATAATTTCTTCTTATGTTCTCTGCTAGATAAGAACTTTGGAGTGATTCTTTGTCGCACGTTGAGGGATTGTTATATGATTCAATTATGTTAGCACTGTTGAGAGATTGCACTAGTGAAAGTATGAACCCTAGGCCTTGTTTTCAAGCATTGCAATACTGTTTGTGCTCACTTTTGTTACTTGCTACCTTGCTGTTTTTATTATTTCAGATTACAAAAACCTATATCTACTATCCATACTACACTTGTATCACCATCTCTTCGCCGAACTAGTGCACCTATACAATGTACCATTGTATTGGGTGTGTTGGGGACACAGGAGATTTCTTGTATTTGATTCCAGGGTTGTTTGAGAGAGACTATCTTCATCCTACACCTCCCACGGATTGATAAACCTTAGGTCATCCACTTGAGGGAAATTTGTTGATGTCCTACAAAACTCTGCGCTTGGAGGCCCAATAGAGTCTACAAGAATAAAGTCGTGTAGTAGACATCACCCTCGGTCCTCAGATGGGGAGGAATGCGGAGGCCTATGTCGACGACATTATCGTCAAAACCTGTGAGCAGGGCGCACTGATCATGGACCTGGAAGAGATCTTTACCAACCTATGAAAGGCCAACATCAAGCTCAACCCCGACAAATGCGTGTTCGGGGTACCTTCCGGGAAGCTCCTTGGTTTCCTGGTGTCGCACCGGGGAATCGAGGCCAACCCTGAAAAGATTCGGGCCCTCTAGGAGATGCAACCCCCGAAGCGCCTCAAGGACATGCAGCGCTTGGCGGGATGCATCGCCGCTCTAGGACGGTTCATTTCCAAGCTAGGAGAGCGCGCGCTTCCATTCTTCAAGATCATGAAAAGAACATGACCTTTTGAATGGACCCCGGAGGCTGACCAGGCCTTCTGGGACCTGAAAAGGTACCTGGCTACACCCCCGATCATGGTGGCTCCTCGTCCGAATGAGCCACTTTTGCTTTACCTCGCAGCAACAGACAGGCCGAGCGCGCCAACGCGAAGGTGCTTAAAGGGCTCAAGACCAGGACATTCGACAGGTTGAAGAAAAGTGGTCGGAATTGGATTGAGGAGCTACCTTCCGTGCTCTGGTCAATCCGCACCACAACAACAAGATCCACCGGTGAAACACCTTTTTTCCTCATCTACGGGGCGGAGGCTGTCCTCCCAACGGAGCTCTCTCTCGGGTCACCTCGGGTGCTGGCTTTTGATGAATCAAGATAGGCCTGTCTAAGGCCGATGAAATTGCTCTCCTGGAGGAGGCGTGGTGCCACGCCGCCGTTCACGCCGCCCGGTACCAGCAGGAGCTCCGTCGCTATCACAGTTGACATGTCCGCTCCCGTGCGTTGGAAGTCGGGGATCTCGTCCTACCTTGACTACAAACCCGCGAGGGCCTCAACAAGTTGTCGCCAATCTGGGAGGGCCCGTTCAAGGTGGTGCACGTCGCCCGGCCGGGGTCGGTTCGATTGGAGACGGAGGAAGGACACCCCGTGCCAAATGCATGGAACATCGAACATCTTCGCAAGTTCTACCCTTGAACAACAAAACGTTGTAAAAATGTATCCGGGGCCTCCCCCGCCAAGAAGAAGGATTAGTATGACGATTTCCTTGCCTTTGTCACTACCATGTGTAACGCCTGGCTGGCAGTACAACAACCTGTTCCGTCCGCATTATGGGAATGTTCTCTCGGGCCTCTTCCCGCGTGATTGCCGAACACTCGTTTCTCCCCCCAAGGTTAGAGGCGTTACGATGGCGCACCTCACCTGTAGATATCAAAACGTTCTTGGGCACTGTCCCATACAAACCTCTTTTCGCAGGGAGCTGGGTGCCCGTTTCTCTCCTCGTTGCGAGACGAGTCACCACGATGTGATTCCACCCTACCACATAGAAAATGTTCTCGGGACCTATCCCGTACGAACCGCTTTTTGGTAGGGCAGCGGGCACTAGTTACTTTCTCCCCGCATGGTAGGAGGAGTCACACCGACGCGTCTCTCCGGCACCCCCTAGAATGTTCCCGGGCCTGCCCCGTGAGAACCTCTCCTCGTAGCGTGCTGGACAACTCGTTTTTCTCTTCGCGATAGACAGAGTCACAGCGACATGTTCCTCCTACAAGCAAGGAAATGATCTCGGGCATCCCGTACGACCCTCTTTCCGCAGGATGCTGAGCGTCCGTTTTTCTCTGGGTATGGCAAGCAAACCACCGTCACGTGATATAGCTGCTGCCGAAGCACCAGGAGGATCAGCGGCCTCCCAGACTACAGGGTCCTGTGCCCCTTGACGCTCGCTGGGCGAACATGCGACACGCACTGGACCGGGGGCTACAATTACACCATCGGCCTATTTCTAAAAATACGGGCTGAGGGTGCATCAAGACACAATCATGATGGCGGCAGGCGGCCCCTCGCGAAGGAAGACAGAGTACATCCAAGACAAACATCATAAAGTTATAACAACAGAAGATTAGGAGGATTAATGTTACAGTACAACTTCACGAATCATTTACATCCTCCGACACCGGATCACTATTCGAAGGGTCCTAAGCATGAGGTGAGCCCCGGGAAGACACCTCACTTCCGCCAACATCATGCTCGTACAAATGGATGAGCTCTGCGGTGTGATCGGCAATGGCGTTTTGAGCGCACTCACTTCGGCCTCAGGCTCCGGGGGCTTCAATACTTCGCCAAAGGGAAAATGGGCATCGCGCATGAAGAGGCTGGTGAAGATGCGGTCTCCCACCTACTCGAACACTTCACGAACCTCCTTCCTGGTGCCTACGCGCATGACCCACTCACCTTCCTCAAGCTTGGTGGCAAGCTCTTGGAATAATTGCACGTAACCGCCTATATCGTCCGTTCAACGGAAGACTGGCGCGTTCACGTTAAAGCCCAGGCCATTTGCCACAGCGAAGGCACGCTGGCTAACATCGTGAAGCATGGTGCCTTGCATCACACGTTGCTCTCCAATATGAAGCGGGTCATCCTCTCGTTTGTCGCAGAGTTTCTCCAGCTCAGATTGTCGACCTCCGTGACGGTCGAGCGCGGCCTCCCAGGCGTCCAACACTTCCCGAAGGAACTCAAGCCTCGAGCTTTCATCGCGAAGATCTACTAGAGCCTCATCCATTTCCTCCTCCTGGATCTGGACATCAAATTCTTGGTCGGCGATGGCCTCTTCGTGGCCCCTCAGCAATCGCTCACGGCTAGCGAGTGTTGCCTCCAACCGATCAATGGCCTGGTGGGCACCTCAAATGAGGACTTCGCTGGTCAATGACGTGGGGCCATCATCGATGTCTTCCAAACTGGTCCCGGCGCCCAAAGCCCGGCCGGCCACCACGAAATTTCCTTCGTGGCTTCTCGTCCTGGAAGAAAAAGATCTTCCTCCAAGGGAGGGGGAGGGTGCTTCGCGTACATGATCCCTCCCTCGTCACGCACGGCCTCTTCCAGAGTTGTTGGGTTAAGAGACCCCGATGAGGGGGTATTGTCTGGGGGCTGACCTCCGATGGGGTCGTCTTGCATTTTGGAAGCGTCCGCGGCGGTGTTAGACTCGGTCCGAACCAAGGCGTTACCCCCGGACGAGGACACACCAAGTGCGCCCGCGTTTTGCGCTGCGACGGCCTCCGTGCCAGCCGACGGGCTCGGAGCGGCGCCCGTCGGGACCTCTAAGCCAATGCCAAGATAAGTTGGGGCAGAAGTAGGGATTCCTCGACCCGCGCTGGCTTCCCCAACGGCGACGCCGCTGGGCCGGACAATGGCGGTGGAACGACCTTCCCCCGCACCTGGCCAGGAGACGACAACCTCCGGGGCTGACGTTGTGGCTGCCTGGGTGGATAACCTTGCCGGATGTGGCCTTGAAGCAGGAGATCTGAACAAAAAGCCACAGGTCTCAGGAATCACGGAAAGATCTCTCCCGTCTGAAAAAGAAGGGAAAATAAGGCGGCGCAAGAACTTACTCGTCGGAAGCGCGCCACGTTTTCCTCAACCTCCCTCCCATGAAAATAATGGTCGGGGGACTGATGGTTTGATCTCCTGCCTTCCCGCTCGGGGAACGTGCGAAAGATGAACCACCTGTGGTGGGCCCCGTTCCGCGAAGCCCTTTTTTCCCCTTGAGGGGCCTTGAAGATGCCGTCTTCTCTGAATCACCATATGTTTCACTGAAAACAAGAAAACAGAATGTCGCTCAGGGGCGAACGGATGGACCAAAGAAAGGTGAGGACAGAGATGATGCTAACCCATCGGGACACGTAGGGCAGGGACGACGACGTCGCCTCTTGGGACTCCTGAGGACGGGCCCGTCCTCTCCCGGGGGGCTTTGCTATCTCGCTCCTGGGAAGACTGCGGTGGGCACCGGTCGTACCAAAGACAGACTACCGCTTGTATGAAGGGGCCCTACAATGCCCCCGTCGTCTCTGCCATCGTCAGAATCAGATACGTCCGCCTGCCATGAAAGCGGGTTCAGGCGGTCAGGATCGGCGGAGCCTTCCGTGATAATGCCCCATCGATCGCAGGCCGGCAGGGCCACCAGGATCAATTCGCGGTCTTCATCGTCATATAGAGGTCGGACGGTCCCCGGAAGGGAAATCGTGCCCTCAAGGTCGAAGAATTCCCTGAGGACGGTCGTGATCACCTCGCGATCCAGCTTGGAGCGATGAAGGCGTCGCGAATCCGAAGGACCACTGAACCGCCAGACCAGCTGACTCCTCGCCTGCAACGGGGCTAGATGGTGGCGCACGAAGTGGAGCGCCACCATATGGCAGTGAAGCCCAAGCTTCGACAAGCGCTGAATACGGTCCAGCACTCGGAACCAAGCCATGTCAGCAAGAGGGGCCCTCCTCCATCCTTTGTGCCCGACTGCCCGTGCCGTGGAGGGGGGGTTGCAGGAGCATCCCGGTCTCCCGGAGGTCGGCGAGCACCCACCTTTGACGCTAGTCTACCGAAACAGAGTGTCTCCCAAGTTTTGGAAAATCGAGGTCCTTCGCCCCATCTGCAAGAACAAAGGACACACACCCGGAGATCTGATCCCCTGGGGACAGATGCATTGAGAAGAAATGGCGAAAAAGCTGCAGTGATGGCTACTACTTGTTGTAACAGCCCAAAAATTTAACCATATTTTTTATTAAGAAAAATTTGGCCAGAAATAAAATTTTGAATTATATGAAGTCATTTATTGTTTCAGAATCTTCTCTGTTATTGATTTTCTAAAATTCTTCCCTCCATATAGAATTTTTTTGAAAACATTGTGGGCTTTGGTAGTTTTCTTAAATCAATAACATTAGGAAATATTTTCATAATAAAACTTGCCCCAAAATAATCCTTTTAATAGCATTTTCAATCTTTGAAATGCTTTTGTTGCACTACAGTTATTTTAAATAATTCCCCTAAAATTCCCCAAAAATTATGAGTGCTCATGAGATGCATGTAGATCACTTTTATGCAAAAACCCAACCTGGTCTTTTGAAAATTCTGAGCAAAACATCCTCTTTTCAATTCTGTCCCATTCTTAGGTTATAACTACAACCCCAATTTTTCTTGCTCCAAAAATTCTGAAATTTTTCCACCTTATAGTCCTTCCGACCAAACCCTTAAGTCCAGAAGACCAGCTCCATTAGCATAACTTCAGTTCACCAAATAATTCCCTGTAGTTCCTGTCCAGAACTGAATTCTAGTAAAACTTGCACTAACAAGTTTTTCTTTTTGCCAAACCAACTCCACCACCATCACTAACATCCAAGGAGACACCATTCTGCCAAGTATCACTTCCATAAGAATTTTCTAAATGGCCCTAACATTCTGTCAAATACCTTGTGGGCATGACAGGAATTTGGCATCTCTCTTAACTACATTAGAAACTTGATCATCTGGCCAATGCAGCATGTCCATCATTCTACCCAAACTAAGATTTGCTACACTAATAAATTATGGCTCAATTGGAGCAGCCTAGCATGCTCTGGCATTCTGCCGAGCACTCTACGTGCATGCACTGAGCGCGGCCAGAGCGCCCGCATTGCAGCCAATGGCGCCGAGCCCCTATCGCTCCTCTGCTGCCTCCCCCTCTCGTCCTAGTCTTCCTCTGGATCACTTCGACCACCCTGAAGATTGCCGACAACCACCCCTCGTCTCTAGGGCCGCCCTCCGCCGTCCAGGGTCGCCGCCGGTGCCGCCGTCTCGGGCACGGCACCGCCCAAGCCACCCGACCCAGCCAACGCACCCCTGTGGTAAATTTGGACGGCCACCTTCCATACCAACTCGCACCGGCCACACACCGACCTCACCGGCCTCAACGGCGCCATCAATGGCCGTCACCTCATCAAGTGGATAAGGCCGCGACGAACCGACCCTCCTCCGGCTATATAAAGCCTCCCCGAGCTCGCCTCGCTGCACCAGATCATCTCTTCCTCCCATTGAACACCCCCTAAGGTAGCCAAACCATCTGAAGAGCCCGTCTTTCCCATCTCCGGCAGCTACGGCCGCCGCCTCTGTCTCGAAGATTCCCACGCCACCAGAGCCTCCGCCTCCCCGTTATCTCCATCAGTAGCTTCCTCGTGGTCCCGCGAATCCATCCCCACCTTCAATTCCACCAGAGAAGCACCATAGACGAAATCCCCCTTCCATCTCCGCTGGAGTTCTTCGGGAGTGCTCACCGTCGGCGACTCCATCCACCCCAGCTACCATGGCGAGTACCGGAAGGACCGCCTCGATCTTCTGAGCATGCCCAGGTGCTCAGCTCCCTGTGGAGCGCCGCCGTTCACCGGTGAGGACCGCCGGAGTCCCACCTCTGTTCTGCCGGAGAGAGAAGCGCACGCGGGATGACCTGGTCAAACTTGACCTATGGGCCAGAGGGACCCTTAGCCCATGCCGCGCGGTTATGTCGTGACGGGCTTTCCCCGAGGCCGTTTTCGTGCGGGGAAAACGTATAAGGCATGAATACGCCTTTGACGTCGGCAGACCTCCCGCATGGCCGAGCGACTGGGCCTGGCCCAGTGGCGCCATGCGGCTAAAACACACCCAGGGTGCGTTTCTGCTTGCCAGATCCAGCCCATCAGGTTGATGCCCTTTTCTTTTTCTTTTCCAGCAGGTTTCAAATAATCCTACATCAATCATTTCAAAACCAAATTTGATGATTCAAATTTCTGCATACTCCTAAATTCATGCTTTACCCATTGGAGTAGCTTTCACATTTTTCCGGTAGGGTTTCGTGTGCAGGCAATTAGCAAATCTGGTTTCTTTCATATATAGATCAACCTTGAAAAATCATAGACCAATCATTTGAGCTCTAGATGAGTTGGTTTCAATTTCCAGGGATCTCTTAAACCATTCTCTATTAATCCAGCTAGGGTGAACATTTTTCCTGATCTTTGTTTCTGTTGGATCTATTAAATAGTCCATTTCTTCATTTATTTCAGCTTAGAAATTCCCTAGGAAAATCATCTGAACTCCAAATTAATTAATTCTCTTTCTGTCATTCTTTAAATTTCGTCTAGTTTATGTTAGTATTTATTTCAAAATTTTCCAAACAACTGTTTGGTACTGTTTCAAGTTTATGTGGTAATTTCAATATTTTGAAAATAGGAAAATGGAGGGAAGATAAAATTTTCAAAGTTTTGGAGTGCACCCAATCTTTCTGCATGCTCAAGGCAAGCATCTTGAACACTTGATATGGTGGATGTTTGGTAGTTTGCTAGCTGGGATATTAGAAACATGGTTATGGTAATTTTGAAATAAGACTTGCATATTGCTATTTTTGCATGCATGATTCATTGATATTTTGTTAACCTCACTTGAACATGAAATATGAGTAAGGGTGATTGTTCTCACAAGCCACAGATGTCTATGTTGGTCCGGAACTAATCTGCAGGAAAGAATCAGTCACGAAAAAAGTGACCGTGAGACTGAAATCTCGTTGTGACGAGAATGATCAGTGAGGACATGTTGGGACATGCCAGGTGGTGACCCTGTTGGGTACTGATACGTCTCCAACGTATCTATAATTTTTGATTGTTCCATGCTGTTATATTATCAATCTTGGATGTTTTTTATATGCATTTACAGCAATTATATATCATTTTTTGGGACTAACCTATTAACTTAGTGCCCAGTGCCAGTTGCTGTTTTCTGCCTGTTTTTTGTTTTACAGAATATCAATACCAAACGAAGTCCAAATGCCACGAAACTTTTTGGAGATTTTTTTGGGACAATACCAACACTAGAAGCTTCGGGAGAAGACCAGACGCCAGAGGAGGTGACCACGAGCCACCAGGGCGCGCCTGGGGGGGGCAGGCGCGCCCTGGTGCCTCGTGGGCCCACCTCAGCTCCGTTTGACCTAATTCCACCACTATAAATTCTCAAAAATCAGGAAACCAACAAGAGAGTCCACGAAATACTTTTTCCGTTGCCGCAAGTTTCTGTTCTCGAGAGATCTCATCTGGGGGCCTTTTTCGGCACTCCGCCGGAGGGGGAATCGATCACGGAGGGGCTCTACATCAACCTTGCTGCCCTTCCGATGGTGCGTGAGTAGTTTACCACAGACCTTTAGGTCCATAGTTAATAGCTAGATGGCTTCTTCTCTCTTTTTGTTCTTCAATACAATGTTCTCCTCGATGTTCTTGGAGTTCTATCCGATGTAATCACTTTTTGCGGTGTGTTTGTCAGGATCCGATGAATTGTGAGTTTATGATCAGATTATCCATGAATATTATTTGAGTCTTCTCTGATCTCTTTTATGCATGATTATTATAGCTTCATATTTCTTCTCCGATCTATTGATTTGGTTTGGCCAACTAGATTGATTTATCTTGCCATGGGAAGAGGTGCTTTCTAATGGGTTCGATCTTGCGGTGCTCAATCCCAGTGACAGAAAGGGACATGACAGATGACACGTATGTATCATTGCAATTAAGGGTAAAAAGATGGGGTTTACTCATGCGTGAGTTTACTTTGTCTACATCATGTCATCGTTCTTAAGGCGTTACTCCGTTCTTTATGGACTTAATACACTAGATGCATGCTGGATAGCGGTCAATGTGTGGAGTAATAGTAGTAGATGCAGGCAGGAGTCAGTCTACTTGTCTCGGACGTGATGCATATATGCATGATCATTGCCTTGGATATCGTCATGATTATTTGCTTTTCTATCAATTGCCCAACAGTAATTTGTTTACCCACCGTATGCTATTTTCTTGAGAGAAGCCTCTAGTGAAAACTATGGCCCCCGGGTCTATCTAAATCATATACTAAAACCCTAAAAATACTTGCTACACTTTTTCTTTATTTATTTTATTTTTGTATTTTTGTTTCAATCTATCTATCTATCACATACAATTTAATCTTGCAACTTACCGCCGAGGGATTGACAACCCCTTGTTTGCGTTGGGTGCAAGGATTTGTTGTTTTGTGTGCAGGTGCTGCTAATGAGGTGTTGCGTGATTCTCCTACTAGATTGATAACCTTGGTTTCATAACTGAGGGAAATACTTATCTCTACTGTACTGCATCTCCCTTCCTCTTCAGGGAATTACCAATGCAGCTCACAAGTAGTAGGAAGAATTTCTGGCGCCGTTGCCGGGGAGACATCATCAACATCTATCAAGTACCTACGCATAAAACTTACATCTCCTTGCATTTAATTTATTTGCCTTTGCCTCTCGTTTTCATCTCCCCCACTTCTAAAAAGTTTTTACAAAAACACAAAAATATTTCTTTTGCTTGATTGCTTGCTTTTATTGCCTTTATGAAAACACACAATAACAGAAAGTAAAAGCAAAAATTTAAGACCACTATGGATCCTCACCCACTTGCTAATCTTTTCAAAAGATTGAATTATAATGAACCAATTGCTAGTGATTTGAGTGCTCTTGATTTTCTGTATGAAGTTTTGCTTGAAAATCATGAATCTGAAAATTGTGATGAAGTGTTAGAAGAAGAAATTTATAAAGTGATTCATGATAGCTCCTTGATTGAAAAGCATGATTGCAATGTTGTTACTATAAATTCTATTAATGTCAATTATGCTAATGATATGCAAAACTACAAGCTTGGGGATGATAATTTTGTCATATCCACTACTTATTGCAATGATCATGATTGGGGTGATAATGCTTCTTATGATCTTGAAAATTTATTTAAGCCTCATGATGAATATGTGTTGACACCTGATTTTGGCACGATACAAAACACAATTAAGCAGGCCTCAAATGGAAAAGTGCTCAAAGTGAGAAAGTTCTGTGTCGTCGAAAGGAGAAACTTTGAAGTTTGGGCCATTGCCATCCGATCTCATCTCGAAAGCCGAAATTGTGTTCGAAGTATTGAGATTTTGTATCCAGAACACTATTCGGCTGATTACGCCCTCAAGATGATCTCATATGAGAAAATTTTCTACATGAATTGTCTTCGTCTCGTCGAATCGGTCGATTTTCATATAAAAATCATCTCAATCCGAGTTCGTATGCAAAAGTTAGAGCTATCTGAATGCAGCCATGTCAAGAGGCGAAATAAGACGCGGGAGACCAGACAGGTCTTGGCGAGTGTCTGATGCAATGCGTGAGCGATTAGCCATTGAATATGGCCTCGAATCGAAAAACGTTCAACATGAAAGTTGTTCATAACGTCGAAACGGTCAACTTTTCTTTTGGGCACATTTTCATCCGAGGTCGTTTACTGCCACAAAAAAGACCCGCAAGGTACAGCCAGAAACCTTGCTGGGATGGAAACCTTGCCGGGATAGAAACCTTGCCGGGGAAATCTTGCCGGGATGGAAACCTTGCCGGGGTGTGAAGGCTTGCCGGGATGGAAACCTTGCCGGGGACATCTTGCCGGGATGGAAACCTTGCCGGGGTGTGAAGCTTGCCGGGGTGGAAAGCTTGCCGGGAAAAGCTTGCCGGGGTGGAAACTGTCAAATCCGACCAGAAGCTGAAGACGGGCTCAAACGATTATCTAGATGGCCTCGTATGGAAAAATGTTCTACATGAAAGTTGTGCGTATCGTCGAAACGGTCAACTTTGCTTTTTGAGTCATCATCATTTGAGATAATATAAGGCCTGCAAAATTTCTACAAAACTCGGGCAGCCTAGTCAGCAACAGGATCAAATCCGACTGGAAGTTGAAGATGACCTCCTGGAGTATTGAAGATGGCCTTGTTTGGAAAAGTGATCAACAGAATAATTGTTCGTCTCGTCGAAACGATTGATTTGGATATAAAAAACGTCTCAATCGGAGGTCGTATGCAGATTCTATAGTCCGCACAAGGAGCAAGACAGAAATTTGGGCCAGATTCGGGTTGAATCCGAGTTAGACTAGAGATAGGACTCTAGGACGTGAATTGATGTAATTTTCTTGTAAGGAAAGCGTAGATTAATCCTTTGCATGTACGGGAAGTCCAGCCGCTTCTTATATATGTTGGGGGTGACGGCCGATTGAACAACACACAATCGAACAAACACATCTACTACTTTTTCGTGTTCATCTATCTCCTACCCTTGTATCTTTCTTCTCGTTCTTCGTTCGTTCTTCTCTTGAAGGCCAGCGATCCACGAGGCTCCAGGGGCGTTCAGAACGACTTGGAGCAACCAATCGTCGCCGGGTGCTCTGACGGGGTTGTCTGGTGTCAAAAGTGCCGACCGGATTGTCTTGCGTATCGCGCTTCCGGCAGGCCTCCCGCGGTGCGAGTTGCGGAGCATCTCCCTCGGCGCTGCGGGTACACGGTGACGTGTTCGTGTGTCAACACACTTTTTGGCGACTCCGCTGGGGAACGAAGCTTTGAACGGTCTCCGGCCCGTTCTTGCTACGAAGAGATCGTCATCTAGGGTTTGCAATCTACAGAGGTAATATGAATACCCAATTCCCTAGTGTAGATGCAAATAATTCATATGGTGTTACTAGATCGCTCAATGAGTATACTCTATCGGCCAGCCCTTGTTCTTTCAATCATGCATCTAATTATGTGCAAGGACCGATTCAAAGTAGTTTACAAACTTCAACTTCTTATGATACTAGTAACATGCACCATATGTATTCCAACTCTCATGCATCGGCAACCCCACAACTCTATATGCCGATGAACAACATAATGAGTTTGGTTAATCAAGTTGAAACACCTCATATTGGAACTTTCAATAATATGCAAAAAAGTGTTTCACCTTTTTATTCATCGGCACCTAACTTGCAATATGTTAATTCAAACATGCCGATGGATGGGGGAATCGGCCATGCTTCCATTAGCAATTTGGCCGGTTATCCTCAGTCATCATATACTACACCTCATGAGATTAATTTTTTGGCAAAAAATACAACTCAAAATATTCATGACTCGGCTCACCTTCGTGGTTATGGCCGAGTGAATGAAGAATATACAGGAGCATCTGTGCCTAATATTGCAGGAGATGAGGTGGCTCTGGCTGCTTTAAAAAGTTTAGCCCAAAACGATAAGATTAGCGCTCTTTGCCTTGAGCAACATGATGAGGGGATGGTTCCTGATTATGAGGCAATAAAAGCTAGAGTTTTGCAAGAAGATGATGTGATGCCAATTGACCAAATTGGAAAGAAGAAATATAGTTCTACACCAATGCATATGTCTTCACCTACTGCTGCAGCATGCTATATACCCCCTAAACAATTGCAAAGTTTCGGCAACACTCATGTTTCATTGCCGAAAGAGTCTAAATGCGTTGGGGGGCAATCATATCCAGAGTGGGCTGAAATCGAGAAAAAGCTTAAAGCCAATTTTGCCGCTCGCCACCAGAGACTAATAGAAAAGGAATTGGTTCAAAGAAAAGAAGCATTGCCGGTTGATATCATTGATGAAAAGAATGATGATTCGAAGAGTGAAAGTTCTTCGGCTGGAAAAGCCGAATCAACTAATGTGAATTCCGAATCCATCAAATCCAAAGAGGCAAGCACCATTGAGAAAGGGCATGGCAAGCACAAAACAGATGTGCTTGATTTTTCTAAAGTTGAGAGAACCTATTTCCTGCCCTACGAGTTCTGTGCCAAGGAAATTGATGAGCATCAAGAACAAAGTAATATGGCCGAACAAAGTATGGTTAATGATGAGCATCAAGAACACAAGCGTGCAGCTAAGCAAAGTTCACTTGACGATCATTCGAGTGATGAAGCACGGAATCAAGGAAAAGATGAGGATAAAGCGTTGGAGAGTCATTCAAAAGTGGATCAAAGCATTATTCAAGTGATACAACCATCATACTCTCCCAACGTGTATGAAGAGGTATGTCTAGCAAGTAATTTATCTATTTTCAGATTTGGTCTCAATTTTATTGTTGATGCATCTATTAGCAAAATTCTTATAACAAATCTTGAGAGACCAATGAAGAAGGATAACTTACTTGTTAGCAATAAAATTATAACAAAGCATATCGGTCAACCCATTGCACCATTTATAGAGACCGATAAAGATTTACTATCGCAGTCAAAGTACTTCCCATTGTCTTATTTAAAATTTATATATACATGGGTAGCTTTGCTTATTTCATACTTGGCTTGCATTTGGTCTCAAATGAGACATATATGTTATAACAGTTTTGATTTCGAAAACATAAAGCCAAGGCTTGAATCTTTTGAGAAAACCGATGATAGTATGATTTCTTATTCAAAATCATCGGAGATAGAGTGCGAGACACAATGCATAGCCGAATGGGGTGATGCCAAATCTAAACCATTCGTTTGCTTAACTCCAAAGCCGTTCTCACAGCAAGATCGGCTAGAAAATAAAAGGTTTACCTTCAATTCAAGTATGTGTGATCGAATATTTGATTTGTTGCTGAAAAATAGTTACATTAGAATTCGTGATCACCATGTTGAGCCATCTATCCAAGGACGAATGTATTGTAAGTTGCATGATTCGTTCAAGCATAATTTTGAGGATTGTAACATGTTTCGTCAAATAGTTAAATCGGCCATTGATAAAGGACGATTGAGATTTATTGAAACACCAAAGGATGACCAGTCTATTCCGATTGGTCCTGATGGCAAAAAGTTTTTGCATCGGCTGCTTCAAGCCGATCCATTTAAAGAGAAGATAAAAACTGCAGGTGACGGGATCAAGCTTTCAAGTAAAGAAGTTGTTGAAGAGCATAATGAACATAATCTTGAGGGCGAGAATTCTGTCAAAGCTACAATGAAGACGCCAAGGACTGGGGGGCAACAAGCAAATTCGGAGATCGGTGCAAGCACAACCAAAGAAAACAAAGGCCGAAATAAGCACAAGTGCAAGAAATCCAAAGTCACTTTTGCACAATTATTGGAAAAATACCAGGAGATAAGTGAGGAAAAAATCGCTTATCGGCCGACTAGTGCAAAAGCGTCAAGATCACCCCCTAGGCGCAAATCCAAGGATTGGTATTGTCAAGAAGAGGATTTCAATGCAACATATTCATATCCTTATTTTGGGCCACCAATGCCAATGCCGTGGATACCTCCCTATGCTCACGTAAATCCATATCCATCATGGGACAGGCGTGATAAAAGGGCATATTTTCCATCTTATTATAAACCATCTCACCAATATTATGCAGCTCCAAGAAGTCCAACGTTCAGTGAACAATCACATGTCAAAGACCGTTTCAATCATAAGGAATCGGTCCGGAGCTCAAGGAATAATAAAGAGGAGGTCAAGCAAGTATACCGGATCAAGAAAGATGGTCTTAAGTGTGCTACTTCAGATTTGATCTCAAATGAGCAAGAGCCAATTAAAATGTTTACATTGGCTACAAAAGGCAAAGAAGAGAAGCAAACAAATATCCAAGATCAAAATGCCAAATCTGAAGAGAAGGAGTTGAGAGTGCACAAGGCTGGAAAAGAATTGCCACTTCAAACAAAATCGCAGCCGGGGTGCCCACTCGGCTTATCATATTGGCAAAGGAATGAATTACAAAAGCTAAGTGCACAAGAACTTGAGAAGAAGAATATGGCATGGGTTCCCAAGAAGAGCAGTCAAACCAAAAATGATGTGCAAGCTTCTATTGTAGCAAGTACAACACAAGTGAAGAAGGAGAAAGAATCTCATAAGAAATCCAGCCGAAGGTTTCCATCACCCCATCAAAATCTTCGGTTAGCACATCATCCATATTCATCAAACGTGCCATTGATGCCTATGCCATATAACTCATCCCCAGGTATGATTGGTTACCCTCCATGGGCTTGTTTTGATCCATGGATGCAATACAATTTCTTACATCACAAGAGGGTATTACCAAATCACTATACATTTGGTTAGTTACATATTTGTTGCTAATCCAAAAAAGCCGAAATATTTGACTTGTTATTTCGTTTGTTTATTTTGGTTATACATACTTTGGTGGATGAATTCTACATGTCTTTTATGATAATGGACGATATTTTTCTATCGTCCTGAGAATCTATCTAAGCACGTCCGGTGCAGTGTTCTGACATCGTCCTTAGCACAGTTGGATACCGAGACAAGGCACATATTCATTGAAATTTATACTTATACCTATGTTATGCTTCGATGGAGTTGAGACATTATGACCGATGCCATTCAAAATATGTTGTGACCAATTCATAGCAAAATTGGTGAGTGGGCTTATGCTTTGATTTAATATGATTTGGCCTACAAATCTTTCAAATTTACGAGAGGCCAAATCATTGTTGATTTTATTATTGAGCATCGGATTTATGACATGCATGATATATTAATATTAGGCTTGTCTCTTTAGTACCATGGAGATTATATTTTGACGGTTCAGTTTGTAGCAACGGCGAAGGTGTTGGTATTGCTGATATATCTCCTCATGGTACTGTTTTTGAAGCCTCATGCCACTTAAAATATTTATGCATAAATGATCAAAGCCGAATATGCATTGTTATTCGGATTGGAGCTTTTACCTGCTATAGATGCTACACATATTGAGGCTTTTGGTGATTCGTTATTAGTAGTACAACAAGTATCCAAAGTCTTTCAATGTTTAGACGAATCACTTAATGTTTATCTTGATAAATGTCTAGATATAATTTCTACTTTGGATCACTTTAGCATTGCTCATATATCTAGACATGATAATTGGAGAGCAAACGAGTTGGCACAGCAAGCATCCGACTATCATGTCGATCATGGCATGTTTCATATCTCTCAAAAGCCGATGTCTTGTCTTGCTGACATAGGAGAGGCCGAACCAGAGCCCATTGATTCGGTCACCAACAGTGAATCAAATACAGGTGAAAATCATGACTGGAGGAAGCCCATTATTGATTACTTGTGCAATCCAAGTATCAGTCATTTGCAGGATCCGAGTGAAGCAAAATTGTTCGGCACATGACGTAATATATCCTTCGATATTTGATGATTTGTGTTGCCGAACGGTTGACAATATTCTGTTGAGGTGCTTGGGCAAAATTGTTCGAACCAAGCAAAGATTCCCATGGGATGCATACACAGAGACATTTTATACACCCGTCATGGGCTTTGAAGCGTCAAATATCTGAAGAAATCCCAAGTGGCAGCAAACCTGAGCATATGGCCGATAATAATTATTGTCCTCAGCACGCACAGCCGATGGAGTGTTGACATCGTGCTTCAACATTACACTAGGCAAAGTATTTTCTGGCACGCAAGCTCTGCCAGAAAACAGGGGGGCATGTGTTGACACCTGATTTTGGCACGATACAAAACACAATTAAGCAGGCCTCAAATGGAAAAGTGCTCAAAGTGAGAAAGTTCTGTGTCGTCGAAAGGAGAAACTTTGAAGTTTGGGCCATTGCCATCCGATGTCATCTCGAAAGCCGAAATTGTGTTCGAAGTATTGGGATTTTGTATCCAGAACACTATTCGGCTGATTACGCCCTCAAGATGATCTCATATGAGAAAACTTTCTACATGAATTGTCTTCGTCTCGTCGAATCGGTCGATTTTCATATAAAAATCACCTCAATCCGAGTTCGTATGCAAAAGTTAGAGCTATCTGAATGCAGCCATGTCAAGAGGCGAAATAAGACGCGGGAGACCAGACAGGTCTGGGCGAGTGTCTGATGCAATGCGTGAGCGATTAGCCATTGAATATGGCCTCGAATCGAAAAATGTTCAACATGAAAGTTGTTCGTAACGTCGAAACGGTCAACTTTGCTTTTGGGCACATTTTCATCCGAGGTCGTTTACTGCCACAAAAAAGACCCGCAAGGTACAGCCAGAAACCTTGCCGGGATGGAAACCTTGCCGGGATAGAAACCTTGCCGGGGAAATCTTGCCGGGATGGAAACCTTGCCGGGGTGTGAAGGCTTGCCGGGATGGAAACCTTGCCGGGGACATCTTGCCGGGATGGAAACCTTGCCGGGGTGTGAAGCTTGCCGGGGTGGAAAGCTTGCCGGGAAAAGCTTGCCGGGGTGGAAACTGTCAAATCCGACCAGAAGCTGAAGACGGGCTCAAACGATTATCTAGATGGCCTCGTCTGGAAAAATGTTCTACATGAAAGTTGTGCGTATCGTCGAAACGGTCAACTTTTCTTTTGGAGTCATCATCATTTGAGATAATATAAGGCCTGCAAAATTTCTACAAAACTCGGACAGCCTAGTCAGCAACAGGATCAAATCCGACTGGAAGTTGAAGATGACCTCCTGGAGTATTGAAGATGGCCTTGTTTGGAAAAGTGATCAACAGAAGAATTGTTCGTCTCGTCGAAACGATTGATTTGGATATAAAAGACGTCTCAATCGGAGGTCGTATGCAGATTCTATAGTCCGCGCAAGGAGCAAGACAAAAATTTAGGCCAGATTCGGGTTGAATCCGAGTTAGACTAGAGCTAGGACTCTAGGACGTGAATTGATGTAATTTTCTTGTAAGGAAAGCGTAGATTAATCCTTTGCATGTACGGGAAGTCCAGCCGCTTCTTATATATGTTGGGGGTGACGGCCGATTGAACAACACACAATCGAACAAACACATCTACTACTTTTTCGTGTTCATCTATCTCCTACCCTTGTATCTTTCTTCTCGTTCTTCGTTCGTTCTTCTCTTGAAGGCCAGCGATCCACGAGGCTCCAGGGGCGTTCAGAACGACTTGGAGCAACCAATCGTCGCCGGGTGCTCTGACGGGGTCCCTCCCGAGTAACCGGGGCGTCTGGTGTCAAAAGTGCCGACCGGATTGTCTTGCGTATCGCGCTTCCGGCAGGCCTCCCGCGGTGCGAGTTGCGGAGCATCTCCCTCGGCGCTGCGGGTACACGGTGACGTGTTCGTGTGTCAACACACTTTTTGGCGACTCCGCTGGGGAACGAAGCTTTGAACGGTCTCCGGCCCGTTCTTGCTACGAAGAGATCGTCATCTAGGGTTTGCAATCTACAGAGGTAATATGAATACCCAATTCCCTAGTGTAGATGCAAATAATTCATATGGTGTTACTAGATCGCTCAATGAGTATACTCTATCGGCCAGCCCTTGTTCTTTCAATCATGCATCTAATTATGTGCAAGGACCGATTCAAAGTAGTTTACAAACTTCAACTTCTTATGATACTAGTAACATGCACCATATGTATTCCAACTCTCATGCATCGGCAACCCCACAACTCTATATGCCGATGAACAACATAATGAGTTTGGTTAATCAAGTTGAAACACCTCATATTGGAACTTTCAATAATATGCAAAAAAGTGTTTCACCTTTTTATTCATCGGCACCTAACTTGCAATATGTTAATTCAAACATGCCGATGGATGGGGGAATCGGCCATGCTTCCATTAGCAATTTGGCCGGTTATCCTCAGTCATCATATACTACACCTCATGAGATTAATTTTTTGGCAAAAAATACAACTCAAAATATTCATGACTCGGCTCACCTTCGTGGTTATGGCCGAGTGAATGAAGAATATACAGGAGCATCTGTGCCTAATATTGCAGGAGATGAGGTGGCTCTGGCTGCTTTAAAAAGTTTAGCCCAAAACGATAAGATTAGCGCTCTTTGCCTTGAGCAACATGATGAGGGGATGGTTCCTGATTATGAGGCAATAAAAGCTAGAGTTTTGCAAGAAGATGATGTGATGCCAATTGACCAAATTGGAAAGAAGAAATATAGTTCTACACCAATGCATATGTCTTCACCTACTGCTGCAGCATGCTATATACCCCCTAAACAATTGCAAAGTTTCGGCAACACTCATGTTTCATTGCCGAAAGAGTCTAAATGCGTTGGGGGGCAATCATATCCAGAGTGGGCTGAAATCGAGAAAAATCTTAAAGCCAATTTTGCCGCTCGCCACCAGAGACTAATAGAAAAGGAATTGGTTCAAAGAAAAGAAGCATTGCCGGTTGATATCATTGATGAAAAGAATGATGATTCGAAGAGTGAAAGTTCTTCGGCTGGAAAAGCCGAATCAACTAATGTGAATTCCGAATCCATCAAATCCAAAGAGGCAAGCACCATTGAGAAAGGGCATGGCAAGCACAAAACAGCTGTGCTTGATTTTTCTAAAGTTGAGAGAACCTATTTCCTGCCCTACGAGTTCTGTGCCAAGGAAATTGATGAGCATCAAGAACAAAGTAATATGGCCGAACAAAGTATGGTTAATGATGAGCATCAAGAACACAAGCGTGCAGCTAAGCAAAGTTCACTTGACGATCATTCGAGTGATGAAGCACGGAATCAAGGAAAAGATGAGGATAAAGCGTTGGAGAGTCATTCAAAAGTGGATCAAAGCATTATTCAAGTGATACAACCATCATACTCTCCCAACGTGTATGAAGAGGTATGTCTAGCAAGTAATTTATCTATTTTCAGATTTGGTCTCAATTTTATTGTTGATGCATCTATTAGCAAAATTCTTATAACAAATCTTGAGAGACCAATGAAGAAGGATAACTTACTTGTTAGCAATAAAATTATAACAAAGCATATCGGTCAACCCATTGCACCATTTATAGAGACCGATAAAGATTTACTATCGCAGTCAAAGTACTTCCCATTGTCTTATTTAAAATTTATATATACATGGGTAGCTTTGCTTATTTCATACTTGGCTTGCATTTGGTCTCAAATGAGACATATATGTTATAACAGTTTTGATTTCGAAAACATAAAGCCAAGGCTTGAATCTTTTGAGAAAACCGATGATAGTATGATTTCTTATTCAAAATCATCGGAGATAGAGTGCGAGACACAATGCATAGCCGAATGGGGTGATGCCAAATCTAAACCATTCGTTTGCTTAACTCCAAAGCCGTTCTCACAGCAAGATCGGCTAGAAAATAAAAGGTTTACCTTCAATTCAAGTATGTGTGATCGAATATTTGATTTGTTGCTGAAAAATAGTTACATTACAATTCGTGATCACCATGTTGAGCCATCTATCCAAGGACGAATGTATTGTAAGTTGCATGATTCGTTCAAGCATAATTTTGAGGATTGTAACATGTTTCGTCAAATAGTTAAATCGGCCATTGATAAAGGACGATTGAGATTTATTGAAACACCAAAGGATGACCAGTCTATTCCGATTGGTCCTGATGGCAAAAAGTTTTTGCATCGGCTGCTTCAAGCCGATCCATTTAAAGAGAAGATAAAAACTGCAGGTGACGGGATCAAGCTTTCAAGTAAAGAAGTTGTTGAAGAGCATAATGAACATAATCTTGAGGGCGAGAATTCTGTCAAAGCTACAATGAAGACGCCAAGGACTGGGGGGCAACAAGCAAATTCGGAGATCGGTGCAAGCACAACCAAAGAAAACAAAGGCCGAAATAAGCACAAGTGCAAGAAATCCAAAGTCACTTTCGCACAATTATTGGAAAAATACCAGGAGATAAGTGAGGAAAAAATCGCTTATCGGCCGACTAGTGCAAAAGCGTCAAGATCACCCCCTAGGCGCAAATCCAAGGATTGGTATTGTCAAGAAGAGGATTTCAATGCAACATATTCATATCCTTATTTTGGGCCACCAATGCCAATGTCGTGGATACCTCCCTATGCTCACGTAAATCCATATCCATCATGGGACAGGCGTGATAAAAGGGCATATTTTCCATCTTATTATAAACCATCTCACCAATATTATGCAGCTCCAAGAAGTCCAACGTTCAGTGAACAATCACATGTCAAAGACCGTTTCAATCATAAGGAATCGGTCCGGAGCTCAAGGAATAATAAAGAGGAGGTCAAGCAAGTATACCGGATCAAGAAAGATGGTCTTAAGTGTGCTACTTCAGATTTGATCTCAAATGAGCAAGAGCCAATTAAAATGTTTACATTGGCTACAAAAGGCAAAGAAGAGAAGCAAACAAATATCCAAGATCAAAATGCCAAATCTGAAGAGAAGGAGTTGAGAGTGCACAAGGCTGGAAAAGAATTGCCACTTCAAACAAAATCGCAGCCGGGGTGCCCACTCGGCTTATCATATTGGCAAAGGTAGGAATTACAAAAGCTAAGTGCACAAGAACTTGAGAAGAAGAATATGGCATGGGTTCCCAAGAAGAGCAGTCAAACCAAAAATGATGTGCAAGCTTCTATTGTAGCAAGTACAACACAAGTGAAGAAGGAGAAAGAATCTCATAAGAAATCCAGCCGAAGGTTTCCATCACCCCATCAAAATCTTCGGTTAGCACATCATCCATATTCATCAAACGTGCCATTGATGCCTATGCCATATAACTCATCCCCAGGTATGATTGGTTACCCTCCATGGGCTTGTTTTGATCCATGGATGCAATACAATTTCTTACATCACAAGAGGGTATTACCAAATCACTATACATTTGGTTAGTTACATATTTGTTGCTAATCCAAAAAAGCCGAAATATTTGACTTGTTATTTCGTTTGTTTATTTTGGTTATACATACTTTGGTGGATGAATTCTACATGTCTTTTATGATAATGGACGATATTTTTCTATCGTCCTGAGAATCTATCTAAGCACGTCCGGTGCAGTGTTCTGACATCGTCCTTAGCACAGTTGGATACCGAGACAAGGCACATATTCATTGAAATTTATACTTATACCTATGTTATGCTTCGATGGAGTTGAGACATTATGACCGATGCCATTCAAAATATGTTGTGACCAATTCATAGCAAAATTGGTGAGTGGGCTTATGCTTTGATTTAATATGATTTGGCCTACAAATCTTTCAAATTTACGAGAGGCCAAATCATTGTTGATTTTATTATTGAGCATCGGATTTATGACATGCATGATATATTAATATTAGGCTTGTCTCTTTAGTACCATGGAGATTATATTTTGACGGTTCAGTTTGTAGCAACGGCCAAGGTGTTGGTATTGCTGATATATCTCCTCATGGTACTATTTTTGAAGCCTCATGCCACTTAAAATATTTATGCATAAATGATCAAAGCCGAATATGCATTGTTATTCGGATTGGAGCTTTTACCTGCTATAGATGCTACACATATTGAGGCTTTTGGTGATTCGTTATTAGTAGTACAACAAGTATCCAAAGTCTTTCAATGTTTAGACGAATCACTTAATGTTTATCTTGATAAATATCTAGATATAATTTCTACTTTGGATCACTTTAGCATTGCTCATATATCTAGACATGATAATTGGAGAGCAAACGAGTTGGCACAGCAAGCATCCGGCTATCATGTCGATCATGGCATGTTTCATATCTCTCAAAAGCCGATGTCTTGTCTTGCTGACATAGGAGAGGCCGAACCAGAGCCCACTGATTCGGTCACCAACAGTGAATCAAATACAGGTGAAAATCATGACTGGAGGAATCCCATTATTGATTACTTGTGCAATCCAAGTATCAGTCATTTGCAGGATCCGAGTGAAGCAAAATTGTTCGGCACATGACGTAATATATCCTTCGATATTTGATGATTTGTGTTGCCGAACGGTTGACAATATTCTGTTGAGGTGCTTGGGCAAAATTGTTCGAACCAAGCAAAGATTCCCATGGGATGCATACACAGAGACATTTTATACACCCGTCATGGGCTTTGAAGCGGCAAATATCTGAAGAAATCCCAAGTGGCAGCAAACCTGAGCATATGGCCGATAATAATTATTGTCCTCAGCACGCACAGCCGATGGAGTGTTGACATCGTGCTTCAACATTACACTAGGCAAAGTATTTTCTGGCACGCAAGCTCTGCCAGAAAACAGGGGGGCATGTGTTGACACCTGATTTTGGCACGATACAAAACACAATTAAGCAGGCCTCAAATGGAAAAGTGCTCAAAGTGAGAAAGTTCTGTGTCGTCGAAAGGAGAAACTTTGAAGTTTGGGCCATTGCCATCCGATCTCATCTCGAAAGCCGAAATTGTGTTCGAAGTATTGGGATTTTGTATCCAGAACACTATTCGGCTGATTACGCCGTCAAGATGATCTCATATGAGAAAACTTTCTACATGAATTGTCTTCGTCTCGTCGAATCGGTCGATTTTCATATAAAAATCATCTCAATCCGAGTTCGTATGCAAAAGTTAAAGCTATCTGAATGCAGCCATGTCAAGAGGCGAAATAAGACGCGGGAGACCAGACAGGTCTTGGCGAGTGTCTGATGCAATGCGTTAGCGATTAGCCATTGAAGATGGCCTCGAATCGAAAAACGTTCAACATGAAAGTTGTTCGTAACGTCGAAACGGTCAACTTTGCTTTTGGGCACATTTTCATCCGAGGTCGTTTACTGCCACAAAAAAGACCCGCAAGGTACAGCCAGAAACCTTGCCGGGATGGAAACCTTGCCGGGATAGAAACCTTGCCGGGGAAATCTTGCCGGGATGGAAACCTTGACGGGGTGTGAAGGCTTGCCGGGATGGAAACCTTGCCGGGGACATCTTGCCGGGATGGAAACCTTGCCGGGGTGTGAAGCTTGCCGGGGTGGAAAGCTTGCCGGGGTGGAAACTGTCAAATCTGACCAGAAGCTGAAGACGGGCTCAAACGATTATCTAGATGGCCTCGTATGGTAAAATGTTCTACATGAAAGTTGTGCGTATCGTCGAAACGGTCAACTTTTCTTTTGGAGTCATCATCATTTGATATAATATAAGGCCTGCAAAATTTCTACAAAACTCGGACAGCCTAGTCAGCAACAGGATCAAATCCGACTGGAAGTTGAAGATGACCTCCTGGAGTATTGAAGATGGCCTTGTTTGGAAAAGTGATCAACATAAGAATTGTTCGTCTCGTCGAAATGATTGATTTGGATATAAAAGACGTCTCAATCGGAGGTCGTATGCAGATTCTATAGTCCGCGCAAGGAGCAAGACAGAAATTTGGGCCAGATTCGGGTTGAATCCGAGTTAGACTAGAGCTAGGACTCTAGGACATGAATTGATGTAATTTTCTTGTAAGGAAAGCGTAGATTAATCCTTTGCATGTACGGGAAGTCCAGCCGCCTCTTATATATGTTGGGGGTGACGGCCGATTGAACAACACACAATCGAACAAACACATCTACTACTTTTTGGTGTTCATCTATCTCCTACCCTTGTATCTTTCTTCTCGTTCTTCTCTTGAAGGCCAGCAATCCACGAGGCTCCAGGGGCGTTCAGAACGACTTGGAGCAACCAATCGTCGCCGGGTGCTCTGACGGGGTCCCTCCCGAGTAACCGAGGCGTCTGGTGTCAAAAGTGCCGACCGGATTGTCTTGCGTATCGCGCTTCCGGCAGGCCTCCCGCGGTGCGAGTTGCGGAGCATCTCCCTCGGCGCTGCGGGTACACGGTGACGTGTTCGTGTGTCAACAATATGTTACTTATAATAAAATTTGCAATACTATTAAAAGTGGGTTTGGAAGAGTCTCAACTTTAAATAAAAAGAATCCCACATATTTGGAGAGTGTTCAATCTTATGAATTTTTTGATGAAAGTGGGTTTGGAAAGGTCATGATTGTAGTTGATGATAATCCCACTATTTTGGAAGAGTGTCAACTTTGCATGCATGTGGATCATGTAAGGAATATTTTATGTGATGGCTATATTGTTGAATTTGAATATGATCCTACATGTAATTATTATGAGAGAGGAAAATATGGTTGTAGAAATTTTCATGTCACTAAATTACCTCTCTTTGTGTTGAAATTTTTAATGCTTCATTCTTCGTACTTGCATATGCTAGATATTGCTTGTCTTGATAATTTGTTTTCTTACAAAATGCCTATGCATAGGAAGTATGTTAGACTTAAATGTGTTCTTCACATGTTTCATGATGCTCTCTTCCTGTTTCTATTATTATCTCTCATGAGAGCATCATTGAAATCTCAAACCTATCTTAATGGCTATAAAAAAAGAGCTTGTTGGGAGACAACCCAATGAATAAAATAAAGTATTATGTGTTTTCACATTTATGCTACTGTTATGACTGAGTTTTTGTGTTTTTAATTAGTGTTTGTGCCAAGTAAAGCCTTTAGGATTATTTGGAAGATAGTATAATTGATGCTGTTTGGAAAACAGAAAGTTTTGCGTCCGGTGCTGGAATTTTGGTTCTGTACTGGAGCATTAGAAAAATCTGAAAGTTTTACACAGTATTGGTATATGAATTTCCCACGTTGTCCTACCTTTTCAGAATTTTTGGAGTTATAGAAGTATGGCTTTTAAATAGATTTCTACAGACTGTTCTGTTTTTGACAGATTCTGTTTTTGATGCTTTGCTTGCTTGTTTTGATGAAACTATGGATTGTATCGGGGGGTATAAGCCATGGAGAAGTTAGAATACAGTAGGTATAATTCAAAAATAAAATATGAATGGGTTTGCAACAGTACTTAAAGTAGTGATTTATTTTGTTATACTAACGGATCTCACGAAGGTTTTGTTGAGTTTTGTGTGATTGAAGTTTTTAAGTTTTGGGTGAGATCATGATGGATGAAGGAATAAGGAGTGGCAAGAGCCTAAGCTTGGGGATGCCCGAGGCACCCCAAGGTAATATTCAAGGAAGACTCAAGCGTCTAAGCTTGGGGATGCCCCGGAAGGCATCCCCTCTTTCTTCTACCAACCATCGGTAATTTTACTTGGAGCTATATTTTTATTCGTCACATGATATATGTTTTGTTTGGAGCGTCTTGTATTATATGAGTCTTTACGTTGTTTGTTCTTTAGTTTGTCACAATCATCCTTGCTGGACACAGCAATTTGAGAGAGCCACACGCTCATCACAATTTGTTAGAATACTCTATGTGCTTCCCTTAAAGTTTTTGAGCTAGGCAGTTGCTCTAGTGCTTCACTTAAATCTTTTTGAGCACGGTGGTGGCTATATTTTGAAGAAATGAACTCTCATGCCTCACTTATATTATTTTGAGAGTTGACAAGATTAAAATTTTGAAGAAATAAACTCTCATGCTTCACTTATATTATTTTGAGAGTTGATAAGATTAAAATTTTGAAGAAATAAACTCCCATGCTTCACTTACATTATTTTGGGAGTTGATAAGACTGAAATTTTGAAGAAATATTTTGCCAGGCCCATTTCTGGGATAAATCACAGAAGAGCCTCAAGTCATACCAGCCCCAAGAACAACTGGTAGACTTCCTTGATATAGATAACCAGTACAAATGTAATATTACACAAGGTTGAGTCAGAGGGCTCAACAATTATTACAAGCTTGCCAATATACTACGATGGTGGAATAACACAGTGGATGGTGGTAGAACAACACTGATACAATAAAATAAAGTCAAGCGTCAGTGTGAGGCTTGACTATTTTATTGGTGTAGCGGAAGCACTGCGGATGATACATGTGATGGACTCCAAGCTCACAGGTTGACTGACTGGGACACCTCTAAGCGTGGGGCTCGCTAGCGCAACCTCCTTCCACAAGCTCGTCCTCCTCCAGGTCTGGCCAATAAAATAGCCAGGGACAAGCCAGTGAGTATGTTTGAATGTACTCGCAAACATTATGAATGAAAGATATACCGAATGCATATGCCCATGATGGATTAAATGATATGCTCATGCTGACTAAAATTTAAAACATGGCATGATAAATATTAGCATGTGCAGAAAAATGAGTATATAAAATGTTAGTGACAACCAAGAAAATTAAAAGTGGATATTCGGGCGAGACAGGACCGCCCGAGAATCCAAAAGAAAATATAAAGTGGAGAATCGGGCGAGAGAAGACCGCCCGAGTATCCAAGAGAAATGCCAAACGGGTGTCTAAAAGAGAATCGGGTGAGACAGGACCGCCCGAGAACTCAAGCAACGCCACGAGAGGTCTTGAAAAGAAATGCCAAACGGGTGTCTAAAAGAGAATCGGGCGAGACAGGACCGCCCGAGAACTCAAGCGACGCCATGAGAGGTCTTGAAAAGAAATGCCAAACGGGTGTCTAAAAGAGAATCGGGCGAGACAGGACCGCCCGAGAACTCAAGCGACGCCACGAGAGGTCCTGAAAAGAAATGCCAAACGGGTGTCTAAAAGAGAATCGGGCGAGACAGGACCGCCCGAGAACTCAAGCGACGCCACGAGAGGTCTTGAAAATAAAACTGGGTGCCCGGGGTAGTCTAGCCAGTCCCTGAGACACTCAGGAAATAAAATAAGAGAAACGGGTTAGTCCACAATCATATGCATAGTAATAATAATATTCACAACCATAATATTCATGATAACAAAAATATCCATGACAGCGTTAGTGATGAAATAATAATATTCTGTAAAATAATTGATGCTCAAATTAATTATTTCCTCTGGAGACCGACACCGGGACCGACACTTGACCCTTCCCAACTAACGTCCTTGACCGCGGACACGGCTATTCGAATAGGTATAACTCTGCAGAGGTTGTACTCTTTACCCACGTGCATGGGATTTCTTTAGTCAACACCGTGGCACTGATTAATTCCCACTACGGTCTTTAGGTTGAAAACACACCTGACCAGCACACACCAGATTAACTTTCCGGATGCCAGGAATCACCCAAAGCATCGTTCAAGAAAAACTCTAAGTCGGGGAGACTACAATCTCGAATAGCATGGGATCACTATTCATACACGCGGATTACAAGGGGTGCCCCCCTCTCGGCCCAGCCGGATACACCCATGCCCCCTGACCTGATGACGGGCATTAGTCCATGGCCGTTGAAACCCTCATCATGGCCCTCTATGTGGTGTGTACACAGACAGGGGTTAGCAACTTACTAAACCGTACTCCCCTCTTGGGAAGACCCGTGGCAGCACGGTGTTTAGCTAGGTGTGACGGAACAAGACTCGATCTAGGTCGACTCAGGAGGTGTTATTATTATGACTGGCATGCCTTTCATGCCACGGTGACACCGTCGTGTCATAATGTGGCCATGCCCACCGGCACGTCCAGGACAGGAGACACGCTCCTGAATTCTCACAGCTCTCCACCAAGTTAGAAAATTCACGAGCTTGAGTGGAGTGCAAGTCATGTGCAAGGAAATAGTATGACCATGCATGCATGCATTATTACTTTACATGTCGTGAAATCTCAAACCGATGCATATATGCAAGCAATCACCATATCCCAGGTTCAAAATGCTTGCCTTGATCAAAGTAGTCAGAAAGTGAACCCTCGAAATTCCCGGCAAAGTTCCCCTCTTCTTTTTCTATACAAAAGCAAATTCAAATTCAAATTAAAATTCCATAACAGTACAAAAACTTGTCTCAAAATATTTTCAAATAAATACTAAAAAAACTAGAGAGAAAAATAAGAATTTCAAAAAAAAGAATCAACCCAATCGGGGTTGTGGTTAAAAAGTTATTAAACTTTTTAAACCAGGGGCCTTTCTGCAAAAATCCAGTCCCTGTGCGTTTAAAAAGAAAACGCTTCGGGCAGAAGTACGCTTTCCAGCGTAGAAGACGTAAAGAATAGAATACGCCTTCTGTTTAAAAACAGAAAAAAAAGAGAGAACGCTGACGGGTGGGGTCCATCCGTCAGGTTCAAATTTGAACGCGCTCGCGCGAGTGTACAGAAGAGTGCGGCGATCACCGGCGACGATCGCCGGGATTCCAGAGGGTGGCGATGGTCGGAACGTGACCGGGGTGGAACTCCGCGTCGGTGGGTGGCGGTGATGGTTGCCGGCGAGCTCCTGAACGGCGGCGAGGTCGTCGCCGGCGGACGGTGGTTCGGGTGACGGCGGATCTCGTCGGAGAGAGCTCGGGATGTCAAATTGAGGCGCGGGATCAACTATTGGGTGCACCAGAGGGCTTCTAGCAAGGTTTTAGCGGTGGAGGTGGAGAGACGGTGATGTACTGATCGTGGGGAGGGGCGGCAGATCGGTGATCGGAGAGGAGGAAGATGACCTCCTCGAGGTCGGGGTAGTGTAATGGAGGTCGATTTGGAGGTGGTGTGGGTGGTATGAGGAGTGAACGGAGCTCGGGAGCTCCTATTTATAGGCGATCCGGGGAGGTCCAGTACGGGCGGATGACGCCGGAGTTAATTCCGCCGGCGAGGTAGGTTAGGGTGGTGGCGAGGTACGGTGCATGATTGGGAGAGGTTTATGGAGCTCTCCAGAAGTCTTATCGTGGACGGAGTCGAGCTCGAGTGCCTTATCCACGGCGAGGTGCCCGTACGGGTGCGGCGGCGATGGCTGGCTCCGGCGACTGCCAGGCGGGCTCCAGGGGTTTTGGGACGGTGCGGCTGCGATGCGGAGGAGGTGCCGCGTGGAGAGAGAGGTAGGCTTGGGCGTGGCGGCGAGTGAATGCTCGTCGGTGGCCGAGGCGGCTCTTCGGTCCGCCGTGGATAAGCACAGTGGCCGTTGCACCGGTTTGCCGACAGCTCATCGGCGAGGAGAGGCTAGGGAGTGGGCCAGGGGGTCGAGGCATTGATGAGCAAAGGCGACGCCGTGGAGGAGAAGGAAGGTGAGGGGTGCACGGCATCGATCGCCCCTGCCTCTGTACAAATTTAGTTAACTGCCTTTTCTGACGGCGATGAACAGTACACACATGAGATGTATGATAGAATGCCAGGAGGTGCTAGGGATTTTAGGATTTTGGGGAAATTTTTGTGGTGAGGTGTTGATGCATAAAAGAGAGTGTGGCAAAGTTTCAGAATTTTTGGAGCTATTAAAAATAGGTTTTGGTCACGGAATTTGAATCTGGACCAAATTTGAATTGACTGAATTTTGAAAAAATTGAACTGTGGAACCCAAACTCTTTGGTGAAATGGGTTGTAGGTACTGCCTAGTTGTTGGGGTAATTTTGGTGGGAGCAGAAGACTTGTAGAAAGTATGGTTCCTTTGTAAATCAAAGAAACCATGAACAAAATAAATTCCAACTTTGGAATTTAGTAAATATTGTAGAAATATTTTTGTAAGGTGGAAAGGAGTTGGATACTGTCCTAGAAGGTGTGAGTGACTTGAGGGATAATTTAGGAGTGACAGAAAAATTATTGAATGGATTTTCTATAAGAATGAAAGGAGATGAAAGGGACCATTTCATTGAAATGATCTAGTCATTCAAAACTTTTCTGAAAAAAATATTTTTGATCTTTCAAAAAGAATTGCCCAATAAATAAATCATCCAAAACAGAACCATTTAAAAAAACTAGTTGAAACCCAATTAAAAATTAAAATGAATTTCAGAACAGAAGAAAGAGAAGAAGAAGAATTGGGTCAAAATAATTCAAAGCATTTTCTTTTAATAAAAAGATTTGAAAATCCAGAGAGAAAATTTTGGGCTGTTACATATTTGCACTCTCATGCTTCACTTATATCTTTTTGAGAGTTGATGATAGTAACGGTAATTTGCACAAGATATGAATTTGGTCCCAAAGTGATGAATATTCAAGAGGGATATAATAAAAACTTTCATATAGATCATTGGATATGATAAGTGTGATTCCTTGCAATAGTTTTGCGATATGGAAATGATGATATGTGAGTCATGTTAGTGAGTAATTGTGATTTAGTAAGAATATTAGTGTTAAGGTTTGTGATTCCCTATGCATGCACGTTATGTCAATAGTTATGCAAAGAAATTATATCCTACTTATGGTGCATTATTAGGTGTTAGTTATGTTCAATGCATGTTTATGACCGTTTTCGCTTTTTGGTTGGTTGCTTCTCAATCTTTTGCTAGCCTTCATTTGTACTAAGCGGAAATACTGCTTGTGCATCCAAACTCCTTAAACCCAAGTTGTGCCAAATGAGTCCACTATATCTACCTATATGCGGTATTTCCATGTCGTTCCAAGTAAATTTTCATGTGCCAACTCTAATTTTCAAAATAATTTTTCCGTTTTGTGTGCCCATACCGCTCATGAAGCGGCAGGGGGTGGCCAATATTTTCCATGCTAGGTGTGTTATTTTCACGATGAGTGTTTATTCACTTGTCATTGCACGAGAGAGTGGCTGGTAATAGGGATGCCCAGTCCCACAATGAAATCAAAAATTAACAACAACAAAATTCCTTGGAAAGTGTTGGTATGGAGGGCACCCGTGGATATGGCTAGCCATGGATTGTGAAAGAATGGTGGAAAGGAAATAAACTTTCCTTTCTGTTTGGAAACCGCCTATGATGTGTCTAGCATGGAAGATATTGGGAATTCTCGGTCGTTTTCGTTGACAGGAAAAGCATGCCTCTCAAAATATTTTCATCTCTCTAATTTAAGCTTTGAGCTCTGGCACATTAGCAAATCTCTGCTTCCCTCTGCGAAGGGCCTATCTATTTACTTTATGCAATTCTTATTTTTATTTTGAGTCTCCATCTTCTCTTATAAAGCACCAACTAGAGAGCACTATTGTCATACTTGTGCATTGTGTGTAGCTAATATTTGAGTGTGTTTCATGAATGGATCAATGATTGAGCATAATGGGCTAGGGATAACTTTCTTTAGCATTGATATTTTGAAAGACATGATTGCTTGTTACCATGCTTGAGTATTTATATCTTCATGTCAAACTATAGACTATTGCTTTGAATCATTCAAGTCCAATGTCCATGCTACAAAAGAAAAGAACATATGATGAATATGATAGGCAGCATTCCACATCAAAAATTCTGTTTTTATCATTTACCTACTCAAGGACGAGCAAGAATTAAGCTTGGGGATGCTGATACGTCTCCAACGTATCTATAATTTTTTATTGTTCCATGCTGTTATATTATCAATCTTGGATGTTTTTATATGCATTTACAGCAATTACATATCATTTTTTGGGACTAACCTATTAACTTAGTGCCCAGTGCCAGTTGATGTTTTCTGCCTGTTTTTTGTTTTACAGAATATCAATACCAAACAAAGTCCAAATGCCACGAAACTTTTTGGAGATTTTTTTCTGGACAATACCAACACTAGAAGCTTCGGGAGAAGACCAGACGCCAGAGGAGGTGGCCACGAGCCACCAGGGCGCGCCTGGGGGGGGGGGCAGGCGCGCCCTGGTGCCTCGTGGGCCCACCTCAACTCCGTTTAATCTAATTCCACCACTATAAATTCCCAAAAATCAGGGAACCAACAAGAGAGTCCACGAAATACTTTTCCCACCTCAGCAAGTTTCTGTTCTCGAGAGATCCCATCCGGGGGCCTTTTCCGGCACTCCGTCGTAGGGGGAATCGATCACGGAGGGGCTCTACATCAACATTGCTGCCCTTTCGATGATGCGTGAGTAGTTTACCACAGACCTTCGGGTCCATAGTTAGTAGCTAGATGGCTTCTTCTCTCTTTTTGATCTTCAATACAATGTTCTCCTCGATGTTCTTGGAGTTCTATCCGATGTTATCACTTTTTGCGGTGTGTTTGTTGGGATCCGATGAATTGTGAGTTTATGATCAGATTATCCATGAATATTATTTGAGTCTCCTCTGATCTCTTTTATGTTATTATTATAGCTTCGTATTTCTTCTCCGATCTATTGATTTGGTTTGGCCAACTAAATTGATTTATCTTGCCATGGGAAGAGGTGCTTTGTAATGGGTTCGATCTTGCGGTGCTCAATCCCAGTGACAGAAAGGGACATGACACGTATGTATGATTGCTATTAAGGGTAAAAAGATGGGGTTTATTCATGCGTGAGTTTACTTTGTCTACATCATATCATCGTTCTTAAGGCGTTACTCCGTTTTTTATGGACTTAATACACTAGATGCATGCTGGATAGCGGTCGATGTGTGGAGTAATAGTAGTAGATGCAGGCAGGAGTCGGTCTACTTGTCTCGGACGTGATGCCTATATGCATGATCATTGCCTTGGATATCGTCATGATTATTTGCTTTTCTATCAATTGCCCAAAAGTAATTTGTTTACCCACCGTATGCTATTTTCTTGAGAGAAGCCTCTAGTGAAAACTATGGCCCCCGGGTCTATCTAAATCATATACTAAAACCCTAAAAATACTTGCTGCACTTTTTCTTTATTTATTTTATTTTTGTATTTTTGTTTCAATCTATCTATCTATCACATACAATTTAATTTTGCAACTTACCGCCGAGGGATTGACAACCCCTTGTTTGCGTTGGGTGCAAGGATTTGTTGTTTTGTGTGCAGGTGCTGCTAACGAGGTGTTGCGTGATTCTCCTACTGGATTGATAACCTTGGTTTCATAACTGAGGGAAATACTTATCTCTACTATACTGCATCTCCCTTCCTCTTCAGGGAATTACCAACGCAGCTCACAAGTAGCAGGTACTACCAAGAAAATTTATTGTGCTAATCACTGCAGGAAATTTAAACCTCCTGAGTCGACCGTAGATCGAGTCTTGTCACAGGTAACCCCATACTTGATTCGTGCTGCCACTTGTCCCTGCCACAGGTAGGGTATGGTTTAGTAAGTTGATAACCCCTTTCCTTGCACACACACTGTACAGAGAGGCCATGGTGAAAGATACCAGAGGCCTCTGGTAGGCATGTCACCTGGTCTGGGGGCATGGGTGTATCCGGCTGGGCCGAGAGGGGGGCACCCCTTGTAATCCGCGCATTATAAATAGTGATCCCATGCTATTCGAGACTATGGTCTCCCCGTCTTAGAGTTTTTCTTGAACGATGCTTTGGGTGATTCCTGGCATCCGGAAAGTTAATCTGGTGTGTGTTGGTCAGGTGTGTTTTCAACCCAAAGGCCGTAATGGGAATTAGTCAGCGTCTCGGTGTTGGCTAAAGAAATCCTATACATGTGGGTAAAGAGTACACCCTCTGCAGAGTTTTTAAACCTATTCGAATAGCCATGTCCGCGGTTAAGGACTATAGTCTGGGTTGGTCAAGTGTCGGTCTTAGTGTCGGTGTTCGAAGGAAATAATTAAAATTGAGCATGATCCATTTTTGCAGGACAGTTATTGTCACTACTGATGCTATCACGAATATTATTGTTAATATGAATATTACCTGTGGACTAACCCTTTTCTCTCATATGTAACCTTGAGTATCCCTTGGGATGGTTGTGCCACCTGGATACTCAATTCTATCTTCTTTTCTGAGTATCTCTTGGGATGGTTAATCCACCTGGATACTCAATTCTATTTTTTCTTCTGAGTATCTCTTGGGATGGCTAATCCACCTGGATACTCAATTCTATTTTCTATTCTGAGTATCTCTTGGGATGGTTAATCCACCTGGATACTCAATTCTACTTTTTCTTCTGAGTATCTCTTGGGATGGTTAATCCACCTGAATACTCAATTATATTTTCTTTTCTGAGTGTCTCTTGGGATGGTTAATCCACCTGGATACTCATTTCTTTTCAAGACCTCTCGAGGCGTCACATTCAGACACCCGTTTGGCATTTCTTTTCAAGACCTCTCGAGGCATCGCATTTAGACACCCATTGGGCATATCTTTTCAAGACCTCTCGAGGCATCACATTCAGACACCCGTTTGGCATTTTTCATGGAATTCCTCGGGCGGTCCAATGCCCGATGTTCCATTTTATTTTCTTGGAATCCTCGGGTGGTCCAACACCCGATGTCCCATATTATATTTCTTGGTTTATTATTAAAATGATATATTTAACCATCCACACCGTATTAATATTTATCATGCCATGCTTTAATATCAGTCAGCATATGCATATAATTTAGTCCATCATGATCATATGCACTCTGTTACATTCAGTATATCTTTTGTTCATGATGTTTGCGAGTACATTCAAACGTACTCACTGGCTTGTCCCTAGCTATTTAATTGGCCAGGTCAGTATTTCAACGAGGAGTACTACAATGACGTCCATGCGGACTAGGAGCCTAAGATAGCAACCACGCGAGATAAGAGTTATCCCAGTCAACCATTCCTATGGGATTGGAGCTTCCACCAGAATTGGAGATCCGCTACCCGCTTCCGCCATCCGCTGTTAGAAATCATTGTTGTATCATTAGACTTTATGGTCTTGTATTAAATTCTTGTAATTGCTTGGTAATCGGTATCAAGGACGTGTCCACCAGTAAAAATGATCTTGGGGCTGGTGACGACACGAGGGGTCATTTGCTGGGATATTGTGTCCCGGAAATTCCGCCCCCGACACTTGTAGACTGCGTTGGTATTTCCTCGAAGAGGAGAGGATGATGCAGTATAGTAGAGATAAGTATTTCCCTCAGTTAAGAACCAAGGTTATCAATCCAGTAGGAGAACCAAGCAAAATCCCATTAAGCACACCTGCACACACAAAAGCAAACACTTCACCCAACGCAAATAAGAGGGTTGTCAATCCTCTTAGTGGTTATTTGCAAGGATTAATTCTGATAGTGGTAGATAGATAAACTAAAATACTAAATAAAATAAAAGTAAATAAATTGCAGCAAGGTATTTTTGATTTTAATATATGATAAAAGTAGACCCGGGGCCATAGTTTTCACTAGAAGCTTCTCTCTCGAACGCATAGCATACGGTGGGTAAACAAATTACCATTGGGCAATTGATAGAAAAGCAAATAATTATGACGGATTCATGGCAATGATCATGTATATAGGCATCACGTCCGAGACAAGTAGACCGACTCCTGCCTGCATCTACTACTATTACTCCACCCATCGACCGCTATCCAGCATGCATCTAGGGTATTAAGTATGAAACAGAGTAATGCCTCAAGCAAGATGACATGATGTAGACAAAGTAAACTCAAGCAATATGATTAAACCCCCTCTTTTTATCCTTAATGGCAAAAATACAAATGCATGTCATGTCCCTTTCTGTCACTGGGATTGAGCACCGCAAGATTGAACCCATCACAAAGCACCTCTCCCATTGCAAGATAAACCAATCTAGTTGGCCAAACCAAATCGATAGATCAGAGAGAAATACAAAGCTATAATAATCATGCATAAAAGATTTCAGAGAAGACTCAAATATTTCTCATGAATAATCTGATCATAAACTCACAATTTATCGGATCCCAACAAACACACCGCAAAAGAAGATTACATCGGATAGAACTCCAAGAACATCGAGGAGAACATGGTATTGAAGATCAAAGAGAGAGAAGAAGTCATCTAGCTACTAGCTATGGACCCGTACGTCTGTGGTAAACTACTCACACATCATCGGAAGGGCAGCAAGGTTGATGTAGAAGCCCTCCGTGATCGATCCCCCCTCCGGTAGAGTACCGGAAAAGGCCTCCAGATGGGATCACGGAAGAATAGAGGCTTGCGGCGGCGTAAAAGTTATTCGGGGTGGCTCTCTGTTTGTTTCCCAATATTTGAGAATTTATAGAAGTGGAATTAGGTCAAACGAGGCCACGAGGGCCCCACAAGGCATCCGGGCGCCCCCCTGGGGCTGCGCCCTGTTGCCTTGTGGAGGCTTCGTGAACCTTCTGGCCTCCTCTCCAAGTCTGCAGGGTCTCTTTTGTCCAGAAAAAAATCTCCAAAAAGTTTCGTGGCATTTGGACTTCGTTTGGTACTGATTTCCTGAAAAACCAAAAACAAGCAGAAAACAACAACTGGCACTGGGCACTAGGTTAATAGGTTAGTCCCAAAAAATGATATATAATTGCATAAAAAACATCCAAGATTGATACTATAATAGCATGGAACAATCAAAAATTATAGATACGTTGGAGACGTATCAAGCATCCCCAAGCTTAATTCCTGCTTGTCCTCGAGTAGGTAAATGATAAAAACAGAATTTTTGATGTGGAATGCTACCTAACATGTTTCATCATGTAATCTTTCTCTTACGGTATGAATAATAAGATCCGAATGATTCAAAGCAATAGTCTATAGTTTGACATAAAGACATCAATACTCAGGCATACTAATAAACAATTATGTCTTTCAAAATAAAAATGCTAAAGAAAGTTATCCCTACAAAATCATATAATCCTGTCATGCTCCATCTTCTTAACACAAAATATTTATCATGAACAACCCCGATTTTAGCCAAGCAATTGGTTCATACTTTTTAACACGCTTCAGCTTTTTCAACCCCCACGCAATACATGAGCGCAAGCCATGGATATAGCACTATGGGTGGAATAGAGTGTGGTGGTAGAGATCAATAAGGGGAAGTCGAAAATAAGAAGATAGTCTCACATCAACGAGGCTAATCAACGGGCTATGGAGATGCCCATAAATTGATGTCAATGCGAGGAGTAGGGATTGCCATGCAACGGATGCACTAAGAGCTATAAGTGTATGAAAGCTCAACATGAAAACTAAGTGGGTGTGCATCCAACTTGCTTGCTCATGAAGACCTCGGGCATTTGAGGAAGCCCATCATCGGAATATACAAGCCAAGTTCTATAATGAAAAATTCCCTCTAGTATATGAAAGTGACTAAACAAGAGACTCTCTATATGAAAACATGGTGCTAATTTGAAGCACAGGTATGGAAAAGGATAGTAACATTGCCCCTTCTCTCTTTTTCTCTCATTTTTTTGGTGGGCTCTTTTTGGCCTCTTTTTTTGTAGGCTCTTTTTGGCCTCTTTTTTTTATTTCCTCACCGGGACAATGCTCTAATAATGATGATCATCATACTTCTATTTACTTACAACTCAAAAGAAAATTACAACTCGAAACTAGAACAAAAATATGACTCTATATGAATGCCTCTGGCAGTGTACCAGGATGTGCAATGATACTAGTGTAACATGTATAAAAATGATGAACGGTGGCTGAGCCACAAATACTATGTCAGCTATATGATCATGCAAAGCAATATGGCAATGATGATGTGTGTCATAAAAACGGAACGGTGGAAGTTGCATGGCAATATATCTTGGAATGGCTACGAAAATGCCATGATAGGTAGGTATGGTGGCTGTTTTGAGGAATATATAAAGAGGCTTATGTGTGATAGAGCGTATCATATCACGGGGTTTGGATGCACCGGCGAAGTTTGCACCAACTCTCGATGTGAGAAAGGGCAATGCACGGTACCGAAGAGGCTAGCAAATTGCGGAAGGGTGAGAGTGTGTATAATCCATGGACTCACATTAGTCATAAAGAACTCATATACTTATTGCGAAAGTTTATTAGCCCTCGAAGCAAAGTACTACTACGCATGCCCCTAGGGGGGAGGTTGGTAGGAGTTAACCATCGCGCGCCCCCGACCGCCACACAAAGGAAGACAATCAAAAATAAATCATGCTCCAACTTCTTAGCATAACGACAGACCATACGTGCATGCTTCGGGAATCACAAACCTTAACACCAATATTCTTACTAAACTACAATTATCTACTAGCAGCCCCCCCCCCACATATTACCATCTTAATATCGCAAAACTATTGCAAGGAATCAAACTTATCATATTCAGTGATCTACATAAAAGTTTTTATTATATCCCTCTTGAATACCTATCATATTAGGAACAAATTCATAACCCGTGCATATTACCATTGCTATTCATTAGACTCTCAAAAAGATATAAGTGAAGCATGAGAGTGCAACTATTTCTTTAAAATATAACCACCGTCGTGCTCTAAAACATATAAGTGAAGCACTAGAGCAACTGCCTAGCTCAAAAGATATAAGTGAAGCACATAGAGTATTCTAACAAATCACGAATAATGTGTGTCTCTCTCAAAAAGGTGTGTGAAGCAAAGATAATTGTGACAAACTAAAAAGCAAACAAACTATATCACAAGACGCTCCAATTAAAACACATATCATGTGATGAATAAAAATATAGCTCCAAGTGAGTTACCGATAGATTGTAGACGAAAGAGGGGATGCCTTCCGGGGCATCCCCAAGCTTAGATGCTTGAGTCTTCCTTGAATATTACCTTGGAGTGCCTTGGGCATCCCCAAGCATAGGCTCTAGCCACTCCTTATTCCTTTATCCATCGTAGTCTCACCCAAAACTTGAAAACTTCAACAGACAAAACTCAACAGAAACCTCGTGAGATCCATTAGTATAACAAATAAATCTTAAACTTTAGGTACTGTTGTAAATTGATTCACATTTAATATTGGCATAATGCTACTGTACTCCAACTTCTCCATGACTCATACCCCCCAATACGATCCATAGATTCATCAAAATAAGCAAACTATGCAACAAAAACAGAATCTGTCTAAACAAGAATAGTCTGTAAAGATTTGAATTAACGTCATACTTATGTAACTCCAAATATTCTGAAAAATGACGACAACGTGGGAAATTCATATATTAATATTGTGTAAAACATTCAGATGGTTCTGTTGTTCCAGCAAAAAATTAAAATTCCAGCACTGGACGCAAAAGTTTCTGTTTTCAAACAGCATCAATTATACTATCATCCAAATCATCCCAAAGGCATTACTTGGCACAAACACTAATTAAAAGATAAAAACACAATCATAACAGAGGCTAAAATTATGTAAACACACAAAAACCAAAATAAAAAGTTTATTGGGTTGTCTCCCAACAAGCACTTTCTTTATAGCCATTAAGATAGGCTTGAGATTTCAATGATGCTCTCATGAAAGATAATAATTGAAACAAAAAGAGAGCATCATGCTGCATGTGAAAAACACATTTAAGTCTAACATACTTCCTATGCATAGGCATTTTATAGGAAAACAAATTATCAAGTCAAGCAATATCTAGCATATGCAAATGGGAAGAATGGAGCATTAATAATTTTAGCACAAAGAGAGGTAATTTAGTGACATGAAAGTTTCTACAACCATATTTTCCCCTCTCATAATAATTACATGTAGGATCATAATCAAATTCAACAATATAGCTATCATATAAAATTTTATCTTCATGATATACATGCATAAATGTTTTATAATCTTCCAAGATAGTGGGATTAACATCAACTAAAGTCATGACCTCTCCAAACCCACTTTTATCAAAAAATTCATAAGATTGAACACTCTCCAAATATGTGGGTTTATTTTTACCTAAAGTTGACACTCTTCCAAACCCACTTTCAATTTTATTGTAAATATTATTATCATAAGGCTTAAATAAATTTTCAAGATCATAAGAAGCATTATCGCCCCAATCATGATCATTGCAATAAGTAGTGGACATGACGAAATTATCATCCCCAAGCTTGTAGCTTTGCGTATCATTAGCAAAATTGACACTAATAGAATTTATAATAACATTATTGCAACCATGCTTTTCATTCAAGGAGCTATAAAGTGTGGGTGCAATAGCAATGATTTCATTTTTAACATATGGAACTATAGCAAGTTCATCTCCATAAGCATAATTAATATTGGCATCATGGCCACAAACATAGCAAGCATCAAATTCATCAAAAAGGGATATTTCAAGCGGATCAATGGAATCACAATTATCTATAGATTCATGCATATCACTATTCTCTTCCAAAGCAGCCGACATTCTCCCAATGAATTCACTAACATAGGTATTGGAAGCATAGTTTTCATCGCAATATTTAAGTATGGCAAAAAAAATAGATTTGTAGAGAGTAATATCATGCTTTTCAATCAAAGAAGCAACTTCATGGGCACCCTTAAAAGCAACAAATTCTTCAATTTGTTCGATATCATAGTAGCTATAAACACCCTTGGCATAAGAAGATAAGATTTCATTATCATTAAACTCACATAGGTAGGGAAGGTGTTTTTTAGGGTTCTCATAGCAACAAGTAAAATCATGAATTTCACATAGATTCCAAGCATAGCATAGCAAACAGTTTATTTGATTCCATAAGAGTCTCCCTTTTTTAGACAAACGGTGACGCACAAAATGAGCATGCTCATCTAATGATTTTCCCTCAACTAAACTAGTTGGGGTTTCAGCACAAGCACAAATGGATCGAAGATGATCCAAGTAGAAAACTTTAAGGTGATCCATAGTGATCTTAAATTTTTGTTTTACTTTCTCTTTTTGTGTGTTGACATGGCAATAAAAGCAAGTAAGAAAATAAAATATTTTTGTGTTTTTGTAAAAAAAAAATAGAAGTGGGGGAGATGAAAACGAGCGGCAAATGCAAATAAAAAGGCAAATAAAAGAAATGCAAGTGGATGATAGTTTGTGCGAAGGTATTTGGTAATTTTGATGATGTCTCCCCGGCAACGGCGCCAGAAATTCTTCCTGCTACTTGTAGACTGCGTTGGTATTTCCCCGAAGAGGAGAGGATGATGCCGTATAGTAGAGATAAGTATTTCCCTCAGTTAAGAACCAAGGTTATCAATCCAGTAGGAGAACCAAGTAAAATCCCGTTAAGCGCACCTGCACACACAAAAGCAAACACTTGCACCCAACGCACATAAGAGGGTTGTCAATCCTCTTAGCGGTTATTTGCAAGGATTAATTCTGATAGTGGTAGATAGATAAACTAAAATACTAAACAAAATAAAAGTAAATAAATTGCAGCAAGGTATTTTTGATTTTAATATATGATAAAAGTAGACCCGGGGGCCATAGTTTTCACTAGAGGCTTCTCGCTCGAACGCATAGCATACGGTGGGTAAACAAATTACTGTTGGGCAATTGATAGAAAAGCAAATAATTATGACGGATTCATGGCAATGATCATGTATATTGGCATCATGTCCGAGACAAGTAGACTGACTCCTGCCTGCATCTACTACTATTATTCCACCCATCGACCGCTATCCAGCATGCATCTAGGGTATTAAGTATGAAACAGAGTAACGCCTTTAAGCAAGATGACATGATGTAGACAAAGTAAACTCAAGCAATATGATTAAACCCCCTCTTTTTATCCTTAATGGCAACAATACAAATACATGCCATGTCCCTTTCTGTCACTGGGATTGAGCACCGCAAGATTAAACCCATCACAAAGCACCTCTCCCATTGCAAGATAAACCAATCTAGTTGGCCAAACCAAATCGATAGATCGGAGAGAAATACAAAGCTATAATAATCATCCATAAAAGAGTTCAGAGAAGACTCAAATATTTCTCATGAATAATCTGATCATAAACTCACAATTCATCGGATCCCAACAAACACACCGCAAAAGAAGATTACATCGGATAGAACTCCAAGAACATCGAGGAGAACATGGTATTGAAGATCAAAGAGAGAGAAGAAGCCATCTAGCTACTAGCTATGGACCCGTAGGTCTGTGGTAAACTACTCACACATCATCGGAAGGGCAGCAAGGCTGATGTAGAAGCCCTCCGTGATCGATTCCCCCTCCGGCAGAGTACCGGAAAAGGCCTCCAGATGGGATCGCGGAATAACAGAGGCTTGCGGCAGCGTAAAAGTTATTCGGGGTGGCTCTCTGTTGGTTTCCCAATATTTGAGAATTTATAGAAGTGGAATTAGGTCAAACGGAGCCAAGAGGGCCCCACAAGGCATCAGGGTGCCCCCCACTAGGGCCACGCTTTGTTGCCTTGTGGAGGCTTCGTTAACCTTCTGGCCTCCTCTCCAAGTGTCCAGGGTCTCTTTTGTCCAGAAAAAAGCCTCCAAAAAGTTTCGTGGCATTTGGACTTCGTTTGGTACTGATTTCCTGAAAAACCAAAAACAAGCAGAAAATAGCAACTGGCACTAGGTTAATAGGTTAGTCCCAAAAAATGATATATAATTGCATATAAAAACATCCAAGATTGATATTATAATAGCATGGAACAATAAAAAAGTATAGATACGTTGGTGACGTATCAACGGCATCACCCCAACGAATGTACCGCATAGGCGGGCAAACAGTTCCAGGACCAAGACCGCCTCCAAGCGAAGGTGGAGCATAAGAACTTGGTAGTGCTCCAGTGCCACACGAAAAAAGGCGGAAAAAGGGGGGGACCAAACCGGCGGCGAGGACGATAATAAAAATGGGCGCATCGGTGACGTCCGGCTCCCTCACGCCGGCCACTTTCAGTTGGGTGGACCCCCACTCGTTGTTCTCCCCGCCGACGAGGTGACGCACCTTGTCTAGCCCTTCGGCGTTCACTATCTTCGGGTGGGGCAGAATCTGTGCTGGGGGGTCTGGGCGATGTGTTCATCCACCTCATCCTTTCTTCGCCATCGTGGTCGTCCTCCGTGGTGCCATGGGGGCGACAAGGGATTTATTTTTGACAGGAGGTGGGAAGCGGGTTTCGCAGCCAGTTGGTGTCCGGTTTTATGCCTGACAGCCAAGAAAGAAACCGCTCGCCAACCGAGGAACCGCTACCTCTTGCCACCCATCTCAGTCAGGGACCCAGGAGGCGAAATCGAGGGGGCACCCCCGCGTGCTGACGGTTCGGATCGTCTCCGTAACGATGGCATACGGGACAAAGATGGAGGTGGAGAATCGACGCATTGAAGGCCGACGACACGTGTGGGTTCCTCCCCGGTCTTTGGGTCCTAAAAGTGCTAGTTATCGACTAGAGGGGGGTGAATAGGCGATTTTTATGAAAGGCTTCGAAAACAGGTAATGTCTTCGAAGAAGGCGGAAGCAAGATGAGAACTAGCAAAGCCTATCAATAAGATGAACAGATATGACAAGCATAGACATCATACATACAAGCATGCATTGAACATAAACACAGGAAGCATGAAGATAAATGAGTAAACAGATGAATGGCTTCAAGGAATATCTTCAAACACAGACAAGCATGCAAAGGCTTCACAGTTCAAAACAGTAAGTAAGGAAGAGAAAGGATAGAACCAGGAGCTCGGGGAAGACAGAGATTTGTTTGACCAGTTCCAACTGCTGTGACAGTTGTACGTCTGGTTAGGGAGGCTGAGATTGAACTCAGAAGACCACGTCTTCACCTTATTCCCCTTGAGCTAAGACCCGAAGATCTCGCCCAATCACTCTGGTAAGTCTTCAAGGTAGACTTCCAAACCTTCATAGACTTCGTTCACCGGCAATCCACAATGACTCTTGGATGCTTAGAACATGACGCCTAACCTTTTGGAAGATCATAGTCTTCAAGTGTAATAAGTCTTCAATTCACTCGGAACAGAATGTCTTCAGTGATGCTCAATCACTTTGGGCTCTGGGTGTTTTGGGTTTTGTCCTCGCAAGGATTCTCTCTCAAAGGCTTCGAGGTGGGTTGCTCTCAAACGACAAAAGCCGTGCACTAACTCGGAGCATCCACCAATTTATGGTGGTAGGGGGTGGCTATTTATAGCCAGGAGGCAACCCGACATGATATGTCTAAAATGACCTTGGGTCATAGGGAAGCAGACACGTGTCCAACGGTCGGATCCCAACACACGCGGCAACTTTACTTGGGCTCCAAGCAAAGCTGACTCAACCAACTCTGGAAGAGGTTTTTTCTCATTTGTCTTCGCTCGAAGACATAGGATTTGGGTTCAGCATCACTTCAGTTTCTGACTTAGTTTACCTCGACCCCACTTAAGAGTATGGTGGTTCCTATGACTCAAGAAAGAGGAAAATGAAACTACCAAAAGGCTAAGTCTTCGCGTTCCATTGGCTTCAAGTGAATGTCTTCGTGAGCCATTAGCTTCAACACAAATGTCTTCGTGAACCACCATTGTCTTCAATGTCTTCATACATTTTTAGGGGTCATCTCTGATGGGTAAACCGAATCAATAGGGACTTCTACCTGTGTTCTCCTGTGAATCTCACAAACACATTAGTCCCTTCAACCAAGTTTGTCTTCAATACTCCAAAACCAACAAGGGGTGGCACTAGATGCACTTACAATCTCCTCCTTTTTGGTGATTGATGACAAACTGGTTGAAGTTTCAATGGGGATAAAAATATGTGAAAGTTTAAGGAACAAGGTGTTTGGCTTCATGAAATTTGAGGAACCCCCCCTGAAGATGTGCATATAAGTAATTTGCTTTTGAATGCAAATGCACATGGCAGGTTTTGCTTTGTGGAGATCTCCCTCTATTCATGAAGTCACAACATGTGCATACAAATATTATGAAGATAATGAAATGCACAATGAAAAATGGGCGTCTGCAGAATGACTTCAAGCGCATAAAATCAGATATAGCAGTTGCGCAGAAATGACAAGTAGCAAGTGTAGCAGACGTCCATCAGGACTTAAGTTTACAACCCAAATAACCAAATGTTCCAAAACGAGAGTTGCAAACTTAACAAAATATAGCAAGCCCGACCCAAAATGCCCGCTTGAAGACTATCAGTCCACATGCTTCTCCCCCTTTTGTCATCGAATGACCAAAAAGGTATGAAGACATAGGATGTCTAAACATCCCGAGGAGGCGACGAAGAGTTTGGCGGTGCAGACGGGCCTGATGCAGCATCGTGGTGCAGTGAAGCCATAGCTGGAGAAGTGGCATCATCTTCTTCATCAACAATCCTTGCATGAATCGTGGGCGCTGAAGAAGAGTAATCCGAGTCCTCAAGTGAAGGCGTAGCATGCCACTTCTCAGATGATGGAGGCTTGGAGCCAAATTTGAAGCTCTCCTTGAAGCCATCGGCAACAAGGTCATCTTCAGAGCATAGCAGTGTGAGGCTCTTCCAAGCTCGACGGTTGGCTTCATGTGCAACAAATGCATTCTTAGTGGAGAGGTTGCGCACTCTGTTGAGATCAGATATGATGCTCTTCATTTGCCTCTTGAGCCAGTCATGATGCTTATCTTGTTTCTGATGCAATGAGACAATTAACTCCCTGTCTGTCATCACCTTGGGCTGCTTCTGAGGCCTTTGAGGAACAGTACTGGTAGTGGCTTCAGTGTTGGCTTGACGTGGTTGCCGAAACTGACCAACACATTCAGAAGGAGGGGCCGCATTGGGAAGATGAATAGCTTCCATATAAGCAGAGTGGCTTGCTTCAACAATTCTTGGATCTTTGTCTGCTGAAGGATTAATGACTTCATGAGGTGCATCAACTTCAGGCAGAAAGATGTGATGTGTGCGACCATAGGGTTCATATTGCACTGTTGAGCGATATTTGATGAGGCGCATGATCCATGGCGCATAAAACTTGAGGCCAAATAGATCCATCCCAGAGGCAGCAGGCTGTCGGATGAAGAAGTCATGGGTGTTGAATCTGATGCCATTGACGACATAGTAGACCAATGTCTTCATGGCGCCTTCAAGCTTGGCTGAAGATGAATGCCCTTTAACTGGCTATAGAGTGTTACGAAGAATGTGATATACAGTTCGAGGCAAGTACTCAAGGTCATTGACGAAGAACTCCTTGGGGTATTCAGCTTCAAATGGCAATGGCTTCATCATTGTGAGCATTTCAGTCATGTTCGGCTCAGGCTTCTGGAAGATGCTTTCAACTTCCTTCTCATAAGCAGCACAACCTGGATTGTAGAAGTCGCCAGGAGTGGGCAAGGTGATGAGCTCGAGAAGGTCTTGAGGTTTGGCTTCATGATGAACATCCCCAGTCATCCACTCAAGGGTCCAAGTCTTGGGGTCCCGGTTGAAGCCAGAAATGTGGAGAGTTGCATAAAATTGGAGTATGAGCTCCTCATTCTAGTGTTCCTTGTCCGTGACAAAGGGCAACAATCCAATGTCTCTGAAGCATTCCAAAGCTTGGTCCAAGCAAGGGAGTCCAGACATGGCTTCACGATCCAGACGCCTGTGAGGATGAATCCGGTCTTGCTTATACAGGACGCACATATAGTAGCTGCGCTGATGGTGAGTCCAGAATCTGTCCGAAGATATCCATGTTTTCCTGAAGGGATTCTTGGAGCTGTCAAAGAATGTGTTCTCATTTCGGAAAGCAGCGACACTAAATGAACAGTCAGTTGATGGTGCGCTATGAAACCTTGGTATTCTGGGCATAGGCCTCTGAACGAGTGGCCGATTATTGATGTTGAACTCATATTGCGGACCATGCTGCATTGGAGGAGTAAGAGTTAGCCACAAGACAGGAACTAGCTCACCAGCTCAATTATAGGCCAAAGCTGTATTTGGCGCATTGTCTTCAGTTGGAGCAATGACTTAAGGAGCAGGAGCAGGAGCTTCATGAGTTTCACTCAATGTGACATCAGGCACAAGGGCCTCAGTGGCAGCAGGAGCAGCAGGTTCAGACACCGGCTCTTGAATAGGTTCAGTTGTTGCAGCCGGAATGTCTTCAGTCAGTTTGGCTTCTAGCTCAGGATTGGCTTCAGCTGATGCAATCAGAACAGTTTCAACTGGTGCATCTTGTGTTTGAGCGGAGGTGCTAGGAGGAACATCTTCTTGAGTAACAGAAGCTTGTTGATGCACATCCTCCTCAGGAATACTTGATATGGAGGCTGAAGGTTTAGGGCCTCGGCGAAGCCTTCGAAAGGAGGGTGACGCCTTAGGAGACGAAGTGTCTTCCTCCATGGCGTCAGGCGTTCCTTGCATCTGCGGCATATCAGTTATTGCAGTTTGAGGAGGAGGAGTGATGGGGGTCACTTCATGGGGCTGCTCATCCCAGCACTCATCTGTAGCCATTGGCGTTAGGGGCCTGTCAATGCTGATAGGCTCACTGTTCTCTTGAACATGCGATGTCGGGGGAATTACCCGCGGCTAGACCCGGTAGTCCAAGACATGGCCCGGGTTATTGAGGAAACAATTTGGGCCGGCTCACTATGAGCTGGGAGCCTGCACGGAACCCGGCCAGGAATAGCAAGACCCGTCAATGGAAGTAAGACCCGACGGAGGAAGCATGACCCGGCCAGGAATAGCAAGACCCGGCAAGGGAAGCAAGACCCGGCGGAGGAAGCATGACCCGGCGGAGGATAGACCCGGCTTGGGTTGATCGATGCGGAAGAGAATACGAGTGCCCACACGGAGGAGGAACGTGGCCCAATATGGGGGTGGCCCAGCAGGCCAGTTTTGGACTGTTCGAATAAAGACCCAGACTAGTATCCGACTTGTAATAGAAAAGAGACTACTTGTAATCCTACTAGGACTCTACATGTAAGCCGGCCCCTTCAACTTATATAAGGAGGGGCAAGGCACCCCAAGAGGGAGAGGTCAAGATAGACAGACAAGTTTTAGACAAGATAAAAGTAGAAGCTCTCGAGATTAGAGGTAGCGAAATAGCACCCTTGTAATCGAGATCATCATCATCAATAGCAATCAAGCAAGATGTAGGCTTTTATCTCCATCGTGAGGGGTCGAACCTGGGTAAAACTCGCGTCTCTCGATTCCGATCAACCCCGTTCAAGCTACCACCTAGGTGCAATGGCCTCACCACTAAGTCTTTTCACGAGGACATATTGCCGCGACAAAACCATAACAGTTGGCGCCCACCGTGGGGCTCGCGCATGGTGGTGTTGTGTTCTTGGAGGGAGCTTTTCCAGGGATCAGGAGATTCGTGACCGGCCGGATGAAGGAAAACCGGCTCGGAAGGATTTACATCGACTCTGTGTTCATCAGTGGAGATCGGAATTCTAGCGGTGGCGTACATCAGGAACAAAAGAAATTTCTCTGGTGACGACCGAACGATCACCAGACAATCGGTCAGTTCCAACCTTTTCCTCAGCTGCAGCCGCCGCTGCATGTATCTCTCGGTCATCTGTCGAGTACGACAGGAACTGTCATTTTCGTTGCTGCGCCATCGAGATCGACCAGGTTCCCAGCTGCCCGGTCGTGTCCGAGACTGACTAGAATCTACCGAGGATTAAATTCCAATGGAGGCGCTCGATCTACTGGTGGTTGACCTCACGTACGTACGTAGCATCATGGGTACTGTTGCAGACTCCTCCATGATACGTCTCCAACGTATCTATAATTTTTTATTGTTCCATGCTGTTATATTATCAATCTTGGATGTTTTTATATACATTTACAGCAATTATATATCATTTTTTGGGACTAACCTATTAACTTAGTGCCCAGTGCCAGTTGCTGTTTTCTGCCTGTTTTTGGTTTTACAGAATATCAATACCAAACGAAGTCCAAATGCCACGAAACTTGTTGGAGATTTTTTTCTGGACATAACCAACACTAGAAGCTTCGGGAGAAGGCCAGAAGCTCCAGGAGGTGGCCACGGGCCACCAGTGCGCCTCTAGGGGGGGCAGGCGCGCCCTGGTGCCTCGTGGGCCCACCTCTGCCTCTTTTGACCTAATTCCACCACTATAAATTCCCAAAAATCGGGAAACCAAAAGGGGAGTCCACGAAATACTTTTTCCGCCGCCGCAAGTTTCTGTTCTCGAGAGATCCCATCTGGAGGCCTTTTCCGGCACTCTGCCGGAGGGGGAATCGATCACGGAGGGGCTCTACATCAACCTTGCTGCCCTTCCGATGATGCGTGAGTAGTTTACTACAGACCTTTGGGTCCATAGTTAGTAGCTAGATGACTTCTTCTCTCTTTTTGATCTTCAATACAATGTTCTCCTTGATGTTCTTGGAGTTCTATCCGATGTAATCACTTTTTGCGATGTGTTTGTTGGGATCTAATGAATTGTGAGTTTATGATCAGATTATCCATGAATATTATTTGAGTCTTCTCTGATCTCTTTTATGCATGATTATTATAGCTTCGTATTTCCTCTCCGATCTATTGATTTGGTTTGGCCAACTAGATTGATTTATCTTGCCATGGGAAGAGGTGCTTTGTAATGGGTTTGATCTTGCGGTGCTCAATCCCAGTGACAGAAAGGGACATGACACGTATGTATCGTTGCTATTAAGGGTAAAAAGATGGGGTTTATTCATGCGTGAGTTTACTTTGTCTACATCATGTCATCTTGCTTAAGGCGTTACTCCGTTCTTTATGGACTTAATACACTAGATGCATGCTGGATAGCGGTCAATGTGTGGAGTAATAGTAGTAGATGCAGGCAGGAGTCGGTCTACTTGTCTCGGACTTGATGCCTATATACATGATCATTGCCTTGGATATCGTCATGATTATTTTATTTTCTATCAACTAGCACAGTGGCCCTCGCAAATGCGAGGGCAACCTCTTTTGTGCCTTTTTTCTTCTATGAAGGTGGGTTTTCCTCTGGCCTCTTTGCATCATATGTGCACGGGAAATTTCTTAATTTCTTAATTTTGTATTAGTTTTAATACCATGCATCATGAAATGGCCCTTAACGACATTCAAAAACACTTTGTTTTCTTAAATATTTTTAGTTTAATTCAAGATATGGAAGTTAAAATTATCAGTAGTATCTTAGCGATAAAAATGAGAGATTTTAACTCGAAAACAAATTAACTTTTAAATATTACTCATAACGAAATTTAAGCATTGTACTTTCTATGATTTAGCATGTAGAAATTGTTAACAAAGACATATAATGTAGAGATCATATGGGGCCTCTTCTTTATGGGGCCACACATTTTTTGCATTATGACGTTTATTTAATAAAAGTTGGCCGATATTTTTAATATAAAACAATTTCCAAAGGATTCGCTGAAATCGAACAAACGGTAAAGTGTGAGATGAGTAGATGGGGGAATTTACTGATTGAAAGACAATAAGTGACATTTCAAGTGTATTTTCAGTATGCTTATGCCTGGGATCGTAGAATGTAGAGTTTCACTATGCCACATGTCTCCTCTTTTTCTTATATCTGTGCTTGCATATCATGTTTGGTTTTGTAAGAAAATTTCATCTCTAATGAAAATCGAGAGAAACCCAATATCTATGAACGGCGACATGAAATGTATGCAACCTTTCAGTGACCAAATTTAGAGGAAACTGCTATTAAGGAAATTGTCTATCTTGTAAAAAGTAACTACTACTTACCAACTATTCTAGAATCAAGACAAATACTAACCATGAACTATCTTGTTATGAAAGAAATAATCAAATTATCATTGTTTTATTATATATTTCATGGCCACGTAATTGGTCAGGTATTTCTAATATCATAAAAATTGAATGAAAAATCAATATATGTATAACCTAAATCAGGCTACACACATAAGAATAGATATAGTTAGAAACATATAGCTTGAAGGGTGGAACCCGTAATCGCAAGCCAATCAGAAATTCTATACCAATGTTAGGGAGAGAAATCAACTAATTTTGTGTAAAAAAGGTATTCCTTCCTGTGAACATCCAGCATACCAATTGGTTCATCTAAAAAATGAGTACCATTTGGATTTTATGAATTTTAGTGCGTCGATTGTTTCCTCCTGTTCGACATCACGTTTACGCTAATTTGCTCAAAGCTCCGTTTTGTTATGAAAAAAATTTGGAGTATAATTCACAAATGTACACTACAATCATAGAATAATTTGCGGCCCTAGTACATATGAATAGCATTCGACATATATTTGTTGCATATTGCAATATCTCAAAGCCATGATACATATACCTCACCTCTATATTTCACATTGTCTTTGTTGATACTGATAAATCTAGAGAGTGTTTTGTATTATATAGATGGAGTAGTAAAAAATGTTTATAGCTTGCTATGACATGCCCGTACCAAGATAAGGCAAGTCTTTGTTCGATCTTGTTGCTACCATGCCGCAAGTATTTAATCAATCATGTACCTAGCTCCTTGCTACAAGGTTGCATGCATGAGGAAGTTTGAAACCTAAGACCGCTGATGTGCCTACACGTATGGGGGAGAGGCTGGCCGACGGGCGGGCAGAGGGTGCCGAATGCTACAGTGACGGCCGCGTATGTGAGGATGTACTCACATACATGCAAGGGGAGTTCTGATTCAGCAAGGAGCACATAACTGAAGAGCTCCACTCCATGCGATTTCTTTACCTTTGAAAACTCCAATCGGCTCCCACTATGGTTGTTGAGTTTGCTGTCTCCTCCATATGTAAGGCACCGGAACCATACCTCAAACATCCCCGCCCAAGAATTCTCAGCAAAGGCATTCTCCTCATCCTCCTCATGTGCAATTGAACCGATGTCGTGTCCTCATCATGCAAGGCACTGGACCATCAGAATGTTGGCGTCGCCTCTCACAGCGTCGCTCTTCTTCTACCTCGAGCTGCCTCGCACAACTCTCTCTCTCATGAACACACACACTTCTTTGATGGTTTCTCACAGGAAACACTACACACACACAACAAACACGCATGCACCAGAGAAAATGATCACATTGGCTTTGCCAATTAGGACTTCCCTGGTGATACAACGGTGGCTACATCTTTTCTTCTGCCCTCACGGCTTCATTTTTCTCATTGACTCAAAGTAGCAAATATATACAGGAGATTAGCCTCATGCCCGCACTAACTGGCCGGACCTCTCGGCCACTAACACCATGACTCTAACTAATTAACCATTAACTCATGCACGCCCATGCACAGCGTGTGCACCTCTCTCTCAACGGCCATGACCCAGCCAACACCCTTGACTCAACTAGTACTAAGACCTTTTCTCTAGCTAACTAACTCACACATAATTCTAGCTGACTAGGACTTGCATGCAGCTCACAATCGGATCAACCAAGCCGGCTCAACATGCTCGTATAGCCCCACGCTCCAGCCTTCGTCGTACTTGCCGCATCACACGGCCACGCTGCCTCATGCAGCCCTGCAGCCTCACGCCGCCATCGGCATCTCGCCATCGTCGCCGTATCGCACGACGCCTTGGCATCTCGCCTTCTCCGCACACCTCTGCTGAAGCTTCGTCGGACAACCTACTCCCTAGACAAACTAGCTACATGCATAACGAAAATCAAACTATGCAGATACATGAATCAAGATTAGAGCTAACACAGAATTCTGGGCGCCGAGGCATTCTCCTCTGTTCGGCCGTCTCCTTGTCGTGGAAGCCAATGGAACTGCACCGCAACGTGCCCGCCTAGGAATTCTCGGGCGAGGCGTTCTCCTCGTCCTCATTGCCGTCTGAGGAAGCAAGGTTGACCTTTGTCGTCCCTGACCATGAATTCTTGGCCGAGGCAATCTCCAAGTACTCATCACATACCATCGCCCATTCGAGCAAGGCCCTTCCTATGTGATGACGGCGGTGAGGAGGATGTGATTGACCCTTTTGCCTACATGCAAGGGGAGTCCTGATTCAGCAAGGAGCACATAATTGAAGCGAGCTCCACTCCATGCGATTCCTTTACCTCCTAAAACTCCGATCGATACGTACTTGCAGCCATCAATCGAATCCAGTGTGTTGGGTTCCAGCCGGCGGCCAGCGGCGAGAATCAATCAGGCCACGGTTGGTGTGTACGTGTGTGTGTGATCTATACGAAGTTAGCTAGCTTTGGCTAGTAACGTTAGTTCCAGGAGAATCGCTCGGCAAGCGGTAGGCTAGCTTTGCACTGCGATGTATCTCAGAGTAAAACAACTTTGGGATTGCATCAGTGTTGTTTCATCGTCGTCGTCGCATGTCGCCGGAAGCTGCGACGCAAATTGATAGAGACTCCATCCTGGCAACGCATGTGATGCATTCATATATGAAAGGCAATGCACGGTTTTCTTTTATTTCCAATGAATGCATGCATGCATAAACCAAGACATAGCCCGCGCCCAGGCTGGCTTGTTTATTTGAAACCAAGTCATCAGCCCCACGTCCCATGATGTCCTTCCTTTTTATAATGGGAATGCTTTACGAAACGTTTTCTCATCATAATGGCAGTGGTGGGTAATTTTTCACGTATAAACATTATCTAATGGTTGTAAATTTTAGACTATTAAATAAACGGTCGGATGTTTCTAATTTTTGTGGTAATTTCTATCTTATTTCTCTTTTTTCCGGTGATCCCATCAAATACTTTTTTTATATATAATAGATTGCCCAACAGTAATTTGTCTACCCACCGTATGCTATTTTCTTGAGAGAAGCCTCTAGTGAAAACTATGGCCTCCGGGTCTATCTAAATCATACATTAAAAACGCTAAAAAAAACCTTACTGCACTTTTCTTTTATTTATTTTATTTTGTATTTTTGTTCAATCTATCTATTTATCACCATACAATTTAATCTTGCAATTGACCGCCGAGGGTGCAAGGATTTGTTGTTTGTGTGCAGGTACTGCTAACGAGGTGTTGCGTGGTTCTCCTACTGGATTGATAACCTTGGTTTCATAACTGAGGGAAATACTTACCACTACTGTGCTGCATCATCCCTTCCTCTTCGGGGAAAATACAAACGCAAGCTACAAGTAGCAGGAAGAATTTCTGGCGCCGTTGCGGGGGAGACATCATCAACATCTATCAAGTACCTTTGCATAAACTCTCATCTCCTTGCATTTATTTTATTTGCCTCTCGCTTTCATCTCCCCCACTTCTAAAAAGTTTTTACAAAAATACAAAAATATTTTCCGTTTGCCCTTTTTCTTGTTTGCTTGCTTGTTACCTTGTTCGCTTAATCATGATGCCCCGAGAAAATTATCATGATACTTCTTATTATAAAATTCTGTCCGAAATTGAGAAAAATACTAAAGATTACATAACTACGCAGTTTGAGCACAACAATTTTTTTACCGAGGAACTGAAAGAACACTCTACTTTATTGGATGCTATTGCAAAACAACTCGCTGATGTTAGTAAAGAAGTTGCTAGTCTTCAATCTCAATTTGCTCTTACTAAAAAATTGCTAGGAAAAATTTCTGATGCGCAAGCTACGCTAGTAAATCAAATGGCAGCTAAGCCGGAATCATTAGAACATAGTAATGATGAGGATATTAAAATGATTGGTCTTTCATCTATTGATTCTTTGTTAGCAATATAAAACTTGATGAAAAGGGGACCGAAGAAGAGTCAACTTTAGCTAGAAGGCGTTCCCATAATTCGGAGGGTGGAAATCTTGATAAGAAAATTGCTAAAAGTGGGTTTGGAGAGGTAAAAACTTTAAATAGCCATGTGCCCACTCTCTTGGATTACAAAGATTTTAATTATGATAATTGTTCTTTGATTGAGTGTATTTCTTTGTTACAATCCTTGTTAAATTCACCCAACGCTTATGAGCAAAATAAGGCTTTTACTAAACACATCGTAGAAGCAATGATGAAAGCGTTAGAAGAAAAGCTAGAACTAGAGATTTCAATTCCTAAAAAATTATATGATGAATGGGAACCCACCATTAAAGTTAAAATTAAAAATTATGAGTGCAATGCTTTATGTGATTTGGGTGCTAGCGTTTCCACAATTCCAAAATCTCTATGTGATGTGCTAGGTTTCACCAATATAGATGAATGTTCTCTTAATTTGCATCTTGCGGATTCCACTATTAAAAAGCCTTTGGGTAGAACTAATGATGTTCTTATTCTTGCAAATAGGAACTATGTGCCCGTTGATTTTATTGTACTTGACATTGAATGCAATTCTTCTTGCCCCATAATACTTGGTAGACCGTTCTTACGAACTATAGGTGTTGTTATTGATATGAAAGAAGGGAATATAAAATTTCAGTTTCCATTAAAAAAGGGTATGGAGCATTTCCCTAGGAAAAGAATTAAAACACCATATGAATCCATTATGAGGGCCACTTATGGAATCAACTTGAAAGATGACAATACTTGAAATTATGCATTATGCCTAACTAGGGGCATAAAACAATAGCGCTTGTTGGGAGGCAACCCAATGAATAAAATAATTTTTTACCTTTTGTTTCTGTTATTGTGTGTTTTCACAATTATGCTACTATTATGATTGTGTTTTTGTGTTTTTAATTAGTGTTTGTGCCAAGTAAAGCCTTTAGGATGATTTGGAAGATAGTATAATTGATGTTGTTTGGAAAACAGAAAGTTTTGCGTCCAGTGCTGGAATTTTGGTTCTGTACTGGAGCGTCAGAAAAATCTGAAATTTTTACAAAGTATTGGTATATGAATTTCCCACGTTGTCCTAATTTTTAAGAATTGTTGGAGTTACAGAAGTATGGCTTTTAAATAGATTTCTACAGACTATTCTGTTTTTGACAGATTCTGTTTTTGATGTGTTGCTTGCTTGTTTTGATGAAACTATGGATTGTATCGGGGGGTATAAGCCATGGAGAAGTTAGAATACAGTAGGTATAATGCAAAAATAAAATATGAATGGGTTTTCAACAGTACTTAAAGTAATGATTTATTTGTTATACTAATGGATCTCACGAAGGTTTTGTTGAGTTTTGTGTGATTGAAGTTTTCAAGTTTTGGGTGAGATCACGATGGATGAAGGAATAAGGAGTGGCAAGAACCTAAGCTTGGGGATGCCCAAGGCACCCTAAGGTAATATTCAAGGAAGACTCAAGCGTCTAAGCTTGGGGATGCCCCGGAAGGCATCCCCTCTTTTTTCTACCAACCATCGGTAATTTTACTTGGAGCTATATTTTTATTCATCACATGATATGTGTTTTACTTGGAGCGTCTTGTATTATATGAGTCTTTGCTTTGTTTGCTTTTTAGTTTGTCACAATCATCCTTGCTGAACACACCTATTTTGAGAGAGCCACACGTTCATCATAATTTGTTAGAATACTCTATGTGCTTCACTTCAATTTTTTGAACTAGGCAGTTGCTCTAGTGCTTCACTTAAATCTTTTTGAGCACGGTGGTGGCTATATTTTGAAGAAATGAACTCTCATGCTTCACTTATATTATTTTGAGAGTTGATAAGATTGAAATTTTTAAGAAATATTTGCGCTCTCATGCTTCACTTATATCTTTTTGAGAGTTGATGATAGTAATGGTAATTTGCACAAGATATGAATTTGGTCCCAAAGTGATGAATATTCAAGAGGGTATAATAAAAACTTTCATATAGATCATTGGATATGATAAGTGTGATTCCTTGCAATAATTTTGCGATATGGAGATGATGATATGTGAGTCATCTTAGTGAGTAATTGTGATTTAGTAAGAATATTAGTGTTAAGGTTTGTGATTCCCTATGCATGCACATCAAGTCAATAGTTATGCAACAAAATTATATCCTACTTATGGTGCATTATTCGGTGTTAGTTATGTACAATGCAAGTTTATGACCGTTTTCGTTTTTTGGTTGGTTGCTTCTCAATCTATTTGCTAGCCTTCATTTGTACTAAGCGGAAATACTGCTTGTGCATCCAAACTCCTTAAACCCAAGTTGTGCCAAATGAGTCCACCATATCTACCTATATGCGGTATTTCCATGCCGTTCCAAGTAAATTTGCGTGTGCCAACTCTAATTTTCAAAATAATTTTTCTGTTTTGTCTGCACGTACCGCTCATGAGGCGGAAGGGGGTGGCCAATATTTTCCATGCTAGGTGGGTTATTCTCACGATGAGTGTTTATTCACTTGTCATTGCACGAGAGTGTGGCAGGTAATAGGGATGCCCAGTCCCGAAATGAAATGAAATGAAAAATCTTATATGATGATAATAATAAATTCCTTGGAAAGTGTTGGTATGGAGGGCACCCGTGGATACGGCTAGCCATGAATTGTGAAAGAATGGTGGAAAAGGAATAAACTTTATTTTCTGTTTGGGAACCGCCTATAATGTATCTAGCATGGAAGATATTGGGAATTCTCGTTCGTTTTTGTTGACAGGAAAAGCATGCCTCCCAAAAAATTTATCTCTCTAATTTAAGCCTTGAGCTCTTGCACATTAGCAAATCTCTGCTTCCCTCTGCGAAGGGCCTATCTATTTACTTTTATGCAATTTTTATTTTTATTTGAGTCTCCATCTTCTCTTATAAAGCACCAACTAGAGAGCACTATTGTCATACTTGTGCATTGGATGTAGCTAATATGGAGTGTGTTTCATGAATGGATCAATGATTGAGCATAATGGGCTAGGGATAACTTTCTTTAGCGTTGATATTTTGAAAGGCATGATTGCTTGTTAGTATGCTTGAGTATTTATATCTTCATGTCAAATTATAGACTATTGGTTTGAATCATTCAAGTCCAATGTCAGTGTTTTATTCTTTTCTGTTGTTTACGAAAGCGCCTTCTGCCTCTTTACGCTTTCTGCACGGGAAGATGTATTCTTTTCTGAGGCGCTTTCTGTTATTTACAGCAGGGACCCGCTGACAGTTTTTATTTTTATAGAGAGGTCCCTGGATTAAAAACCTTTATAACTTTTAAACCACAAACATTTTCAGTTGATTCTTTTTCTGAAAATCTTCTTTTTCACTCTAGTTTTTTTTAGTATTTATTTGAAAATATTTTGAGACAACTTTTTGTACTGTTACAAAAAAATTGATTTGAATTTGAATTCTTATTTTCTAGAAATCGAGGAGGGGAACTTTGCCGGAAATTTCGAGGGATCACCTTCTGCCTACTTTGATCAAGGCAAGCATATTGAACTTGGGATATGGTGTTTGCATGCATATTTGCATAAGTTTGAAGTATCACCAAGTATGTAGTGGATAGGTGTGCATGCATGATCATATCATTTCCTTGTGCATTTCTTGCATTCACTCAAGAACCATTCTAACTTGGTTGAAGTGGTGAGGAACTCAGGGGTGTACCCCTGCCTTGTCGTGCCGGTGAGCACGGGGCACATCATGACACGACGGTGTCACCGTGGCATGTGAGGCATGCCAGTCATAATAATAACACCTCCTGAGTCGACCTAGATCGAGTCTTGTTCCGTCAAGCCTAGCTAAATACCGTGCTGCCACTTGTCTTCCCGCGAGGGGAGTACGGCTTAGTAAGTTGCTAACCCCTTTCCGAGTGCACACCACATAGAGGGGCCATGATGAGGGTTCCATGGCCATGGACTAATGCCAGTCATCGGGTCATGGGGCATGGGTGTATCCGGCTGGGCCGAGAGGGGGCACCCCTTGTAATCCGTGCGTATAAATAGTGATCCCATGCTATTCGAGACTATGGTCTCCCCATCTTAGAGTTTTTCTTGAACGATGCTTTGGGTGATTCCTGGCATCCGGAAAGTTAATCTGGTGTGTGCTGGTCAGGTGTGTTTTCAACCTAAAGACCGTAATGGGAATTAGTCAGTGTCTCGGTGTTGGCTAAAGAAATCCTATACACGTGGGTAAAGAGTACACCCTCTGCAGAGTTATACCTATTCGAATAGCCGTGTCCACGGTCAAGGACGTTAGCTGGGAATGATCAAGTGTCGGTCCCGGTGTCGGTCTTTGGAGGAAATAATTAAAATGGAGCATGATTCATTTTGCAGGATAATTATTGTCACTACTGATGCTATCATGAATATTATTTGTTAACATGAATATTATTGTGGACTAACCCTTTTTCTTCTATGTACAATTCTGAGTATCACTTGGGATGGCTAGTCCACCTGGATACTCAGTTTTATTTTCTTTTCTGAGTATCACTTGTGATGGCTAGTCCACCTAGATACTCAGTTTTATTTTCTTTTCTCAGAATCACTTGGGATGGCTAGTCCACCTGGATACTCAGTTTTATTTTATTTTCTGAGTATCACTTGGGATGGCTAGTACACCTGGATACTCAGTTTATTTTCTTTCCTGAGTATCACTTGGGATGGCTAGTCCACCTGGATACCCATTTCTTTTCAAGACCTCTCGAGGCGTCGCATTTAGACACCCATTGGGCATTTCTTTTCAAGACCTCTCGAGGCGTCGCTTTTAGACACCCGTTGGGCATTTCTTTTCAAGACCTCTTGAGGCGTCGCTTTCAGACACCCGTTTGGCATTTTTCTTGGAATTCCTCGGGCGGTCCAGCGCCCGATGTTCCATTTTATTGGTTCATTACTAACATGTTATATTTATTCTTCTGCACCGTATTAAAATTTAACATGCCATGCTTTAATCTTGGTCAGCATATGCATATAATTTAATTCATCATGAACATATGCATTCGGTATATCCTTTGTTCATAATGTTTGCGAGTACATTCCAACGTACTCACAGGCTTGTCCCTGGCTTGTTAATTTGGCCAGACCCCGAGGAAGACGAGCTTGTGGAGGAAGAGTGCGCTAGCGAGCCCGACGCTTAGAGGTGTTCCCAGTCAGTCATCCTGTGGTCTTGGAGTCTACCACGTGTATCACCCGTAGTGCTTCCGCTCCACCAATAAAATAGTCAAGCCTCACACTGACGCTTGGCTCCACTTTATTCTATCAGTATTGTATTATCACCACGCCACTGTCTTATTCCGCCACCGTCATATATTGACAAGTTTGTAATAAATGTTGAGCACTCTGGCTCAACCCTGTGTAATATTATGTATGTACTAGATATCTATATCAAGGGAGTCCACCAATTGTTCTGATCTTGGGGCTGGTGTGACTTGGGGCTATTCCGTGATTTATTCCGGAAACAGGCCCGACACCTAGATGCACAAAAGTACAATAAAGAACCAATCATGGAGCGGTATACCTTTTGATCAAACTCTTTACCATTGTCGTCAGAACTCAGATGACCATTGGTTGGCATTGGCATCTTGTAGCCCTTGCAATCTTGCATACCAAACTTCAAGCAGTCCTTGAGATACTTCTCTTGTGGTATGAAGATGCCGTTGCGTTGTTGACGAATTTGAAGACCAAGAAAGAATTTCAGCTCTCCCATCATGGACATTTGATATTGCTCTTGCATCATATGACTGAACTCATCACTATATCATTTGTCAGTGCAGCCGAAGATAATGTCATCCACATAGCTTTGGCATACAAACAGTTCACCATCGTATGATTTGGTGAAGAGAGTGGGATCAAGTGAACCAGGTTTGAAGCCTTTGCTTTTCAGAAATTCCTTGAGTGTGTCATACCAGGCTCGTGGAGCTTGTTTGAGGCCATACAGTGCCTTGTTGAGCCTATAGACCTTGTCAGGGTGCTTTGGATCTTCAAACCCAGGTGGTTGAGCAACATAGACTTCTTCTTCAATTTTGCCGTTGAGAAAGGCACTCTTCACATCCATTTGATACAGAAGAATATCATGATGATTGGCATGAGCAAGAAGTATGCGGATGGCTTCAAGTCTAGCCACAGGAGCAAAGGTTTCATCGAAGTCAATTCCTTCCACTTGTGTGTAACCTTGAGCAACGAGACGGGCTTTGTTTCTGACAACTTGACCATGTTCATCTTGCTTGTTGTGGTAGATCCATTTGGTTCCAATAATGTTGTGCTTGCGAGGGTCGGGACACTTGACGAGTTCCCACACATTATTGAGCTCAAATTGCTGAAGCTCTTCTTGCATAGCTTGAATCCATTCTGGTTCCATGAAAGCTTCAGTGACTTTGGTGGGTTCTGTGATGGAGATGAAAGCAAAGTGTCCACAAAAGTTTGCTAGCTGGGTGGCTCTTGAGCGAGTGAGAGGACCAGGTGCATTGATGTTGTCAATTATCTTCTTGATCTGAACTTCATTGGCCACACGAGGATGTACAGGGCGAAGACTTTGCTGTTGCTGAGCATTGTCTTCAGGCTCAGCATTATCTTCAGGCTGATCATTGTCTTCACGCTGGACAGGAGCATGTATCACAACTTCTTCATCTCTGGGTTCCTCAATGGGTATTATGTCTCCAGTACCCATTAGCTTGATGGATTCACTTGGAGGGAGTTCATCTATCACATGTGGCAGGTGCTCTCTTTGTGAGCCGTTAGTTTCATCGAACCGCACATCTACAGTTTCAACCACTTTGTGGTGAAAGAGGTTGAAGACCCTGTAGGTGTGTGAATCCTTTCCATAGCCAAACATAAAACCCTCATGTGCTTTCGGTGCAAATTTGGAAGTGTGATCTGGATCCCGTATCCAGCACCTAGCACCAAATACTTTGAAATAACTTACATTTGGCTTCTTACCAGTGATTAGTTCATAAGATGTCTTCTTGAAGAACTTGTGAAGATATACTATGTTGATGATGTGGCATGCAGTATCAATGGCTTCAGGCTACCACTTGCGTGGTGTCTTGTATTCGTCGAGCATAGTGCGAGCCATCTAAATGAGAGTTCTGTTCTTGCGCTCCACAACGCCATTCTGTTGTGGAGTGTATGGAGCTGATAGCTCACGAGTGATGCCAAGAACGTCAAGATAGGTGTTGATACGTCTCCCTCGTATCTACTTTTCCAAACACTTTTGCTCTTGTTTTGGACTCTAATTTTCATGATTTGAATGAAACTAACCCGGACTAACGCTGTTTTCAGCAGAACTACCATGGTGTTGTTTTTTGTGCAGAAATAAAAGTTCTTGGAATTGGATGAAACTTTTTGGAGATTTTTTATGGAATAAATAAAAAATACTGGAGCCAAGACCTACTGGAGGGGGGCCACCTGCTGCCCACGAGGCACCAGGGCGCGCCACCCCCCCCCTTTGGCGTGCCCTGGTGGCTTCTGGGGCCCACGTGGCTCCGCTGACCCTAATCTCAGGCCTATAAATTCACAATTCCAGAGTAAAAAAATATGAGAGGAAGTTTTATTGCGTTTCACGATACGGAGCCGCCGCCACCTCCTGTTCTTCATCGGGAGGCCAGATCTGGAGTCCGTTCGGGGCTCCGAAGAGGGGGGATCTTCCGGCATCGTCATCATCAACCAGCCTTCATCACCAATTTCATGATGCTCATCGCCGGGAGTGAGTAATTCCTTTGTAGGCTTGCTGGACGGTGATGAGTTGGATGAGATTTATCATGTAATTGAGTTAGTTTTGTTAGGGCTTGATCCCTAGTATCCACTATGTTCTGATATTGATGTTGCTATGACTTTGCTATGCTTAATGCTTGTCACTAGGGCCTGAGTGCCATGATTTCAGATCTGAACCCTTTATGTTTTCATGAATATATTTGTGTTCTTGATCTGATCTTGCAAGTTATACGCACATGCTATGTGTTATGATCCGCATACCCCAAGGTGACAATAATTGGGATTCTTTCCGGTGATTGCCATTGTTTGAGGAGTTCATGTATTCACTATGTGTTAATGCTTTGTTCCAGTTCTCTATTAAAAGGAGGCCTTAATATCCCTTAGTTTCCTTATGGACCCCGCTGCCACGGGAGGGTAGGACAAAAGAAGTCATGCAAGTTCTTATCGCAAGCACGTATGACTATATACGGAATACATGCCTACATTACATTGATGAATTGGAGCTAGTTCTGTGTCGCCCTAGGTTATGACTGTTATATGATGAATGTCATCCAACATAATCACCGATCCAATGCCTACGAGTTTTTCACATACTGTTCTTGCTAAGTTACTACAGTTGCTACTGCTGTCACAATTGCTACTACTATTGCTGCTACCATTACTATTACCATTACTCTTATTGCTACTGCTATCAAACTATCATACTACTGTGCTACTGATCACTCTACTACAGATATTTAGTCTCCAGGTGTGGTTGAATTGACAACTCAACTGCAAATACTTGCAAATATTCTTTGGCTCCCCTTGTGTCGAATCAATAAATTTGGGTTGAATACTCTACCCTCGAAAACTGTTGCGATCCCCTATACTTGTGGGTTATCAAGACCTTTTTCTGGCGCCGTTGCCGGGGAGCATAGCTCTATTTGCTGAGTCACTTGGGATTTATATCTGTTGATCACTATGAAGAATCTGAAAGACGCTAAGACCAAGATCGTTCCCTCTAAGACGAGGGGAGGTAAGGAACTGCCATCTAGCTCTGCACTTGATTCACCTTCTGTTTTGAGTAAACTTGCAACACCACCACCTGCTATTAATTCTGATATGTTCCAAGTTATTGATGATACTGCTTCTGCTATGAGTGATACTTATGATGATGCTAGTACTATGCTTGATAATGTTGTGCCACTTGGTGAATTTCTTAATGAAAAAATTGCTAAAGCTAAAGAATTTGAGACTGCTGAAACTGATGAAATTGAGAATGCTAAAAATGTTGAAACTCTTGAGAATTATGATTCACCTATTATGACTAGCTCTCCTACTAGAGTTGAATCACCTGATGAACATTGCTTTGATAGGGAGACGGCTAGAGCCATTCTTGCTTGTAAAGATAGAGATGAAGTTATAAAATTGCTTGCTGAAATGAAAGAAAAATCTACGAGGGAGAGAATGAAATATGATCCTAAGTTTGCTACCTCTCCCATATTTGTTACTGATAAGGATTATGAATTCTCTATCGATCCTGAGTTGATTACTTTGGTTGAATCTGGTCCTTTCCATGGCTATTAAACTGAAACCGTTGTGGCACATCTTACTAAATTAAATGATATAGCCACCCTATTTGCTCATGAGGAAAAAATTCGCTATTACGATATTCTTAAGCTATTTCCTTTCTCATTAAAGGGTGATGCTAAGGAATGGTATAATACCCTTGCTCCTGGTTGTGTGCGTAGTCCCTAGGATATGATTTATCACTTCTCTGAAAAATATTTTCCTGCTCATAAGAAACAAGCTGCTTTACAGGAAATATTTAATTTTGTGCAAATTAAAGAAGAGAATCTCCCTCAAGCTTGGGGGAGGCTTCTCCAATTACTTAATGCTTTGCCTGACCATCCTCTTAAGAAAAATGAAATACTTGATATCTTTTATAATGGACTAACCGATGCTTCTAGGGACTACCTAGATAGTTGTGCGAGTTGTGTTTTCAGGGAACGGACTATTGAACAAGCTGGGGAACTATTGAATAATATATTGAAGAATGATAATGATTGGACACTTCCCGAACCACCGCCTAAACCCACTCCGAAGAAGAGGGGTATTTTATTTCTCAGTCCTGAAGATATGCAAGAAGCAAAGAAATGTATGAAGGAAAAAGGTATTAAAGCTGAAGATGTTAAGAATTTGCCACCTATTGAAGAAATACATGGTCTTGACATACCGCCATAGGTAGTAGAGGTAAATTCTCTTATAAAGTTTGACGAAAGTGATATCCCTTATAACAAACCTCCTAGTCAATGCTTGTATGAATTTGACAATTATATTATTAAGCAAGATCACTTCAATGCAAATATTATGAAACAATTAAAACGAAATGCCTACATGATTGATCGCTTGAGTGACTTGTTGTTTAGAATTGCTAATGATGTTAAAGGTGTAAGTAAACATGCATCTATGGTTCAAACCCAATTAGAACAAGTTGCTAAATCTCAGAGTGAATTGCACAATGAAATGAATAACAATATGAATGATCATGCTGTTAGAGTAATGACTAGAGGAGGTAGAATGACTCAGGAGCCACTTTATCCTGAAGGTCACCCTAAAAGAATTGAACAAGACTCTCAAAGAATTAATGTTGATGCACCTAGTCCATCTAAAAAGAAAAAGAAAAAGAAAAATGATAGGACTTTGCATACTTCTAGTGAACCCGAGGTAGAAAAACCCTTGGAGGATAGTAATGATGTTTCTATTTTCGATGCTGAAACACAATCTGGTAATGAACATTCACCTGACGATAATAACAATGATGATGCTCATGTGGATGCCCAACCAGATAATAATAAAGAACTTGATAATGATGTTGAAATAGAACCTGCTATTGATCTTGATAACCCACCTCCTAAAAACAAACGTTATGATAAAAGAGACTTTGTTGCTAGAAAACATGGTAAAGAAAGAGAACCATGGGTTCAAAAACCCATGCCCTTTCCTCCTAAACCATCTAAGAAAAAAGATGAGGAAGAATTTGAATGCTTTGCTGAAATGCTTAGGCCTGTCTTTTTGCGTACTCGTTTGACTGATATTTTAAAGATGCCCCCTTATGCTAAATATATGAAAGACATTGTCACAAATAAAAGAAAGATACCTGAAGCTGAAATTTCTACCATGCTTGCAAATTATTCTTTTAAGGATGGAGTACCTAAGAAATTAGGAGATCCAGGAATACCAACTATACGATGCTCCATTAAAAGAAATTATGTCAAAACTGCTTTGTGTGATTTAGGAGCCGGTGTTAGTATTATGCCTTTCTCTTTATATAAAAGACTTGATTTGAATAAACTCACTCCCACTGAAATATCATTGCAAATGGCTGACAAATCAACTGCCATACCTATCGGTGTTTGTGAGGATGTGCCCGTTGTAGTTGCAAATGTTACTATTCTAACAGACTTTGTTATACTTGATATGCCCGAGGATGACAACATGTTGATTATCCTTGGTAGACTCTTTTTGAATACTGCAGGGGCTGTTATTGATTGCACAAAAGCAAGGTCACTTTTCATATCAATGGTAATGAACATACGGTGCACTTCCCGAAGAAACAATTCCAAGTAAATGGTATTCATATTATTGAGAAGATTCCGACAATTACTATCGGAAGTTTTCAAGTCCCTCTTCCTATTGTCAAAAAGAAATATGAAACACTTATTATTGGGGAAATGCATATCCCCGTTGAGGTAACTTAGTGTTATACGAAAATTCTTCGGTTTCATGTCACTCGGAAATAGTTTGTTAATAAGACTTGATCAACCTTATTAATGGATTCTTTTTGAGCGGCATGTGGTCAATGAATTTAGTAAGCACAACCTTCTGTACCCACTTTTTGTTTTCTGTTATTTTTAGTTAAATGCAATAAAATGCCATGATTACCCTGTTTTCTGAATTATCCGTGCAATAAAAAATGGCCCAAAAAATGCTCAGAATGCAATAAAATTTTGACATGAATTTTTATAGAATATTTAAGAATTTTTGGCACTAAAAACATACCAGGGGGATGCCCCAGGTGCCCACGAGGCACCAGGGTGCGTCACCCCCCTGGCGCGCCCTGGTGGCTTGTGGGCCCCACAGGGACCCCCTCACTTATCCCTTCAGCCCACTTCGTTTCTTACCTCTAGCAAAAATTCCCAGTAGCTCTCTCTCTCGTGTTCTTGCTCCCACCTGAGATTTTCGATCTCTTTGCTCGGAGCTCCGTTTCCGAAACTGTTTTGGGAGATTGCTACTTGGTATGTGACTCCTCAATTGCTCGAATTAGTTTTTGCTCTAGTGGATTATATTTTGCATAATTAGCTGCTCTTGGTGCTACTGAAAATGATCTTGCATGTTGAATTCTTTGAGTTCCAAGTAGTTTGAATGCTTGATATAGCCTCTAGACATCCATATGAGTAGTTGCTATCAATCTTGTGAAGTTTTATTGATATCATTTTGTGGCCCAAAATTTTTCAGAAATTTGTTCTTAGGAAAATGAATATCTTCCGGAGGAGTTCTTCGAAGCGGACCACCAAGGGAGTCCTTGGGGACTCCTCGGACAACGACCTCAACATTCCGCGGAGGACAGAGGTCTGGCCGTGCGAATGGCCGCACAATGCCTTCATGAACGAAGCCGGATTCTACCAAGAGTTCACGCAATTTGTTGCTAATGCCGGATTGACCAACTTCCTCGCAGGTGAGTGTGACCAGCACCACATCCTTACGAATTCCTTTGTGCAAAACTTTCATTTTCTGAATAGGCTCGAACCACCTGAGGTGCGCTTTGATTTATATGCTGATCATCATCAGATACCTCTGGCTGAGTTTTGTGAGATTTGTTTGATCCCCTTTGATGGGGAAATTAGAGAGCCTTGCCCGAAAGAGTTTGAGGGCTTCCTCCGCACATTAACTGTGGGAGAGGAAAGGGGCGTGTCGAGAGCCCGAGCCACTAGCTTGCAGTTTCCCTCTATTCATTGCTTTGCTTTATTCATAGGGAAATGCTTGACTACTAGAGAGCAAGGTGGTGCGCTATGTGCACCTGACTTTGCCATTTTACGCCGCGCACTTTATAATGACAACACGTATAACCTGGGAGCTATCATTGCACGCCGCCTGCACACTACCAGGACTAAGGGTAAAATTCATGGCGGTATTTATGCTACTCGCTTAGCGAGACGTTTTAATGTTAACATTCGCCCTCACGATTACTTGTTGCCTAGAGTTTACTTAGATCACCAGTCTATGAGGGACCACCACTTTCTTGATGCTCCTGAGCCTCCTCACCACATTCGTTATAACTTGGTTTTTAGTGAGGATACTCGTGATATTATTCCGTTGCCTGCACCCGCTTTGTGTGATTCTCATGCCAGGAACGGATATATCGTGATGCCACCGGACATCGTTGCTTACCGGAACGGCTTGGCAGCAGCAGGGGAGGAGGCCCAGGATTGGGACACTCGGGTGCCACGGCCTCAGCACTTTCACATGGGACCGGATGGCAACTACGGATGGCCGTAGACCAAGCTAGGCCAAAATCCTAAGCTTGGGGGAGTACCTATCCCTCACCGACATTACATTCATGCCCACACATTTCATTCCAGTTGTTGGTGTTCATACTTTTTCATTGTATAATCCATGTTAGTTTTATTTTCTCGCTTTCTTCTTGTGTGTTTGAAAAACTTTCAGAAAATCCAAAAATATTTCTCGTTTCTTTTCGGTTTTTCTTTCTAGCTTAATTAGTAGTAGTAAAAGAAAACCCAAAAAGATTTCCCGTTTCTTCTTTTACTTGTTGGGAGCTTTCCCGTGTAAATAGTTTTTCTCATTTTTGTTTTTTCTTCTTTATTTTGTTTTCTTCAGAAAAACTAAAAACTCCAAAAATATTTCAGTGTGTTTCTCTGAAATTCTTTTCTTTTGTTGAGTCATTGTAAGGAGAAGACCACGATGACAATGTTGAGTGGCTCTCATATGCATTGTTGTTGATCTAACAAAGAGCCCATTTTACCTTGTCTTCTCCTTTGAATAAAATGCTTGCAGATTCTAGCTTAGTCCATGGCACACTTGCACTATTTTTATTTTCAAATCATTCGGTCGTGCAAGTGAAAGGCAATAATGACGATGATTTGATGAAGTGACTGTGGCAAGGAAAAGCGGGTATGAACTCAATTTGTTTTTGTTTTTGTAAATATGTTTAACTCAGTATCCACGATTCAGCATATTATGATTAAACATGTTTATGATGACAATTAGAGATTATAGTCGCTCATGCCATGCTTAAGTAGCTAGGAGTGGATAATGATTTATCTTGGGTGTCAACATGCATTAAAATGTTCATGATGTAGTATGATGATATGGTATCCTCCTCTGAATGTTTCGAGTGGCTTAACTTGGCACATGTTCACGCTTGTAGTTGATTCAAAACCAACATAGCCTCCACGATATTTATGTTCATGGTGCTTATATCCTACTCATGCTAGTATTCAATGTTGATTATTCATAATGCATGATTATGACCGTTTTCGCTCTCAAGCTGGTCGCTTCTCAACCTATTTGCTAGCCTTCACCTGTACTAAGCGGGAATATTGCTTGTGCATCAAAACCCCTAAACCAAAGTTATTCCAGATGAGTCCACTATATCTACCTATATGCGGTATTACTCTGCCGTTCTAAGTAAATTTGCATGTGCCACCTCTAAATATTCAAATGAACATCTGTTTTGTGTGCCCGTGCCGCTCATGGAGCGACAGGGGGCGGTCAGTATCTTCCATGCTAAGCGGGTTATTCTCATGATGAGTGTTTATTCACTCATCCTTACATGAGAGGGGCTAGTAATCGGGATGCCCGGTCCCATTATTAAAATTGCAAAATAATAAAACAAACTCCCCCGGAAAGTTGTTGGTATGGAGGGCACCCAAGGATTCGGCTAGCCATGGCTTGTGTTTGTTGGTGGAGGGGGAGTAAACTTTACTTTATCGGTTGGGAACCGCCGCTAATGTGTTTAGCATGGAAGATATTGAAAACTCTCGGTCGTGACGTTGACAGGAAAGGCATACCTCCCAAAATTATATTTATCTCTGATTTAAGCTTCGAGCTCTGGCACCTCTGCAAATCCATGCTTCCCTCTGCGAAGGGTCTATCTATTTACTTTTATGTTATTTTATTTTTATTGTTGAGTCACCACCTTCTCAAATAAGCACCAGTCCTGAGAGCACTATTGTCATTCTCATGCATCGTGTATAGTTAATGTTGTGTGCATCATAAATGGATCTCTTCTACCATGAATTACAATATTTAGTCACTGCTTGAACTTTGGAGGTGCTCTACATTTATGTTTTGCGGTCTCAGAAAGGGCTAGCGAGATACCATGTTGTCATTTTATATCATGATTGTTTTGACAAAGTGTTGGCATTTGAGATATCTTATTATTGCTCGCTAGTTGATTATGCCATTGATATGAGTGAATATAATTTCTAAGAGTTATCATTTGCATGGTTAGTTATAATCTTTGCTGAAAACTTGGGTACTATTTAAGCATATATATATATAGATACAAGAACAAAAGAGTTCGTAAAAGTTTTTCTTTATCACTTTCAGTTTGTCAACTGAATTGCTTGAGGACAAGCAATGAGTTAAGCTTGGGAGAGTTGATACGTCTCAGTCGTATCTACTTTTCCAAACACTTTTGCTCTTGTTTTGGACTCTAATTTGCATGATTTGAATGAAACAAACCCGGACTGACACTGTTTTCAGCAGAACTACCATGGTGTTATTTTTTGTCCAGAAATAAAAGTTCTTGGAATTGGATGAAACTTTTTGGAGATTTTTTATGGAATAAATAAAAAATACTGGAGCCAAGACCTACTGGAGGGGGGCCACCTGCTGCCCACGAGGCACCAGGGCGCCCCCCCCCCCTTGCGTGCCCTGGTGGCTTGTGGGGCCCACATGGCTCCGCTGACCCTAATCTCAGGCCTATAAATTCACAATTCTAGAGAAAAAAATATGAGAGGAAGTTTTATTACGTTTCACGATACGGAGCCGCCGCCACCTCCTGTTCTTCATCGGGAGGCCGGATCTGGAGTCCGTTCGGGGCTCCGGAGAGGGGGATCTTCCGGCATCGTCATCATCAACCATCCTTCATCACCAATTTCATGATGCTTACCGCCGTGAGTGAGTAATTCCTTCGTAGGCTTGCTGGACGGTGATGAGTTGGATGAGATTTATCATGTAATCGAGTTAGTTTTGTTAGGGCCTGATCCTTAGTATCCACTATGTTCTGAGATTGATGTTGCTATGACTTTGCTATGCTTAATGCTTGTCACTAGGGCCTGAGTGCCATGATTTCAGATCTGAACCCTTTATGTTTTCATGAATATATTTGTGTTCTTGATCCGATCTTGCAAGTTATACGCACATGCTATGTGTTATGATCCGCATACCCCAAGGTGACAATAATTGGGATTCTTTTCGGTGATTGCCATAGTTTGAGGAGTTCATGTATTCACTATGTGTTAATGCTTTGTTCCGGTTCTCTATTAAAAGGAGGCCTTAATATCCCTTAGTTTCCTTATGGACCCCGCTGCCACGGGAGGTTAGGACAAAAGATGTCATGCAAGTTCTTATCGCAAGCACGTATGACTATATACGGAATACATGCCTACAATACGTTGATGAATTGGAGCTAGTTCTGTGTCGCCCTAGGTTATGACTGTTATATGATGAATGTCATCCAACATAATCACCGATCCAATGCCTACGAGTTTTTCACATATTGTTCTTGCTAAGTTACTACTGTTGCTACTACTGTCACAATTGCTACTACTATTGTTGCTACCGTTACTGTTACCGTTACTCTTATTGCTACTGCTATCAAACTATCATACTACTGTGCTACTGATCACTCTGCTGCAGATATTTAGTCTCCAGGTGTGGTTGAATTGACAACTCAACTGCTAATACTTGCAAATATTCTTTGGCTCCCCTTGTGTCGAATCAATAAATTTGGGTTGAGTACTATACCCTCGAAAACTATTGCGATCCCCTATACTTGTGGGTTATCAAGTGTCGAGCCCAGTGTTCTTGAACTCGGTGCCATTGTCACTCCTGATGTGCTTGATCTTGACGCCATAGTTGGTCATGGCCCGGTTGGCGAACCGCCTGAAGACATCTTGCACTTCATTCTTATACAGGATTATGTGCACCCAGGTATATCGAGAATAATCATCAACAATCATGAAGCCATATAGATGTGCAGAAGTAGTAAGAGTGGAGTAATGAGTAGGGCCAAATAAGTCCATGTGTAGCAGCTCAAAGGGACGAGTAGCAGCTCGAAGGGACAAGTGGTCGTCATGATTGTCTTCGAGGGGTGTTTTGCCCTAGTCATCTTCCCAGCTTCACAGGCTCCACATAAATGATCCTTCTTGAACTTGACACCCTCGATCCCAATGATGTGCTTCTTCTTCACAAGGGTGTGCAAGTTCCTCATGCCAGCATGCCCTAGCCGTCGATGCCAAAGCCAGCATTATGAAGCTTTTGCTAGAAGACATGTGGCAAGCTGTGGTCCTGTGGAGAAATCTACCATGTACAAGTCACCGCTTCGATAACCTTCGAAGACTTGAGTTTTGTCAGAAGCCATAAGCACAAGACAGCGAAATTTGCCAAAGATGACAATTATATCAAGATCACAAAGCATTGAGATGGACATGAGGTTGAATCCAAGGGATTCGACAAGCATCACTTTATCCATGTGCCGATCCTTCGAGATTGCAACCCTACCTAGACCCAATACCTTGCTTTTCCAAGTGTCAGCAAAAGTAATGTGCTTTTGAGTAGATGGACGAAGTGTAGAGTCCATGAGTAAGCTTCGGTCACCAGTCATATGGTTGGTGCAGCCACTATCCAGGATCCATTCAGTAGCTTTCGGAAGTGTACCCTACATTAGTAGGATAGGCTTCACCAAGACAATTGTGAAGTACAAACATTTAACGATGAAGACTTTCAGAGAATGTAAGTTTCTTGTAGGATATAGTAGGATGATCATCAAGAAATCCATGGACGAAATAAATGGTAAGACCATTTGGACATTTTATCTTGCGTCCCACAAGATTTTTCAGGTCCCCAGCATTGTCTTCAGAACCCAATGCTTTTCGGCTGGAGACCTGACCCTGCAAGAAAGATCAGTTCTTCTTAACCACCCACATCTGAAGGGGTGGCTTAGAAGCAATGAGTCTAAGTGTAGCATCTAAGAACTTTGGCTTTAAAGCCCTAGCAAATAGCTTCATAGGGGGGTTAGAGTACTCAAATGAATAAGCAGAGAAATTCTTTGATTTGTGAACATAATGGTTTGAGGAACATCTCTCATATTCATGAGTCTGATCATTGTAACCCTGCAAAACATAAGTGTTAGCACGATCATACGAAGACCTTCGTCTGTATGAAGACTTTGGTCCATATGAAGCTTTTGCTCTGGGGTTTGTCTTCTTCCCTGGTGGTGTCATGATGACATTCATGGGAAGCCTTTCCAGAAGACTTTTGGGAACCCAGATCTTCTTCATAGGCGAACCATTCCTGCAGTTAGTTCTAATAAACCTGGCAAACACTTCACCATTCTGGTTTTTGAACAGTTTATAGTTTGAGTCGACGGACTCATCAATGATGACGGGGTTAGCACAGGTATAGCCAGATAATGTGGATGGGTCTACTGGAGGGCCTGTTGCAGCAACCTAAGTGGTTTTGGGGTACTGCTCAGGCTTCCAATATGTACCACCAACATTTATGTTTCTCTCAAAGCCAATGCCCTCTTTCCTAGGGTTCCTGTTCAGGATCTGTTTCTTGAGGACATCACAAAGAGTTTGATGCCCTTTGAGACTCTTATACATGACAGTCTCAAGCAGTGTCTTCAACCTGGCATTCTCATCAGTAAGAGCAGTGGCTTCCTCAGATGAGGGGTTAGTGGCCACATCAACAGTTGAAGATATTGTAGATTCAGAAACAGTGGAGCATTCAGCAGAAGAATTAGCATTATCACGCTCAAGGCATTTCAAACAAGGTGGCACAAAATCATCCTGAGCGGTACTGATCTGTTGAGCGAGTAGTGAATCGTTTTTAGTTCGAAGATCATCATGAGATGCTCTCAGCTTCTCAAGCTCTTGCTTCCTTTGAAGATATTCATGGGAGAGCTTCTCGTGATCAGATGAGAGGGTATCATGACGACTTAGGAGCTTGTCATACTTAACTTGAAGATTTTGTATGTCTTCAATTAAGGATTGACTTCGATTCATCTCCTCATCCAACAGATCATCGCTTTTGTCTAGCAGTTTTTGAATCTTTTCCATAGCAGTTTGTTGCTCAGTTGCAATTTTAGCAAGTGTCTTATAGCTAGGTTTGGATTCACATTCAGAGTCATCTTCACTTGAGGTTTCAAAGTAGGTAGCACGTGAAGTTACCTTAGCGCCTCTTGCCATGAAGCAGTAAGCAGGAGCAGAGTCGTCGTTGTTGTCCTTAGTGTCGGTGACGTGGCCATTGTCTTCAGTGCTGAAGATGGACTTGGCGACGAATGCAGAAGCCATGGCTAGACTTGCCACGCCTGAGTCTGACTCCTCCTCTGAATCCTCCACCACCCCCTCTGAAGTAGACTCCTCCTCTGAATCCATTTCCTTGCCGATGAATGCACGAGCTTTGCTGGAGGAACTTCTTTTGTGCGATGAAGACTTTGATGAAGACTTTGAGTGTTTCTTCTTCTTCTCATCAGAGTCAGTCCTTGCTCTTCTTCTTTTTCTTTGATTCCTTTTCCCATTGAGGACATTCTGCCATGTAGTGGCATGGCTTCTTGCATTTGTGGCAAGTTCTCTTCTTGTAGTCACGAGTGGAAGCTTCGGCCTTCTTGGAATCATACTTTGAAGACTTTCCGAAGCGGTTTTTCTTGGTGAACTTCTGGAACTTCTTCACGAGCATTGCAAGCTCTCTGCCAATGTCTTTAGCACCATCAAAACAGCAGTTAGAGTCTTCAGATGAAGATATAGCCTTTGCTTTCAAAGTTCGAGAACGTCCATAGCTAGGACCATAGATATCTCTCTTCTCGGATAGCTGGAATTCATGTGTGTTGAGCCTCTCAAGTATATCGGCAGGACCCAATTGCTTGAAATCAGGGTGCTCTTGAATCATCAGTGATAAGGTGTTAAACGAACTGTCAAGAGATCTCAATAGCTTCTTCACAACTTCATGCTTGGTGATGTCAGTGGCGCCGAGAGCATGAAGTTCATTGGTGATATCAGTGAGACGATCGAAGGTGAGCTGAACATTTTCATTCTCGAGTCTCTTGAAGCAGTTGAAGAGATTGCAAAGTACATCGATTCGAGAGTCTCGTTCAGATGAGACGCCCTGGTTGACCTTGGAGAGCCAGTCCCAGACTAGCTTCGCAGACTCCAGTGCACTCACACGACCATACTGTCCTTTGGTCAGATGACCACACATGATGTTCTTGGCGGTCGAGTCCAGTTGAGCGAACCTCTTCACATCAGCAGCGATGATACCTTCACCGACCTTGGGAACACCAGTCTTGACGACACACCAGAGGTCGTTGTCAATGGCTTCAAGATGCATGCACATCTTATTCTTCCAGTAGGGATAGTCAGTGCCATCGAAGACGGGGCATGTAGCGGAAACCTTGATTATCCCTGCAGTCGACATAGCTAAAACTCCAGGTGGTTAAACCGAATCACACAGAACAAGGGAGCACCTTGCTCTGATACCAATTGAAAGTGCTAGTTATCAACTAGAGGGGGGTGAATAGGCGATTTTTATGAAAGGCTTCGAAAACAGGCAATGTCTTCGAAGAAGGCGGAAGCAAGATGAGAACTAACAAAGCCTATCAATAAGATGAACAGATATGACAAGCATAGACATCATACATACACGCATGCATTGAACATAAACACAGGAAGCATGAAGATAAATGAGTAAATAGATGAATGGCTTCAAGGAATATCTTCAAACACAGACAAGCATGCAAAGGCTTCACAGTTCAAAATAGTAAGTAAGGAAGAGAAAGGATAGAACCAGGAGCTCGGGGAAGACAGAGATTTGTTTGACCAGTTCCAACTGCTGTGACAGTTGTACGTCTGGTTAGGGAGGCTGAGATTGAACTCAGAACACCACGTCTTCACCTTATTACGCTTGAGCTAAGACCTGCAGATCTCGCCCAATCAATCTAGTAAGTCTTCAAGGTAGACTTCCAAACCTTCACAGACTTTGTTCACCGGCAATCCACAATGACTCTTGGATGCTCAGAACGTGACGCCTAACCGGCTGGAAGATCACAGTCTTCAAGTGTAATAAGTCTTCGGTTCACTCGGAACAGAATGTCTTCAGTGATGCTCAATCACTTTGGGCTCTGGGTGTTTTGGGTTTTGTCCTCGCAAGGATTCTCTCTCAAAGGCTTCGAGGTGGGTTGCTCTCAAACGACAAAAGCCGTGCACTAACTCGGAGCATCCACCAATTTATGGTGGTAGGGGGTGGCTATTTATAGCCAGGAGGCAACCCGACATGATATGTCCGAAATGACCTTGGGTCATAGGGAAGCAGACACGTGTCCAACGGTCGGATCCCAACACGGTAACTTTACTTGGGCTCCAAGCAAAGCTGACTCAACCAACTCTGGAAGAGGTTTTCTCTCATTTGTCTTCGCTCAAAGACATAGGATTTGGGTTGAGCATCACTTCAGTTTCTGACTTAGTTTACCCCGACTCCACTTAATAGTACGGTGGTTCCTATGACTCAAGAAAGAGGAAAATGAAACTACCAAAAGACTAAGTCTTCGTGTTCCATTGGCTTCAAGTGAATGTCTTCGTGCGCCATTAGCTTCAACACGAATGTCTTCGTGAACCACCATTGTCTGCAATGTCTTCATACATTTTTAGGGGTCATCTCTGATGGGTAAACCAAATCAATAGGGACTTCTACCTGTGTTCTCCTGTGAATCTCACAAACACATTAGTCCCTTCAACCAAGTTTGTCTTCAATACTCCAAAACCAACAAGGGGTGGCACTAGATGCACTTACAGGTCCCATTTCTTCTTCCTCGCGTAACACCAAGGTTGCAATCGAAGAATGGCCCCGGGGGCTACTGTCGGACCAACGGATTATGGGGTACCCAGGCCCGAATGACCGGAAGGACCCACGAGGAAGTGCCGTGGTGAGCAAGGGGAAGGTGGTCTGACGGTAGGGAGCTCCGGGAGGAAACCCAGGGCAACTCGCCTCCCGGGAAGCCTTCACGGGAAGCATACAGGAACGCCCTACGTACATCAGATTGAGGAAGCACTCTGCCCGATGGTCCGAAGGTGGAGTGTATCTGCTGAAGAAGCGTGGAGCGGAAGTGATAAGGTGACCCAAACCTGGGTAGTTCTTCGTGTTCATCTGTAGTTCATCCACATATTTCATCCATGACTTAGGATCGCTAGACATGTTCAGTCCCTGGCTGAACTCTCAAAGAGTTGTAGCTCACAACTCATATGTAGGTTCTTAGAAACCGACAGTGAGGACACCGCAAGATTGAACCCATTACAAAGCACCTCACCCGTTGAAGATTGTGGCACCCCGGCTCAGAGAGACCGGAACACCCCGTATTCCAGCCCAGAGATCAAGTCTTCTGGAATATGGCACTGCTTGGCATAGAACAAATCAGCTCTTTATTGCAAATAAACGGGGTACAAGGGTCCGATATTACAAAGGTTACAGGGGCACGGCGACACTACGCCTGCTCAGATAGCTCTATGCTAGCAGCGGAACAACTCATAGCGGAATAACTTCTAGCAGCGGAACAACGGCGATGGTGATGAACTCCACTCCGCAGGGACTCTGGCTGGGACGTATCCTAGAGCGCAACCTCAGGGTCCTCGACAAACAAGCAATCACGGCATCATCTGCAATCTGGCATGACACGCCAGGTGAGTACTTTGAATGTACTCGCAAGCTCACAGCAACCAAAGCAATCAAGACATACAACAGCATGGCATTTACAGGTTAATCATCAAAGATGAACACGATACTACTAGAACAACATGAGCATGGCAACAACATGAGCATGGCAACAGCATGAGCATGGCATGTACATATAATTCATGATAGGAACAGGATGATACTAGTACTAGCATGCAAGGGGTCGACGTTTAAGGTCTCATGGACCAACTTACTCTGTTTGGAGGTTATCTCGTAACCACCTTACCAGCGTGATCATCACTCGATCACCTCATAATCAATCAACATCGGTATCCACGATACCATCGTGATCCTCTCATGATCACTTAAAGATCAACCAATTTCTTTTCTCATCGAACCGGGGTTGTTATTATTCAGGTTATTATTTCTGTTGACCCATAGTGTGACCTACTACGAACTGTGTCCATGACCGAGGACGCGGCTATCGATAGATTATACACTCTGCAGTGGTTAGTACACTGTACCCACACTACAGAACTCATGGCCTCGTGCTCCCATTCAGGTGGACCAATGACGTTCTGACAAAACCAGTCTATTGCATGTCACTCTCCCGGCCACTCTGACAAACTCCCCTTTGGGCTATGTCCTGGGTGACCCCGATGCCAACTCGTGACATCCGCCACCTATGTGGCCATCACCGTCGTGGCCAAACCAAAACTGTCCCAAACGGGGACCTGAGCTCAATACCAAAACCGGGTACACAAGGCTTATGGCCGCCTACCTGATCAGGGTAGTGCGCACACATAACCTTCCCTAGTATGAGGCACTGGCGAGAGGCATGACAATAGACCGCATTAGGGCCTCCCCATCCAGGCAAGTGTGGTTGCACTGGTGAGCTCGATTCGGTGGCACCATGACTCAGCTAACAGATTTGTTCAAGTTCGATTAATGTCAGGTTCAACTTGAATGGTGATGAGCTGAGTCATAATAACATAACAATGCAGATGAGCATGATATCAGTGTAACCATGGATGGGTAACATAACCATTTAACATCATAATGATAAATCATTTGGTCTACGGGATGCACATGAGCATGGCATAAAGATGATCATGAGTATCCCAAGTATTTTCATATCAGACAGTAACTACTCATGTGAGCATAACATTATCACTAGCATCGGAAATGATTACAGGAATAAAGCATGATAATAAAAACATTAGCATTTAATCAATTTACTCACTTGATGAAAATGAACATGGCATAAATATGGACATGGATTGACAAGCATATTCGAATCATTCACAAAATAATTAAATGAGCAAACAATTATTAAATATTCAAGTAGAAACCATGGCTACTGCAATGCCATCATGCAAGTGGCTGTTGTGGCTTGCCTGGGGATGAAGGATACACCGGGGAGAGGTGCGATGAACTCGCGGAAAGAATCGCCGGAAAAGTTTCCCTCTCGGTGGAGCTGTTTTAAGGGCAAGGGAAAAATGGTCATTTTCACAGTGTGACAACCTCATAAAAATGATACCATCGGAACGGGCTCGACGAACTGAGATCGTGGGCTTTGGAATCACCTGAATCGGAGTCACGGTTGCGAAGTTACGGACGTTCGTTCGTTAGGCAGAAATCAAATAAAACTTATTCATTTCTGCTCTTAACCAGTGAACGTTCGCAAAATAAGGGTTTCGGCCGGCGAGGAGAAACTGAAAGCGTACTTCGCTAAAATACATTTTTAGAACAGAGAAAACGCACTTTCAGCCAAAGTACTGGCAGAATACGCTTTCAAATATCAAAGATGTATTTAATGGAGTACGTCTCCACTTAAGTCCGCGGGCCCGGGGTTGACTTCGCTGGTTAGGCTGACTGGTGGGGCCGCGGGGCCCACGGCTGGCTGGAGGTCTTCGTCTCCTTCCTCCCGTAGTGTGCTCCTGCTCGGCCGAGACAGAGGCCGAGTCCAGCGACGACCGCCGGCGCTGTAGGCCACCGTTGGCGCCGCCCGACCCACCGGCGTGGTCAGGGGACCGAGCCGCGTCCATCCCTGCCGGACGCGGGTGCCGAGGAGGGTCGGAGCACGTGCGCCCTTGGCCATGGCGGACGGCTGGCGTCGGGCGCCGATGGGCGCGGTGGCTACCGGCCACCGGAGGAGAGGACGAAGGGCAGAGGAGCTTCAGCGGGATCTGGGAAGTCTTCTGGTGGTGGAGGAGGGGAGGGAAGAACTCGACATTGAGCGAATTTAGGAGGGAGAGGGCTACGGCCATGGCGGCCATTGGAGGGCAGGAGCTACTCCGGCGACGAACTGAGGATCTTGGGAGGCTGCTAGAAGGGAGGAGGGGAGCTTGGTGTGGTCGGGGGTGCTCGGGGTGGGCTTATATAGCCGCGGCGCCGATGCCTTCGCTGGATGCCGCCACGACACTCGGGGGGAAGTACTGACGCGCCCACGTACGCATGCGCACGTGGACTGGCTCGGACGGCGATGGGAGAGGGGTAGTGGGATGGCAGACGCGGGCGGTGCGGTGTCCGGTCGGCCACCGGCCACTGTGCTCACGTGGTCGCGGCCACCATGGCGCGAGGATGGCGAAGGAGGAGGGGGCCCGGGCACGAGCGGACGCGGGGGACTGTGGGCGACGCGGTAGACACAGTGAGACGAGCGAGAGCGATCGGGAGGGCAGTGCTTGGAGCTAGCCGATGCGCAGAGCGCGCCAAACGCATGCCAACAGCATGGTCACCGCGTGGCATGGCGAGGAGAGGGCACGATGGCCTGCAAAAAGATGTCTACCATGTTGTCCCTCCAACCTACAGTCCTACTGATGCGATGGTTCGGCTAAAGACACTATGAGATGATGGGAATGATCGACTGAAGTTTGCTGTTGCAAACTTAGGCATGATGTTGTGATCAAATTAGAGGGGATAAGAGCTAACCAGGATGTCTCAGGGAATTAGGGTAGGAAGGACTATGATCCTATGTAAAATGAAATGATTTGGACCAGTATTTAATATAGTTGCTTCACAACCACATATTCTGGTCCAGAAAGAAGATCATGAAGTAGCACTCACATGGTTGCTTGGGTTAAGCTAAAAATTGGTGGAGCATGATAATTTGGGCATATGAAAGCACCATAAAAATTTCATCCCATTTGGATTAGTAAAAATTGTACTTCCTTCACAATGATCCACACTGGACAGAAACTTAGGGGAATTTTGTGGAGCAAAATGGTTTGGAAAATAATGTGAGTTTTGGCATGCTCACATTATTTAGGGATATTTCGGCCCTGGATTAATTTCAGAATTTTTGAAGCAATACAAAATATAGTTGCTTCACAAACTGAAATTGTGACCAGAAACCAAGATTTGAAGTTGTGCTCTCATGGATTGTTGGATGGAGATTAAATGTGGTGGAGAGTCATGATTTGATCATATGAATGATCTACCAGAATTTCAACTCATTTGGATAAGCCTAGCTAGTACTTCCTTCACAAAGCTTCTCTCTGGACAGAAACTTTGGAAATTTGCTGAGGAAGATTTACTAGGCAAATGAAGCTGAATTTTGGCATGTGGCAATAATTTGGATATGAGAGAGTGCACAAAAATTTTGGGGTCAATCAAGAAAAGTTAAATGGCACTTCCTTCACAAAGTGCCATACTGGACAGAATAGGAAATGAATATTCCTGAATTATTTTTGAACTAGGCAAGGATGGATTTTGGCATATTTGTGGGATATATGATCCAAAGAATTTATGAGAATTTTGTGGGAATTTTTGGAATGGCAGGAATATAGGTTGCTTCACAACCTAGGGCAAACAGGGTTATTCCTTTAATAGAAAAAGGAATATTCCCAAGAAATAAATATTGAGGTTGGGCTAAGATGGAAATGACATGACCTTGGGATAGATTTGAGAATGACAAGCCACTAGGAAGTGGCAGGAGAGAAGATTTTCCCAGGTTTCAAGACCACATAGCCACAGAAAAAGAACTCCAAATAAAAAAAATCGAAGAAATCCAAAAGAAAAAGAAAGTGCCAAAAATCGGGGTGTTACAAAGATAAATCAATCTAATTAGCCAAACCAAACGGATAGATTGGAGAGAAATACAAAGCTATAATAATCATGCATAATAAAGTTCAGAAAAGACTCAATTACTTTCAATGAATAATCTGATCATAAACCCACAATTCATCAGATCCCAACAAACACACCGCAAAAGAAGATTACATCGGATAGAACTCCATGGAGATCATGGAGAACTTTGTATTGAAGATCAGAGAGAGAATGCCATCTAGCTACTAGCTATGGACCCGTAGGTCTGTGGTGAACTACTCACACATCATCAGAAGCGCAACAAGGTTGATGTAGAAGCCCTCCGTGATCGATTCCACCTCTGGCAGAGTACCGGAAAAGGCCTCCAGATGGAATCGTAGAAGAATAGAGGCTTGAGGCGGCGGAAAAATTGTATCGTCTGGCTCTCTGGAGATTTTAGAATATTTGTGAATTTATAGAAGTGGAATTAGGTCAGACGGAGCCACATGGGGCCCACAAGGCATCAGGGCGCCTACCCCCTGGGCGTGCCCTGTTGCCTTGCCGTCTCCTCGTAGGTCTTCTGGTCCTCCCCCAAAACTTCTAGGGTCTCTTTTGTCCAGAAAAAATCGTCAAAAAGGTTCGTAGCGTTTGGACTCCGTTTGGTACGGATTTTTTGTAAGACCAAAAACAAGCAGAAAACAACAGCTGGCACTAGGCACGGAGTCCCAAAAATGTAGTTGAAGGACGTAATTCATATTGTTGCCTCTTGGGGAGACAAGGACTACTCCCGCCCCCAGTCCTTGTACGGTCATCGACCCGTCAAAGTACACTGTCTAGTACTCGAGCTCGATGTTTTTGGGGACCTGCTGGGCCTCTGTCCATTCCACGAGGAAGTCAACGATGGCCTGAGATTTCACAGTCGTATCTGGCTTGTAAGAGAGCTCGAACGGTAAGAGTTCAATTGCCCATTTCGCCACACGACCTGTGGCGTCTTTGTTGTTGATGATGTCTGGTAACGGCGCATGGCTGACCACCGTTAGGGGTGGAATTCAAGTCGAGTCGAGCCAGCTCGGCTCGACTCGTTAGAGCTCGTTAAGATAACGAGTTAGCTTGGCTCGACTCATTAACATAACGAGCTTAGATTCAAACTCGGCTCGACTCATGTAACTCGCGAGCTAGCTCGTTTAACTCGTTAAGCTCGTTATATACATGAATAACAAAATATATGTATTATGTATGCACTTAATCTAAAAAATATGTTTGTAGACACATACCTTTTCTTCAAAAATCACGACAATCAACAATTTACACTAAAGAAACACTTCGTACAATCCATAAATGACAACAATCTACAACAATATTGGTACTTATCTCATGTCACTTTTGATTAATGAGCTTAATGAGTTAAACGAGTAACTTGTTAGCTTGGCTCGTTAACCTCGTTTTGTTAACGAGCTCGGATTAAAGCTCGACTCGACTCATTAGTCACCGAGTTCGAGTCGAGTCGAGCCGAGTCACGAGCTACTCGTTTAGCTCGTGAGTTTCGAGTTAAAATTCCAGCCCTAACCACCGTTATTGGGTTGGCTTGGAAGTAATGCCTCAGCTTTCTTGCTGCCATGAACACTCCATATGTGATCTTTTGATAGTGTGGGTATCTTGTCTTGCAAGGCGTAAGTACCTCGCTGACATAGTACACCGGGTGTTGTACGCGGTGTATCTTTCCGGCCTCCTCTCGTTCGACGGCGATGACCACGCTGACTACTTGGGTCGTTGCTGCAATGTAGAGCAACATGGGTTCCGATTGGGCTAGGGAGACCAGGAGCGGGTTTGACTGTAAAAATGACTTGAGGTTGACGAATGCTTTCTTGGCTTCGTCGCTCCAGTAGAATTTGTCGCCCTTTTTGAGGAGGCGGTATAGTGGCAGGGCTTTCTCTCCTAGCTTTGAGATGAATCTGCTCAGGGACGCTACACAGCCCGCGAGCTTCTGTATGTCGCGCACTGTTTCGGGGTCTCGAGGTCCACTATGGCTTTTATCTTCTCTGGGTTTGCCTCTATCCCCCGTTGAGATACAATGAACCCCAGCAGCTGTCCCGTGGGAACCCCAAAGATGCATTTGTCGGGGTTTAGCTTCATACTGAAGTTGCGGAGGTTGTCAAAGTCTGCTGGAGGTCGGTGAGGAGGCTTGAGCCTTGCTTGGATTTTACCACAATGTCATCAATGTAGACCTCTGCATTCACTCCGATCTGTTTATTGAAACATTTTTGCATTGTCCGCTGGTACGTAGCCCCCGCATTCTTGAGGCCGAACGGCATCGTGGCATAGCAGAAGGGCCCATACGGCGTGATGAAGGAGGTCGTCTCCTGGTCAGATTCTTTCATCCGTATCTGGTGGTATCCTGAATATGCGTCCAGGAAGCACATGTGTTCGCACCCTACCGTGGAGTCGATTATCTGATCGATCCTTGGCAGCAAGAATGGGTCCTTGGGGCACACCTTGTTGAGGTCGGTGTAGTCCACGCACATGCGCCACGTGTTGTTCTTCTTTAGTACCATCATGGGGTTTGCCAGCCATTCTGGGTGCGCGACCTCCCTTATGAACTTGGCCGCTAGCAGGTGTGCTATCTCCTCTCGTATCGCCATTCGTTTTGCTGTAGCAAAGTGCCACAGGGCCTGCTTTACCGGCCTCGCGTCCTTGCGGATGTTTAGGCAGCGCTCAGCTTTCTCTGCCGGCACCCCCGACATGTCGGCAGGCTTCCATGCGAATATGTTCCAGTTGGCCCGGAGGAAGGCGAGGAGCTCTGCCTCCTGGTCCTCCGAGAGGTCCCCCCCAATGGTCACCATTTTATCGGGGTTTTCGGGGTGGACCTGGAATTTCTTGGTTTGCTTTGCTGGCTGAAAGACGGGACCAGGCCGTGGCTTCTGGGGGAGCTCGGCCTCAGATGGACCTATCCGCTTTCTTATCTTGGCGAGCTCGGCGGAGGCCAACGTGGCCTCGACGAGCTCCATGTTTGCCACTTCGGCCTTGTAGGCTTTTTTCGTGCTTCCCCGGACGGTGATCGTGCCGTTTGGGCTGGGCATCTTCAGTTGTAGGTAGGCATAGGATGGGACCGCCATGAACTTTACATATGCGGGCCTGCCCAAGATCGCATGGTAGCTGCTCTGGAAGGGGGCGACCTCGAACTAAATGTGACAGTGTCCTGGATCAGGGGGTGCTAGCCCAGCCGGCCCGTCTCCTCGGATGGGCCGAGGGGCCCTCGTTCGTGATCAAGATGGACTCCAGAGGCCGTACACAGGAAGCATGATCGAGACTGTCTCTACCGAAGACTTAACGTATACTCCAAGATCTCTCCTCCCGCCTCTCTCCTAGATACCGACTTTGTAACCCTAGATACCCTCCCTGGCGTGTATATAAGCCATAGGGTTTAGCCCGTAGGGGGGACATCAATGCAATATCGCTCACCTAGCCCTAGAAGTTAGACACACATTACGATCTCGAGGTATATCAACTCTGTATTTGATACATCTCCATCAATATAAACAGAAGCAGGACGTAGGGTTTTACCTCCATCAAGAGGGCCCGAACCTGGGTAAACATCGTCTCCCTTGTCTTTGTTACCACCGATCCAAGATCCACAGCTCGGGACCCCCTACCCCGAGGTCTGCCAGTTTTTACACCGACACTTGTGCTTTCATTGAGAGTTCCGCTGCGCGATCACCAAAAGGATCGATGACTGACCTGCAGATCAACCGCGCCAACGGCCATAGGGACGTTTACGTCCCCGGCCAGCTCTTTGTTTTCGGCAGCATGGTATTTTGCGCCGACTCGATGGGTCATCTGACCTCTGTTGAGAACTATGCCCCAGGTCGGATCGTGACCTTCGGTGGCCTTGAATACACTGCGGATTCCCGTGGTGAACTCGTCTTATCGGGATGGACTCCCGGCCGGATTGAGAACTCGACCGGTGCTGGAGGCTCGACTCCGGAACCGAATTCCATCGCGGCGTCTATAGAGACCCCCGATGTGACTACTCCGGCCAGTTTCCTTCCGATCGTCAGTCCGGAGATAGATCCGGCCCCCACTTCCGAAATTACGTCAGTGATAGAGCTGGCTTCGGCACAGAACCCAGAATTGCGTTCGGATTCCCTTCGCACCGAAGACGCGCCAAATTACACGCCGGGCATACTTCGAGTCAGCCCTGCCTATGGCGCATCAATGAATCCCGAAGAGCTATCTCACCTCGATGAGATGCTTGATCAGATCCGGAGCATGTCCATCTCGGACGGCAAGACTTCGGTTTACAATTAGATCGGACTTAAAGCCGACGATAGGGAAA